>CM055429.1:3740813-4940813 GCA_029228465.1 Salix viminalis | reverse complement strand
TAAAAAAAAATGAAACTGATTTGAACCGACAAGTTTCAGTCGATTTTTATAGTTTTTTTTTTACTTTAACAAAGTCTTTTTCTTTTCCCATTTCACCAAAATAAAATTAGATAAAAAAAAACCAAAATGGAATAGAAAAAAATGTTATGGTATTTTTTTTTATTTCAATCGGTTCAATTGTGGTTTATCGGTTTTAACCTTTAAAAAAATCAAAACCAAACTGTACAAAAAAAAATAAACAAATTTAATCGGTTTCTTTTAACAATTTGATTTTCCTCAATTAATATTTTTTTAGATTTGTTAGTTTAATTGATTTTTCGAGTTTTTTCCTCGCCACTACCCAGAACACAAAAACTAAGCAAACTAAATAATTGTCAACCCAGAACACGTTTCTCTGATCGTTGGGAGTTGGCTCAAAGTGGACCAGACCAAGCGGCATGATCATCCGAGCCTTAACTAGCCATGAATTCCTGAGGGTTGGAGTTGATTTGCCTTTAACTTGACTGGTAGGACTAGTGACATGGCAACAAAAAATCTCGAGTTCAAGTTTACGTGGATTGAGGTTGTCAACGGAGCCCATTAGAAGCCCATCACTAGTTACCATCAAAGAAGTTGACTTTACGTGGCTATCCAAGTTTTAAAAAAACTCTGAGTCTATGCTAACCATTAACTAGTGTTAGAAAGAACCGGCCCCACTCAACTTGTCAGTCCGGTAATCCATTAACCCGAGAACATGTTTGGATCAAGTTTTATATTAAACCGGGATAAAATGGACTGGTTCAAACTTTTTCACCTAATTTTGATTAAATTGATGTTTTTTTTTATCACTAGTATTGCTTAATTGACGCGTGTACAAAATTTTTATATTTTCTTTGAATTTATAATCAAAGTAATTAAAAATAAAAAAAAATTCACTTGAAAATATACATAACAATACGAGATGCTATACGAGACTATGGTATGAAGAAAAGAATGTCTCTTTATCATCCCAAAGATTGAGCTACAGGGGAGAAGAGGTATACGTAATGTATCATTTCTACCCCTAAAATCCATCATAAAATACTTTTTATGCACGGGATATTCTTGTCCTTTTCTCCACTCAACTTCAAATATACATGTATTTTCACACATCTTATGATCCCAATAATTGTTAGACCAAAATACCCTTATTATTTACTGTAATGTATCCAACACTAATATTATGTGATTTAATTTTTATTTTATAATAGGTGAATATTTAATTTCATAAAAAATATCTAGGAAGTGATTGGTTGCTCTCAAAATAAATGAGAATGAATGCTTATAACAAAAAAAATATATTTTCTTATAGTTTTTTGTTTTGAAATAAATTTATTATATATATATATATATATATATAATTGCAGGAAGGTTAGCATTTAAATAAAAAAAATATTGAGAAACCAAACTTCATAAGAGAAGCATGTGAAAAAAAAAGGAAGACGGTGTATCGAAATAAAGAAGAAAAATAATAGTTATAATCATTTGAGAAAAAAAGAATCGGGAAATAAATAAATAGAACAATCTAGAAAAAAATAAAAACAAAAACAAAAACTACCGCAACAGCCTCGCCCATATAACTCTTTATATAAGCCAAAACACAGCACGGTAACCTAATATCCAGACGCCTCGCCTCCTTCTATCTCTCTCCAGAAGCCAGATTTGCCTTTTTTTTGTCTCTGCGAACAAGCAGCTAGGGTTTGCTCGATTCTTAATTCTATTTAACTTTTGTTGTTTTTATTTATCGTTTATTATTTTGTTTCTGCTATTGGACTTAATCTGCTTTTTGTTTCTGTTTTAATCTGCGATTAAGTAAATTCTTTTTATGTCAGATCTAATAGAATCGAATTTAGATTTACAAAAAAAATATAACAATAATTATTTGAGATTTTTTATTAAGTCGGTTATTAATGTTGGGGGAAAACATGGTTATTGTTTAGAGTAAGCATCTAGTTTTGCTCATTATTATTAATAAAAAAACAGATGATTAATTTGAAAGTTTTCCTAATTTTTTGTTATTAATGGTGGAAAAAAACAACGGTAATTGTTTATTGTGTAGATTAAGTGAATTTTGGTGATATTAAATGATGGGTGATTTGCAACTGCTGTAAAAATTTTTGTTTCTTAAGCTTTAGATGTGCATGAGCTGTATTTGTTGGTTTGAAATAGTGATGGCTATGATGGTTTGGAATTGTTTTTTTCTTGTGCTTTTATGATAATGTTGAAAAGGGAGTACGAAGATCAATTTGATTGGAATTAGAATAAGGGTTTGGACTACGGGTAGACTTTATATTGCAGTGATGTCTGATGCTAGATTTATGCCCTTTTGTGTTTGCGCGTGTTTGTCTTTTGGCCTTTTCTGCTCAGTCTTATTTCAGCACAAGATGATAGTATAGCGGACACCAATTATTTTGGTATTCAGGCTTGGTAGTTGTTGTAATTTAATATTTGCTTTTGTTATTGGCATTGTTAATTGTGTTTGCATGTGTTTTTCTTGGCTGTAACTCTGTTGTTATTCTTTTCATGAACCTGCAGGTGGTGGTGCTTTCTGCTGAATTTCAGGGTGAAGTGTGTCAAAGTTGAGGTTTCTTTTATGTCCACACAGGCCCTTTCGTTTTTGGGAGAGATTGGATTGCTCGGAGAGTATACTCCTTCATTAAGGAAAAGGGGCAGACCCTTGTCTGATAAAGTTGGCTGTATGCATATCGGACCATTTAAAGGATACCCTGAGTTTAGTGGTTGCTGTTGGGTGCAGCCTTACGTGATTACTGGAAAACAGTCTTCTCTTTTTGAAGAATCTTCAGAAGACATCATTGTTGCTACCCTCTCCTTGTGTTCCATCATTGGCTCTCAGTGACATCTTCTGAGCTTGCTTTTTGAGTCTGCTTTACAGTGATCAAGATGGCATTGCAGAATATTGGGGCTTCAAACAGTGATGATGCCTTCTATAGGTATAAAATGCCCAAGATGGTTACCAAAGTTGAGGGCCGAGGAAATGGCATCAAAACAAATATTGTCAACATGGTTGAAATTGCAAAGGCTTTGGCAAGGCCAGCTTCTTACACTACAAAGTATTTTGGGTGTGAGCTTGGTGCCCAATCCAAGTTTGATGAGAAAAATGGGACTTCACTTGTCAATGGCTCTCATGAAACTGTGAAACTTGCTGGGCTTCTCGAGAACTTCATCAAGAAATATGTTCAGTGTTATGGCTGTGGAAATCCTGAAACTGAGATAATCATCACCAAAAGCCAGATGCTCCAACTAAAATGTGCTGCCTGTGGTTTTGTATCTGATGTGGATATGAGGGACAAGCTCACCACTTTCATTCTGAAGAACCCTCCTGAATCAAAGAAGGGATCAAAGGACAAGAAGGCATTGAGGAGGGCTGAGAAGGAGCGTCTTAAGGAAGGTGAAGCTGCCGATGAGGAGCTGAAGAAACTGAAGAAAGATGGTAAGAAGAAGGGATCTTCTGCAAAGGATGTCCCTGCAAAAGCTAGCTCCACAAGGAAGAAAGCAAACAGTTCTGACGAGGAGCGTATCTCACCAACTCATAGCCAGGTCGATGAGAAGGAAGAGGTGGTTGTTGCTGTTGATGATGATGATGATGTCCAGTGGCAAACCGATACATCTCTTGAGGCAGCTCGCCAGCGAGTACAAGAACAGTTGAGTGCTGCGACGGCTGATATGGTCATGCTTTCAACAATTGAAACAGAAAAGAAGGCGGCAAGGGTGCCCAGCAAAGAAAATGGCCGACCAAAAGTTGCTTCACCAGCCCGGGAGGAAAAACCAAAAGCTGAGAATGGGAGCCCAAGTGCCCATGGAACTCTCGTCAATGAGTTGAAGTTAGACCTGCAGAAAGGCGTTCCTGCAAGCCAGTTGAAGTCCACTCTCAGTTCTCTCACTGGATCTGCTCAGGAAAAGATGGATGCTCTGTTTGAGGCATTGTTTGAGGGTGTGGCAAAAGGATTTGTGAAGGAGGTTGCCAAGAAGAGGAACTATCTAGCTGCTGCTGTGACTCAGGATGAGGGATCACAGCTGCTTCTGCTTCGAGCAATCGGCGCATTCTGTGGGAAGTCAGGCTCGAGCGCAGTGAAGGAGGTGGCTCTTATCCTGAAAACACTCTATGATGCTGATGTCCTGGAGGAAGAATACGTTGTGCAGTGGTATAGAGAAGGGCTGAAGGGAAGCAACAAAGATTCTCAGATGTGGAAGAATACGAAGCCCTTCATTGAGTGGCTCCAGAATGCCGAATCCGAAACAGAGGAAGAATGATGTGCCCATTCTCTTGCCCTAGGAGGAGGAGGAATAAATGACCGTCTCTTTCGTCTAATGTCTTTCGTTTTGAGTTTGTTTGAACCCTAGGAGGGTACCCGGTCTTTCATGGGTGGGTGTGGTGGTGTGCTTTGTTGTCTCCGTCTTTAATGAAAATGTCTATCAACTTTGTTATGCCATCTCTTTATTTCTCTTTATCAGCTAACATCCCTTGCTTGTTTCTGTTTGTTCTTTGTTCTGTTTTTTGCATAAATATTACCTATCGTTAAAAAAACAAATATTATAATTAAACAAATATTATAATCAGTACAATTCTAAAACGGCATATTAAAACATTCTTAAACTAAAATATTTTATTCTGAAAAAACAAAATACCAACCATAACGAAATTAACAAAGATACGGCTGTGATCGTTTACTTGGCGGTGTCCGTGTTTTTTTCTTATAAATTTATTTATTTATATTTTTAGATGTATGGCTTTGAAAAATAAAATGAAAAAATATTACTTTCATTTCAGCTGAAACTGTGTTTATGTTTTCAATGCAATCACTTCTCGCTAACCTGACCTATTCCAGCTGTTCCATCATTCAATTTGTTTTTGGCAAACAAATAAATAAATATTGCATTGGGTTTAACTATAAAAATTTAGACATGTATAATATATTAAAAAAACATAAACAAAAACAATACAAAAAAAAAATCACCAAAAAGGATCCCCATATAAAAAATTTAATTTGAAATTTTATTACTCAATATTTTCTTAAAATAGTTTGCCTCTCTAAGGAGTATATTGCTGCTTCTATACACCCTAAAAAATAACCTTGCAGAAACTTAGATTTCTGATCTCAAGGGAAAAGCAATAAGAATCCTAAACATACTAAAAAATCAAAAAAAAAAAAAAAAAGAGAATAGAATAGTCTAGTATGACACATTCTAGACCTAATTTGAAGTCCCTTCAAGCCTCCACTACAGAATGAAAGTAGATATGATCAAACATCTGAATCAAAAGTTATAAGAACTCCCATCAAGCCAATCATTTTCAGAAACCTAAACATCTTTTTACGCCCAACACTATCCTATTGCTCTATAAATATCCTTGCAATTCTATCCGCACTAACTAATCATAACCACATGCATCAAACACATCATCACACCCACCAAGTTAATGACTAGGGAGTTTCACTAGTGGTTTAGTGCCCGCGCAAGCACCTCTGGAATTATGCGGTATCCATAGAAAAATCACGATTTTTTACAATTTCAGCAGTAGTTTGTTGAAGGATCCGGGCTTGTTCTACTTATTAAGTTGTTATTCCAAAAAAAAAATTCAAAAGAAGGAGAAATTAATAGGGCAGAAACATAAAGTAGTTTAAGGCTATTAACACTTCAAATTTTCTTTCAGAAACAAGGCCCCACAATTCTCACATCAAGGAACATGGTATTTGCTAGCATTAAATCTACTTTTTAAGATACTAGAAATCTTTTTGAACTCTTGTTTCTGGCTTCCGTTTCAGGTAAGCAGCAGTGAAATAGCTGTTCAATGCCATCGTAGGTGTACATGGTTTTCCTAGCTCTGAATTCTATTCATTTTGATTGGAGTGACGAATGCCTGAGGATTTGATGGGATCCAACCCAAAAAAGCAAAGCAGTTGATTGTCTCTATTGTGATGCCACGTCACCACTGCATCATAGAAATTTAGAGACTACACTTTTGACTTTTGCAATCCTTTTATGTTCAAGTGGTTGCAATGATCACCGAATATGAATAATGCGCGAATGAGTCTGAAGTTGCGGCAATTCATTTTCTTCATCCGATTCAGAAAGGGGAAAAGGAGGATCCTATTGCGTAGAAAAAAATAAGATAATTAGTTTATATCTTTAGCTGTCACCGATGAAAGACAAACTACACAGCTCCCTGGATTGCTATGTTTTGCATGTTCTGGAATCAAATTCATAATTCACTCAGCTCAAGGAGCTAAGCTAGATATGTGTGTGTGATGGCACGATGCATTTTGCTACTTTCTGGATAGCATCATCATTTAGATGGGATCAGTGACTAGATGCAAGCAGCCATTACCAGCTGATCATAAACAGATTTAAGAAAACAGTCCAAGACTTATGAAAAAGTACTTCCTGGAACTCATTACTAAAGTAACCTCTAGAATTCTATGCTTCTGCCACCTAAGCCACTGTGCAGTCAAACTCAACAAAATGCATTAATCTTCACTTACCTGCTGGCGAGCCCGATGTTGGATAGCAGTAAATGCTCTGACCATGACATAAATAGGCAGGAGAATCCCAACTGTTCTCAATATCAGCAACTGCATATAAAACACAGGTTGAGTTTGTTTGTTTTTTTCGCACAATTGGGAAAACCAAGTTGTAATTTTTTTATAAGAGGAGCAGGCAGCGGAGCCCAGCCTTACCATGAACAATGTCATTGAGTAATCTCCAGCTCCGCTAATTATGATGGCAAGAGTATGTCGTAAAACCAGCAGAACCATAAACTGCAAATTGAATGAAAATAAATTTCCTCATAGGATCTTGTAGACCATACAAACATGAGGTCATAAACACATGCAAAAATGATAATGAATAGGAAAGGTGCTTCGTCTGAATACGTGGCCATGGGGCAACATTGTTGCTTGGAAAGTAAGATATCATTATTTTTGCTAATGTACATCCTGATATTTTAATGAACGATTCCATGATTGATCTTTTGCTCTAACTGGACAAGAATTCAGCAACAGGACATAATACTCGAAGTTATATTGACTAACATCATCATCCATGGACTAGGCCAATAAACACAAGTCATGTTTTACGGTCACATGATTGTGTCTATGTAGCTTTTATAGATTTACTTTGTCTATGGATGTAGTGGTAGACTAAGTCTACTTAGTAATTTCTCTGAGCTTAGTCAGATCTAAGAGAAGGGCTCGGTGGCATCCACCGCCTGGAGCTCTCACACACATAAAAGAGTAAAATAACTGCTGATAAAACCTTTGCTATAATGGTCACACATATTTAGGGGTGTCAAATTAATAAAATATGTTTTTTATTGACAGTAACTGAACAAGAGGATTTGGAAGTATATTATGAATTTGTTAGGTCAAGTTCTACACATGAAGCGACAAATGCATGTGTATGAGCAAACACGGTCCTAGGGGAGGAGAGAGAGACTCATACTATGATAGCAATTATGCGGCAGCACATCACACTCCTAGGAGAGGGTGCTGAATATTCCTCAAAGTCAGAGTCCAAAAATTCACGGTCAGTAGTAACCATAGTTATAGATGGAGGATTGTGCAGGTCCCTTCTGGGTATATCCCAATTTCCTCTGGAGAAGAAAATTCCAAACAGATCAGGACTATTATTGTTGAAGAAAAGGAACCAGAGCCCCAAAAAGAAATGAGGAAACCAAGATTGGAGAACACATACAGGAAAGTACAAATATACCTGAAGTTCATTGGAATAGGACCATAACAAAACAAAGGGGACGGTGCTGTATAACCAGGCTCAAATTGCTGCAATTTTGCAAATATTGAAAAAAAAAATAATTAGAAAGCTTATGTTTTTCACCTTCAAAGTTATTGGAAGACATCACAAAATGCAGAGGACATGAAAATAATATAATGGTGCACCTGATGGCAGATCTCACAGATAGTGTTGCCCTTCTCATTGCACCACCTCTGAACACATTTTCGATGAACATACTGCAAAGAAAGAAAATAAAAAGAAACTTGTAACCTTGTTTGCAGCATCTGAAACTAGCAACGGAACATAATGCCACAAAAGAGGGCAGAATAAGGAATTCAGCTAGTATCATTTTCCTCCTACATGTATAAGGAATTCAGCTAGTAGTATTTTCCTCCAGCATGTACTTGAAATTAATGTGATAATTGATACACGTAACAGTATCACTGAAGTTTGCTCCAAGCCACAATACTCCATTCTCAGGGATTTGCACCCTCTTATGGCATGGCATCTTATTCGTGCTAAATTTGTGTTGTAAGACATCTTAAATTGCAACACTACAATGCACTTTACTTGAGCTTTGGCTATTTAACAATCAATTGAGATTGCTCATCTAAATTTTCAAAAAAGACATATGGCTTACCCACGCTAAGTTTTTGTTGCAGGACATCTTAGTTTACAATGTGCTTCAGCTTAAGTCATTCAACAATCAATTGAATATAGACTAAAATTGAAAGCATCAGAAGCATTATGATAAATCTACTATTTGATTTTTTGGCAACATTCAGAGACCAAAATCCCTGAGGTGAATGTAGGAATTAAAATTTACAAGGAATCACAGGCTGCATGAATTTGAGGGAGATAATATCTGCTTTATTTGTTAACCAAAAATGTCCAAATTATTTGCCTAGTAAACATTAAAATTTCAAGGGAGGTGGTTGGGCATTTCCTTGATTTATCAGAATTGTATACAAAAGGTCTATGAGAAATAAGACTTAACATTTTGTTTGTTAGCAGCATATACCGAGATTTTCAAATAAATGGCCCCACAACTTTAGCTGAAACTGACCTTCAAACTGCCACGGCAAGAACACGGCATCTCCATGTTCATGTCATCCTCCTCCTCATGGCAAATCCTACACTCTACTGATTTTCCCGCTGATGAACTCAATTCTAAATCCATCCAATGTGGTGAAAATTCAATTGTATTTTCTTTACTTGCTGAAGGCAAGGATTGCCGCAATCGGTTTTGACTCTCAATAGCAGCTTCAATGGTGGATTCAGTTAGCAACCGATCCACCAGGAACACAAAATGATCCCCCATCCTTCAAATTGCAAAAACAAAAGGACTTAGAAAAGTTTTTTCTTTAAATAAAGAAAAAGAAAAAAGAACATCCTTTAAATCAAGCCATCCCTGTGTTGAATTCCCTTTCCTCACCATAAGTTTAGAACTTAAACACTAACAAAGCCCTGGCAGTTCAAATTGCAACATGCTTGACAATACATTTAACTAAACAAAGTGACCAAAGGCAAAGCCTAAAACATTTAAAACACACAGAACCCTGCATTCACGATACTATTTTACTCCGCATTTCTCCTTGCTTGCTGAGCATGAAACCAAGGAAGAAAAAAAAAAAAAAAAATGTGATACATTTTAAAGAGAAACGGATTGTAAATAGAGGCACCTTTATTTACAAACTGGAAAGACATGATAGATTTGCCTCCAATGAAGAAATCCCAGCAACCAAAACCCACGAAAAGATCAACAAAAACAAATGGATACAAAAAACAATAATGCAGATTAAAACTGAAAAAACAAAGAGCCAGGTTAAAAAAGAAGAGAACCCAGAAACCAAAAATGACTACAATGAAGAATAGCAGGCATGACTCAAATGAGAGAGAGAGAGAGAGAGAGAGAGAGAGAGAAAAGCTTCTTTGAGAGGTTAAAAAAGCCATCACCTTTGACAATGAATACAACTTTTGAAAGGCACAAAAAATGATTGACAACAGGTGAAGCTATGAATGTAACATTAAAGAAAGAGAAAGAAGCTTACGGAAATGGAAATGGGATTTTCCTCGAGTGAAGAAAGCAACAATCTTTTTCTTTCCCTTTCCTTCCTCTGTCTGTGTTTCTCGAAATGAAGCAAGAGATGGGCTCTATGGATGTTAGTATTAATAATATTATCAAAACTAACGTTCTATACTCTCTCAAATCTCAATACAGGTATAAACCACGGCTTGACCTGGTAGTCTCTGTCCAGTTGGCTTTTATAAAAAAAATAGTAGCTATTTAATTTGATTAATCCAGTTAATTACTTAATAATTTAATTAAAATTCAATGATTTTTTCTTAAACAGGGTTATTTTGAATTATTTTTTAAAAAAATATTTTTAGTTATTTTAGTTAACCTTCTCATCACTAACTCAAATTTTAAACACCATAACAAATAGAGTGACTGATAGTTTGATTGGATTGTTTTTTAAAATAATTTTTATTTAGAAATAAAAAAATTAACATGTAATAAGCAAAAGAATGCTAGGTGTAAACACGAAAATAGAATAGATTAAAGGTGCTTACATCTTAGTTTTCAATTAGCGTAACGTGATAATAAATATTTTATATTTTATATAATAGGTTTTGAGCTCGAGTTAGAATATGTATTTTTTATAAAAAATAAAAACAATTAAAATTTTATTCGCTTATATATATCTGTAAATTACATTTACAAAAGATGGAATTTCCTTGCATAAAAAGTGTTTACATCTTACAAAATCTCAATGAAGAACATCGGCAAAATGACTTTCATATTAGCTGTTTAGTTTTTAAAGATAATTATTTCATTAGGGATGAAGGTGCGGCTTTATAACCAATTATATATTATATATAGTAAAATAGAACATAGGAAATATTTTGAAATAAAAATTTATTATTCTAATAAAAAAATAGAATGAAAATATAAAAAAAAAGTATATTTTTGAGAACTTAGCCATGCAAGTTTTTTGGTAAATAGATAATATATATATATATATATATATATAAAGATCTAGCATACTTGATTGAGTTGCATATAGTATCTATTTTTTAGATACAAGAGTGGTAGATAACATACGCCAAATGCTATATGCAACTTAACTAAGAGACACATCCTAGAATGATTTCTTCTACTACCAACTTCGTGACCCGAAAAACCATAACTCACACAATTCAAAGAGCTAGTTTTTCAACATTACGAAAGAATAAATTTATTTTTTAAAATAGGAAATTACATGTGGATAATGTTGAACTCACATTCTATAAGAATAGGAAGATCGTGACTAATTAAAGGATTTCAATACATTCATGTTGAGATAAAATTGTAGAATACTTTAGGAAATGAAAATAATCTGACATATTTTATCGGGAGGTGTTTGTTTTGCATAAATTATTTTTTTTTAAAAAAAAAGATTAATATTTTTTTTAAATTCCAAATCTAACATATTTTATAATTAATTTTTAAATTTTATTTACTGTAAAATATTTCGATTCGTGAAGTTTTGGAATATAATTTATAAACAAAAATTTATTTATAAAATAATTCAATAATAAATTTATAAAATAATCCAATATTACTATTATTATCTTCGCTCTATAACAACTATTAAAAAATATTCAGGGAAATAGCATATTTGAGGATCCTATTAAATTGTTGCACGGCTTGCAAAAAATCTCAATGAGAAGAGAACATACAAAAAAAAATGAATGAATAAGACTTTGGAAATACCTTGAAATTCTGATGATAACACCACCAATATTATTAAAAATATATTGATTAAATAAATTTAATGACATCAAAAAAAGTCAGTAACATTAACTATAGTGGAGCACATCAATTGTACAAAGGTGATAAAAGATGTCAAGACTTTGGGCGACTAATGTGCTCTACTCTAATTACTAATGATATTTTTTGGTGTTATTGAATTTATTTTGTTAAATTTTTATTATAGTATTTATGGTGTGTTATTAGGATTTCGGTGAGCTTCTAGAATTTTTTATTTTTATTTTTTATTTTTTCTCTCTTCTCTCCTCCTTGTAGTATGTGAAGAGAGAGGATAGAAAAGAAATACAGATATCATATAGACACATCCAAATGCTAATAATTACACCACTAATTTCATTATAAATTTTTTGATAAAATAAATTTAATAACACTAAAAAATATCATTAATATTTATCAGAGTGGTCACACTAGCCATCAAAAAGAAAAAAGCCCAAACCACCTTTGGATTATGACCACACTGTATTCTTTTTTTGGTACATGTAGATCCTTTGCAGTAAATATCATTAGTTTTCTGACAAGGAATAACAATCTCCTATTTTTTTCATAATAATAATAATAATAATAATAATAATAATAATAATAATAGTGTGGATCTCCAATTTGGTGAAAGTAAATAATGCTAGAGAAAAGAAAAGAAAAGAAAAATTATTTACCATCGAATGTTGAGGTTGACTCTTGAAATCTTGACCAAAAGTGTGTGAGGAAGATACTATTCGATCATTTGAAATACTAAACCACGTAAATGCTCTCTCCACGGGCTCTCTTCATTCCTAAATTTCGTGTCCTTTTTTAGAAGAGTAAATTTATATATACAAATAATTTTTAATACAAATATAAGAGATAATTATTTTAAATATAATATTATAGACACATAAACTTGTTAAATATTTTAAAGTAAATCTCATTTTTAATACCTCGATTTTTTTAAATTAATGAAAAAATCAAAGTAGTTAATGGTATTAATTAAGAGTTTATTTTGTACGAGGTTGTGAAAGGAGAGAGATTTATGGAAGCCGTATTTGTACGAGGTTTTTTTGTGTTAAAAAAGAAAAGGTGTTTTCTGGAATTAAAAGAGAAAAACATTTTCCTAGTTGAAAAGGTTTAATTTTTATTTTGTTGGAAACTACTTTTTCTGAAAATTAGTTTCCTAGAGTTCACCAAGCATTAGAAAGCAGGAAATTGGTTTTCATAGAACAACACAAGCAATAGAAAACTTATTCTAAATTAGCAATATACATATTAAAAAATTAGTTTACTTTAAGTCGTTTGATAGGGTTTTTGAATGAAATTAAGAACAAAAAAAACTCAATATGATAGGAATTAGGAGAATTTTGAAGGGCTTCTTTGTCAATTTTCCAATAAAAATTAACAATAAGACCACATTTAAGAAATCACATAATTTAGGGCTGAAAATCCAGGGATTTGTTTGTTCAAAGGAATATTTATTTTTTCACAATTCACCCATAAATTTATGATCGTGGGGTTCTGTTGTTTGCATGGACATTATGGCTTAGTTTTCAATGATCGATCACAATCTTACCCATATGCCTGAACATGTTTTATAAGGGTGACCACCAAGCAAGTGTCGGTAGCCATTGGCCAAGAGTAAATAGAGCAGAAACTTAATGATGCACATGGAAACAAACTAGGAAGGATTCGTGAAAGGGATTGATCGAGTCTTGTGTGAACTCTACAATATAAAACTGTACTATATTTCAAAAATATTTTTAAAAAATATTTTTTTTTTATTTTAAACTAAATTTTTAGATATTTTTAGATCATTTTGATGTGTTAATATCAAAAATAATTTTATTTTAAAAATATATTATTATAATACTTGTATGAACAAAAAACAATATGAAAAACAATATTCCAAAACCGGGCGGTCTTGAATTTGAAAGTAGTAAAGCTTGCAAGAAGTTTCACTTTGGCAAAGCATGAATCTGCTTGCTTTTGTCTCATAATTGGAATATTAAGAGATTAGAATCTCCCTTTCATGTCTTGTCGATGTTAATGAGATTCATCCCCCCAATCTCACTTTCCCGTCCGTCAGACATTCATGCTTCAAATATGGGCAAAAGTAGTGTTAAATGGAGCAATTTATAAAGTGATATAAAGTGATCTTTCAGCTAATAAATCCAGATTTGGTTACTCTTTACTAACTTTTTTCTTTCATCAAAAGAACTTGGGAAGAATTTAAGGAATCAAGATCACTATATATATAGTAGCGTTAAATAGGGTTACAGACCAGTTTATGAAAATGATTTTGTCGCGAACTGGCCGGAACTAGCAGTGTTTGAACCGGGAATAGTTCTATCGCCAAACCCTTTGTCCTGATCATGGATGCATGGCTATGGACCAGGTGGCGTGCTGTAGGGCAAATGGTATCATCCTTGTGCCATGCCAACAACCGACTGAGAAGATGAGGCTGCTGTCATGCCCTAGCATCTTCGGATAGGTTCTTCCCCTCTGTGATTGCTATTACATCTTCATTTTTTGTCTTCTATTTTTCTCACACTCCTTGGATATTGATTTCTTTGCTTCATAAATTACTTCCAATGTAAGGATAAATAAGATGTAGCAATCTTTCAGACTAGAAAAACAGAGATAATCTTTGAAATAAGGGCTCCGCTAATACAAACTAATTCTGTAGTACTTAAATTGTAATTATTAATATTTATAATATTATAAGAGTAATAGACAGGGAAAGAAAGGGGAGAGGAAAAGGAGAATTTTTAAAAAATAATACAAATTTCTCTTTCATATTTTCTCATATTAAAAAAATAATAGAAACTCCTCTTTCATATCAATAGCAATGATTTTTATTTCAATATCTTATTCTTATCCCTATTTAATAAAAATTAACAATAGATAAATTTTAATAAACATAATTAGATAGTGTTTAACATGTACCTAGAGACTCTCATTGACTTTTCTCTTGAAGTCATGAAAAATTCTCTTAAAGTAATAAAAAAAAAGAAAAGATTATTACTTCTAGAGCCCAGTGTAAAGTCCAGGCCCAGTCCTAAAAATTAGAAAACCTTGTATGTGTTAGAAGATAGATATCAATTATTTTTCATGCTCTCATTGACCAAGGCCTCGCTGAAGCCTATATGAGATGTGGTTCATGAACTTATATTGAACGTCGACGTTTTCTTCCACTTTGTACGCAACCCTTTATCCAAGAATTAGTCCAACATGTAAGACTTACGATTAGAAGTAACTAGTGAGCTAGATTTTAGGGTTTGATATTTCATTTCGATAGTGTAATTTCAATCGTATGTTTTTTAATGGCACGGAATATTTCGATTGTTCCGGGTGAAGTCCATGCACACCCGTTACTTGCCATTGGCTTTCTTTACTATCACCACATTTTTCAACTAGTCGAGATGTATCTCCTCTCAATTTGATTTTTCTTTGAAGGTCCTTCCAATTTGCTATCCTTAAGAAAATCAAAAGGTTTGTGTTGTAGCACACTTGTCTTGTCCACTTGTATATAACTCTTGTTAATTTGTCTCATCTTGTAGAAAACATAGATTATTCCTGGTTGTAGCCTGTTCAGGCCTAGGTGAACATGAGAGTATCTCTGTACGTAGATCTTTTTTTATTGCTTTTTGATATGGACTGGGGTTTTTCAGGAAATCCTTTTCTGTAAGTATTTCAGTCCATTTAACAAATGAATCCCAGAAATGTTTATCAATCTTGACAAATATTAAAGAGAGGCTTTATTTACTCAAGCGGGTTGTACACAATAATGATTAAGCAAACTTTGTGCACTTAATTAAGCTATCCCTAAGATCATCGTACTTGAAACATAAGAAAGCGAAGCTGTCCATTATCAGTAAGATCTGGTCAGTTGTAGTTTGCAGGCTCTTTAGCTGCATTTTCAGAAACTAGTTTGTGTTTTTTGGAATCATCGCTCGCTTTTCCATTGCCAATGGCACTTTCCACATCGTCATTCTCTCCATAGATAGAAAGCTTGAACTCTTTAACAACTCATAGCCTGTGGTCCATAAATATGAATATTTGTCAAGTAGACAAAAAAGATTGTTAACATCCACATGAAGGGGGCAGATATGAAAGAATAGCTTGTTCATCAAGAAGGGTTTCATCATTGATTTCTGGCATGTCATCTTCATAAAGACCTAGGGCCTGCAAAACTGAGGTGTCTCTGCAAAAATGCAAGAAACTGTTTTGGAAATCACTGAGGAGGAGAATCCAGCAAAGATTGTAGAAAAGGAAAGGAAAGAAATCATGATGAAAATTAAGCTCACACTACCAATGTCCAGAAATCAAAAACGTATCCAAGATTTCATTCCAGAGTAGTATAAAACACACACACACCCCTCTCTTATTGAATCATTAAGATTTCATTCCAAGATATAGATCAAGTGGTCAAAGAAGTTTCACTCGACGTTCTTAATTTAAAGAGAAATTTATGTCTGTTGTATGATCTAGTAAGATGCTCACTGGTATGGTAGAAGGATTTCATTTGGCTAATGTGGACTAATAAATAAGAACAAAGAAAAACCACGCAGATACATGAACTGCTAATCAATGGCACATTCTGGAAGGGTTTAACACTTGTAAACTGGCAATTTATTGATTAGATCCATGTATTTTTTTTTAATGTTCATTTGATAATTCTCAATCAATCAAACCTGAGCCAGCCTTGCAACAATAATGCTAATCGTGGTCCGAATCCCAAGTTTCGATTCATTTGGACCCTCACCAAGCATTCCCCCGAGGATAAGCATGACATAAGGCATTGTGGCATCAGCCATGGTACCTAAACTGTCTGAGAGAAGGAATCACTCCAATAACAATAGCTAATAAAAAAGCAACTGTTGGAGGCTTAAGAATGTGATGAATTGGTGTCTGTTCAGCACCAACTCTAATCTTTCTATCCACCTTAGGTTTTGTTAAGGAACCATCTCACCTAAAAGCTTCAGCTGATAGGTGAGACCTCATAATATGATTTATATTATTCTCTAACACTTCTCCTCAAGTGAAAGCCCTTTGGGCTTGAAACTTTCACAGGCTCACACTACCTTGTGCTTGATTTTTATCAAATAGAATGGGGGTGGTGAGATTCGAACTCATGACCGCTGGGTCAACAAGGCCCTGATACCATGTCAAGGAACCATCTCACCTAAAAGCTTAAGCTGATAGGTGAGGCCCCATAATATGATTTATATGATTCTCTAACAGGTTCTGTCAGGCACCTTCTGATGGGCTTGGAGCTACTTTCACCTCCCTCCAGTAATCTTCCCTCTTCTATTGTTCCAAGATCAGGAAAATTTGCTTCTGAAATTCCAAAGACGCTATTGAAGATCCTAGGATTGAAAGGTGTTTTGCTATGTTCAGTTTTCTTTTCTTCTATCCCTGGCAACTCAGCTTCATCAACAATCTCTTTCGACAAGGAGTGGCTTATTGGGATCAACAGGCACAAGCTCAATCTCTTTCTCTTCATCAACAATCTCGTACTGCTCCAATATGGGCTTCATCATGTGGTAAACAAGAGTGTAAACAAGAACAACAGAAACCCATTGAGAAAAGGATACATAAGAAATACCATTTCCATAACAATCCGGGCCGAAAGGATAGCATCAGAACTGTGACACACTGATGCAACTACTGCCAGTAGAATATTGCTAGTGTTGCCAAAACCAGTCATGATGATTGTGAACCGAACAAACTCCCTCGGTGGCCTGCATATAAACGCCACCAAGCAACTCACTATGCAACTAATGACAGTACTAATGATCACATTTACAGGAATGAACCACCATTGAGCAATATTCTTGACAGAGATAGATGGACCAAGTTGAGTGAATATTAAACAAGGCAAGAACACAGCAAAAACAAGCTTGCTAAGGAGCTTGAAAGTAGCTTTCGGGACAAGATGGACTTTCGGGTGAGCAAGAACTAAACCAAAGAGAGTAAGCTCTATGAGCTTCAATAGAGGTAGTATTGCAGATTTCACATCCTCTCCTTTAGATTTTATTTTTTTTTGAACTGAAGCAAGAAAAGCTTCCATCATTTTCTTCACTTTCACAAACTCTCCTGCAAATCCAACAGTACTACCATAAACAAATTTTCAACCCGAAGGGATTTTGTCAATCAGTTGATCATATCATGCCCAGACAAAGTTCATCATATAACACGCAATCACAAAAGGAAAATCCCGAGAAAAACTTCAGAAGCTATGATTTAATTTACTAGCGGAAAAGATGAGAAAATTTTCATGGACCATATGAAAAGTGGAAGTTGAAGACAGACATGGAGATTCAATTGTTAAGCAATTCAAACCTCTTTTTTATGTTTGTAAACATAAATATAGAATAAAAATACATAATAAAACTAAACATTATTGTCAAGGATGCAGATGGGAAGAAGAAGAAGAAGCTCATCTATTTCATTCTCTTCTATGTGTATTTATGTACAGCATAGGATAATAAGATAAGAGTTTATAATGAGATAACTATTGTACAAAATAAAGATAAGCAGATACAATTGTTTGAATTTTGTATTTTGAATCAACTCTTTTGCTGATATTGCAGGATTAAAGATTGTCATCTGATATGCCCCCTCAAGATAGGCCACGGCATAAGAGGCCAATCTTGTGCTTCAAGGTGTTGAATGTGGAACGAGGTAGGGGTTTCGTGAGAGCATCAGTGAGTTGATCTCGTGATGAAACATGAGCAACATGTAGAGACCCATTCTGGACTTGATCTCTAATGAAATGGAAATCAATTGCCACATGTTTCATGCGTGAGTGGAACACTGGATTAGAACAAAGTTGAGTTGCACCCACATTATCACAGTAGATGACAGGAGCATGTTATAAATTGAGACCAATTTTTGAGAGTAAAGAACACACCCATTTAATTTCCGCAGCTGTAGCAGCAACTGACCGGTATTCTGATTCGGTTGAGGACCTGGCAATGGTCTTTTGTTTCTTGGAATTCTAGGAAATGGGGGTGCATCCCAAGTAGACAATGTATGCACTAGTGGAGGAATAATCATCCTTATTACCTGCCCCAGTTAGCATCTAAGAAGGCATGCAGAGAGAGTGAAGAGCTGTTGTGAATGATAATTCCAGAATCCATTGTGCCACATAGGTAACGCAGCACACGTTTCACAAGAGCCCAGTGATCTGATGTCGGTTGATGCATATACTGTGAGAGCTTGTTGACGGCAAATTGAATATTTGGACGTGTCATTGACAAGTATTGGAGACTGCCAACCACCGTGCGATATTCTGCTGGATCAGGGAGAATGGTGCCGGAGTGCAAGGTGATTGGAGGACTGGTAGGTAACGGAGTGGTGACAGGCTTGGCTCCTGTCATTTTTGTTTTGGTGAGTAAATCCAGTATGTATCGTCGTTGGGATAGCAAAACACCTTCACTGTGAGGGACAACTTCAATGCCTAGAAAATATATGAGAGACCCGAGATCCTTTAATAAAAATTTCTGAGCAAGTTGAGTAATGAACTGACTGACCACCTCTGGTTTATTTCCGGTTAGTATGATGTCGTCGACATATACTAACAAAAACATTGTAATACCTTACGAATTGAAGATAAATAGGGAATTGTCTGCATGTGAATTCTGAAATTTGTTTGCAATGAGGAACTGGCGGAGCTCATGGTACCAAGCACGCGGTGCTTGTTTCAAACCATAGATAGCTTTCCGTAGTTTGCAGATGAATGTGGGTTTATCAGTGTCAATGAACCCTGGTGGCTGGGACATATACACATCTTCAGACAAGTGACCCTGCAAAAAAGCATTGTTAACATCAAGTTGGCGAAGAGGCCAACCCCTGCTGACTGCAATACTCGGAATAATTTTCACGGTTGCCGGTTTGATGACCGGACTGAATGTCTCATGGTAATCTACTCCTGGTCGCTGATGAAACCCTTTTGCAACCAAGCACGCCTTAAACCTGTCAATTGAACCATCAGTGTTTCTTTTAATACGATATATCAATATTTGAAGCTGATGACGGTGGAACCAAATCCCACGTTCCATTCTTGACCAGTGCGTCAAATTCTTCAGACATGGCATTTCTCCACTCTAGGCTTTTGAGTGCTTGAGTGATGCAGGTGGACTCAATTTCAGAGATGGGTGTACACTGGGCATGAAGATTGAGCTTTCTGATGGGTTTGTGGATATTATTTTGGGATCGGGTAATGATGCGGGTTTTTGGGCTGCAGGTTGATGAGTGGGGTGTGGGCTGGGTTGTGGCTCATGGTTATGGGCTGAACTTGATGTTGAGGTGGAGGACGCAGCACTCGGGGGCAATTCTTGTTGGCTTGCAGCTGACGATGTATGAGGTGCCGTCTGTGGTGGAGGAGGAACGGAGACACGAAGAATTGGGGGTATCCAAGATGAAATTGTGGTAGCATCGGGTCCGGGAAAGCTGACTTTGCAGGGACTGATATGGGAAGACTGTCTCAACAAATTTGACATGACGGGACACAAAAATTTTGTTGGATAAGGAATCATAGCAGTGATAAGCATGCTGTGAAAGAGAGTACCCAAGAAATATGCAAGGTCTAGACCTACTGTCAAGCTTATGGGAGGCATATGGACGAAGCCAAGGGTAACACAAGCAACCAAAAATCTTAAGTTTTGAATAATTTGGTGCAGTGCCAAAAATTGATTTGTACGGGGAGGAAAGGTTAAGAGACGGGGTGGGCATCCTGTTAATTAGGTATACAACAGTAGCAAATGCATGGGTCCAGAATATTGTGGGAAGAGATGCATGAGATAGAAGGGTGAGTCTTCTTTCTGAATAACCATTGTGTTCTGGTGTATATGGAGGTGTGGTGAGATGTGAAATGCCATTTGTGGCTAGAAAATTACGAAGTCCCACATATTCCCCCCTATTATCAGAGTATAGTGTGATAATCTTTGTTTTGAAATAATTCTCCACAATGGCTTTGAACCGTATGAATATTTCATGAACGTCAGATTTCTTTCTTAATGGGTAAAACTAGATGTACTTTGTGAAATGATCTACAAAGATGATGTAATATTTGAATCCATCATGTGATAAAATCGGAGAAGTCCAGACATATGAGAAAATGGTTTCAAGGGGTTTGGAGGATTGCAGTGATGAAGTTGAAAATAGGGAGTTTGTGACTCTTATTGCAGTTGCATGCATTACAGATTAATTCCTTGGACACAGGAGATGAAACATTTAATTGAAACTCAGAGAGAACATGATGTAAAATTAGAGAAGCTGGATGTCCTAGTATATGATGTCAATTGAAGGAAGAGGTTTTGATACTTGAGAAAGCAATAATGGGAGATGAAGATTTGGTAGCTGGCCACTCATACACCCCATTTTTAGAGATGCCTTGTACAAGAATTGCTCCCGTGTGAAGATCCCTCACCTGAAAACAAGTTGGTAAAAATATAACAGACACATTATTCGTGACATAGAATTGATATATGGAGATTAAGTTCTTTTTGATATCTGGCACACAAAGAACATCTTTTAATGCAAATAAAGTGTTATTAGAGAGAAGGGAAATGGAACCAGTGTGTGTAATGGAGAGCCCAGTGCCATCACCAATCATCACATCGTTAGATCCAGTGTAAGGAGTATGTAGGGACAGGTTGTCCAAGTCAGTTGTGACATGGTGAGAAGCACCACTGTCAAGTAGCCATGTGGATTCATTGGGAGCAGTAGTAGTGGCAAAATTTGCTCGTGGTTGCCAGGGGGTGGACGTGTTGCTTGAATTGGATGTAGAGGCTCTGTTTGCTGTTTGGACTGGGATGAACTGGAATGATGGACACCTTTTGGCTGTGTGTCCTTGAGTATTGTAGATTTGACAGTAGCCCAAGTATGGTCTTGATGGTAGACGATTGTCACGAAATCGTGAGTTGGGAGTGCTGGTTGGTCGCCAGCCTGTCTGTCCAGTAGAATTGGGACGCTAGGTGGAGCTATTGTTTGAGTGTCTCCAATTAGAGGACTGACGATTTGTGGGGTTCACAGTCACAGGGTAGTGATTGGCTCTCTTTGCTTTCCCTTGAAGAGCAGCTTCAAACGTTAACAGCTTCTCATGAAGCTCATCAAATGAGATAGAATTATCTCGTGCTTGAATGGCAAGCACCAGTTCCCTATAATCTTCATCAAGCTCGTCTAGGATCTTCTCAGTGAGATCTTCCTCATCAACTGGTGCACCAAGGATGGCAAGTTCATCAGCACGGGCCTTCACTGATTGAAGAAAATCAGTGACAGTGGATGTTCCTTTGGTGGAACTTTTGAAGAGAGCTTTTACTTGTTTGATTCGTCCTCTTGACGGTTTGGCATAGGTGTTGGATAAGATAGTCCAAGCTTCTTGAGCTGTTTTGGACCTTGCAACAAATGGGATAATTGCTGGGGAGAGTGAACCTATGATAGCATTGAGAATAAGTTGATCCTGATGAATCCATATGCTGTGAGCAGGATTTGGTGTTGTTGACTGATCTGTAGCTAGAGTGGCAGGTGGACATGGTTTGGATCCATCGATATAACCAAGTAGGTCATACCCAATGAAGAGTGTTTGAAATTGAAGTTTCCAGGATATATAATTGTTGGAGGTGAGTTTGAGAGGTGCTTGGGCAGAGGTTTTTATGGTGATGAGTTGAAACTCATTGCTGTGTTGAGGTGTTGTGTTTGCTGGTGATGAGTTGTTGGTTGGATTGGTTTGAGTTGACATGTTTAGGCAGGGAAGAGAGATCGTATGATTTATCTGGTGGATGGAAGGAGCTCTGATACCATATTGTCAAGGATGCAGATGGGAAGAAGAAGAAGCTCATCTATTTCATTCTCTTCTATGTGTATTTATGTACAACATAGGATAATAAGATAAGAGTTTACAATGAGATAACTATTGTACAAAATAAAGATAAGCAGATACAATTGTTTGAATTTTGTATTTTGAATCAACTCTTTTGCTGATATTACGGGATTAAGATTGTCATCTGATATTTTAATTTACTAGTGGAAAAGATGAGAAAATTTTCATGGACCATATGAAAAGTGGAAGTTGAAGACAAACATGGAAATTCAATTGTTAAGCAATTCAAACCTCTTTTTATGTTTGTAAACATAAATATAGAATAAAAATACATAATAAAACTAAACATAATAACCAAAAGCAAGCCACATGCTTGTTTTTGGATTATAACAGTACTTAGAAGAAAAAAATTGTAGTTTTATCTTTGAAAATTATGTTGCAATGGTTTTATATATTGGTTTTGTTTGAATTTGCATACTATTGTGTTCTTAATGTGACTTGAGATATTCCGATATTAATTTAAATATTGATTTTGTGAAATTTAATAAATGAACAATGTTTAAAAAATAGTTTTTTAAAAGGCATGAAAAACTATATTTTCACCCCTCAAGTTTTAAATAAAACTCGTTGCGTTGCTATTGTTTATGGTTTCTAGGTTTTGATTTGAAACTTTATTTTTGTCATGAATACCTGAATGAAGAGGAGAAGAGAAACAATCATTGAAAAACAAAAGAGAAGAGAAAAAAAACATTGTGAACCACAATTCAACTATTAACAAGGTTGAAGTTGATGTTAATGAGTTTAGAGAAGAGTTTAATGGATTATTTTTTTCCTTTTAAATAAAAATAGTAGATTTGAACCTTGAATCTAATATGTTTCATATTTTAATTCATTTTTAAAATCTAAAACCTAATTTTTTAAAAAGAATAACTAATGTCTTTATATAGAACAAGTAGAAAGTGGACCCGAGAAAATCTGAAATTATTAGACATATTTTACAATGACAAGTTGACTATTTAACAGAACCTATAACATGTGTAGGAAAAATTACTAAGGATGCAGACACAAAGAATTATTCATTGCTATAATGAAACCATGGATTTACTCGGGAAGAAAAAGATAGTTCTCAATTTCTCATTTTAGCTATGTTTTCACGATGATGTCCCGATGCATGAATGCTACAACCTCTTGTCAATCCAAAATCATTGGTAGCATGGGTAACACGTCTGGGGTTGGCATCACAGTGTATGAAAACAAATTGGTGCCTCCTTCCCTATGATCTATGATGTGTTTATGCTTTTTTTGCAAAGACAGTCGGCGTGACTAAGAAGAGCGGCTGTCCAAAATGTCAATTAATTGTGATATTGCTAATTATTGCGGCGTGATCATGCGTTCTTAAGCATTGCTTGTTGAATACCCTTTTAATTTCAAGAATTTGATTTGGTGATAAAAAATAAAATATCAAAATGCACCCATGCCACACAAAGCTCGCATCACATTAAAATTTCTAGAATCCTAAACCCAAAGTCAATGATAGGAAGGAAAATGTATACCTATATATACACTTATGTGAGCTAACACAACCTAGTTTCTAATTGGATTTATGCACTCATTTCTCCTCAAAGATCTTCTCTCATTTTATGTTCTCATATTTTGAATGTCAACTAATAGTTATTCTTGAATTTTTGACCAATTCATCAAAAAATTCTATGCACTGCTTGAGCCCGAAGTATGGTGTGTCTAAGGTTGAAATAGTTTGTCTCACCTTTATTTATTGGGTTGATTCCATAGGCATGCTATGTACCCGATTCTTATTAGATCTATCACTAGCAGCAGCGTCCAACCATAGTTAAGGATTATGATCAGGGGGATGAGTGAGAATAATAACTAGAAACATTTCATGTAAATTAAATAGTTTTTTAAAAGTTTCACAAATAAACACTTCAAAACTTCAAGAAAAACAAGAGTATATGGCAATGAGCTCTTACTACATACTTTGCATGCTTGAAAAATAGAAGCGCTCTCTCAGTGTGCTTGATCATCGAACCACGAGTTTTTATGTGTTATGTTCTGTGTACTGGATCTTGATCACCTTCTAAAACTGTTTGATTCCATAAATTACTATATGGGACATGCCTCAGTTAATATCTTTTTCACTTTCTAACTTTACTTGTTTGAGGTCATCATATGACAATTCACACACTTCTTATAGAAATTTGTTAAACAAAAATATGGTAAGAAAATAAAATAATACGAGTTTACAATAATATAACATTATTTGATTTAAACTTATTTTGTTTACAAGAAAATATGGCTTTTCCACACTCTTCTATAAGAACTTGTTGATTTAATATATTAATTAGTTTTTCAATTTTTAAAATTAGTAACTCCAAGTATATATTATTTAACTACCTAGCTTTCAACTTTCTCCATCAAGAACCTACCATATTCATCCATTTAGGATGCTGATGAAGCTAACTCAATTGAAATAATGATTATTTAAACAATAGATGTTATCAAATATACAACTTCAATAGTGGTAAATCTGAAAATCAATTAATTGAAGTTATTTTTCATTTAATGTCAGACTTCAAATAATCTAATACAAACAAATAACATCATGAGATAAAATATCAATTACATGGAGAGGTGATCGTTCTAGTTTGCTATAGTTTTTCATGAAACATGCTATATGTGAAAGAAGGGATGTTTGCTCTAATGTTCTCATTGGTTAACACTTGGTTGATAACTTCTATATAAGATGCCTCTTCATGATTTCCACCTAGACTAACAATACAATTACAACATTATTAATTGTTGAAATAATAGTGTTTTTGTTGGGCTTAAGACTTTTTTGTTCTTGTATATATGGTACTTGAAAGTTAAAAATAAACACACTCTATATGAAACACATAGAAACATAATCCTATACATGCTCTCTCTCAACTTCAAACAAGAGAAGAAAAAAAGAAGACAGTCAAGAATTTGATTTAATAAAGTTAAATCTTTTAATTTATGCTATATCCTTTATTAGAAAAGGAATTGTCTGAAATCCTTTTTATCATAATATATTTATAAAAAAAATATTTTTTGCTTCATGAATGAAATTAAAAGTTAATTTTTCATCAATGATGTCAAGTGAACTCTTAATATCATTTTGTTTTTGCTCTTGATTTGATGGTAAAGAAAAATAATTGACATTATAAATGGAATTACAAAGAGAATGCTTTATCTTCATGAGGATCTTAGGCTTAGAATATCATTCATTGGTACCTAAAAGCTTTTAATATATTGTTAGACAATGAGATAAATCTGAAGATTTTTAACTTCGGAATGGCAAGGATTTTTCAAGCAATAAAGGCAAAGGTAATACTGCTAGAATAGTAGTAGGGATGTAGTAAGGGCACTTTCACTATAGAATTTCTTTTCTCGTAATTGTCACTAAACATGCCAAACTTCAAACTATATACAATGCATCTCAAATAATTATAAAAATAATCTTGATTAGGTCCCTAAATGATTAGATTTCAAAAACAATCATCTCCTTCACCATAGAATTAATCATCACCGGGACAGAAAATATGAACATGAACATGAACATGAACATGAAATTTCAATGATGATTTTGGATGGAAGCTAGGTGGGATTGTGAATACTAAGTTTATTGAATAAGAAAATAACAGAAGAGAAACCTGGGATGAGTAGAGGGAGCTGCGCCGGATTTAGGTAATGGACAATATGTTAATGCATTGATGTAATAGAACAAAAAGATTTTGCTGTTCTACATTCATATCTGTGCCACATCTTTCCCATAACACACTTTTATCTATCTATTCGTAATATTCACAAAAACATTTATTCGATTACCAGACATATGCTAATTAATAATTATAACAAGGCATTTTCGAATCTTGAAATCTTTCTTCTTCATAGATGTAGGAAGGAGTAATATTATATATTCAAAGAAACTCAAATATCATAAAAAGAAAAGAAAAAAGAAGATTGGTGAATTGAAGTAAATGGTCATTGGCATAATGATAATACCCAGAAAGCATGAAAAGAAGGATAGAACTCTCATAGCTATCTCTGTAGCCATTACTATTGATCAGAAAACTTGCAAGAGATCCATCATAGTCAGTACTATTTATGAATTCTTGGTTTATAAAGAACTCTACCCTAACACTTGTGTGTATATATATATATATATATATATATATATCATCTAATGCAAGAAGGATAGAGCTCGCATAGCTATCTCTATAGCCTGAAACAAAACCACACCAGTAGAGATGGGCACGCTCAATGAAACAAGTGCTACCATCCCTAGTGCCAAACTTGGCCGAACACTCATCAAATAGTTCTGCAACAGCCCCACTGCTTCACAAACATCCTTGCTGTAATTGCAATGCAAGCAATATTGTTTCTCCCACTCCATCCAATGAGAAGGTGGGCTGTTGCACGCCTCTAACATCTTCATCTCCTTGATTCGTAGTCGCAGCACAATCATGCTTTCATCTACATGCTTACCCCAGTGGTCTCGTCCATTAGTTCCTCTATGAATGGCAGAAATAGTGTTTCTTCGAGGGCATGGTCTCGCTGGAGAAACTGGCCTCAAGACAAGCTTGGACGATGAGAATTTCGTTGCTTCCATGAATGAAAATAGAGAGCTGCTCAAGCAAAGTTTTTGTTTTGTCTTGGCTTTAATGTTTTAGTGTGCGAATGAGGCAAGCGGTGTTGGATTATATATAGCGAGGGGGGATGTGTTGGGTGCTGGATTTGTTTTTTCCTACGTCATTACATCTTCTATCTGAAACCGTGTCGAGGGGAGTGGTGGCGTGTACCATACCGCGAAGGAATTTCTTTTTTGAAGCAATAGAAAGGTCGGTCTCAACTTCGAAGAAAAGAAACTACATGCATTTCTTTTTATTATTAAAGTGGGTGATTGGGAGTAATATATATTGATTTTAAAATTAATGATTATATAAATTTTCTAATAATTATCATATTAATAACTATAGAATTTGAATCTGAGATCACAGAACTAACCTTTTAATCCTAAATTTGTAGTACTGATCACCTACTAGATGGTTAGACTTAGGTTTTATTTGATATTAATAAAGTTGTATTATATTTTAAAGTGTTTCTTAATATATATTTGATTTGTATAAAAAGACAAATCAATGATTTATTTTAAGAAGAAAAAAACACTTGTAATGTAACGTGAGATGCACTTCATACATGAACGGATGTCACAATACATGTCCAGTCTCACATATAACCCGAATAAAATGAAAAATCCTGGCTGAAAATCTTGTCGTGGAACATGATTATTCAATAAGATAGTAGTTTAAAAATCATACCATGTTAATTAAAAAGAATAATTCTAAATACCAAGAAAACACACATGAGAATTGAATTAATAGAGTTCACGATTAATAATTAATATATGAGTTTTACTATAATTGTAATAATTAAATACTATATAGCTATTTAAATTTTAATGATATTGACTAGTTAATATTGTTGTATCTTGAGCTGCCCTCATTCCATGCCATGTTGAAATTAAAAAATATTCAGAAAATTAATTACACCATTTGGAGAGTGATTTTAGTTTAGTCGTGGCGTCTTCCAAGACGGTAAAACTAAAGTTTGCGTGGGGCTGCCGTGTGGCCAGGCAAAGTGCATGCATTTGGGCATGGTATTTCCTATCATCATATAAAACATGTCATCGCTCAACTTCAGCTAAAAGAAACAAAAGCATGCATGCATGCATGCATGCATGTATGTATGTAGTAAAATCAATTAAACCAAAATAAATAGCAGATATAAATAAGAAGTCCACGAAATGACAAGAGGAGGCGGCCGATAATTGGAGGGCAAGCAGTGATAGTTTTTTAAAGTGTTTATCGTGTTAAAATATATTAAAATAATATTTTTTTTATTTTTTAAAAATTATTTTTAAAATCAACACATTAAAATAATCTAAAATACTATTAAAAATATATTCATTTAAAATAAAATAAAATAAAAAAATTCAAATTTCAGCTAAAAGTCGATAGGATCACAGGCACGAAATGGGACTTATGCGGTGATATATTTCATGATGGTAACATGCAGTGATGTGACCCTCATAAATAATTAGCAGCACAGTTTCGGCAGCCACGCGTACACTGTACGTGGGATGTCGACGTGCCGCGTCTTTCAATAATGAGCTTCCTTCTTCAAGGTGAAATTATTATTTTTTAATAAGTTCAATTATTGAAAAAACAACAAAACCGTACATGTTAAAAATAATTAATGTTCTAAACACAATTTAAACGACTAGCAAGCATTGTTAATGATTCATGTATCGCGAATAATACTTGCGACTTCGGTGATATAGTCTTGCTGGCCTCTGACTTTGTAAAAAACAAAACTACAGTTTTCATAATAAACTCAGTTTTGCCACGGATGAGTTTGCCACAGTTTCAAGAAGCTCAACTTTTCTAATCTCTTGAAGTCCACCATGATATAAATTATATAATGTTGGCCATGACAAGTAATGAATCTATACACATGCTTTAAAAAAACGATTAGTAATCATAATCTATAACAACATTAATAATATTTAATAAATATTATATCTAAAAAAATATTGTATATCAATTGATTTTGCCTTAAATATCAGTTGCATAACGCATCAGATTATGTGGATGCGTGAAAGACAAAGTTATCACATTATTGATATCAACTCATTATTGATATCAACACAATATGGTATATGCGTGAAAGACAAAGTTATCACATTACTTTATTAGAGTAATGCATCTTGACTATGTTAAAGCAATGCAATAAAACTTGTGTTTATCAAATCTCAGATCCCTCATAATGTATTGATGAAATTGAAAGTATCAAATTTTCATATATGACATCCATATAACATATCACAACATTTAAAAACTTATAATAGATAACAAGTCAAAACTTAAAATTGATGTCTAAATAACAAAACTATAATAAATTCATAACCAGAAATTGATAGGGTTGGTCAACGTCCAACTCTTCCTCATAGAACTCGTGGAAATGAATGAGATTTATTATGAAATGTCCAATCCTACACCATCTCACATGACTATAGCTATATTAATTAATATTGACAATTATAAGCAAGTAATTAAAATGTAATTCCTTATAAAATGGCTAGGCCGACCCATTTCGTCAAGCTCGATTAGTTTGAATTTTTTTAAAAAATATAAATATAAAAATTTCATTTTTAGAAAAAAAAATAAAAAATATGTTGTTTTCATGCATATGACCGAATTTTAAAATTCCTAAGCATATTTTCATAAAAAAAAATCACATCATCTCTCATATTTTTAAAATGAAAATGAGATATCGTAAATAATTTATGATTATCCGTTAGATTTAGGTCAAAGTATCAAAAATCTTTCAACAATCTTTTGGTTTATTTTTTTAGCTGTAAACTTTGATTATCAGGGTGTAAAATTATATTATAAAGTACACCGTCGATATTAAAGAACGATAAAAACAATGTTAAAATTCAGACCCTAGAACGGATAGGTTTCGACCTAACAAGGTAGAGACTCTACACGAAAAGAGATCTACTTTGAGCCTTAGAAAAGACCAACGAATAAAAAAAAAATGACTTAGAAAAATAATCAGACAATAATGCAGTTTATCTTAGGTAGGTTGTACTGGTAGTAACGTGTCTTCTTCTTACACAACAAGTCTCCTTACTCGGATTCTTGGAGACCATTAGGTTTCATAATGATCTTATTACTAGGTGCATACTCCTAAAAATTATAGTCGTAATTTTATTATTATTATTATTATAAAACCTGTTTTTCGCATGTCGTCTCCCCTTCAGAGGCGACAGAGCGCCAAACACGAAAAAAAACACAGTCATCGCGAGTGCTTATTGAACAGCACCCCATCAATATTAGATGGTAGACCTTTTAAAGAGGATATAGCTTTCTTCTCTAGATTTTTGGTTTCTTTCCCTTTTATTTTTCAAATCTTTTCCACCTGAAACTGATTTAGATTTTGTTCTTTTCTTTCTCTCTTAATCTAGTGCATTATTTCTGTATCTTCTCTTTTAATAACTATAGTATTTCTATATCAATTCTTCAGGTGTTTTCTCTATTTCTTCTCTCACTTTCCTTTTCAAGACTCTTCTTCTGCTTCCTCAAAGAAATATATATATATATATGTGGAAATAATTGAAAATGTGTTATTTTTGGATCTCAAGTGTGGATCCAAAAACATTAATATGTTTGAGAAATCATGTGTAACATGTAAAGTCAAAATGACACATGAATATTAATGCTTAGATTTGTAAGATTACGGAAATGATATAGATAAACAAATATTGTTAAAAAAGAGAAATTAATATGTTTGCTAGGTCATGATTTGTGTGATGGTTATTGTGATTGTGATCGAAGAAAATTGGATCAAGTAATTGGAAAACAAAATTGGAGTGGGAACAACCAATAAAAACTTGATTTTCGTTATACTAGCCTGTCTTTCTTAGTCATAGTCTAGATCACCAAGGATGTTTTTTCATGGATATCAATAATCACCAAGTCTTATGATGCTGCATCTGTAATCCCTCCATGGTCATTGATTCTTTTTTTATGAATGTTATTAGTTGTAAATGGGTTCATTGAAGATTTGAGTAATAGCCAAAGGGTGTCATTAACAACTGGGTATTAAATTTACAAGGTCTTCAATCCATTTATAGAGCTAGTTGTAGTTCAAATAGTTTTGGCTATTGTTACTCTCCAGTGATGGTTTTTTTCAAAATACTTTTCTTAATGGTGTTTTTACACTAATGTTTACATGAAACAGTCCATGTATTTTGTTGATCATCACCTTCCTTCTCGTGAATACAAACTTCACAAATCTCTATTGCATCTATATTCTAGTTCATGTTGATATATAATGATTTATCTTCTGTTTAGATGAATTGATATTTCTTTTGTAACTTGGATGATTACTGAGCTGATAATATCGATGATTGAAAGTCTACAAGTGCTTAAGCTATCTGTTTTGATCATAATCTTATCTGTTTAAACTAGAAAAGTCCTACCCAAGTTGTTGAACGAGAAAATAATGAGTGAATTACCCCAGTACAAAATTTTCCACAAAGGACGAATGAGGAAATATAGTTGACCATGCATGAGCAATCAAACTCGTAATGATCAAGAATATTCAATAAAGAAACACATCATGGATCAAAGGGATCTTCAGACACTGCAATGCCAATTGCTGGTGTTGAAAGGTTTGGACAGAATCAGGAGAATTCATAGCAGACACAGTATACACACTACTCAAACTTCCTGTGTCAGAATAGCACGAATTACTGTTTCATCAAGCCTACTGATTTCAAACATTTACATGAAGATATTAAATATGTCAAAGGTTTGCTAACACAGTGGTTTCAAAGAAGCTTCTTCTATGTAAGCAATGGCTTCCTCTTCTGAGAGTTGTCCACCTTCAACCAAGCCCTTCACTAAGGTACAGGCATACTCTTTAGAGGGAGGGGACATGGGAAGCTCTCCAAGTTTAAATCTTTCAACATCAGAAATCGGACACCTGAAGAATCACAAAGTGAAAATGGTAAGAGAAAAATTCAGAAAAATAAAATTAAACAGAAAATAAAGTGTCTCAGTGTGTACGTCATAGTCAGTATAGGAATATCACGCTCATTTCCCAAGTAAACAACATGATGGTACCAGCCGCTCTGCACGAGAAACAAAAGTGTGAATTTTGCAAGCACTACGAAACCCATAATGTAAGATAGTATTTTACTGTTGTCTGTTGCAGCCTGATACAAGCCAGGCATAACAAATATGACATACCTTGAAAACCTCCAAGGAAATGGACCCTTTGTTTGTGATAGACTGTAGTGCAGCCAAATCAAATGCAGGTGAAATCATCTGATTACTCGAAACATTTTCTTGAAGCAAAACATCATTGAACTGCTCTAGCCTGTGCAGAGAAGGGGAAAAAAAGGAAAGCAAGAAAGTGAGATGGCAAATAAAGTGGATGATAAAAAGAAACCCTAAATCATTTTCATGAATTTTCTTTTTATTATACTGAAAATTCAACAAAGACCAAGATTCGCTTCAAAACATTGAGAGGGAGAAATATAAATTACAAAAAAATAAACTGGAGCATACGTTATTTTATACAGGCACATGTAAGTTTTTTCACCAACACTACTATCAGGGTGAAGAAAAGCAGCTCCCCCAGGGCCCCATGTACGTGTAGAATCACGACCAAAGTATAGTCTGTGCGGGAAAATTTTCCACAAAATCTCTTTTGGCAGGTTTTTATCCATTGAACCAGTACATGGCTTCTTCATACCATCCACCTGAAAGTCATTTACAAAAATGGAATTGATATATGCTAAATCAGGTGGACTCTTTGAAATTTTCAAGATATTAATTGCAAAAACTTTAAATTGCATAAGATCAAAACCTAAGAAATGCTTTGAATCCGCTAAAACCGTGTTCATTCAGTGTGGTTACATCACATGATACCCCAAGTATAGTACCTGACCGCCTTCAATATAGCATAGGAATCTAGGCTTCCACATATTTGATCCAAAACAAGCATACCAAATGTCAATCTTTGAAAGCTCAGTTCTCCAAGAGCTAGAAGATGTAACCACTTGATCTGCATTTAGTTGACAATATGTAAAATGAAACAAAATCACAGAATAATTCAACTTCGACGTCTTCTGGCTTCAAATTATCTCATTACCTTGACTATCTTCAACTTTCAGCTTTGAAAAGGGTTCCATGACCTCCTGAACAACTTCTGACACAATAATTGGAGCCTTTTCATCCTCGTCTTCAGAGTCAGAGTTTGACATAAGAAAATGCTGGAATGAAAAATGTTTATCTTACACAACTAAAGAGTAGAACAAACTGCATTTTAGGCAAAACCATTAAAATGAATGCAGTAAGCAAAACAAGTCTAAATTACACGAGGAAATATAAAAAATTAAATTGAAAACTCTTTTCCTTCAAGAACAACATTTAGATCACCAGCATTCAGGTACTATGTACAATCATGTCCTTCAATGCCTTGCACTACCTACTTTTTCTTTCCCAGCAAATTCAAGTTTCTATTCACCCATAAAATGACTGTCTGCTTTTAAATTTGGTGAGACTTAAGACTTGAAAGATTTGCAAGAGAAAGGGATGTTCTGTTTAAGAGAAGCCTTACTGGATGAGGGGCATTTTGACTAGTCAACTTTAATGGTAATTCATCTGCAAGCTCAGGCCAGTAGGAACTTAATTTCTTGCGAACCTGGGGAAATAATAATACATGCATATTTTAGTCAAATAGAAAATAGGTAACCACATGTCACTTGAGATTGAAAGAAACAATTACAGAAATAAGCAGAAATTGATAATGGTGAATGAATAAGATAATCTAGTTCAACTGAAAAATGTCATTTCACCTCTTGTATCACACGCCATGTAGACTCAAATGGATATGCTTCTACAGACCCACTGACAGGTTTGTCTTCAAGAAGAACTTCCATGCATGCAAGAAATGAATTTGCTATAGAATTTAGGTTGTATCCTCCTTCGAATGCCAACATAATCTTACCTTGTGCAAAATCCATCAACTGAAAAGAAAAAATAAATAAATAAAAAATAAACATGCAAGTACAATCCCTATAAATAAACCAATTGCCACCCATAAAGGAAGTTCAAGTAAATCCTAGAGAATTCAAACATAAAATCTTCTCATGCAAGTAAGATCCCTAGCATATGTGCTACTTAACAAGTCCAGAAGTCTTTACCCCTCTGTTGAGTAAACATCACAATGAAAATACCATGCAAATTTAAAAGGAAAGGGAAAAAAAAGTTAAATGTAGAAGCAACCTTTTTCAACATTACAGAGTATCCATATGGAGTGACACAACATCCACCCAAGAGGATCACCGTCAGCTGTTGAAAGATGTAAAACAACACTTGATAAAATAAAAAAACAAAAAAGCCAATCATCTCATAAAACTACTAATAAGCACACATCAAATCAACATATAACAGGGAATATGATTTCTATCTCCCACGTAAATTACAAAGGAATGCCTAGATATTTAACGTAGAAGTAAATGCAACCAAAAGAACATTTTAACTAACATAATGAGTTATGATATGGCATAAGCATCCAATGTATTCTGAAAAGTTGCTTAGTTTCCTAATCGTGCATTACTAGGCATAACTACACAGCAGCATAAACAATCAATTGAATATAAAATAGATTTGATTGGTACAAAGGTTTCATAAAATCAATGCTTTAGTTCTCGCTGTTAAAAGGGCTTTGTTGAATTGAATTAGTCTCTATCATAAATATTTCTCTGTTAAGTGTTCAAGGTCATGCTTAAGGCATATGAAGAAGAACAATGTGCGTATTCATGCATTATATACAATGTGTGAGCATCTGGTAGTCAAGGCTATTACACTTAACAAAGCTTTGACATCTATACAAAGCCAAATCTCTAGTGAAAGACCTAAAACAAAATCATAAAAAATAAATAAAAAACACTAGAGTAATTACAGAAATCAGACCTGCATCAAATCCTGCAGATACTATAATCATGTCAGGATCAAATTTCTTAGCAACAGGGATTAAGATGTGATCCCAAACAGCAAGATAATCTGCATCCCCACATCTTGCATGCTCCCAAGGGACATTTATATTATATCCTGTACCTGGTCCTTCTCCAATCATAGTATAAAAGCCATCATCATTCCCTGGGTAAAAACTACCAAACTCATGCCTACATAAATTCACAATCAACATAATCATCATGATTAGATACAAGTAGTATAATTATTCATACCACACAGAAATTACAAAATGAGTGTCAACATCCCAACAAAAAGAACTAAGAAAAAAATATGACAAGATAAAGCCTGATAAATCACTTCCTAAACAGCTGGAGTTGGATATATCACTAACAATCTGTGACAGACATAGAAAATTACCACTCAAAAAATGTAAATGCTTCAGTGAAAAAAATATCAGAATCAAGAGATAAATGATATAGACAACATGTTACTAAGGTTATATTGTCAAGTTGGGGCTTGTGATAAAAGGATGATGGAAGAGAAAATTAAGAGCATAAATGTATATAGTACCTATGAACAGAGAAAAATAAGACCCGAGAATCATTCCAAAATGTCTTTTGAGTGCCATTGCCATGATGAACATCCCAGTCAACAATCAAAATCTTTTTAACACCCAGTTCTGGCTGTAATATTCATAGGTAATAGGTATAAATGAAATGTTGAAAAAGACAAACTAGATTCAAGGATAAAGTAGAATTTGAACATATGTAAATGCCAAAACATAGTTCTCACTCTCTCATCTAATAGAAAACTCGCTGCCACAGCCACATTATTGAATAGGCAAAAACCCATCGCCTCATCATATTCAGCATGATGTCCAGGAGGCCTAACAATCGCAGCACCAGAATTCAAATCCCCTTTTGCAATTCTCTCAGCAAGCTGGTGGTAAAACATATTCATGATTAGAAATAAATTTGACTGATAATATATTGTTACTAAACTAGTCATAATTCACGACTCAATGAAGTAAAATTAGCTTCGAAATTGCAAGTTGCAAGCCAAATGTAAAGCAAAACAGGACATGATAGTCAGCCTAAGAATGAATTCATTCGAAACACTCGATATTTTAAACTTACAATTATTATCTTTAAAAGAGCTTATGAAATCAAACAGAAAATACAACCACCTTAAAGTTGGACATTTAATTTCATAGAAATTTCTCTTACCAAACACATCATCTTTGTGTGTAATTTTCAATAAATCTCTACGGTAATGAAAAATAAGATAGAACACAATAAACAAAAGACAAGTATCCAAAAATACGTCAAAATATTAATAACAAAAGAAAACATACCTCTATAACGGAGCCGGCAGCAAGGTAAGCAGCTTCAGATGATCCCTCATTAAAGTAAATTGAATTCAGTTTTGAAGCAATCCTGTTTCTTCGAGAATCAAACTGTTTGGAGCTTATATTTCTAATCAAATTAACATGATTTTCAGAGTGAACAGCCGTTAAATATTTATCTTCTGCTTCTTTCCCTTTCAAAACCACACACCTGAAAGATTCAAAGGTAATAACAATAATAAGAAGTCCAGTCATAAACCATCAATACTAATTACCCCCAAAGAAGAAGGAAAAGTAAAAAAGGGAGTACCTTTGAGGAATGTTATTGGCTAAGAGCTTGTTCCAAATAACCCTAATGCGATTGGGATTCTCTGGATGATAATCACCATCAGGAGTGTGATGCTTACACATCTTCTCATCATAAATTATTCCCACGAGCCTTTCACTGGTATTCATTTCACCGGATTCCTTCACGTCACCCATACTTGCTGATCTTACTCTTTCTCTCTCTCTCTATCGCTTCAAACACCCACATGTGAAGGAATCATTTATGTGTTCATTGTTATCAACTACTTGGAATTCAAACAGCTAAATTTAAAAAGATTATACCTTTGCGCTGGTTGATGGGAAGGAGAGAATGATTGGAACTCTGATGCTGACCTGTGAGGGAGACGTGAAGGGCAGTGGCTGCTTCGCTTCTTCACGGTGAACAGAGAATGGCTCCCTCCACTTAAATTCTAAATTTTATGACGTCACTCTTTTTTTTTGGATAACTATTTATATTGCTGTTTAAAATAAATAATAATCTCTTTTACTCTTATTGGTTTTGTTCAACGTGCAAACCAAGTACTAAATGTCAAATAAAATTATGTTTTATTAATTAAGAAATAAAAATGCTATGAATAAAAAGTTCTAGTGACTCGTGAAGAGGTAAGTTTTTTACAGGTAAATTTAAAAAATTATATAAAGTAATTATTTTCTTATAAATAAAATTTTAAAGCTCAATCAAAATATAAAAAAAAATTATTTTATTTTGGTTTTTTTTTATCAAGTTAGCTCGTGGGTTATTTTTGCATTCTTGGTTTATGATACTCGTTTTAATAATCGATTTTGTTTTGTATTTTAAAAATATTTAATTCAAAATTATTTTTTTGATATTTTCAAATTATTTTGATATATTGATGTCGAAATAAAATCTTAAAAATAAAAACAAAATATCTCAATATATTTTCGTTGAGCTTAAAAATGGAAAATTAATAACTACATTCGATTTAGCTAATATATTTATTTTAGGAAATTAATGAAAAGAAATCTGATTTTTTTCTAGAATAAACAAAGATTACAAAGAATAAAAAACAAGTACTCTAAGGGAATTGTTTTTATATTGGAATCATATCAATTAAAAAGCTGATTTCATGACACCATGTCCTAGTAGAACTATGAATTTCTAAATTTAGTTAAGAAAAAAATCGTGGAATAAGCAATGGAGTCATGTTTCTCATTGTATTTTAAAAGTGTTTTTGAAAAAAATAGAAAATTTTTTATTTTTATTTGTACTTTAAATTTAAAAAAAATAGTATTTTCTTAATTCTATGAAATTTCCCGGTGAACTTGATTCGATGGTGATTTGGTTTGTAATGGTGAATGACATTGGAGTATAATTTTTTTCCAACCCCCTATGTTAATAGATCTAAATACATAGTACATGTAATCAAATTTTAGTTTGATTTGATAGAAATATGTTGTTGTTTTTTATTTTTTAAAAAAATTAAACTTATCATTCTAATTTATAAACGTATTAACTAAATATTTAATGTTATATTTTCCTCCACAACTTACATCCTCAAAAGAAAAATAGATGTAGGCATGGTAAGAAAATCATTTGCCACTAGGTGAAATTAAATTTAGTAATGTGTATACGTTTCAAAAATATTTTTATTTTTTATTTTAAATTAATTTCTTTAATTATTTTAATATCAAAAATAAACAAGTGCGAAAGGTTAACGAACTTGGCAACTTGCCCATCTGCCAGTGTCCACAAATCAGATTATTTTAGAGTTTGATGACCTAAACAGAAGAAGCACCGACCCCAGGCAGCCCAAGGCACGGAAGACCAACCAGGAACTGACAAGTATCACCTTAGATTTACTGATCTAATATTCAAAACACTCAGCTGTACGCGTGTCAGCCTCACAGCAAAACTCTAACCTTGTCTCAGATCTTCACATCTTGGCATCCATCCATGTACAAATACAGAACCAAAATCTCAACATCTCTCCATCACATTACTCTGATCAATCAAAAGTTTTTTCGCAATGGGATCAGCTGTTCTTCGATCCTCATCACTTCCTTCTCTCCCACAAAAACCCAGATTTGGAGACGGAAAGAGGCCAAGCGGCGCGGTTGTGGCTGCCTCCAGGAGAGAGAACCCGCGAGAGTGGATGATGGGGGTGGATGAAAGCATGGTTGTGCTGAGGAAACGCATCCATGAAATGAAAATGGTGGAGAGAAATTATGAGCCGCCCAGAGGAGTGGATGGAGTGGGAGAAGCAGTGCTATATATACATCGTATGATGAGTTTATATGTAAGCTTGTTGGGTTCTTGCAGCTGCTTTTGATGAATACAAGGCCTGGTTTGGCTCTTGGGATGCTGTTGCTAATGTCAATGAGTGTCCCGGTATCAATGGTCGTGATTGCCCGACAGCTTGTGGAGGCAACATTTGGAGTCTTCTCAACCGTTCATGGAGGTTGATGGGGGTGTGGAATTAGCCTTCTCCTGCTTGTAAGAGCATAATATTCTTTCTTTTTTTAATGGGTGTTTGTTTCTGTGTAGGAGAGTGTGTTTGAAAAAAAAGCTCTCAGATTAGTGTAGTGGATTGTTTTGAAAGTATTTTTTTTCGTTTAGAAATGTATTAAAATGATTTTTTAATTATTTTTTAAAAAAATTATTTTTGACATCAGCATATTAAAATGATCTAAAAACACTAAAAAAATATTTTTGACAACAACATTTGAAAATAATCTAGAATACCAAGGTTTGGTGGTCACAGCACAAACCAGCTTATTGAGGGCCATGGAGCTAGCCATGGTTCATGATTTTAGCAAATGAATTTAAGGGAACTTGGTGAAATAAAAACTATCTCAGGAAGCTGGATGGCTATGAATTGCTGGCTAGCCAAGAGTGCTCGTTTGGCACTGCGGCCAAACCGCCGTTTTGCTGAAATTCAATTTTTATTTTATTTTAAATGAATATGTTTTGGTTTTTTAGATTATTTTGATGTGTTGATGTCAAAAATGATTTTTAAAAAATCAAAAATATCATTTTGATATATTTCAGCATGAAAAACACTTTAAAAAGTTACCGCAATCACTCTCCCAAACAGAGTCTAGTGTTTATACAGGACAGTTTGTGCGACAAGGAAATGGTTTCGTAGCTACACTTTCTTTCATTTTAGCACCATCCACACTAGCTAATGCTCTACTGTTTTTTTATCACAAAAAAGCAAAGAGTTTCCTAGCATGCATTTCTATTGAAATAGTAATTAAGATAAGGGTCTGTTTTTTATTAACTTTTGAAAAATATTGCCTTAAAGTTTCTTCGCCATTACACTTTATATATATATTAAAAAACGTTTAAAGTAATTTTCCCTTGACTTTTTAGTAAAACTATTGAAATGGTGAGATAAGGGTCTGCTTTTTCTTCTGTTTTTTCTCTCCTTCGAGTACTAGTGCAATACATGGATTGAGAGGAAAAGAAAGAATAAAAGGCGAGTGAGATCCTCAAAGTTTATAGCGAAAATAATATCCATGAGGATTGTATTAGCAATTAATGCTTTGAAATTGATTCACATATTCTTTGTTTATGGTATGAAGCAAGGTTTTCAATACCGTTCCGATCGTCGTTCTGGTTTTTTTATTGGTACAGAACGTTTTGGTTTCAGAACGTTTCGGCGTGTCGTTTCGGGGTTGTACTGTTTATATATAATTAAAATATTAATTTAACAAATATAATTAAAATTCAAGATAAATTAACTTTAAATTATACAATATAAATACAAAGTCAAACAAATATAATCTCAAAATTAGAAACACAATCACAAGTTAATCAAAATAAGGAGGATTTTAAGGCCGGAACGACACACGGAACGGTACCGAGACGTTCCGGCCAGAATTTGGCCGGTATTTCCGAAACGGGCCGGGATTAAAACCGAGATGAAAACGACGTCGTTTTGTCTCGGGTTTTTTAATGGAACGGAACGATATTGACAACTCTGGTAAGAAGTTAGATAAATATTATCAATTTGGATTTTTTCCTGAGATATTATAGTAGAAAATAATATAACTATATCAAAAATATTTGTTTTTGTTTTCATTCAAAAATATCTCAGCAAAACTTTTGGTGGTTGGATTCTTAGAAAAATGTTAACATGTGCCTCATTAAATCATTTCCAATATGGTTTTTATTTCACTTCACCTTCTTCTGACATGACGTGCCATCTTCAAGGTGAACACGGGAAGGATGGATGGAGGTTGGTTTTGTTTGGTGCACCGGCCTGTATAACTTGAATTCACTCCTATCAACTTCTTCATTTGTCTCCAATTACGGCGGGGAGGGTGGGGTGCCACTGCTATTATAGTTTTTTTGACCTCATGTTTTAAGAGGTGTAGAAGATGCTATCCATCCCTTCTTTGACATGTAATGTCATTTTTTATATGTTTTTGAAAAAAAATGATTTTTATTTTTTTTTATTAATTTTTTGGATATTTTTATATATTAAATAAACAAAAAAAATATTATTTTAATATATTCTTAAACAAAATATAATTTCAAAAACAATCTCATATGCACTCTAAACCGTCGCATAATCTTACAAAACCGACTTAAAAGGAAATAAGAACAAATGAATTTATGAAATTTACCTATGAGATTCCATTACGTTAGATCTTTTCGACGAGTAAATTTAATAAAATTATTATATTAGCATCACTATTATCTCCTCGAAAGATACACGTGGCAGTTGAGAACTACTTAGCTAGCTAGGACAGCTGTGGTGTTTTGCCCTTTTTCTAGAATCCAAACGACAACTTGCTATTATTACTATAAACATAAATCCAACATAAAAGCTAAGACTGTCCCGCAGTAACTGTGCATAATGATAGAATTCTGAGGCATCTCCGGCCAGTGACCGGCGTCAATGGTGAACTACTCCGCAATATTATGGAGGGGGTACGATTGGTTTGCTTGTAAGGCTATAGCCTGGACAGCCTCCTGTCAACGAATTCTTTGACCTCCGAGAATAATTTTCTAGACTCGGGTAGTTCCGGGAAGATATAAAATGCGTGAAACATGTTTGGATACTCGATCAAGGTAGCCTCTTTCCCGGATCTCTTTAGCCACTCGTAATACCTCCTTTGCCAATCTTGTAACGGGTCTAGCCCGCAAACAAACACAATTGTATCCGGGAAATCCAAACCCGAAATATCCTCAGCATTCGGTCCACTCACATTCACTGCCGGATGATCCCGGTCCAATCCATCCGGCAAAAACACTTTCCAACACCAATCGGTTCGTTCCACAGACACGAACGGGTATCCAACCAATTGTAATTCGGACCTGGTCCGCTCTTGCCCGCCAAAATAGGGCTGAATGGAAACCAATCCGATTACCTTAACATTCTGAAACCCAGCCCGACAAACCCGAACCGCAACGTGATGGGCCAAATTTGCCCCCGCACTATCTCCAGCCAGAAAACACTTCGACAAGTCGGCATTAGGTGGCAGTGACCCATTGGCTCGATTATTGTCTAAAAACCGGAGCACGTCAAATCCATCATCGTATTGACAAGGAAATCGATGTTCAGGCGTAAGACGGTAATCGACTGAAAGAACAATAGCAGGAAACCGACGTGCGAACCTGCGACAAACGGCGTCGTACGTACTCGATGCAGCACTTAGGAAAGAAAACCCACCTCCATGAAAAAATATCAAAACAGGCAAAGAGGCGGGGTCGCCACCGTCAACCCCGCTATTTTCCGGGGTGTAGAGGCGGAACCAGAGGTTGCGGGTGGGGTCCACGGTGATGTCAGAAGAGAAAACGGAGTGAACGGGTTTGTTAGGAGAAGGAGAGGACTTGAAATCAAGGAGATTAAGGAGACGTCTGTTTATGGTACCGTCTGAACGACGTGACATATCTGTGACCACCGAGAGGACTGAAAGGACTAGCCGTGTCCTCCATGGGATGACTAGTTTTGCCGGTGCTAGTGTTTCATTGCTCATGTTTACAAAGATAGAAGAAGGAAAGGGGTGAAAATAAGATGGAAGAGCTGAAGGTTTTTAATGGCTGAATTTCTAGGGTAGGGTAAGGGAGTAGCTCTTGGTTGGTTTGTTTGGTGGTTGGTCATGTCAAGTATATACACACGCACACGCTTTAGTAAAGTGATTTTTTATATATATATATATATTTCTGTTTCTATCGTTTTATATTTTTATTTAGTTTTTATGCTTTTATTTTTTTGTCATATTTTTAATTTTTATTATTATTTCTCTGTATTAAATACAGTTTGCATTAAAAACATAGTGAATTTAGATTTGATGGTGTGAAATAAGAGTGAAATTCTCTCTTATATATGTCTAATGAATCTTCTATTGTTAGTGATTTATTATCTTCATGTTTTTTATCTGTGTTTGTCTACATGTGGCTTGATAATTTTTTTAATTTAAAGTAATTTTAATTTTTTAAAAATAAAATATTTTTTTTATTTTTAAGATTTATTTTTCATATTAAAATTATTTTTGATAAGACACCGAATGGATATCTAGAACCACCAAACGATGTTGCACACATCATCTGAAGAGAATATAAGAAAGAAAACCATCAGTGCGCCAGTTAAACGTGTCAACAATGTTCTGTAGAAAAAATAAAAATAAAACGTAAAATTACCTAAACACTTTTATAGTCAACTTTTAGATTTTCTTTTTTATAAGACATATCCGTATTTGTATTGTTTAGAAAAAATTGAAATACTCGAAACACCCCACTGACAAATCTTGGTTTTTGTCTTATTTGAGGGTAATATAGGTATTTTATTGTTAACATTAGTGTAAAAAAACAAAAATACTCATGGATATTAATTGTTTGTTGCCTGCTGATAGAGATAAAATTGTAGTATTATTGTACAAAAATACCCGGAAAATACTTAAATACATCCAAACAATCAGAGAATATCAACTAGGCTCATGGAAAAGTCTAAAAATACCCCTGAGTCAAAGTTAAAATTTAATGCACTGGGGAGCAAAACAGTAAGTAAACTATTACAATCTACAGTAATCTTCATCCACTATTATATATATATATATATATATATATATTGAAGACTCAACTTGGCTTTCATAGTCATTTACAACTCTAACAAAAAACATAAATACAACACGCGTTAGCTTTATCTTAACTATGTAAGTGACAAAATAAAATGAATAACAATATGCCTAAAGATTAGCTAAAGAACATGATTATTAAAACATAAAATAGACCAAGTAAACAACGACCTTTTCATCCCCTCCCTTAAACTAATATCTAGACTACAATTAGATTATATCAATATCTTCACACACTCCCATCATCTTCCCGAGTTTCTGAAATGCTTCTAATTTTAAGGGGTTTGAAATAAAATCAACCACCTACTCCTCAGTTCCATAATGAATTATTTAACAACACCATCTTTTGTAAGATCTCTCAAGAAATAAACATATATCAATATGTTTGCTCCTTCCATGCATAACTTGTTTTCTTGAAAGCTTGATCGTTGAACTATTGTCACACATGATAATGGTGTAACCCTTCTGTTCATGACTCAACTTCTTCAATACTCTCCTTATCCAAATTGTCTAGCAGGCAAACACAACAACAACCATGAATTCTACCTCAGTCATGTACCTCTGCCAAGAAAGAATCTCATTCTTCTTAGATCAGTCATGTCAAAGACTCTCATGATTGAATTCTTAAAATCAAACAATATATCCCCATCATCACTAGTGTAAATCAGATCATTCGCATAAATACTCACTATCAAGTTTTTACTGCAATGCTCCTCTTGGTAAATAAATTAAATTTATTATAGCACTTTTGGATGCCTTCACTAATGAAATAAGCTTCAATGCATCTAAATCAAGCCCTTAAAGCTTGTTTTAGATTGTACAAAGCTTTATGCAATTTGTACACCTTATGTTCACTTCCCTTTTTTTTATAACCTTTTGGTTGGTCCATATACACGTTTTCATTCAGTTCACCATGGAAAAAATGTTGATTTTACATCCAACTGGTAGATCATCCATCCTTTTTGCGCTCTAAGAGCTACTATCATCCTTATTGTAAGCATACAAGCTATTGAAGTACAAACTTTAGTGAAAGTTTACCCCTTGTTGTTTAGAATACCTCTTGGTTACCAACCGAGCCTTGTATTTATCTATCTCTTTAAGTTCATTCAACTTTATTTTATAAATCCATTTTCACTCTAATGGTTTTAGTACCAGCTGCCAAATCAGTAAGTTTCCAAGTCTAATTTTTTTTTCTTCAATTTAATTAATCTTCAAATCCATTGTCAATCTCCATTTCGAACTCATCATTGCCTTTTCATAGTTGATTGGATCTATAGAAGCTAAAAGGGCCATATTGAGCTCAATTTCTCCCTCTAATAATCCCTTATTACTAATGTATCTTCCATCTAAATAGGAGCATGTCTAACCCTTCTTTCCCTAGCATCAGACCCTTCTACAAGTGCATCATTCATAGTTGCATGATTTTCATTTCCTTTACCTTCTTCATTTCCTTTACTTGCAGCTTCAAGATTATCGTTCATCTTTATGATCATCTTTGTCATTCTTGTCATCATAACCCCATTCAAGATCTATTAGAACTTTTCCCTTGTAGCTAGTGTCCCACTCCCACTATCTATCTTCCTTAAATATTATATATCTACTAGATCATATAATCTGTAACCTTTTGGCTCCTCACTAAATTGCAAAAGCACACATTTAAGGATCTTGTTATCAAGCTCATTTCCTTTGGCATTCAACATGTGAACATGTGGTATAAACCTGAAGACTCTAAAATGTTCAATTGTGGGTTTCACACCAGACCATTTTTCTTTAGGGGTGACATTTTTGACTGCCACTGTAGGACTTTTGTTTAGCACATACATGGTCTAATTCACAAATTCAAGCTAGAAGGTTTCTGAGATCTTTTTTTCTATGAGCATTGAATGAATCAAATTCATCACTATCTGGTTATTTCACCCCACAACTCTATTATGTTACAAAGTGTATGCAATGGTAAGCTGCATTTTGATACCACATTACCTACTAAATTCATTGAACTCCTCTAAGTTGAACTCATTGCTTCTATCAGTGCGTAAACACTTGATATACATCCTTGTCTCTTTCTCATCAAGTCTTTTAAGGCATTTAAATAAATCCAAGGCTTTTGATTTTTCAACTGAGAAGTAAACCCATGTTTTTCTACTAAAATCATCAATAAGTCATAAAGACATACCTTTTTTAGCCATTTGATGTCAGTGTCATGGGACCATAGATATCTACATGTATGAGTTGTAGTTTTTTGGTTGCCCTTCATGCATTCTTATTAGGAACGGGGTCTCGGTGTTGCTTCTCATTCAAACAATTAGTGCATGCCAACGTAATAGGAAGAAGACGAGGCCATCCATGTACCATATTCTTGGTTTGTAAGATATTGAGACCTTTATGGCTTAAATGGTCATATCTATGATGTCATAAGTGATAGAGTTCTTATGTACTTGCCTGCACACATACCTCCTTCTTCTTTTGTGTGTTGGCTAGCAGGTTGAACATTTTATTTTTTGGATATAACATTTTGAATAATTAAGCCTTTATCTGGGTGATAACACAATCCACTATGATTAATAATAGATAATCTTTTTTCTCGTAGTTGTCTGATACTTAAAATATTATTTTTCAGCTCGAACACATAAGATTGTTGTCAAGACAAGATTGAAACTATTAAATTGTAATATGACATTTCCTCTTCCTTTCATTGTTATTCTGGAGATATTCCTGATTTTTACTTGTTGTCTAAAACTCTCATATAATTCACTAACATCTCGATGCATATGATTTGAGCAACCGGAGTCTAAAAGTCACACATCATTATGCATTGCTTCATGTTCTTCTACACATTAATAATATGTTCTCATACTCTTCCAACTCAACATAATTCGCCTCTTTATTCGATGGAGGGCAATCATAATGAAAATGACCTAGTTAATGACAATGCTAGCATTCCACTTTAGCTCTATTAAAGACTTGATGCCCTCTACCTCGTCTCTTTCCTCTATAATTGTTTATGCCACGTCCTCTTACTCCAAATCACTCATTTGTGGTCACCTTTAGAGCTTGCTCCTCTACTATTTTTTTGTGAAATGTGTGCTCATGTATAATCAAGGAACTTTGGAATTCATCAATGATAAATGTGTCAGTATCCTTAGATTCCTTGATAGAACAAACAATATAGTTGAAGTTGTTTGCAAAAGATCTAAGGATTTTCTTAACAATGGTAACATCATGCATTTTCTCCCTATGAAATCTCAACTCATTACTTACTAACATAACTCTACTAAACAATCAATAATGCATTCAACTGATTTCATTTCGAGTCTTGAATTCCCTTTCTTAAAGCTCGAATGACTAAACATTTTACTCTAGCATTCCCTTCGTACTTCTTTTTCATCAAATCCCAAATTTGTGTCGACGTGTTTTTTTGTAAGATAGTTTCAAGAATTGTTTTGTTTATTGTCTCAAGTAGATAATTCTTCACCTTCACACCCTTGATTTTCATCTAATCGAGCCTCTTTTGTTGTACCTCAAATCCAATTAATAATTTATAAATATATAAGAGTTTTACCCAATAAATAATAAATGAAATATAACTATCCAAAAAATCCAACAACATATAAGACATCATATTGATTTATTCACGATCACGACGGCAAAATGAAAAGATGCACTGATCATGTCCTGTCCATGTCCATGTCCATGTCCTGGTAGCTACTTATTGAAGAGAGAGAGCTGGTCCCAATCTTTTTGGGGCTAAATATACAAATTTTAATTTTATCATTTCATAGAAGTTTTCTAGTCATGACCGATTATGACAACAAAATAGAAAATAAATAGTAAAAAATACTTATAGTTATATATGGTGGCCAACTAATATAATGGCTCAATTAATAAAATAATTTCTCCTCCTAAATAATTTCTCCTCCTCGCAATAAATGTTTTCAAAGAAATATATATATATATATATATATATATATATATCACCAGCATATGAAAGTGGTTCTACGTTTCTCAACCAAACGAGTGGCATCTGTGAGAGAGATGTTGATAGTCACATTTTCAGATAAATTTGTTTCCACTATTCAAATTTATATTATTGTTAAATTCTACCTTGCTATCAAACAAATCTTGGTTTAATTTCATTTTCTCAGGACCTACCAATATTCCTTTTAATATGATATTTTGAGCAAATTGAATTGTATTTTCTTTCTTAAAATAAACTATATATAAAAAGAAATTATTGATTCGATTTTGTGAAATTGGCATTGTATTTCTCTGCATTTAAGGTTTTTATTTAATGAGATTTTTAATTAAAAATCGAAGCGAATTTTTCTTTTAGTGATTAGATTTTATTTTGATAATATTCCCATTTCCTTTTTTTTCTCTTTCAAGTGAATTTTCTTCTAAATAAAACTAAATATATTCAAAATGAATGACGTAAAGAATTTATCTATGAAATTATTGATAAACTATCTATATTTCTGTTAGAGAATAATATAAATCATATTCTGGGGCTTCACTTATAAGCTTAAGCTTTTAGGTGAGATGGTTCATTAACATGGTATCAGAGCCTTGTTGACCCAGCGGTCACGAGTTCGAATCTCACCACCCCTATTCTATTTGATAAAAATCAAGCACAAGGTAGAGTGGGTCTGTGTGCAAGTTTCAAGCCCAAAGGGCTTGAAACTTGAGGGGGTGTGTTAGAGAATAATATAAATCATATTCTGAGGCCTCACTTACAAGCTTAAGCTCTTTAGGGTGAGATGGTTCCTTAACATCATCAAATAGAATGTTTTAGAAGAAATTGAGATTTGCTCAATAAATTAAAACGTTATATTTTTTTAGTCTTGCAATTAGATATAAATAGAAGGATTTGATTAATAGAAGATGAAATAACAGGATCAATTCATATATATATATATATATATAACGATTTGAGATGAAATTGATATATCGCACGAGGGAAGATATGAAATCACGTTTGACAAGCTGAAATGAAATTGGAAGGCTTGCTAGCTTTTATAATAATAATTGATAGAAAAAGTGGAAGCCAGCTGATTTTTTTCTAACTTCGAGACAAATTATTTAAATATTGTTCGCGAGTATTATTATATTTTTATTTTTTAAATATTATTTTTATACCAACATCAACCTATTAAAATAATTAAAAAAATAAAAAAGTTTAATTTAATAAAAATAAAAAATTTTATTTTTAAAAAAAGGTGTATATTATAAGTTAGAAATTAAGGTTATAGCATTTTAAAAGCGTTTTTAAAAAAAATGAGATTTTTTTTTAAATTATTTTTTTTTGATATTTTTATGTTTTTTTAAAAATAAAAATAAAAATATTTTCGAAAAAATACTTGAAAAAAATCATTAACAACAAACCGTCATTAAATGTGTTTTTGGTCAAGAAAGTAACCCCATGATGTATTTGAGTGAGAACTGACAGGTTATGAAGAAGAACTACTCCACCACTTGCGTAAATTTATTCAACGCCATTGTTCAGCTATTAAAGCATTGACAACAACATGAGAAGTAGATCAAAAATTGAGTTGTCGACGACATGTCGTGTGAAAGTCTTTTTCTCCCGCTTGACCCCAAGGCAGCAGCCACGTGATGGGGTCTGATACGTTTCGAGAGCTGAAGCAAGCAATTCTATCCATTCAACGTGATGGGTTTTATCCATTGCTTGTGATTTTTTTGGGTATATTCTCTATGATGATCAAATTCCATTGCTAGTAAGAAGAGTATTTATGATTGATAGATTCCACATCCTAAGATCCTATTTCATTTCATGATTAGTAACGGATTATGTTTAACAACAAAAAATCTGTTGCAGATATGGTTGTATCAAATCTACAATGAATAATCTGTTGCTGGTTGAAAAAACCTTTCAACCAATTATTTAATGCTAATTAAAAAAATTATTTTATATCTCATTTGTTTTGTTGATCTAAACCTTGAGATAATACAAGTTATTTCGTTAACTCACTCTCTTCCCCGCTCAAATATAAATTAAAAACAAAAACAAATAAAATTAATTAACCTAAATCTCTCTTCTTCATCTCTATATTGGCCAATCAAGCACGCCTCCTCCCCTCATATCTTCAATCTTGTTCTTGTCCCTTCCCACCGTTGATCTTGATGAAATCCTTCCACACTCATATGTTGCTCCAATTTGGAAACACTATTACCCGCACATATTTTTTTTATTTTACCACGCCTTGTACCAGAAATGACGTAACCTATGCGGTACAAAAAAGTTATTTATCAGAAAATAAAATTTTTATGGTATATGAAGAAAGAAAAGAAAAATTTATGGTAGTCGAAATTACCTAGTTACCATGTGATTCTCTCACTCCCTTCTTGCAACATCATCATTAACATCCCCCAATCAAATCTTTCTTTGCAGTAAGAATTTAGAAAGGAAGACTTTAGTATCTCAATTAACGAAACAAATTAAAATAATAATAAAAATATTGAAGTTCATACTAACCATAAACCTTGTAAATCATGTATTGATATGCTATCTCAATTTAGTGTTTTTAGAGACCTGACTTTATTGAAACAAAATCTTCATTAATGATTTACATGTCATTATTATTGTTCTCGCAACTTTAATATTTGTAAATTTGAGATTTTATTCACTATATAATATTATGTTTTAAAACATTATTAAACAAATTTAATTGTGAAAACAAAAAAAATATAATGAAAGATCCTCCTTCCATTGGGCTCAATATTTATGGGTAATTAGATCTTGTTGTGAAAAGGCACCTTATTGATTTTGTGGTATTGTACTCGATGACCCTAGGTCATGAGTTGATGCATGTGCCTTAAATGCATGTTAATGATTCACATCTAATAACTCGTGTTACTCAGAATAGCTGCTAGAAGAACTAACAGTGATTTGCTCCTGATAACACGTAATGGATTTTACACTATGCATTTATATAAATGAATACACACAAACATATATTTAAAAGTTCTCCTTTATACGGGAGAACATCCAAATTTTACAAACTTGCAAAAACATATCATGTATGCCATAAACATGTTGATTTAATTTATTTTCTTCTAACTTTGCATGATTTAATTTCATAAAATTCTTTTTATTTGTATTTTTAAATGAATCTTAAACTTAGAAAAATATGTTCTAAATTTACAAAAAAAAAAAACAATGAAAATAATAATTTAACTAGACAAAAAAATATCGGTTAATAATCAATTAACAAAAAAAATTAATGACACAAAATTATCAATTAATAATTCATTAACACAAGATAAATTAATTAAAAATTAATAATTCATTATTTCTACATCAAAACCATTAATAACAAAAAAAAAAAGATTCCAAAAAAACTATAAAGAGGAAGAAAAAAAAATAAATATGACCTTAAATTTCTTATAATTGAAGTTGAGAGGAGGAAAAAACAAATAAGACATAAAATTTAGAAGATAGATAATTATCACAATTAAAAAAAACATAATTATGTGCTTGTTTGAAATCTATTTCTGATAAATATCTTCTTCCAACAATATTTTTTGGAATGGGTCATCCAAGATAGGAGCATATTGATAAGTTTCCACTTGAGGACACTTTCCCACCATTTTCATGTCTTGAAAATGATTGATTCTTGTTGTCAATTAAGACTCGAAATAGAATAAGATAAATATTGCAATCTCTTAAATAATAAAGGTCTTGTATATTGAATTAAGTGAATGTACTTAACTTTTTTTTTTAAGTTGAACAAGTACCTGCAAGGAATTAAATGAATATTTTGATTTATATATAAAAGATATTGTATTATAATTATTATACTTGCTAAATTGAAAATCACACACAATGTCACCATATTTTGACACAATGTTATGTTGTTCTTCACCCTAATGATAGCGATGATGCAACATCTCTCTCAACTCTTCTAATGATAAAGTTTTTTTGTTAGTTCTATATTTGTGGTTCATTAACAAAGACCGTTGATGATATTAAAAAAAGATGTTTTGTTGCTGTTTATTGGTGTGAATGCTTTGTTGTTTTCCATACAATATGGTCATATTAGTTCTCCATGTGTGCTCCACCTAGAAACTATTACGTAAGGAGGAAAATGATTGATAATTCACATCAAATTTGCCTTTATATGAGAATTTTGTTTTCCATATAATATGTTTTCAAAAAAAATTTCTAACGTAAACAATAATGTTCATGCTAGCACCAATGCTATTAATGAAGCAAGAAAAATCTAAGACTCGAGTCATTGACATGACTAGGTTAAATTATTTTGTTTAATATAATAATATAATTAAAAATACATATCAATAATAAATAAATAAAACAAAGTTTTATGGCAATAATTAACTATAACGATGCCAAAATCATACTTAGGGAGGCAAAAACATATCTTGTTGGAGACTTATCTTCAATCTATCATAGGCACCACTCTACTATAAAAAAGAGTTCATGAAGATGGTTCTAGCACTAGAAAAAAAATATTGCACATGCTATAAGAGCAATCAATAGGAAATCAAACTATAGTGGAGCCAGAACAAATCAAAAAATGGATGTAAGAGATTGAAAAAAAAAACAATTGGAAGTCTTGAAAACAGGCCAGAACAAATCAAAACTGGACCTATTCTAGGCCTAAACAAAAGTGGAGCCCGGCTCATGAATAAAAATATATTTATTATTGTTGTAGTATCTATTTTTTTTAATTTTTTTTATTAAAAATATATTAAAATAATATTTTTTATTTAATATCAGCACATCATAATAAATAATTTAAATATATTAAAATAATTAATTAAAAATAAAAAATTAATATTTTATAAAAAAGTTTTTACAATATAAAAATAATCTGCCAAAACTTTAAAAAATATTCAGTTTTTTGATTAAATTATTTTAATAAAATGGAATTAAAAATAAAATTTAAATATATTTAATATATTTATATTAAAACAAAACCACTTACGGCTAACCCACACTCTCCATAAGTCGATTCCGACTCCACTTTCCCAAGAAACAAACACGCAACTCTCTCTCTTTTCCTCTTTCTTCCTCAATCCACCCACTGGAAAAAATCTAAACACCTAGCATTTGAAAATCAAGCAAGAGAGAGAAGAAAATGACTTTGAGCTTTGAAGAAATGAATTTGTTATATTCACTGCTGAGATCAGAGCAAAGACCAATCGATGAAATCGTCACCGAATTTATCAACAAAATCAATCGCACTCCCTCGTCCACTCTCTCTGCCACTCTCTCACTACTCTTACAGGCAAGCAACGCATCCTCTCTCTCTCCCTATCCGAATTTCTTAATTTTGCTAGAATATAGGTGCTCACGATTTCGATATAATTAATCCTTCAGGATTATTTTTTTTATTGATTGTGCCTAGTAGTCAAATTCACGAGGACATAAGTGTTACGTGCTTACTTTGTATTGGTTGATGATGAATTGGAGGTTTAAGTGAAGTGCAGGAGGATATGAAGATGCTCAAATCTACGGAAAGGTTAATTGCGTTTGCGACTCTTTACCTGACTTATTCATTGCAACAGTCTTCTGCAAATCCGTTTGTAGCTTTGTTTATCAATGTAAGTAGCGGAATTCGTGCCTGCGTCACGGAAAGATTATTATGATAGAATGTGAATATTAGTAATTCTGATGAATGCAATTGTTCTGAAAGAAAATGCGAGGTTTATGAGTTTCATTTTGGGATTTTGCAGGCTGCTTGTGATGAGGAAGCAGAAAAATACGAGAGGGCGTTTGTTCTTCAGTTGTTAGCCTCTGGAGGTTCTGGTGGTAGCAAAGAGGTTCTAAACTTTATTTTTTGTGCTTTTGATATTAAGTGATCTTTGAAGTAGTCCAGTTAGCATGTAAAGGAATGTGGCAATTTAGCATGTCAGCATGCTTATTACATGGTGGGTTTTTAACAACTGTTTTTTCTAGTGCTGTTTTTGTAGAATGTACTTCTAGGAACAGGCTGGAACACTTTACTCCATGTTGTTTGGAGTTGGGTTTTGTCTATAAATCAATTATATTTAACAGGCTGAATTCTTGAAATGGTTTTGGAAATTATCTTAATTATTTCTTATATATCTATCTGAAAATAGTGTGTTGTTGGGGATAGCATAGTAAATTTCAGCTTTTACCATCCGAAGATGTGGATCTTTTTGTTGGCAAATAGAATTGTAAATCTTGTATTTGACTCTTACTTTCATTAGGTATATAAGATTAAGGTATTCAGGAGCTGGTTAGTTACTTTAGTTGGATTAGTCGAATCTATTCACGCTTGTTCATTTTAGTCTCTCTTACCTTCCAACTGTTTCTCTTTATAATAATGGTTTCTGAGAACAATTTTCTGCTCTTTACCAGTTTCTTAAACAGTCTGCTGCAAATTACATCAAAGTTTTTGATCCTTCAGTCCATGTAAGTTCATAATATGTCAAATCATGCTTTTGATGAATGAATCCATTTTAAACTTGTGCGTATTATTATTTCACCACATTTGAGATTCAGTTCTGCTAAATAAGCCTTCTAATTCTAATTCTAGTCCTTGGAACTTTTCTTTTTCACATTGCATTGATAAACTTTTCTGCTTGTTGTCAGGCTTTTCCACCCCGCGAACATTTGCAGCATCAATATGGTGATAAAGTCCATCCTGAAGCATACAAGTCCATGTTTAAAAACATTTCACTGAAAAATATAGTGCCAGATCCAGATGTACCCCATGGTTTTGATGCAAATTCACAAGAGTATGTCCCCTGGAATTGAAGGGACAATTCTAAAGATGTGATGTTTTCCTTTTGTTTGTGCACTATTTTCTGCTTTCAATTCGTGCCAGGTTCAATTTCCATATTAATTCCTTTTTGAATTTTTAGACATATAGATGATAATGGTTCCTTTGTAGGTTTGATTTGCAACCTGGAGTGAAACCTAAACTTGGATATGGAGATAGAGATGAGGCTCTAACTGGATTGTTGGCAAACTTGTCGCCAGAGGGCATAGGTCCTCAATGGATCAGGCCTAGACCACCGAGGTTGCCGGTACAGGATGGTGAAGTAAGGGCGTTTTATTATCAAGTATTTGACTGCTTAGTAGAACTGTTTTTTTCTTTTTTCCTTACACTTTTCAAACTCATTTCCAGTTAGTGTGGCTCAACCCTGATAGCAATCACGAGCTTGTGTGGGATCAGTGTATGTGTGCTGATACTAGCAGGGGAGCAGCAGTTAGGGACTTGGTTGCAAAAGCCTTGAAGGGACCCCTCGCACCTGCTCAACAAGAGGTTCTGCTACTGTTCTATATTTTAATATATTATACACATATACCATTTATAAATCAACTTCCCAAGTAGTTTTTATAACAAATTTTACTTGGATTCAGAAAGGGCTTTTGGAATCTAAAGAAATGTGAAATTCTGGTTCATAAAAGATACAAAGTAATTGTGCGTTTGATAACCATGTCTATTTGATTATACTTCATCACCAAACTATTTTCAAATAGCTCGCTTATTTTCAGCCTTCTTTTTAACCATGTAGCTTCCATATTTTAACTTCTTCCCTGTTGTCATGTCCTAGCTACCTTATAAGGTCTTTTTTTTACCTCTTTAGATTATTTTTTTTAATTAATTTTTCCCTTGATATTACTTGTATCAAACGGCTTATGTGTTTTTGCACGTGTTTGTGCTAAAATATCTGAAATGCTAGTTGAATGCTCTTCATCTTTTTTTTTTTCCCTTGATTTAATTAGTTAGTGACCCTGGCAAAACAATATGAACCTGGCAAAAAAATATGAACCATCTGTATTTTAACGTTTTGATTAACTCAATAATGACCTTTTTGTAGATAGATTGTCTTGATGAATTGTTCAAGTTCATATTGTCTTGATGAATTGTTCAACTTCATATTAATTTTAGAAAGAGATTGCATGCTCAACATTGTTTTGTCTAGTTGTTGCATATATATGATATTGAAATGAAGTAATGACTCCAAGCTCTATCTTGTCCAGCAAGTGTTGGTGGAATTGACTAATGACCCAAAGCTTGTATATCACTGTGGACTGACACCAAGGAAGTTACCTGTATGTCATATGACACTTTCATTTTTCATTTGTAATACGACTTCTGCTTGAAATTCAAAGGCCTTTTTCATCTGCTGTCAGGATTTGGTAGAGAACAATCCTCTCATTGCGGTTGAAGTTCTTACCAAGTTGATAAATTCTCCTGAAATTGCAGAGTATGTGTTTGGCGCAAGGGTTGTTATCCTTCATTTTTATTTCTAAATATGCATGATACTGGTCTGATGCTTGTTTATATATATTTGTGGGTTCAGTTACTTTACAGTACTTGTCAATATGGACATGAGTCTACATTCAATGGAAGTCGTGAACAGGCTTACAACAGCAGTTGAACTTCCAAAGGAGTTTGTTCGGATGTACATAACTAACTGTATCTCCTCATGTGAAAGTATCAAGGTACATTCAATGTCCATGCATATTTATTGAATTGATAATATCACAGTACTGGTGGAACAAAATAATGTTCTGCTTGAGGAACCAGTTGGTCCCTTAATTATAGTGGTCACCATAATGAAAACATTTGATGAATTTCCACTGAGGAGATCATGGAGAAAATGAAAGTTAAGCATTCATTTGCATGTATCTATGTTAGGCAAGATTGTGCTACCTTGGTTATTTGTTTGTGCACACAAACACAAGAATAGAAAATGTAGTAGTTGTGGTTTTGGTGCTTCTTAAACTAGCTATATGACAATTCATCATGCAATTTTTTTCCTCCAAGAACGTGAAATTGCATCATTTTTCCATGATAAATACATGTACAAAATCAGCTAATTTCATTTGATGAGGTAGGTTGTAATCCAACCAGATATTAACCCATGAGTTTAACCTTTTCCAATTTCCAGGACAAATACATGCAGAACCGACTTGTCAGACTTGTTTGTGTTTTCCTGCAGAGTCTAATCCGAAACAGAATTATTGATGGTTAGTATGTCGTTCTACCTGTGATTGAACTGTTATAACAGCCAGTTGACATTAATGCATATGCAGATGATGTTCTTTGTTCTTTGATAACTCATACATGAGGTTTAATGAAATGAGAAAACTTAAAGAATATAAGAAAGCAGATTACATTACTTTGTCTGGTATAAATGTTTGGAGTATTTTTTAGCTTCAAGTTATATTTTTTTTTGTGTTTTTTTGATCATTCTGATGTTAAAAATGATTTTTTTTTAAAAAAAAACATTATTATAATGTATTTTTAAGCAAAACACTTTGAAAAGTAACATCTACCGCACTCTCAAATAGACCCTAAATCAAAGGGAACAAAATTTTGTAATCATGTCCCTTGTTGGGACAGAGAGTTGAAGATGGCATGAAACATGGAATTGGAAATTGCTCCCTGAAAAACTGTGTTCTGCACTGCCCTTAAATTTCTTAAGCTTAGAGCACAATAAACTGCCTGGAAAAAAAACAGAAGCTTGGGCTTTCATTGCATGGCATGAATTTGTTATGTTCTCTCTATTGGCAACAATTCCGTTGACTTTGATCTATGGTTGTGGCATTGCAGTCAAGGATCTTTTCATTGAAGTCCAAGCATTCTGCATTGAGTTTTCACGAATTAGAGAAGCAGCTATTTTATTTAGACTTCTCAAGACCTTGGAATGAATGGGCCCATTTCTAGTTCTTGTGCCACACACTTCTCCTTTTCTTTTAGTTTTTCAGTTAGTTTTCATTTTCCTTTGTAGATAACGAATCCCATTTTAGTGAGTCAAACTTCTCTTTGCAACTGGATTATTATATGTGTGGCTTCTGATTTATATCGAATGAACTGAGATTTGGTTTGGATTAAGTTACCGCTTGTCAACGGAAAGCACAATGAGGAAAGATTTAGAAGAAGGAAAGCATTTTATTTAATTTTTTTAGTGTTTGTGAATTGTTGTAATGTGATGGTAATAAAAATATATTTTTTTAAATAATAAAATTATTTTCGAGTAAAAAATATTTTTAAAAAATATACATAATTACATTTTGCTTTCATCATGGTCGCTATACATTTGCATTTTGCTCCGTCATAATCCACTGCCATTGCTCCCAATGTAAATTTTTGGCTGTCAATTCTATGTTATTTAATTTCTATGCTGTTCAAATTTATTTATACCCCATCCTTTTCTATGTTTTTGAATTCATTTATAATTTAATTATTTTCTCGTATTATTTTTTAGATGAAGATTGTATATAGAATTAATCAAACTGCATTAATAGCAAAACGACATAAATTAAGCTCACCATGATATTCAAGTTTCACACGGTACATGTTGTTGGCTGTCACTTGTTACGGGGTGTTAGGGCGGTTTTGCAAAAAAAAAAAAAAAAATTGTGATTTTGTATTTTCTATAATCAAAAATAAAATTTTAAAAATAATAAAAAATATTTTATTATATTTTCAAGAAAAAATTACTTTGTAAAACAGTATTTATCATTGTCCTAGACATCCTTTTAATTAACAAAATAAACCGCACATGTGAGATTAGGATTGCTAAAAACTCAGTTGTTTTGTAATATTTACATTATTCAGCTCAATAAAATAGATAATATCTATCTATCTATCTATATATATATTAAAAAAAAATATCAAGAGTCAAGTAAACATTTGAATTTTCTAAAACCCGGTTAACTTGACCTATGTACCTACATAGCCATTATTTGTTACAACTAAATTAATTTAATTAATATATTAAAACTAAAAAAAAATTGTCACATAAAAAGTTTTGAGTTAATTTATTGAGAAAAAAATAATTTTAATTAAGCCTAACACATAAAACCATAAATATATAAAATATCTACAAAAATCAAATACATCAGACTTGTAATTCAGAAACCATTAAAAGTTCAGTACCCTTTGGATCTTCCCCATTTAAAAGACCAAAGCACCCTCAATTTCCTAACCTAAAATTTCCCAATTGTTTTTTTCCAATTAAATTAACCCTAGAAATTCTAGGGTTTTCAATTTCCTCTCATACAATCAAAATCAGATCAAATTGAGCTTAAATTATGGCGAAACGTAATAGCACCAATGAAGAGCCCAGCACAGCTCCGGATCCAGATCGCTGGTATGACATAAAATTAGGTTCTTCTTTTCAAGACCACCATAACCACTCCTCTCCGAAGTTCTGTACTTTAAGGTGTAAGTATGATCTTACCATTAAATCCCACTTTAAATTTTCCCTGTTCTATTTTGTTTCCGAGAAAATTCAATGAAAATAGTGAAAAAATCGCTTCTCGCTTTCTTAACGACGTTGTTTTGGAATTATGATAGCTTATTTGAATTTCCAGTCTTCACTTTTGTGTTTTCCTTATAGAATTTTACATGAATAGTGAGGAATTAGTTGGTTGTCTGAAGGAGGGATTGGTAATTAAGTTGGTTTCTTTTCAGCTTTGCTTGCTTGAGTGTAAAGAGTAATGAGGTAACAGGGGGAGAATGTAAATGTTATAGGGTTTACTATCATTGGTTAAGATGATTGGGAAAAAAAAACTATGCAAAAGATTTATCTTGGTGCTTTAAATGTGGGATCGCATAAGGCTGCCATTTTTTTACTTTTAGAAAGGGTAGTTGTTTTTAGTGGAGAATAATGTATTTATTTATTTTATTTTTGTATTTCTTAGATGAATTTAAACCAGCTTCAATTGATAAGAGTCAACCAGGATCGCTCCACAGGAGCAGGGATAACAGGGTAAGTGTAGAATATCACAACAACCAACAGGGAAAACCCAATGTACTGTTTGAGGGTGTAAGTGAGGATTACAAGGAAAATGATGCTGTCTTGTTCTTTGATGGGGATACCTTTCACCTGGAGCAGTTGCATCATGCAGTGAAGCGGTTGAGACATGTTCGGCTCCCTGGTGAGTCTGCAGCTGCCACTGCAACAGTTGCATCAGCATTTGAAACTCGTTCTCCACCTGCTGGTAAAGCAGCAAATTCAGAGTCTCTGGACAAAGGAATGGTTCATCAAACCCCAGTAAGTGTGCATTGATTTCACATTTCTTTTTCTTTTTCTTGAAACTGTTTCCAGAATAAAAATGTGTAAACAGGATGGAAAAAGAGAGAAATCTTGAATTGACACTTCTTTTATCCATCATGTCCTCTAGATTTTCTTTTGAATTTATTCCTTTTGCAGCCAAATCTAGATAAATTGGACTAGCTCTTTTCACTCTTCTGCTTCCCAGATAACATTTTACGTAGTTGGCACAGTTACTAGAGATGGAAATATTCATAATTTCTGAGCCATTTCCAAATCATGAATGGATGAAGATATTGCTGAAGTGTGCTGTAAAAGTTGTTATTTTACTCTAAAACATGGTGTGCTGAAATATGTGGTCATTGGATGGCATCTGCTTTAGGTATTTTTTATTAGTTTCAAAATGAATCCAATAATCAACAACAGAGATGGAAGCATTCTTGAACAAAATGATTGTGATTTTACTTTCTCAATTTTTGTTCACACACTGCATCTTTACATCAACTCTGCTTGTTTCTGAATGAACTCTGTGGTGTTTTTGAATATCTAAGAATGTCTTTATGATATGTGGCTGATCCAACAGGGGAAATAACCATGTTATTTATGTTTGGTTTTGGAATTAGAGTTTGTGGTAGAAACTTTATGTAGACATTATTTTGATGTCTCAATATTTCTTCTGCTTAATATAATTGTGCAGGTTCAGGTGGAACAGATTGGCACTGGTGGCTCAGAAAGCTTAGGTATACTTCTTTTCTGTGGTAACTGTTGATGGATTTACTGGTTGGTATTAGTTTTTCCTTAGACCTATAAGCTTGAGAAGATGATGGATGTTGTTTGTACCAAAGGTCTTTAGTAGTAGTTTATCCCCATTTGTTACAACCTTGCCTGTATCCCATGCTTACTTGGGTTGATGGATTGGCTCAACTTTCTCTTTGCCAGGTGCAGAACTTGAAGATGAGAAGAGCATGGAGCATCTACTATTTCCTCCTAACCTATCCACCTCATCACCAGACCCCAAGAATGAATCCGAGGAACAGGTGGACGTAGTCAATGATGATGATGGTGGTGGCTGTGACATTTCTGGCAAGGGCAATGCTTCAGAAAAGGGATTGCCACGCACTGTTCTTAACATTGATATTAACTTGCCACATCAAGCGGAAACAGATGATGAGATTGCTGATGTAGATATCAGTGATGATGACATCGACAAAGGCCCTAATGCTGCAGAAGCCCTTAAAGCCCTGAATGCAGTCGACAAAGGCCATAATGCTGCTGAAGCCCTTAAAGCCCTGAATGCAGAAGGAATGAAGGGACAAAATTCAAGCTCAAGCGGCAGCAGTGGGAGTGGCAGTACTGGAAGTGAGAGTGCAAGCAGTAGCAGTGATAGTGAAAGCAGTGGTGGTGACTCGGTCTTCTCTATCTGATGGTTGAAGTCATGCTTATTACTCAGAGATTGAGATTACAGAATATGGTTGTCCAGATGGCTGATTCAATTCACGGGCAAATGTGAAAATTGATTAGATTTTCTCCCACAGCTGATGTAGATGGAATAATCTCGAGCCAAAATGCAGCAGTTTAGAAACTTAGCTTAGGTTTCTGTAGTTTAGTTAGATCAGCACCTCTTCTGTAGTTTAGTTACATCAGCATGGTTCCTAGGAATTTGAAAAAGGAGTGTTGGTGTATATGGTAATGCCAATTTTTAGGGTATTTATTCATGCCAATTTGCTTGCAATCCACGTAGACAATGCTATCAGTTGAAACGAGTCGTACCATCGGATCATAGCTTATAGTAGCAGAATTGCCCTGCTACCTCCTACCAAGTGACAGCAGGCATGCGCATACCTCAGAAAAATAAGCCTCCATAACCATGATGGTAAACCCGCTACGGTTTTGAGTGGACTAGAGAATTTCCACTAGAGAGTTCGCCTCATGGACAACAGAAAAATTCTGAATATTCATTTCAAACACTAGCCCTAGGATTTCTGAATTTTGTCAGGTTTCAGGGATCCACATGGTTAAGATACTGATTCAGGGGAAACAAGTCAATTCTATGAAACTTTGTTGAATTATAACCATTACGACAAGTCAATAACAATCCTAATCTTTCATTGAAGTCTTATCCTGGATTAAATGCACATTTATATTTATAAAAAACCACATTTGAAGGAAATCAACACTATTCGAAGTAAATGTACAAATAATAGAAACCATGTGGCCTTTCAGATTCTCAAAATTTATAATCATTAATCCATAATCTACTTTCACAACATTACATGGGACAGCTCCTTTGATAGGTCAACAAAACCAAACGTGTCTCAAATCTTATACCGGACTTGGTGCTTCCTTTTCCTGGTCCATGTCTTTATCCTCACCACCTCCTCCAACATATCCATTCTGTAGCATTTTATGCTCTGAAGGCAAATTATTCTTAGCTTTCTTGGTCCCTTCAATTTTCCAAAGATCCCACACCCGTGTTTTTGGTGGAGGTGAAGCATCTGTAAGCGGTGCAACTAGTCCTGGCTTGCCATCATCAATGACTTCATCTACCAACCCATATTCTTTAGCTTCCCAAGCATTCATGAAATTGTCACGATCAGTGTCAATTTCAACCTGCACACAATAATGAATGAGGGGGGAAAGAAATGAAAGAACAGGGAAGATCGAACCAAACTACAGGAACATTAGATGGTGAGTGATGAAAGAAGGAAATAGCATATGATATCTAACCTGCTCTAGAGGCTTCCCTGTTATCCTTGATAATATCTTGTTCAGCTTAATCTTGTGGTAACTCATTTCTCTAATCCGGATGCTCATTTCTGATGCCTGAAATCACATGCAAGTGCTCAGAAACACACGCCAAGCAGTTTTGAAAACTATCATTTAACCAGTCAGTATTTTCTAGAGTATCATACAACTCGAGTGACCCTAAACACCCTAAAGTTATTACTGTCTTGCAGTAATTTACGAACTAAGTTACACCCCTTTTAAAACCAAATTGACCAGAAAAGATAACTACATTCAAGTGTAGAAAAAAACTTTAGATCAAATCTAAAGAAGTGCAGCTTCAATCGAAATTATAATCAATGGAGAAGTAATCTGTTCTTGATCTACTCAAAACCTGTAGCTATCTGCAGCATCAACTGAAGTATGATCTCAACATCCCCTCCTTTTCCTTTCCAGGAACAAGAAATAGAGCATAAATTAAACCTCCACTAGTCTAAAGGCTTTGTTTGTTTTTGCAGCCAGCTAGGGGTTGACTGCAAAAACAAACGGGCTCTTAATTTAATCACATACCCACCACCCTAAGTGTAGATCTTTTAGGGAGAAAGTATCAGCCAATCAAACTCCAGAATGGGCACAAAGAAAGAAGTGGAGAACCTCAGAACAACGTAGTAAAAGGTGATCCAGTGACTCTGTCACCTTGTTAAGGTAATTTATTACTCTTCTATGGAACAGGCTTTTAAAGTTCTACTAATCAGATGGTCTGATGCTAAGCAAATTACTTTAAGTGCTAATTATGAGAATCACTTTCTTCTAGAAGTCACCTCTAAGAGAATCTCCAGTTATACATATCGAAAAGTTGTTGGAATGGAAGGTGAACATTTGTAACATTATCCCTTACTGAGTTTCAAGCAGGAAATTACATCAGGCCCATAGATTTCACCCATTCAACATTCCTAGTGCAAGGATTTTTCAATATATATGCACAATAAAATAGGCAGATTATGAAAACATAAGTAAGAAGAGACTAAAGACATACTTTGCCTCCAGCAGTTCCAAGTGGCTGATGAATCATCACCCTCCCATTGGGCATGCAAAATCTCTTGCCTTTGGAACCAGCAGCAAGAAGAAATGCTCCCATGGATGCAGCCAGCCCAAGGCAAATAGTTGAAACATCAGCCTTGCACAACTTCATCGCGTCATAAATTCCCAGTCCTTAATGAAGCAATGCGTGAAGGAAAAGATAAAAGGAATAAGAGTGTACCCAGGAGCTTTTTAAACCCAAATAAAATGCTCAATGTGATACCAAAAACGATTCACACCTTTAATTATACCCAACCATTTACAGAATGCCATAATGTTCTTTTAGTTTAGATCAAAGAATGACATTATTTAATTAAGAGACAGAAAATGAGCTGTGACAACAGGAGACTAACTCATCCTCCAAGGGAAAAGAAATATGACAAGAAAAATGTGACAATAAGGTTCTGAAAATCCATTGAACATCAGCTAGTAAGACTAAAAAAAATAATCACCCAGAGGATGAGCTCTAGAAAGAAGCCAAATCTCAATGTAATTGCATCAATATATGTTGATCCTTAAAGATTGTTAAATTGAGCTCCAACCATCTTCATCTCCCAAAACAGATGAAGTGTAGACATAAAATTTCCTTCACTATATTCTGGAGATGATCCAAGATACACCAATAATAACAAAAACTTTCTACCACATATTCAAAATCATTGAATTAGAATGCATAGCTACAGAATTAGTCACAAATGGTATAACATAATCCTAAGCTAATAGGAATTGGGTATGCTCAATTGGTTGCAACTTCCATAACACATCAGACTCCATGAAAAAAAAGAGAGCAGATTTCATATGCTAATAAATGTCCAGTCTAATATCAGTAACAGATTACACAACGTTGATCTATGTAGGTCAAATTATTTTTGCAATCCTAAGGCCTTTACAAAAAGAATTTTATATGTAGGAACCATAAGCTTCAAAGTATATGGAGATATTTAAAGGGAAAATGAAAATAAAAAGAGATTGAAGAAAAAGGAAGGAGAGAACTGAAAAATAAAGCATACTATATAAACCTATCAACATACCAGCAGTGACAGAACCCCCAGGTGAATTAATAAACAATTTGATGTCTTTTTTGGGGTCTTCAGCATCCAGAAATAATAGCTGACTGATAACAAAATCTGCTGTCACGTCATCTACCTGCCAAATACCAGTCAGAGTAAGTAAAATTAAACCACCCCTTTTCCATAAGCATGTTTAAGAACCAGGAAAGTTGGAGCTCGCATCTCTATCACTTGCACACATAATGGCATCCAGATTAAGAGACTACCGCAATTCTCAAAAACTAAATCCGAAGGCCATAAATTTCACAATAAGGAACTAATATGACAATAATCAGCAAAACCCACTCAGAGTGCCAATGGCTAAGCCAGCAGACCAGAACAAACACATGCATATAATATATATATATATATAGAGAGAGAGAGAGTCCCACCACAAATCTCAATCACTATATCTGAAAGAAGATGTCTAACAAAAAAAGAAAGCATCAACCACAATATAAGCTTTAATTAACATCCACTACATAGAGAAAGACCCATTTAAACCTGTGTTTTAACATCATTACCAAAACAGATATGCTGCAATCAAACAACAGTAAGAAACTCACCTAACAGGTTCAGCAATTACTCGCCAAAAAACACAACAAAATACAAAGGTTCGATGAAACACTAAGTAGCAACATCAGAAAATCTCACTTCCAATATCTCTAACAAAACAAATAGAGTGCTTCTAAGTCATCCAGAACCTAACAACTACTCCCGCAAAAAAGAACTACAAATACCAGTCTACAAAATCCTACAATTAATTCCACCCTCCCCAACTTGTCAGGAAAAAAGAAAAATTATATCAGCCTACAAAACTAAAGGGCCACCTCAAAATACTAGAGGTCAATACTTTGATAACCAATATTATATATACCTCAACAAACCTTACAAAACAAAAGGAGAAAAAACCCACCAAAAAAACCCAACAATTAGTCCCCAAACAAAAACCCAGCAACAAACTTCGTTTAGAAACAAATTCTACACAACTTTTAACATCAATTCCAAAAAAGAAACGAAAAATACTTGAGAGCCCAAAAAAATGATTCTTTGCCGGAGAAGCATGTTGGTAGTATCCAGTTCCTCAAATTTTGGCAAAGTAGGAGCAGAATTAGCAAAAGATGAGAACTTTTCAACATCCCAGTTGCTAGCCAAAGTCTGTCTTGTGGTTTTAGCATCGAATGAACTCTCCGAAGCCTTAACACAGATGGGTTTTCTTCTTTTACTGCAAACGCTAATAGCAGTGCTAGTGTCACTGGTGACTGGTAGCAGAAATTGATTCTTGTTAATGAAACTGTTGCGATTGGAGAAACATAGAGCGCTGGTTGTGGATTGTGAGGCTGTGAGATATGCTAAACCTACCTCCATTTTTCCTTTCTATCTGCTTTAATCTGATATTATGGTCCTGTTTTTAAACATTTTGTCTTTGGTATATGGATATTTTGTTTGAGGAAATTTGAGAGAGTTCGGTGACCAAAATGGACCTTTTGTATAACTTACTAGTCTGAAGTGTAATCAATGGTAGATTCTGCTGGCTGGGTTTTCAAGACGAAAGTTAAATACAAATACTGATCTAATCTCACTTAAATTAGATATGATTTTCTTAAAATTTGATAAATAATAATATAAATATTGTTAGATCTGATTTAAAATTCATCCAAACCTAATCTGGAATATATATTTATATTATATAAATATCTTTGTAAAATATATAGATTTTTTAGTTTAATATATGTGTGTGTGTGTGTGAGTGTGAACTATTTTCTATTTTGTATTGATTAATAAATAATAGTTGATAATAGAAATCTATTGGATACCTAAAATCTCATGAATAATTTATAAATATCTAAATTTTTATTCAATAAATAATAAATAAAATATAAATATAAAAAAAAAATCCAACCCGCAAGTATCCATTGTATCTTTAGTTTCATTTTGTTGAAAGTTATTGTTTGGACTTTGGCCTCTTGTTTTTATTTCTTTCTATTTTACAATAACCAAATTTATTTCCTAGACCAGTCAACTCACGACGAGCTTGACCTATCTTCTAGGAAGGGAGTTAAAAAAAAGTTAATTTATAGTTAACTCGATTAAAACTTAAGTTAATTTTTTTTAAAAAAAAATTATTTTAATTTCTTTTAAAAAATAAAATAATAGTGTATTGATGAATTAACTTTCTCAATTCATTATTCATACCTTGGACTACGCCAATTTTATTACTAAAAACTCAACCACACACGTTTTGTTTGTTTAATTTCATTATCATTTTATTGTAAGACTACGATACTACTATGTGCTATGCTACAAATCGATCTAAAAAAAAATTAACATAAAAAAATTGCAAAACTCTTTAATATTGTCATTAAATCCAATCTAGTAAATCAAGCTTGAGAACTTCCTCTTAAAAACATTAACAAAATTATGTTTAATTAAATATATCTTTTCATGTTAGATCTGTGCTAATGGTAGCAACAGTCATCAACATTTACCATTGTTAAAACATAGAGATTGATTCAAGAAATTTAGAACCCACAAAGCATGGTTTAGGTTGCACGATGATATCTGCATCTACATCTCTCCAGCAATTGCACGAAGAGTTTACATTTAACATTTTGATATCTAATATAATAGTCACCGGAATTTATATAATCGTTAATTTCAAAACTCGTAAAATACAAACTTTCTCGAACACACATATTAATAATTAAAAAAATCCACATTTGAAACCCTTCATGATTAGAAATCGGAACTGTACTCAGCACAAGTATATAATTGATCGAAATGTCCACACAATATCGATCAATGATGGAGAGCGAGATTCTCAATTTATAAAAATCAAAATTGATCATCAGTTACAGTAACTTTGATTTATTTAAAATTGGATGCACGTGTTGGATTTACTAAGGTTTCATCCATCAATTAATATTTTAAATCACCAGTTGCCCCGTATTATTAAGATATCGTCAAATTGAACATTCTATAAACTTTTTTTTTCTATCATGACTAACTGGTTTGGATCTCGTGATCAGGGCAATGATGCCAGCAGCAGATGGAGTGCTTCTCCGAGAGAGAGAGAGAGAGAGAGCATGCAGATTCTGCCAGTCAAAAAATGTCAATTTTATGAGCCTCGTCAAATCACACTTTTCAGACCAACTTTCTGCTTCACACAGATTTCTCCTCTCTTTTATTCCTTTGCATAAAACCCTTTACAAGTGGCCTCGCATGGAGGAGAAAGGTGAACTCCATTAAAACTGCAGAACGATAGGGAGAATCTACTGATACTTTTCTTTTCTTTTTCAAGGACTCCTTGAACGTTGAAAATGTTAAGAAATGGCCATGATCAGCTCCTGGAGGTTGAGGTCTGTCCACACCAGCAACATTCCCTCTACTTTTGACGTAGTTTCACTTCATAAGCTTACTTTTGCCACTGTATTTGCGTCCTCTAACCTGGGTTTGTTTTACTTCTCTTCCGATGGCAGACACATTATCTCAAAGTGCACATCAACTGTGAAGGGTGCAAGCAGAGAGTGAGAAAACTTCTCAAGAAAATTGATGGTGAGAGTATTTTTAGTTTTGCCTTTTGACTTGTCATCAACATGAGTATTTAGTTCTAGTTTCTATTTTTTACTTTTATTGCAGTAAGTTTTATGATTACAGCATATAACTTTACCACCAAATCTCTTGGCAAAAGGTAATGCTCATGTCCAATGATTCTTTCAATGATATGTGATCTTTTTTACAGTGTGTTTTAGCATATGACTCTTTAAAGTAAAACCCAGTAACCATTATCTATTTCTTGTTTTGAGTAAGGATCTATGCTAAGATTGTCTCTTCTTTCTGAGCGCTACTAAAGTATTTTGGTGTTGTGTTCAGGTGTTTACTCAGTGAACATAAAGATAGATCACCAGCTGGTCATAGTTTCAGGCCGGGTAGATTCTGCTACTTTAATCAAGAAATTGGTCAAATCTGGTAAACGTGCAGAGCTGTGGTCTGTAATCACCAAGAACAAACGGAATCAAGAACAACTTAACACCAACCAACTGCAATTTCTAGCCATTAACTTCAGTGACTCTCAAAACCAATTCATGTATCCACCATACTTTGACAATGAGACTGACAATATGAGAAGCTATGGAGATTTTTCAAACCAGAATGTAGGGTTGAAAGCTATGAATGTGGGGGGAGGTCAGGATTTGATGGCAGCCACAAGAATGGGAAACTTTTACATGGATGACGATAATTTTGCTGGTAGTAGCAGATTAGGAGATGATTTAGCTTACACGATGGCTCGCGCAGATTATCAAGGCAATGGTACTGGTTTTGTTGGATTAGGAAGCCATGAATTTAATGGGATGCCAACTTATGAACAGACGAATCGACCATCCATGATTATGACAAACAAGCAGCAAAGGTACCACTACAATCATCCAGCCACAGAGATGCACAGTATTTACATGCAAGAACCGCATACGAGCGACAACATGATGAGAAACGATAATTTCATGTACCAACCTTACATGATAGATCATGCATCTTCAACAGATCCTCCCTATACCGAGTCATATCCTTGCTACTAACCAGACAAGTACTTGTCTAGCTGGCCAGCAGAAACATCCTGGGTTTTTTCGAAAAGGTGGGGGCATGTAAGAGGTTAAGCTATGATAAGAATCCATTTTAAATATGAAATGCTTTTATTAACATGTGGATTGCTTCTTTTTATATATATATATATATATATATATATATATATATATATATATATATATATATATATATATTTATTTATTTATTTTTCCAAAATATTTTTGAAACATATTGTTAAACACGGCCTAAGAAGCCCTTACATCACTCATCCAACCTCTCAAAGATAAAGACTGTTTTGTTCACCCTAGACTAAAAATATCCAGCAGCTGATTTGCAACATACAAACCTCACCAATTTTGAGAGAGCCACCGCTTAACTTGAAACATTATGAAATGAGCTGCCATTGGCTGCTGATATTGTAATCTCGGCTGCATTTCCATTCCTTTGCTGCTTAATTTAAATGCATGCATAAGAAGTTATTTTCCAGACTATAAAGTTTATCTTGGTTTAATTCCGAATCAAAATCACACGAACTGGGTTGGCAATGCCTTTTTCTTTGGTAACCAATACCAGGCAAAGAACTGATTCTCAAACAAATTAAGCTAGAATGAATCATCGAAACGACCTGTGATTTAGAAGCATATATCAATGATTTTGTTTTTCATACTCGAGAATATACATTAAATAAATGAGAAACCAAAAGAAAGGAGGGACTTTCTCGTGACTTTTCAGATTTTTTCAAATAAACTGGGAAACGGTACGTCAAGCTAAAAACACAAGATAGCGTCTAAAACAAAGACGAGAAAAGTAATGAAGCTCAAGGCAAATATGAAATCATAGAACCATGGATGGTTTAAAACATTTGTATAATTTTGCACTAACTTTCAGGACAAGGAAGGAAAGTATATAGAGATCTATCTAGACATGAGAAAAAGAGTTTCCAGATACCTTGTGCAGCAAGTTATCGGCTCTCACAGTTGAATAAAGGAACTGCAAATTAACGCCTCTGTGCTTTTCTTCGTCTTGACTGTGCCTTCTGCCATTTCTTTCTTGGAACAAGTGTGCTCTTTGGTTTCAACTTTATCTCAGGTGAGAACTTGAAACTTGGATCTCTCATACGTGCTTGAATATCCTTGAAAAACTGCATATTTAATTTCTTAGGCCCTCCCTGACGAAGCTCCTCATACTCTGGTCCAGAAACAATATTCTCAAATGCTCCAATTAGGATGTCTATATCACTCATGACTTCCCACACATTGGTGTAACGCCCATCTGGCCCTTTCTTTAATTTCTTCAAGGCATTCTCAACAGCAAGTTTCCTAGCTTGCTTCCCAGGGGACAACTCCTCTGGTTCATTTTCCGCATTCATTAGTTCTGAGATGGTCCGATACTTGGGTTTTTCCTCAAACTCAAACAATTTATCTAAATACCTATCACTGGCCTCATTGGGGTGTGCTTCTGTAGGAATATCATCCTCATCATCACATTCATCACCAGTCCACAAAGTCTTCTCCTCGTCACTCCCAGACCATACACTTCTTAACTCATCACTGTCATCAGCATCAATAAGGTCTGAGTGCTCCTTCGCCTGCTGCCTTACCTTCCGAATATCTTTTTCAAGTCGATTTTTACCTTTATCAGAACTGTTCTCATCATCACTTTCATCTTCACTTCCAGTCCATAGACAAGAATCTTCATCCACCTCTTTTTTCCATGCTTCCCGGAATCCCTCGTCCCCAGGTTTTTGACTGCCAAAAAGATCATAATGCCTATCCCTATTGCGAGCATATGATCTTGAAACTGCAAAAAATCCAATATAATGTCATGTAACATATTCAATGACCAACAGCAGAAACTAATTGCAATTGTGAATAACAGTAACTGCCTCAAAGCTAATATTGCAGGTTCACTGTTTAAAAAAAATACTCTCTACTTAAAAACACTTCAATCCTCTTGAGCATTGTGATACAATTTCATAGAAAAATAATATAACCGAGTCATGTCCTTCAAAAAAAAACATTAGATATTCCATTATTATCACCATCTCCTTTTCCAGCTTCTTAACAATAATATCCAGGGAAAGAACAATGTGTTTTAGACAAAGACAAACAAATCCTAAACTCAAAGAAAACCCACCAAAGATTAAGTCAAGAAGTGCAGTAAGCTTATTTTTCCAGCACAGGACATAAAGACAATGAAATAAATGGGTTCTGTGAGGACTTTCTACAGATACATAGACTACATAACCAATACTTCCATTACCATCATTAACACAACTCGTTAATGGTCTTTCACATGCAATCCACTTATGAGATTCAATTGTCAGACAGTGAAACTGAAAACAAAAAACAAGTAAAAGAGAGAGGAAATGGTGGTTTAAGAACTCGCAGAAGCTGACCTTGGAAACTTGGAGAAAACCCATTACTACAACTGTGATTTATTGAATAATAACTTGAAGTAACAGAGTTAGAGAGAGCTTCCATTCTGCAAGTGCAAGGGCAAATGGGCTTTTTAGATTTTAACATTGATATCAAATTCTTCAAAAATTATGAGCATAAAACACCTTTTTTCATATGTAACCATGTGTATGTATTTAGAAAGAAAAAAGCGAGTTACCTTAGAGAAGTTTGAGGTATAAAATGGGGTTTAGGGCTCCTAAAGGCAAAATGAAGGGAGGAAAGGTGGGAAGAGAGTCTTTTAGCCATTTATCCCCTGTGTAGACTAAGTTTCAAAGTCATCTACTTTGTTTTTCTCTCTCTACTGAAAAAATGAGAGCTTTGAAGCTGGTCGTAGACATGGCAATCAAACCGGGGTTTTTAGATTATTTTCATGATATAAAAAATAATTTTAAAAAAATAAAAAATATTATTTTAATATATTTTTAAATAAATGTTTATTTTTAAAAATAATTTCAATTATATTTCCAAATTTAAAAAAAAAACAATTAAGAGGAGTCCGTCTAAATCATTTTGGATTGATCCATATATATATATATACAAAAACATATAAAACGCATTTCTCTTTTCTAGTGTTTTTCACTGTAGACATAGAGATATTACATTAAGGATGAATTGCAGTAGTGTAATGTTGATTTTATCTTTTCAATAAAAATTGAGTGCTTTGGTTATGAGATTATTTTTTTTTCTATTTTCATAAACATCAATTGATCATTAAAGAATTAGAGTAAGTTATTGTTGTCTTTATATTTTTTTCAGAGTGTAATTACTTATTTGGTCTTGTGCAGAATTGATACGTTCTAAATTTTTCACACCTCTGCCCTCATTCAGGATGGACCTGTTCCATCAAATTCATTCAAATATATTTAGATTTGACCTGCAACACAATTTATTGCCCTGTAAAGAGCCTGCAGATTTAAACAAGATGTTAGAACCTCCAATAAGTTATTACACAAGACAAGGGGTTAAACACAATAGCCTGCATGGAACACAGAATCAACGGATTTTAGTATGAAACAATCAATATCTGAATTTGCAGAGGACTTCCTACAAATGAATAAAATACATTACCAGTACTTCCATTAACTACAACATCATCATTGCTTGTTAATTATCTTCTCACAGTTAATAAACTTCCAAAAGTCATTTAAGGAACACCGAGTTCATCTGGGGAGAAAAAATGCTATCCTTGGAAACTTGGAGAAGACCCACCATGAAAGTAGGTTCTTGATTAAAACTTGAAATAGTAGAATGGGAGTTTTGGGATTCTGAAGACTCCTGGAAGGAGTGGAAGGCCGGACCTGAGTCTGTCTTTTGATCGATGAAAGTTTCAAGGTGATTGTGTTAGCATATTAACCACCAAATAAGAACCTCTAACAACAATCTAGTGTTTTTCATGAAATCATCAACTGAAACAAATCACTGTTTTCATCTTCAATTGAGATCACAATTCATTGATCTCCTTTAATTGTTCTGACTTCTGACAATACAACACGTTGCAACTTTCCTTTCGGTTGTGAGAAAACCTGAGAAGCTTAAACACCGTCTTTTGCATCTCTGTTTTGGTGGGGCAGGTAAAAATTATCTGCATAAACAGAAATATATGAGAAACAACATAAAAATGTCTGAAGTTTTTAAGCCACTGATGCAGCTGAACCTGACAAGAAGAAACCAGGCTCGGAGAAAGACAAAATTTTGAAGAGAAATAAATAAAATCTAAAATTAAACTAGGAATCTAAAAATAAAAGAAAATATAATTAAATTGAATCAGACAACCTTTTTATTTGAAGCCTTATTGACCTTGGGTTTATTATAGCCAAGCGAGCTCCCTATAAAGCAAGCATGTAGAATCTCCCAAACAAAATTGGATCGAAAGATCAAACTGATTGTTTGACGTGATCATGATCGGATATTTTCTTGGTTTAGCTGTCCCACTTGTTCATAAACAAGTCTGGAAATCCACAACTGACTACTGGTAAGAATCTCTATAAGCACTCCTCACAGAAGCAGAAAATGTATTGATTCAAAGAACAGCTGATGGAAATTTTCCATTTAACAAGGGTCTAGAGTCTAGATAGATGTCTCTATTCAGACACACTGGCAATAATTGATGTCAACAAACCATCCAGTACCATTCATAAACTGATCGTCATCGTTGTTGCTATCTTCAAAAACCCAGCACAGTTTGATTTCCTGGAAAAAAAATGACAGGTAAATAGATCTTTTATCTGCAGCTTATCCAGTTCCAATATTTTCTCTAAAAAAAACATACGTTCCTGGCTTCCTAACGTATCATTTTCCTAACCTTATTATCTATAGTTTCATTGATGAGCATTCCAAGAAATGCATATGCTTCCACGGCTGGCTCCATAAGATATCAGCCTTTTCTTTCAATGCTCTCAACGAGCATCGTCGTTGTGGATTCTTACAACCTTTCTTTGTAATTGGATTGCCTAGAGGTTTCAGTTAGAATAATGCAAAGAGAAGAATGTTTTTGTATTATTCTTTTATGATCAACATGACCTAAACATTGTACATTAGTTTGTATTTATATGCATCAGTACATTATAAAAGAGTAAAAGAAGGAGATAAGTGTGGAGCTAATTTGGTTTACAGTTGTACATAATCATAACATGTACTCTTCAGGAATTATAGCACCAGGTTGTGCAGGATTGACTACAGATATTGAGGAAATTTGATTTGAAAACTCCTGAATATAAGTTTTCTAATCTGAACTTCCTGAACAGGATTTTTCTTATCAAAAACCTTAACATCCCCCTGCAAATTGATGGGGGAGGGAAAGAACTATCAATTCGGACCGAAGAAATGTAAATCTTACTGCTGAATGTCCCTCTGTAAACACATCAGCAATGTGGTCTTGTGTGGCCATATGACGAACAAGAATATCTTTATTAGAAACTTTCTCACGGAGGAAGTGATCATCCACCTCCACATGTTTTGTTAATGCATGAAAAACTAGATTGGATGCAAGGGCAATAGCCCCCGAGTTATCACACCATGAAACAGGAGGTGAGGATAGAGAGACACCACCTAGAGCGATAATGAATTGTGCTAGATTTATCATATAACATGAATAATGAATTGGTTCGCAAGAGAATTCTATATAGAAAGAAAAGATCTTTTATATCTATCGAAAAGCTCTCATGATAGTAGTATAAGATATCATTAGATTTGAGATCACTAGGTTATTTTATATAAAGAGTGTTTATGCTTTGATCATAATCATACGTGTCGTAATCAAGGGTAATAAACGAGAAGATATTAAGTATAACGTAAATTATATAAAAATATTTGAGTATTCATCACTCTATGTGAGTTAAGGAAAAAATTTCATTTGTTCTCAAATAGTATAAATTATGCAATCATTGGTAAAGATAGAATGAGTTTTGAAAAGAGTTTTAAAATCTTATTTAAAGAATCAATTACTAAAATGATTTAGCAAAACAAACATACTTCATGATATGGTGTTTAAATCAAAAAATTCATGATGAAAGAATAATAATTTCACCGATAAAATAGTCATCGAAAAGCTAAGTCAAATTATTTATGACTTTTAAAATATTTAAGGAATCATGATAGGTTGTTAGATATTGTATTTGATCTTCAAATATAAATCAATCAATTATTGAGTTAATAATAAATAAAATTATTTAATTTATTTGATCTTATTTTATTTATAATTATGATTTATATTTAGGTCAACTAATTAGAAAACCTAATGGGTCACAAATAAAAAACATTTATCAGAAATTAAAATGGGATGATTAATCATATGTGATTTGACTATAAATCTTATAAATTAAGGACTATAATTTAATTAATAAAGGAGACTACAATTCTAGACCTGAAAAAACAAGGATGGACTTAATTGAGCAAAATTCTAAAATTATCCGAAATCATGAGAAAAAAAATGATAGTTTGCTATTTATAGGGTTGAAACAGTATTTTCCAAAAAAACAAATATTGTTTTTACTTGAAACCGTTTAATAAGGGGAAATAATTTCTTAAAAATAAATATGTATCATTTTGATATATTTTAAAATAAAAAACATCTCAAAGACTATCTTACCCCCAACAGCACCGATCGTAAATATGAAACCAATAAAAATAAAGAAATTACAACAAGAGTTGAGCAGGAATCTTCGTGCTGCTATCCTATGGACACTCAAGAACCCACTTCCAGAATATTATAGTTATTACTGTAGGAGCCGGTACCACTTGTTGCTCGACGTCAGCAAAAACTCATCTTTGTTTTCCTGGTGACGTGGTTTGGACTCTGTTTCAGACCATGCATGGTATAGCAAGGTTGAGTTATGTTTTAAGATTTAACATGGTATCAGAGTTTGTTGATCCAGCAGTCACGAGTTCAAATCACATTATCCCATTATATTTGATAAAAATATCCAGCGCAAAAATACAATGAGTTTGTGTACGTTCCAAGCCTAAAGAGCTTTCATTTGATGAGATATATTAGAGAATAATATAAATTATATTTCTAAACCTCATCTAATAATTTAAGTTTTTAAATAAGATAGTTCATTAACAATCTCATCACATAAAAAGACAAGCTCAACATTAATATTCCACACGAAATCTCAGCAATCTCATCACATAAAAAGACAAGCTCAACATTAATATTCCACACGAAATCTCAGCTCTTAAAGTCAGTAACCCACTTGTTTACTCTGAGTGGAAATAGCAAGAAAGAGACAGCAACCAAGAAAAATACGATGGGTTTAATCCAATCCCAAAACCTCCTGTAAACCCACTATCATAAACTCAAAAGAAGCTTGTTTATATCTTGGTAACCCTGCTCAGGGACAATAAACCCACCAATTATACAAACAGAATAGAATGGGAGCCACCATCCCAGCATCTTCCTTGCTCGGAAGAGGAAATGTCCCTTTTGCTAAAAGACGTACAGACCAAGTAATCTAAATTTTCGTAAAGACATAGCTGCATCGTGTCGGCGTGTTATAAAAATAAGATCGTCAGGACTTCGAAATGAAAGCAACTGCGACATTAAGCTGGAAATTTCTAATATATGATCAGTAACTTGTTCAACAATCCTACGAAAAAAAAAACTGTACTCGTGAGCCTTTTAATTACCGATGCTATATAAATCTGATACTATTGTGGAGATTGAGGAACAAATTAGCAACAACACCTTTCACTCTCTAACAATTCTCGTTTCTCATCACTTTCAATTTCTTTCTCAATGACAACCGGAGAAATGTGTACTCAACTGAGCCCGGCCATTACTGGCCTGATGCTTGCCTGGGTCATGTTTGAACAATACTGTTAAAATATGGTCGTTAATTTCTCGATTTGGACATTATGTAAAGTAGGGATAAAATAGTTTTGTATTTAGCTTTTTTAGTCTTGTACCTTTTCTATAAATTAGCTCTCAAATGTAGAAGAAAATACACTGAAATAATTTGTATTTCAAATTCTCACATGGTATCGAAGCTAATCTCGAATTTTTTTCTTTGAAATCGAATTAATGCATTTTTTTTTCTACTGGTTCGAAACCAGAACAACCCCAGTTCATCAAACACCAAACCCAGTTCATCCGAAATCATCATCCCAAAAACGTGATTGCTATAGTAGTGGTTTGTTACTGTAGCCACAAGTACTGCAGAAATCAAGAGCCAAACAACCTGAAATCAACCAAATTCCCATAAATCAACCCAGAAAATCACAACAATCAACCACACAACCAGAAATAAGCCAAACAACCAAAAATCAACCCAACAATCCCCACAGTAGCATCAAAAACCAGAAAATCACAGAAACCAACCCAGGAATCCTTTCGCAAACACATTTCATTATCAAACATGGAAATTACCTCCACTCCGGCGCCCCAGACTATGGTCCATCAGGACAACTCTCCTCTTCCAACTGGAATAACATTAGATGAAACGAATTATTCACTATGGAGTCAACTAATAGAAATGCGAATTGGTGCAAGAAATAAGGGTGGGTACCTCACCGGCAAGAAGAAGAAACCCGACCCATCTGACTCGAGAAGAGAATCTTGGACGACTGAGAATCATCGAGTCAAAAGCTAGTTGATTGACTCAATGACACCCACCGTTGATACAACGGTTCATTCAGCTACCCATGGCGGTGGATATCTGGGACGCAGTGGCCCGAACATTTTACGACGGGTCAGATGAGACTCAAATTTTTGAATTGAATAAAAAATCCTTCTCTACAAAACAGAATGGCCGACCCTTACCCACCTATTACAACGAACTACTTTCCATCTTCCAAGAAATCAACCATCGAACCCAGTCACAGGCCACCATGGTCGACGGCGTGGTTGAGAATCACTCGACCATGGCGAAGCTTCGGGGTGCACATATTCCTCAGTGGTCTGGACCTCCTATTTGACCAGGTGAGGGGGGAGATTCTGAGGAAGGAACCGAAGCTAGAACTGAAGCATGCTTATGCCGTCGTCCGCCGAGAGCACTCCCAACAGCAAGTCATAGAGGCCAATCACTGTGGTGGACCCCCAGGGTTCACTGAACACGCCGTGATGATGATGAGGCATCATCAACCGGCAGGGCGAACAGGAGAGAAAAGGTTTGGGGGGCGGGTGGTTTTGAAAATGGGGGGAGAGAGAGAGGGGAAAAATTTCAGGGTTTTCTTTAAATAATGTTGACCAAAATAGGGCTGACTGAAAATATAAAAATGCTGGTGGGTTGATATATTCGCATTGCGGTGAAATGGGGCATTCAAAACAAAAGTGTTATGAAATTATCAGCTACTCGGACTGGTGGGATTTTTTTAAAAAAAATAAGAAAAAATATCAAAAAACCCATGGTCCATCTGACGGAAGCAAATCAGGTACAACTCATAGCGAATGTGGTCAATCCAGGTATCATCAAAAAAAATTATGCACTCTGTTATTACAAAAAATAGTACTTGGTTTATTGATACAGGTGCATCTAATTACATGACTAGCGATTTCGATAATTTAATCTACCATAAACCCTCCTCATGGTCAGCTATATGCAATACTAACGGTAGTACCTCCCCTGTTACCGGGGAAGGATCTATTGTTTTAACTGACATTATTACACTAGATACTGTCCTTATTGTTCCATCTCTTGTGGATAATCTCCTGTCATTTAGTCAAATTACTACTACCCTTGAGTGCACGGTAACGTTTTGGCCTCTGTTTTGTGTTTTTTAGGACATTCTAGCCCGGAAGATTCTTGATTATGGTGTTAGACGGGGCAACCTGTATTTTTTGGAATTAACGGAACAAGGGGGTTAAAGTTGGGTCATACGAATCAAACTAGAAGTGCGGGTCAATCTCACGCTCTCGTATGGGTCATACAAGTTGGGTAACGTTTTGGCCTCTGTTTTGTGTTTTTTAGGACATTCTAGCCCGGAAGATTCTTGATTATGGTGTTAGACGGGGCAACATGTATTATTTGGAATTAACGGAACAAGGGGGTTAAAGTTGGGTCATACAAATCAAACTAGAAGTGCGGGTCAATCTCACGCTCTCGTATGGTTGTGGCATCGATGACTCGGACATCTTTCATTTGGGTACCTAAAGAAGTTACAACCGCATTTATTTTCGAGTTTAAGTATTTCAGATTTTCAGTGTGGAATTTGTGAACTGACGAAAAGCCACCGTATTTCTTATTTGCCAAGTTTGAATAAAAGTGTAGAACCATTCGCAGTTATTCATTATGATGTTTGGGGTCCTGCAAAGGTCTCATTTTTTTTCTAATGCACGGTATTTTGTTAAATTTATTGATGAATGTACTCGGATGACCTGGATTTCTCTCCTTCAAAATAAAAGTGAAGTAGGTACAGTTTTTCAGGAATTTCAGAAAATGGTGCTGACCCAATACCAACGAGCACATTCGTACACTTCAATCAGATAATGGTATGGAATTTATGGATCAAGTACTAGGTAATTTTTTAAGACATCATGGAATCCGACATCAGACATCCTGCACGTATACTCCACAGCAGAATGGATTAGCCGAAAGAAAGAATATGCAAATTATGAAAATAGTTCGTGCTTCGCTATTTATCATGAATCTGCCAAAGTACTATTGGGATGAGGCAATCAAATCCATTGCGTATTTAATGAAACGAACACCATCTAGTGCAATTGATTTTCAGTCTCCTCAAAAGAAAATGGAATCTTTTCTCTCGGTTCCTCACCTTCCAAATTTGGAGCCTCAGGTATTTGGTTGTACGGTATATGTCCACATCCCTAAAGTTTTGCGAAGCAAACTAAATCCGTGTGCAAAACGGTGTGTGTTTTATCGATTACTCAGAATTTCAGAAAGGATATTGGTGTTATGATCCTTATTATCGAAAGCTACATGTGACCTTGGATCCATCATTTCGAGAATCTGAACCCTACTATTCAAGGGGAGTTCTCGGTTATTCTCTTCAGGGGGAGAGTAACAATGAAGAGAATGAAGATATATTCGAATTAGAGAAAATGAGACCAAGCTGAGATGAGAACCTGGAAGTCTGCACAGACCGGAATGATCTCAGTAACGACCCCCCTATGTCTCTGGAATTACCAATGCCTACACCATTAACCGAAGAATCAACCGAGAATATCTCTCATCATTCCCCTCAGGTAACCCTAAATCCTACCCCTAATAAGATAAATGAAATTCCTGTCTTAGAAAATAATGTGACCAATAGATACCCTACAAAGACTAAACCGGGGAGTCCCAAAGAAACAGTATGAACCTGATCCAAAACACAAAACTAAATATCCCATCAGCAATTATATCTCTACCCATAGATTATTGGAATCATATGCATATATTGTTAATCAATTATCCAATGTGTTTATTCCTAGTAATGTACAGGATGCATTAGCAGATCCAAAGTAGACCAAGGCGATGAATGAGGAAATGGAGGCACTACAAGAGAATAACACGTGGGAGTTATGTCAACTATCAATAGGAAAGAAGAAAGTTGGGTGTAAATGGGTGTTCACAGTGAAGTTGAAAACAGGTGGGAGTATTGATAGATACAAAGCGAGGTTAGTCGCGAAGGGATACACGCGGAAATATGGAGTGGATTACCAAGAAACATTTGTTATAGTTCCAAAAATGAACATTATCTAGATTCTCATATCTATAGCAGTTAATCGAGACTAGGTCCTACAACAATTTGACGTCAAGAATGTCTTTCTAAATGGAGATCTTGAAGAAGAAGTGCATATGGAATTGCCACCTGGAGTGAAAACCAGGTCCTCATGTGAAACTTAAGTATGCAAATTAAAAAAAGGCTTTATATGGTTTAAGCAGTCACCCCGTGCATGGTTCAAAAGATTTATCCACGATGAAAGAGTTTGGCTATAAGCAAAGTAATTCAGATCATACTTTGTTTATAACACACAAAAGGAGGGAAAGTAACGACACTAATAGTATATGTGGATGATATGATCTTAACGGGGGATGATCCAGAAGAGAGAAAAGCACTATAACAGTTTTTAACATCGAAATTTGAAATGAAAGATCTCGGACGGACAACTAAACTACTTCTTAGGGATTGAGGTCTCGAGGTCAAAACGGGGATATGTCTTTCACAGCGAATATATGTTAGATTTATTGGCAGAAACTGAAATGCTTGCATGCAAACCAGCAGATATACCTATGGAAATGAATCACAAACTAGGACAAGCAGAAGATCAGACACCAGCGGACAAAGGATGTTAACAATTTCTAGTGGGAAAACTAATATACTTATCACATACTCGACCAGACATTGTCTATGCAGTAAGTGTAGTAAGTCAGTTCATGCATTCACCAGGAGAAGAACATATGGAAGCAATATACCGGATTTTGAGGTACTTGAAAAGTGCACCAGGAAGAGGAATTTTATTTTCAAAAAGGGAGGCCCAAGATATTAAAGGGTATACAGACGCGGATTGGGCAGGAAATCAGACGGATAAGAGATTAACATGAGGATATTTTACATTTGTAGAAGGCAACCTTGTCACTTGGAGAAGTAAGAAGCAGAAAGTGGACGCAAGGTTAAGTGCAGAAGCGGAATACCAAGGTATGGCTCATGGTGTGTGTGAATTATTGTAAACAGGTATTACAAGACTTTGGAATTGATTATGAAATGCCTATGAGCCTACACTGTGACAATAAGGCAGCTATCGAAATTGCTCATAATCTTGTTCAACATGATCGTACCAAACATGTTGAAGTCGACCGACATTTCATTAAGGAGAATCTTGATCGGAAAATTATACAACTTCCGTTTGTCCAGTCTGAAGATCAGCTAGCCGATATTCTCACAAAAGCAATCTCTGGAAGGGTGTTCTATGATGCAATTGACAAGTTGGGCTTGATAAATATCTACGCTCCAACTTGAGGGGGAGTGTTAAAATATGGCCGTTAATTTCCCGATATGGACATTATGTAAAGTAGGGATAAAGTAGTTTGTATCTAGCTATTTTAATCTTGTAACTTTTCTATAAATTAGCTCTCGAATGTAGAAGAAAATACACATACAATGAAATGAAATTTTAGTCTTGTAACTTTTGCTAAAACACGTACAGGCCAAGTAATCTAAATTTTCGTAAAGACATAGCTGCATCGTGTCGGCGTATTAGAAAAATAAGATCGTCAGGACTTCGACACTAAGCTGGAAATTTCTAATATATGAGTAACGTGTTCAACAATCCTACGAATAAAAAATTGTACTCGTGAGCCCTTTAATTACCTATGCTATATAAATCTGATACTACTGTGGGGATTGAGGAACAAATTAACAACACCTTTCACTCTCCAACAATTCTCATTCTCATCACTTTCAATTTCTTTCTCAATGACAACCGGAGAAATGTGGACTCAACTGAGCTCGGGCATTACTGGCCTGATGCTTGCCTGGGTCATGTTTGAACAATACTTTCCTTATCAGCTTCGTGGCTATCTTCAAAAATATAGCCAGAAGTTAATGAGTTATGTGTATCCTTACATCCAAATTACCTTTCATGAATACACAAGTGAACGTCTCAAGCGCAGCGAGGCCTTTTCTGCCATTCAGACTTATATCGGCTCCAATTCTACCAAGACTGCTAAAAGACTCAAGGCTGAGGTTGTCAGAAACAACCAGCCTTTAGTCCTCACCATGGACGATTACGAAGAGGTTACCGATGTTTTCAATGGGGTTAAGGTCTGGTGGGCTTCGAGTAAAACAGTCCCGAAAACACAACCTATTTCTTTTCATCCTGTAGCAGAAGAGAGGAGGCAGTACAGGCTCACATTCCATAAACGTGATCGAGAAGTCATCACCGAGAAATATATAGAGCATGTTTTGAAAGAAGGGAAGGCGATTGCTGTGAAGAACCGGCAGAGAAAGCTATTCACCAACAATTCTAGTGAGAATTGGTATGGGTGGAAATCTACCAAGTGGAGCCATGTGTTGTTTGAGCACCCTGCTACATTTGATTCTTTGGCAATGGAAACAAAGATGAAAGAAGGGATTAAGAAAGACCTTACCAGATTCAGTAAAGGAAAAAACTATTATGCGAAAATCGGCAAGGCCTGGAAGCGTGGCTATCTCCTTTATGGCCCTCCAGGAACTGGCAAATCCACCATGATTTCTGCTATGGCTAATTTTTTGGATTATGATATTTATGATCTTGAGCTGACCACAGTTAAGGACAACAGCGAGCTCAGGAAGCTTTTGATCGAAACCACCGGAAAGTCTATCATTGTGATTGAGGATATTGACTGCTCACTTGATCTTACAGGACAGAGGAAGAAAACGAAGGAGAAAGATGGTGATGATGATGACAAGTCAGACAAAGAGAAGGATCCCATTTCTAAGAAGAAATCCGAGGCGGAGAAGGAAAACAAAAACCGCAGCAAGGTTACTCTATCTGGACTTTTGAATTTCATTGATGGGATTTGGTCAGCTTGTGGAGGAGAAAGAATTATTGTGTTCACTACCAATTATGTGGACAGACTGGATCCTGCTTTAATAAGGACGGGAAGGATGGATAAGCATATAGAGTTGTCATATTGCTGCTTTGAAGCATTCCAGGTGCTGGCCAAGAATTATTTAGAGCTCAAATCGCATGAATTGTTTGGAAAAATCGAGGAGCTGTTGAGGGAAACAGAGATGTCCCCAGCTGACGTTGCTGAGAATCTGATGCCCAAGTCAGATGAAGAAGACGAGGAGGATTGTTTGAACCGATTGATTAAAGCTCTGGAGACTACGAAGGAGGAGGCAAGAAAAAAAGCTGAAGAAGCAGCGTTGAAGGCTGAGAAAGCAGGCGAGGAGAGTGGTGAAACACCTTCTCAAGTGGTTCAAGAAAATGGCGAGAAATCAGCAAAAGAAGTGAAAGAGAATGGCGAGAAATCAGCAAAAGAGGTGAAAGAGAACGGTGTAATTTCTGAAGGTTAGGGTGGTGCAGTTTCATCAAATTGAACACCGTCAGCCATAGATGATTGTTAAGCAACTTGGAACACAGCGCCGTCGCGATTCAAGTTGGCTGTCAAAATATTTGCTTTACCTGCTACTGCCAGGATACACTAGTATTTATAATCGGGTAACTTGCTGTGTGTTGTTAGTTTTCCTTGTATTTTCAATTGTAGTCAATTTCAAAGTTTCATATAAGTTTCATATTTGAATGGTGGATGACCACTCTTGTTGCAGTGTTGACAAGTAAAAAATTTCTTTTAATAAATTTTCCTTTGTTGTAAACCTTCATTGGCAGTAGGTTTAATGCTGCCAGAAGCTGAGTTCTTCCTAAAGAACTTCTTCTTATCAGAGTCTGGAAATTTTGCTTGCAAAGCACCTTCAATTGCATGATCCTGCCTCATAAGCCTTCTCTGCTCCTGAGCTTGTAAGGCATTTAACAGCTATGTCAATGTAATTTTTGACAGATCTTTGGTATTCTCCAATGTTGTGATTGAAGCTTCATACTTTTCTTGTACTATGACTAGAAGTTTTTCAACAATTCTGGAATCTGCAAATGATATTCCTAGTAGCCTGACTCTATTAGCAATCCCCATCAACTTGTCTCAGTACTCCTTTATAGTCTCAGAATCCTTCATTCTTTGCAACTCAAATTCACGTATGAAGTTTAAGCTTTGCATTCCACGAATCCTTTCATCTCCAGCATACTCCTCCTTCAGATAATCCCATACATCTTTGACAAATTTCAGGGACATGATTCTGGTGAAAATTGTTGTTGAAAGAGTAGCAAACAAACATGCCTTTTGCCTTTGATTTCTTGGTCTTTCTCTCCTTATGACTCTTGATCTGAGTCATGGTAGGATTATTAGGCAATGGTGGCACCTCATAATCTTCTTCAATAGCTTCCCATAAATCTAAGGCCTCTAAGTAAGTTTCCACTCTTACTGCTCATAGTTGAAAATTTTATCCATTGAAGATTGGAGGAGAAATATGGGTGAAACTTGATTCAAAATCCATCACAGTCCCTTCAAGAAAATTGCTCTGATACCAATTGAAAGAGTTTGAGAAATATTGAAAGAAAAATGTAAAGACAGATTGCAGAATTTGATTTGAACAGTAATGTTTTTTACTATTTTATTGAACTGAATATTTCGTTGATTTGCTTACTTAGTTTCAGCAATCTTTACACTTATAGATAGGCTTAAACAACCAGAAATTGTTGGTTTATAGCACCACAATGTGCCATGTTCAGCTAACAAACTAACTAACTCCTTAAGACTAGTTCAAGTCTTTTATTTCAGCAGAATTAAAGTAACAAAGACAAAATTAAAAGAAATAAAGGCAACAACTTAAGGCATAACTACAACAGATAGAGAGACACCGCCCAGAGCAATAGTCTACCTTTGTGCTAGATTTAGAGACAACATTTTGTTTCTTCGCACTTCAAGAGACAAGATTTTGGCAAATAAAGATTCCATAATCACTAGTAGATCTTCGGTCATCTGGATTATCAGCCTAGTTAGAGTCATAAAGTGCAATATTGAAATGCACCGACAACCTGCATATTTCCAGTCGAATCAGATAACACTGCATCCTCATGGGTAGAAAGTTTGGTACCTGAAACAGTAGACGATGCTAGAGATCAAGCACCAGCCATATGAGTTTTCTCAAGCAGATCAAAAATATATTTAGATTGCCTAAGGTGTAAGACATCATGATCACTAACTACTTGAATGCTTATGAAGTAAGAAAATTGCCAGGATGACATACATGGAAGGAAGATGGTGGGGACACCAGACCCACACCGCAAACTACACGAGTATATGGACGAAAGATGACGTAGGATGGCCCAAGTCTGTCATGCTTTGCTTGGGAGACTAAGCCCATTTGGGACCCATTTTATTTATTTGAATTTATTTATGTTAAACATTTTTATTTGATGGGTTGAGCCCAATAGTGATATTTTTTAGGGTTACTATTTGTATGTTCTTCTATCATTTTGTAAGACATTTTTTGATGAATATTGATAAATTTGCAGACTTTGCAATTATCTAATCCCTTTTTCTCTCTTCTTTAGCTTCTTTTTTTCTCTTAAAATCTCTTTCTTTTTCTTGCTCAATTCGTATCGTTTTTTTGTTTAGCATCAAATTTGGTATCAGAGCCAGGGTTTCAATTGTTCTTACAATTAAACAATCTAGAACCCTAGATCCGATTTGATATAAAAAAAAACTCGTATTGTTCAGATTCAAAAAAAAAGTATTGTTCTAAGAAGAAAAAAAATATCTACTCTTCAGATTACAAAAAAAAATGTTGTTCTTCGGTATTGTTCATCGACAACAACTCCAGCAGCGGCGCCCCCCATCAACGGCGTCCCAGCCACAACAGGTCCTTGTCCGCAGCATCCTCAACAACCCATCCACCACTGGTTCTCACTCCAGCAGCAGTAGCCGCCACAACGCCACCATCCACGACGCCCTCGCTTTCAGCAGCGTCAACGGCACAACCGACAAGCTTATCACAGACTGCGACGCCACAGACAACGATGCCATAGCCCCTTCCCTCGCACTACCAGACCAAAGTAGAAGCACGAAGCCCCATTGTCGTCGAGTTGAAGATGGCAGAAAACAGACAGCAGCCGACGTCGTCAAGGAAGAAAAAGAAGGCAATAGCTTTTTTTAAAAATAAGTAACTCTACCACGTCAGCCATACACACTATCGCACCCTCCAGCGAGTGTGGCATCATGATGACCCTCCCTCGTGAGTCGGGGGAATACATGTCGGGGTTTTATTTTTATTTTTGTGAAAAAGGGAGTCGCCACCTAGTATTATGGCTACTAAGAAACCTAAAACTGGTCTTTCATAGATTCTAAGGAAAAGGACCGGTTGCGTATAGGGAAGGTTTTAGCACTCCTAGTACGCCCTACCTAAGGTAAGTTGCTTGGTGTTTCGGTTTGCTTTATGATTGCTATGATATTGATCTTTCAAAAATATGTTGGTTAAATGATGATGATGTATTATTCCTGTAAAAATATTTTGGATATTTACCACTTTAAAGTTTCTTTATCCAAATATTTACGATAAATAACAACGAATTATCCCCACCAATATTTTGGATATTAACCCTTTTAGGATTTATTTATCCAACTATTAATAGTGAATAATAACGAATTATCCCCGTCAATAATTTGGATATTAACTCTTTTACGATTTATTTAGCCAAATATCAACAGTGAATAATGTGAATCCCCAAAAATAAGATTTTTGATATTTTTGGAATATTGGCCAATACCCTTTGGATTTTACAAACATGTTGTAAAATTCAAAAATGCGAGAAAATGATTTTTTGTTTACGAAATCCATGCTAAAACCATTTTTCTTTAAACTTAGAAATAATATTCTTTTGAAAAAAAACAGGATTTTTTTTTAAAATATGTTAGCGTATTGGCCGTATGCACAAAAAACAACACATTTTATATTTTTAAAAAAGGATATATTTTTTATTGCAAATTTTGTATTTTTTGTTTCTTTTGTATTTTTATTTATTTATTAGTGGGTTGGTCGCCCTGACCCTCTCATTTGGTCACCCGACCCCTCCCATCATATTTGTCTGGGCTGCCACCCCACCATGTTGGTCTGGGCTCTCAGCCCACTCAATATATTGGGCTGGGCTCTAGGCCCACTTAAACTTGGACTGAGCTTTCGACCCATTTATTCTCGGGATGGGCTTCCAGTCACGGGACAGGCCAGGCCTCGCACAAAGCCCGGCCCCGCGCATGCAAAGAAAAAGATGATGAATAGTGAATTTTTGGAGTGTGAAGAATAACGTACCTATTAACACCTTTGGGTCGAGGAGGTAGAGGTGGTTCTTCTGGTCGTGGTGGTGTCGAAAATGGTGGCTTGTGATTGCAGAAGTTGGTGGCTGCTGGAAGAGAGGGGGAGGCGCCGACATGCCTGGTTTTAGTGAGGGAGAGATAGAGCAGGCCGAGAGAGATGAAGGAGAGAGAGAGAGAGAGGCTAGAAACAAGAGGGGATGAAGATTAACTAAATCTTTACGTAAATTTTCCTTTGTATTATCTGATTTTATGTCTGTTCTTACGAGATTTTTTCTCTTTCTTTGTTCTTCCTCTGCTCAGCGTTTTTATAGGCAGTGCAGGAGGTAACTGTTGCAAACAACAATTGGCTACCTCCTGCGGCAACAAGCTTGCTAGTGTCGGCGTGCAAGTGGCCTATTGGTGGCGGGTGTCGGCGGTCGCGAGGCGGCTTGTTGGCTAGTGGTGCAGGGGTGCGTTGTCTGTTGCTTTGGGGTGTAAGTGCAATTTGGTCTCTCAATTTGTAATTATTCTAATTGCACCCCCAATTGGATTTAAACTTATGATTTTATGCAATTACACCCACCATCAAAATTTCAATATCAGCCTTGACTTTGCGTGTCTTTTTTATTTTGGTCCTTGATTTCTGATTTGCATGATTTGACCCTCAATCGACCATTAAACTCTCAATTTGTTCAATTTGGCTCCCGATTTGGTATAATTGGCTTGGAAAAATTCAAATCGGTCTCTGAAATTTCCAATCTCATCAATTGAACCCAAATTAAATTCAAGAACTTGATTGCTCATTGACTTAGCCCTTAATAAAATTAATTTGACCAATTTAAAGTATAATTAAGTCCTTGTACTTAATTAAATCCTTCGATTGGGCCCTAAATTAATTCTCAAACATAATTACACTTTTAAATTGGCCAACGATTAAATTGAACTGGTCCCATAAAAATATAATTATATCTTTTGACTTTATTTTTACACAGATTTATCCGATAATAAATTACTTTAGCCTTGAATCTGTGTTTTCCTTCATTTCTAGGCAGAAAAAAGGTATAATCAAGCTCTCGAAAACGTCCAAAATTTTCGCCTTGATTTTTCTGTCAACACAAGCCCCTTTTATTTTATTTTTTTTTGTTATTTTCGGGTAGTTTTGGAGAATAACCCAAAATTGGGTTATGACACACAGGATCCGCGTCATCAGCCACGGCAGCGCCACATCATCCAGGACAGCATCTGAGTCAGTATATGACAAAGACGACGTAGGATGGCCAAGTCTGTCAAGCTTTGGTTGGGAGACTAAGCCCATTTGGGACCCATTTTATTTATTTGAATTTATTTATGTTAAACATTTTTATTTGATGGGCTGAGCCCAATAGCGATATGTTTTAGGGTTACTATTTATATGTTCTTCCATCATTTTATAAGACTTTTTTATGAATATTGATGAAATTTGCAGACTTTGCAATTCTCCAATTCTTTTTTCTCTCTTCTTTAGCTTATTTCTTTCTTTCTAAATCTCTTTCTTTTTCTTGCTTAATTCGTATAATTTTTTTGTTCCACATCAGAAGATTTCATACCAAATATGAATTCATCAATTTCTAAATGCCCGGAACCTGTGACAATAATATCATCTATGTATACGAGCACCAACAACTTGGTGCCACTTTTATGCAGAGTGAATAGGTTGTAATTAATTGCAAATGTTGTTAATCCAATATCAATAAGATGCTGTGAGAGTCTTCTAAGCCAATCCCATGAGGCTTGTTTAAGGACATATAAGGGACTTATGCAACCTGCAAACAAAATATCAGTAAAGGCTCATGGTTGCTCCATATATATTTATTCATCTAAGAAACAATATAAAAATGCATAAGATACATCCAACGATGTAATAGGAAATTTATGGTTTTTCATATGGTAGTTTTTAATCAGATAGATACCGATGACAACAAATCTCGGCTAACATATATTCTTACTTTAAATAATAATGTTGTTGGAAAAGTTCCAAATAAAAAATTATACTAGTTTTACAACTAAAGCTTAATACATTTTTGAGTCTAAGACGACAAAAAAAAGTTAGTTTATTACTAAACTAGGTATGGTACCTAGTATTATTGATCCATTATTTTTACATCATGATAACAATAAAGTCATTAAACAAGCTAAGGAGCCAACGTCTTGTCAAAGACGCAAACATGTACTTAGGTTATTCCATTTGATTAGAGAACTTAGAGAGAGAGAGAGAGAGAGAGAGAGAGAATAAAGATAGAATGAGTAACCATTAAAGAGAATATTGCAAATCCTCTTAATAAGGCATTGTCTTAATAGAAGCATGATCACCATATAGATAGATATGGTATTAGATACATGAATGATTGACTTTAGTACAATTAAGAGATTATTAGTGAATATGTTTTGTAGTCAATGTTACATATAGCACTGATTTTATTCATGTAAAACATATTTATTATTATTACATGATTTCCTTATCTTTAATATTAATTTATAATTGATTCATGGATCTAATGTCTAAATTAATGAATATAGAGTAAAGATAAAGCTCATGGGATAAAAAAAAATATTTTGCAAAGAAAATTATAAAGTTTTTATTATTATGATATTCCTAGTGCACCAAAGCATTGTTCCTAAATGTTCATGGTTAATGCTCTATTAAGATTGAACATTAATTATAGTTATTGAGATTGATGTATATTATGTTCTTTTTTATTAAAAGAAGCAGTTATTCTCATAAACTGAGGTATGAAGGATGCTTAGAACTATGTGTATGTGTTTTATCATATAGCATGAATAATGAATTGGTCCGCAAGAGAATTTTATATAGAAAAATCTTTTATGTCTATGGAAAAGCTCTCATGATAGTAGTATAAAAGATCCTTAGACTTGAGATCACTAAGTTATCTTTTATAAAGAGTGTTATGTTTTAATCATAATCATACGTTGTCTTAATCAAGAGTAATAAACGAGAAGATATTAAGTATAACATAAACTATATGAAAGTATTTGAGTATTCATCACCTTATGTGAGCTAAAGAAAATGTTTTATTTGTTCTCAAATAGTATAAATTGTGCAATTATTGGTAAAGATAGAATGAGTTTTGAAAAGAGTTTTAAAATCTTATTCAAAGAATCAATTGCTATAATTTTGAGAACTAAAATGGTTTAGCAAAACAAACATACTTCATGATATAATGTTTAAATCAAGAAATTCATGATCAAAGAATAATAATTACACCGATAAAATAGTCATTGAAAGGCTAATTCAAATTATTTATGACTTTTAAAATATTTAAGGGATCATAATAGGTTGTTAGACATTGTATTTGATCTTGAAATATAATCAATCAATTATTGAGTTAATAAAAAAATTATTTAATTTATTTAATCTTATATTATTTAGAATTATGATTTATATTTAGATCAACTAACTAGAAAACCTAATGGGTCACACAAATAAAAAACATTTATCAGAAATTAAAATGTAATAATTAATCATCTGTGACTTGATTGTAAATCTTATCAATTAAGGATAATAATTTAAATAATACAGGAGAATACAATTCTAGAACTGAAAAACCAGGTATGGACTCAATTGAGCAAAATTCTAAAATTATCTGAAATCATGAGAAAAATTTATAGTTTGCTATTTATAGGGTTGAAACAGTATTTTCCAAAAAAACAAATTTTGTTTTTACTTGAAATCATTTTATAAGGGAAAATATTTTCTTAAAAATAAAATATATATTATTTTCATATATTTTAAAATAAAAACATCTTAAAAAAAGTATCTTACCTATAGTTTTCTATTTCGTTCCATTTTGGCTGAAACGTTTTGTACCAATTAAAAAAAGGAGACAAAATGGCGTTGTTTTTAGCTTCGGTTTAAACTCCAGCGCGTTCTGGATTTTTCAGTCAAATACCGACTGAAATGTAAACGGTTTTATTTCGCCTGTTCCATTTTGGCCAAATAGTATTTTTTTTAAATAATGAATAATTTTACAATATCAATCATATCTCTTAATCCAACCGTTAGGTTGAGATGAAATTTTATAAGAAGTCTCTTGACATATTTATATATATTATGTTAAAATTTCAGAGCAATCAGAGAATATAATGACCTTGCGAGATTGATGATGACATTCTTGTAATATTATATATGTTCATAATTTTGTTCAGAAAAAATTATTTTTATTATTTTTTTAAGATTAAATTATACAATTTTAAATAATTTTATTTTTGGATTTAAACTAAAAAAAAATTAAATTAATATATATATATATATATATATATAAACGACGGTATGACTTGTTGCTCGACCACAGCAAAAACTCATCTTTGTTTTCTTGGTGACGTGGTTTGCACTCTGTTTGATCAGAACATCCATGGCATAGCAAGGTTGAGGTCATCACAGAGAAAGCGAAGTCTCAGTTCTTAAAGTCAGCAACCCCCTTGTTTCTCTGAGTGGAAATAGCAAGCAAACAAACATGAAAGAGACAGCAACCCCCTTGTTTACTCTGAGTGGAAATAGCAAGCAAGCAAACAAACAAACAAGAAAGAGACAGCAACCCCCTTGTTTACTCTGAGTGGAAATAGCAAGCAAGCAAACAAACAAACAAGAAAGAGACAGCAACCCCCTTGTTTACTCTGAGTTGAAATAGCAAGTAAGCAAACAAACATGAAAGAGACAGCAACCCCCTTGTTTACTCTGAGTGGAAATTAGGGCAAGAAAAATACGATGAGTTTAATCCAATCCCAAAACCCACGATCATAAACTCAAAAACAACCTTGTATCTTGTTAGCCTGCTCAAGAACATGGACCATAAACCCAGTCATTATACAAACAGAATTGAGATCAAAGTTGGAGGCTTCGGGAGCCACCATCCCACCATCTTCCTTGCTCGGAAGACGTACAGACCAAGTAATTTAAATTTTCCTAAGGACATAGCTGCATCGTGCCGGCGTGTTAGAAAAATAAGATCGTCATGACTTCGAAATGAAAGCAACTGCGACATTAAGCTGGAAATTTCTAATATATGAACAATCCTACGAGAAAAGAGCTGTACTCGTGAGCCCTTTGATTACCGATGCTATATAAATCTGATACTACTGTGGAGATTGAGGAGCAAAACAGCACCTTTCACTCTCTAACAATTCTCATTCTCACCACTTCCAATTTATTTCTCAATGACAACTGGAGAAATGTGGACTCAACTGAGCTCGGCCATTACTGGCCTGATGCTTGCCTGGGTCATGTTTGAACAATACTTTCCTTATCAGCTTCGTGGCTATCTTCAAAAATATAGTCAGAAGTTAATGAGTTATGTGTATCCTTACATCCAAATTACCTTTCATGAATTCACAAGTGAACGTCTCAAGCGCAGCGAGGCCTTTTCTGCCATTCAGACTTATATCGGCTCCAATTCTACCAAGACTGCTAAAAGACTCAAGGCTGAGGTTGTCAGAAACAACCAGCCTTTAGTCCTCACCATGGACGATTACGAAGAGGTTACCGATGTTTTCAATGGGGTTAAGGTCTGGTGGGCTTCGAGTAAAACAGTCCCGAAAAAACAACCTTTTTCTTTTCATCCTGTAGCAGAAGAGAGGAGGCAGTACAGGCTCACATTCCATACACGTGATCGAGAAGTCATCACCGAGAAATATATAGAGCATGTTTTGAAAGAAGGGAAGGCGATTGCTGTGAAGAACCGGCAGAGAAAGCTATTCACCAACAATTCTAGTGAGAATTGGTATGGGTGGAAATCTACCAAGTGGAGCCATGTGCTGTTTGAGCACCCTGCTACATTTGATTCTTTGGCAATGGAAACAAAGATGAAAGAAGGGATTAAGAAAGATCTTACCAGATTCAGTAACGGAAAAAACTACTATGCGAAAATCGGCAAGGCCTGGAAGCGTGGCTATCTCCTTTATGGCCCTCCAGGAACCGGCAAATCCACCATGATTTCTGCTATGGCTAATTTTTTGGATTATGATATTTATGATCTTGAGCTGACCACAGTTAAGGACAACAGCGAGCTCAGGAAGCTTTTGATCGAAACCACCGGAAAGTCTATCATTGTGATTGAGGATATTGACTGCTCACTTGATCTTACAGGACAGAGGAAGAAAACGAAGGAGAAAGATGGTGATGATGATGATGATGACAAGTCAGACAAAGAGAAGGATCCCATTTCTAAGAAGAAATCCGAGGCGGAGAAGGAAAACAAAAACCGCAGCAAGGTTACTCTATCTGGACTTTTGAATTTCATTGATGGGATTTGGTCAGCTTGTGGAGGAGAAAGAATTATTGTGTTCACTACCAATTATGTGGACAGACTGGATCCTGCTTTAATAAGGACGGGAAGGATGGATAAGCATATAGAGTTGTCATATTGCTGCTTTGAAGCATTCCAGGTGCTGGCCAAGAATTATTTAGAGCTCAAATCGCATGAATTGTTTGGAAAAATCGAGGAGCTGTTGGGGGAAACAAAGATGTCCCCAGCTGACGTTGCTGAGAATCTGATGCCCAAGTCAGATGAAGAAGACGAGGAGGATTGTTTGAAGCGATTGATTAAAGCTCTGGAGACTACGAAGGAGGAGGCAAGAAAAAAAGCTGAAGAAGCAGCGTTGAAGGCTGAAGAAGCAGCGTTGAATGGCTGAGAAAGCAGGCGAGGAGAGTGGTGAAACACCTTCTCAAGTGGTTCAAGAAAATGGCGAGAAATCAGCAAAAGAAGTGAAAGAGAATGGCGAGAAATCAGCAAAAGTGGTGAAAGAGAACGGTGTAATTGCTGAAGGTGAGGGTGGTGCAGTTTCATCAAATTGAACACCGTCAGCCATTAATGATTGTGAAGCAACTTGGAACACTGCGCCGTCGCAATTCAATTTGGCTGTCAAAATATTTGCTTTACCTGCTACTGTCAGGATACACTAGTATTTATAATCGGGTAACTTGCTGTGTGTTGTTAGTTTTCCTTGTATTTTCAATTGTAGTCAAATTCAAAGTTTCAGACTTGTTGATGCGTTCATGACAAAGGGATTTCGCGCCTAATCCAAACTAGAACTCGAACGATCTGGGAAATGTTATGTTACTGTCAAACCAAGGGAAACATCTAACAAAAACCACCGACAAGTTAGGTTGTCGGTCAATATACCTCGTATCCAGACTCCATTGATGAGCTTGCTACAGCATTTAATGAATCCACTTGAATGGGTGTAATGGATTACACATTTACCAGCATTGGACTTGCAAACCATACACACTCATGCAAGGGATGAATCGTGGGAGGGCATTTACAGGGAGGCAGGACGCAGGCAAAACTGTGATGCCTGCTTGTTTCTTGTAAACATCCCAAAATACAATCCAAGGAGAAAGATGCCGATGAAGATGCGATGGGTCACTCACTTATTTAGATTTACTTTAATCCCTTGATTTCTGTTATTATTATTCTGTCAATCATAGCCTTAATTTCTTGCCCACTAGCAGATTTGAACAACAATTATAGTGAAGACTACTGTATTTCATTTTCTATAATAGAAACAAACATACAGATGATGCAGAAAGCCTAAATCTAGCCCTAGATACACATACCTGCAGGATAATTAAGAAACAAGACCAAGATTAAACAAACACATCAACAAGTACATGGCTAATCAAGAACTGGTGAACTTCGTGACAGCCTTAGTCCCTTCTGAAACAGCATGCTTAGCTAATTCTCCAGGCAAAACCAACCTGACAGCAGTCTGGATTTCCCTGGAGGTAATCGTGGGCTTCTTGTTGTACCGGGCAAGTCGTGAGGATTCCTGTGCAAGCTTCTCGAAAATATCATTAATAAAGGAATTCATTATACCCATGGCCTTGCTTGAGATCCCTATATCTGGATGGACTTGTTTCAGCACCTTGAAGATGTAGATCTTGTATGTCTCTGTGCTCTTCTTCACCCTCTTCTTCTTCTTGTCTCCAGCTGCTGCTCCTTCCTTTGGGAGCTTCTTCCCTGCCTTGGGCTTCTTCTCTGCGGGGGCTTTCTCTGCCACCGTTTTCTTCTCTTCGGCCGGCTTCTTCTCCGCCGGTTTCTTCTCTGCTTTTGGTGCCATTTTCAGAGATATTTTTAAGAGATTGCGTTGGGTGTTGGGTTATCTACTTTCTTCTCTTTGTTTCATTATATATAGAGGAGTTGGATGGTGTGATTGGTCGCTTCCTTTTTACAAGGACTGATGACATGGATAATTAGTGCCGTTGGATTAGGTCATGGGGACTTTTTTAATCGACGGTAAAACTGCTTTAGGGCAGCTGGATGGTCGTAGTTCTCGCGCAGATTGCTGACATGGCAAAACAACTCTAATGGAAAATTAATTAAAATTATAAGCCCGAGAAAACTTATTTATTGGGTGCAAGGAATTATTTAAATGCACTTCTTATATATATGATTATTATTTTCACGGAATAATTAAGTTTGACTATAAACAATTTAAATATCAAATAACATTGTTTTAATAAAAATATCAATTAATTAAGAATTGATTTTTATTATGGGATGACTACATCGCTGCAGTTTTAAAAATAATATATTTAGAGTGCTTTTATTTTTGTGTTCAAAAAAGTATTTTAAAAATTATTTAGTTTTTTCTTGTTTTAAATTAAATATTTTATAATTTTGCATTGTTTTGGTATACTGCTATTAAAAATAAATTTTAAAAAAATTGCCTTAAAAAATAGAAATTTTAAATTGTTTTGATATTGTGGTAGCGATTGTATTTTAAAATATTTATCACTTATAAATATATTAAAATAATATTTTTGATATCAACATATCAAAAATAATTTTAATATACCAAAAAACAAACTAAAGAAATTTTTTTTCAGAAACACTTAAAACAGAAAAAATAAATAAAATGGTAAGGCATTAAACACTTCATGACAAGTGGTTTTTTTCAATATTGTATATTGTATCAATGAATGGGATAATTGATATCGAATAGTAAGAGCAAAAATTAATCTATAAAACTTATTTAAGCCCCCTTCTTAGACAAAGTGATTAAAGATGTTATTAACAAGCATTACGATGGGAAATGAAAGGTGGGAAATTTATATGTTTATTAACAATCTTTTGAAGAGCATTTCTAACTTTGAGTGAACTCTAGATTGTTCAAAGGCTTTTTAGGAGCTTAATGTTCATCCTTTATCTCTTAAGGTATTTGTCTCAACCAAGAAATAATGATTTATTTTTCTTTACCTAGGTATGGAAAATCTAATAGTCAATATAGTTTTAGTAAGAGAGGAAGATTGAATAAAACATTCAATTTATTACTTTATCCAAACTTTTCATGATGTTGAAATGAGATTTTAGAAGTGAAAAAAAAATGGCCTTCACTTTGGTGAGCACCTTTAAGAAGCTAAAACTATACTTTCAAGATCACCAAGTCATAATGTTGTCAAACCAACCTCTAAGACAAATCCTCACTAAGTTAGTGATGATCAAACACTTAAATAAAATAGGTCATTAAATTTGAAGAGTTTGGACTTTAGTATATAACCATATTAGCTATAAAAGGGTTTAAAATCTTGGTAGATTTCACTGTTAAGTTTTTTGAGTTCTCACCTATCATTTCCCCTACTAAACCAAAAGCTCCAAACTATATATTGATGGATATTCCAATATTAATGGAAGTGGATTTGAGATGGTACTTGTAAATCATGAGAATATGTATTTAAATATGGGCCTTTTTTGAGCTCCCAAATATGAGTAATATGTTAGATTATGAATCTTTTTTAGTATGACTAAGCCTTGCAGAAAGCCTTAAATGCATACTCTTTTTTAGTCCATAAAAACTCCCTTGATTGGTGGTTAATCAATGTTATGGGATATATAAGGCCAAATAATCAACCATGCAATAATATCTTTAGAAGATCTAGCCTTATTTCTCCAAATAAGTTGGAGGTAAGAGCATTTCAATTACTTGTATTCCAAAAAACAGATAATCATTGGACAAATTTTTTTAGATAAGTTAGCAAGCTCCAATCTTATAGATCTTATATGGATGTCTAGGTTGAAGTTTAAGGAAAACAAGTGTGAGTGAAAAAGCTTGTGGTTATTCTCATCAACATTGAGAAAGATTGGAAAACCCTTATCAAACATTACTTGCTTACTAGGTGGTACATTCAAGCAAAAATGAAGTCGTTTGTCTAACTAGGCGAGCAACTAGGTATTACATCTTTGATAATTTTCTATATCAAAGACCCTTCTAACTCCACTTCTAAAGTATCTCTTATAAAGAAAGAAATCATGTAATAATATATTTAAAAAATCCAACCTTATTTCTCCAAACAAGTTAAAGGCAAGAGTATTTCAATCACTCGTATTCCAAGGGAAGACAACTATTGGAAAAATCTTTAGCCTAAGTTAGCAAGATTCAATGTCTAAGTTGAAGTTTTGAGAAAAGCAAGTGTGGTGGTGAAGATCTTGTGGTTGTTCCAAAATAAAATAAAATAAAACTATTTTTGTAAGTGTTAGAGCTTCTATAACTAACCATATATTTTCATGAGCTTCGGAGAAGAGAACATTAACCTGAGTGTGTGATTAACTACTATCTAAACACTAAAAAATATAATTTATAAGCACATTGAACTTTGAAACATCATCAATGAGATAATTGTGTTTTTGGATATCTTGACACGAGTGATTAAAGTGCTTTAGGACAAGTGATACAACATGCCTTTTATTATTATTAGATTGAATAATGTTGTAGTGTTAGGGACAAGTGATACCTCATGCCTTTTATTATTATTAGTTTGGATAATGTTGTATGAATTATCAACCGTAAAAAAGCAAATTGACAATCAATCATTCACACCGAATTAGCCTAATTTTAGGGAAAATTTGCAAGCGGCTAGCTTCTCCTTACTTTTTTCTTTAGGTTTTTTTTTATCAAGTAGTTAAAGATATTTGTTCTATTCCTTGATATTTTTTTTAATAAAATCTTTAATACCAATGCATAGAAAAATCAATCAAATCATCTAAATGTATCATGTGAATGTAATGGTAATTTATAACAAAATTTCAAGAAAAACACTTAGAATAAGTTGACATACAAATTGTCTTGATGATATTAACACCAATAAATAAAAAGTAAATCATATTATATTATATTTGAATTTGAGGAAACTAAAAGCTAATGAGTGCCTACCTATTTTTCTCAACTCTGTAAAGCGGAATGCATGTTATGAGAATATGTTTCAAAAATATTTTTGAAAATATCTAATTTTTTTATTTAAATTTATTTTTTATTGATATTTTTATATCATTTTAATATGCTAATATAAAAAAATTATTTTTTAAAAATAAAAAAAATATTTTTAAAAAAAAACAACATTTATCATATTAATAAACATGCCGAGAATAGAAACGATTTTTAATTGTTAGTTAGGCTCCAAGCTTCAACTAAAGCTTAGCACAATAAGGAAGCGCGTGTTTAACAGCGGTTAGGACATGTGATCGAACACGCCTAAGTTTTTAACTCTCTTATCGTTGATCTCTGAATAAAAAGGAAGAATGCGCACCAAATGTCACTATTTTTGGTTTATTTAAGACAAGGCAAGAAAACTTTACAGACAACAAAACCAGGACCTGGATTATCAGCCACCAAAAGCTGACCTAAAAAATTTAGTGAATTTTTTATTTAGCTCAACTAAGAAAACATAAATGTTTTGATTATGCTGTCAAGCACACAAAGATTGCATTACACAGCTTTATGTTCTAACATATAAATTAATATTATTATGAAGGGCAAACCCAAGTTATTAAAAAAACTGGCTTGAATCCGAAAACTAGACATACCAATATTGTGTAATATGTCAGCCACCTCCTTTTGGCTGGCGGCCACTGCTATTGCTGCTCCTATTTGCATTATAAGACTCCCCATTCTCTGCCCATTTTACAATGGAACATCGGGAAGAACTGAACTAAGCCGGATATAATCAGTAGTGGCGGCGATGAAAGCCATCCACTTCGGCGAACCACCATAATGAACTTATGACGGTGGTAAGTTGAGCGACGCAGAGAGTTTTTGCAAGTCCAATAATTCCTTCTGGGATATCACAACAGCTCCCACGGCCAGAGCAGCTGCCACAATAAACAGGCTTCTTATGCATCCATGGCCTTGCGAAAGTGTTCCCAGAATTGCCTTGCAGTACTTGTCTGCTTCTTTCAAGGATGCATAGTCCCCTGCGTTTCTCTCCTCTGCCAATGCTTTCTCATTCTATAAAATAACAGTGTAAACCAAGTTAACAAGATGGTCACATGATAAACAGCTGGCATAAAATAAATCATACATGTGATAGTGACTGTAATAATGACTTGATACTTGAAATATGGTAATAAATAAAGAAAACTATAAACGCCTGGAGCAATGAGAGGAAAAACCCAAGGCTCTTCCTCCCTTGTCAGGAAAAAAGAGATGTTATTGGCAGAGTAATTCAGAAAACAGGAGGGCAGTTCACCAAATTCACAACCAATATGAAATGCCTAATGGTATTTTATTTTCAGTCCAGGGCTTGTCTAAGACAATAAGACCACCTAATTGACAAGGGTCCCATTGACCTGAAACCTTTATTTAGTACTATAGATAAATTACTGTAAGTAATTATGCATATACGTGTTAAAAATGTTACCTTCTGCCTGAAACTCTTTAGAGTTTCCCTCACGGGGTCAGGAGAAGAATGTTTGACCAAGTGGTCCTTCCATTCACCAGACAGCTTTCTCAAAACAGTGACACTTGCTTCGAGATTATCTAGATAAAACATGTCCTGTTTCCAAGTAATCCATGTAAGGTAAGCCAACGCCAATGATGTATATAGCAAGTTAACAGCAGCAAAGTGTTAAAAAAATTTAAAATTAAGATCTTAGTTACTGAAGAAAATGCTTACCCATTGTTTGTAACTATCAGGATTCTGTGTCAAACACCAAATAAAAATATCGCTTGCTTCCCTAGACAGTTCAGAGCTACCTGCTGAAAGCATTCTTGATCAGACAGTGATGTACACATTTAGACAGCGACAATCAATTAATGCCCATTTGAGTTTAGACTACCTTCTCCGGTGGCTTTGACTGCAAAGTTCAATATCTGATGTGTAACTTGTTTCATTGCTTTGCTTCCTGAGGAACCAGCAAGAGCAACCTCCTTCAAGGTTGGATAAACAGCTTCAAATCTCTCGGTTGCCTAAGGAAAAAAACAACAGCCAAAACTTGCCTCAGAACTATAATACTCACCAAAATCTAGCAAAAAACGCAGCACCAGAACACCCACCTTAACTCTAGCTGAAGGAACTGGGAAGGTGAGTCTCATCAGAAGTTCAAGAGCTGAAGGTGGCACTAGGCGCTCACCCTTTTTAACAGCACCACTGAGTAAAATTGTACGAGCTTTGGGGGATGACAAGATTCTAATCCAAGAAAAAGGGGGAAAGAGAGAAGGAAAAAAACACTGAAAATTAATATTCCATAGCTAACTGCCCAATAAATTCAAGGATCTGAATAACACAAGCATCAAATACGGAGTGAAATTAATTTCAATCCCAGTGATACCTCTCAACCAACTGCAAGATCAAGTCTCTAGATTGAGGATTACTGCTTGATTTCCCGCTCAACATAGGGAAGAGAACACGAATCCATGTATATAATCCCACAACCAAATCTCCTTGAGACGCCTAAATCAAGATACGATTCCAAATATTAAAATTTATTTTTCCTAAGAAAAGAATTCATATATTTGGGAATTCTACGTGGTCAGCTTACCTGAGCAATCATCCATACAATGACCGGTAGATATTAAAATTTATTTTTCCTAAGAAAAGAATTCATATATTTGGGAATTCTACGTGGTCAGCTTACCTGAGCAATCATCCATACAATGACCGGTAGCTTGTCTTGTCCTTGATATTTTGGATTTTCACTAATTACCGGCAATAAATTGATCAGTACATCAGGCTTGCGTCGTAATGCCATTGCCAAAACCACAAATATAGCAACCTGGAACTCATCAATATATCAATAGAATGGTTACTTAGATGAAAAGGCACAATCTATAGCCAGCACTATTACAACAGCCACTTGAAAATTAGCAAAACTTAAGATATGTAATGTGTACTAGTGAAACCTTTAAGATAAGTATGTTTCCAAACATTTTTCAAACAGGAAAGAGTCATCCGACTTGCTGAAAAGACTCTGGAAAGAAATGGGTATTGACAAGAATATAAATGAAATTGAGGATGTGAAACTCATTTATGTTTTTCTAAACCTTAGAAATGTTGATCTCCAGATAAAATACGGTTTCTATTTACATGGAAATTGCATGATTATGTGCCTCAGTTTGATGGCCATTAGTGCATCAGTCCTCACTGCTCCCTAATGCTTTTGCTGGTAGGCTAACCAATTTGAATGAAACATGCCCTCCAGTTCTTTACACCAACCTTGGGGTTTTTGCATTGGTTTGTGTAGCCGTAACTAAGTTTTTTTGTTATTTTCATTTAGCAAATTCCAATTGACAGCTATATTGTTGTTACTGAATGTATTACTTTATGTAGGGAAGTGACAGATTTTGAGCATTCAATTCAAGCGATGACAAGGTTAATGAACCGCAAGGCTTTGATAAAAATTGACTGAAGGAGTTTTATCAATCCCTGCTTTCAAGTCTGATGGAGTGTTCTCCAATACAATAATCAACTCTGATAAGCCAAATATGTCTAACAGCTCTACCTATCAAAATTTGAACACAAAAAATTCATTTGACATGGTTAATGAGCATATCCAAACTATACTTGGTAGATCTCAGAGTGATCCAATTTCTACATGAAGAAACACTGGAACCTAGTGGCAAAATACAGTGACAAAATGGCCAAAATTAGATGATTTGACAAGCAGATAACCACCTCAAATGCAAGAGTTGTGTGTTTAATGCTAATGCCTGTGTTTCAGTAGGTTAATATCTACTTGTCACAGCTCATTGTGAACATACAACTCCATAACACGTGCTAAATTCTGACCTATAATAAAGATATTAAGGCATTGGCATGCAAGTATACACAAAACATGAGAATAGGGGAAAAAACTCTTGAGTGAAAGTATTGACTAGCATATAAGTATTTAGAAATCATATAGAAAGAGTAGTCCTGAAAGCTACCTGAGACTTAGATGGTGATTGCTGGGCCACCTTTTTCGATCCCTTGGCAACTCCTTGATGACTTGCAAGGTCAGCAAAAATACTATCCAATGACCATAACACAAAGGACCCAAGTGCTTCAATGGATCTCTGGCCAAGCCAGTCAACTGATGTCTTGTAAACATCTTGAGAGACATGTGCGAGGGGGATCTACTCAGAAAAGCAGAAATTTAAAATAAAATGTTAGAAATGGTAAAAAATCATACAAGATCAATTCAAATCACATTGAGCACTCTTAAACTTGTTGTAGAACAATGTAAGTGAATCAATTTCGATAGATCCAACCTACATCATCATATAAATGAATTACACAATGTCAGTACCTAAACATTTTAACACACATAAAAATCAAAACAAGCAAACAAATACTAACTATAGCAATATATGTCCCAAGTCAATCGCAGCCATCAATACTTTTTTCCATAAAAAATACAATCTTTAAAAGAAAAGGAAAAAGCTTTATAAAAATGATATTATTTTTATGTAATCAAAAATAATTTCTCCCGAATCATAATTAGACTGATAACAATATTTAAAGGAAAAAACTTACATCAATTAATTTGGCAACAGAGGACTCCTTGAAGATCTTTAACCAAGGAAATTGAGCTGAACTCACTGATGAAAATGCTCTTCCATAGTAATCAGCAAATCTCATTAACAGTATATCCTGTTGTGTCTCGTACGACGCCTAAATCCACCAAAACGACGTCACAAAAAAAAAAACAAAAAAGAGAATCTTTTGATTTTTATTTTTATGATTTTTATTTTTTATTTTTAAAAAACATCATGTATGGATTAATCAAAAATCAAAATTGAATTAAACAGTTAAATTAAGTAATTAAATGCTTACAGTGATGTCAACAAGAAAGGCGGCTAGATCACCGGCATCGACCTTCGCGGCCGCCTCGGCCACCGTTACTTTTGGTTTCTTAACCTTCGGCTTCTTCACCTTCTTAACCTCCTCTCCAGCACCACCACTGTCTCCGCCATGACCTCCATCGTCACTCTCGCCATCATCCTCATCAGAATGCCGCTTCGATCCATCTCTCTCACCACTCTCCTCCTCTCTCCTCCGCCACTCCTCCTCAATCCTCCGGCGCCGATCCTCCGAGTGCTGCTCAATCGACCGAAACACATCAACTTTCTCACCGCTGACGCCGTTAGATCGCTGGTGATCGGAGGAAGAACTCTCCGACGAGTTCGAAGCTTTCGAGAGTTGTTGTTTCCTGTTCCGTTTTGAATTCACTGTTTTCCACCCGCCTTCGTTCTGATCTTTACGGCTAACGCTACCGCTACCGCTTCCGTTACGGCTTCTCATTTCAATTTCATCTTCCATGAGAAGTTGTGCTATAAGAGCTGAATTCTCGTCCATGATTGAAAGGGAAGCAGTTTTAACGGGGCGACAGAACCGGAGGTTTAATTCTCAACGGCGAGTGAAGAGATGGGGGTAAACCGGGTCGGGTTTTGAAGGAAGAGGATCAGAGAAGGAAGTCACTGGTTTTAAAAGGACACGGGAATATTTCTGGTTTGGTATGTGGACTTTTCTGGTAAGTAAATTACGCTTAATGCCATTATTTTAGATATCGACAGGCACATCCTTTTCTAGTTTTTCACACTAAATAACTAAGATGAACTTATTCTGACGACTATATTTTATTTTTTAAAATGAAAATAAGAAAAGATAAAAAAAAACACCCTGTTTCTTTCCCTAACAATCCTTTGAACTTCGGCTGTAAGATTGCATCGTGCACATGCTGGGCTAATTATTTAATTCACAATATTTGATTAATTTGACAAAATTATGCAGTCGTCAACACCAATGTTGGTGGGATTGAAGACTTAGATCCCATCTCAGGGCTTTCTAATTTATGAAACTATATTATAATTGAAAAATCCTTCAACAACAGATACTTGCAACCCCATCTTGTAATTTGACGAGGTGGCGAGGGGTAAATGGGAAATATAAGAAGATCGGATACGGACGAGGGTCTTGTAATTTTTTAATATTTTTGTACCCATATAGAGAGAGAGGCCCCACCCCGATCAAGATGGAAAATTTAGGTTGCCCCGTGCTAATCAGCAATTTATTAACTTCTACGGGCCCCACAAAATTATATCCCCTTTGAACTAAAAGCCATATAGGATTTGACCACGAACACCCTTGTAATCATCTACTCATGACATCATCACCTTCATTCTCCGATCTAATCAAGTAATTAATTTATAGACTCACTCTCCTAATTTTTTTTATAAGATAGCGTGTTTTTTTATATATATATTTTCTGTTTTAAAAATATAAATATCTTATTAAAAAGAATGATGTGCTATTTTGGTACTATACTATTCTTTTTTTAAAAAAAACATGAAAACATTTAAATCAACATGTATAATAATATATCTAACTATCAAGTAAAAAGCATTTAAATTCTTGTCCACAGTTATTTAAAACATTACTGGAAAAATCTCTCTCTTATAACATCACCTAAGACACTATGAAATTAAGAGAGTGCTTTGGAGTTGAGACAGGTAGGTGGTGGTTGAGCTACAAAAGGAAATTAAAGCAGGTAAAAAGGCATTCAAAAATTGAAATAAAAATATCTTCCCTTTCTTTAAAAGAAAAGGTGATAAAAGAAAAAAAGATGTTCCCTTTTTAAAATTCCTGCAAGGTAGTTGAGATTCTAATACATTATTATCATTATCTAGAATAATATTAAAATAAATCAAATTAATTTTAAATAATATTATTTTATTTTTAAAAGATTTTAAAACAAAACAAATCTATGAATGAACTCTTTTTTTTAAAAAAAAAATCAAATTGAATTGTGATTAGATCAATTGAATTATGACATGATTAAGTTTGACCATATAAATTATATGTTTTTTATATATAAAAAAACAACTCAACATGGCAAACCGTATTATTAATCGGTTTAATGGGGTGTTTAGCAATGCATTTCAAAAGTATTTTTAAAAAAAATAGAATATTTTTTTTATTTTAACTTAAATTTTTCTGATGTTTTTAAATTATTTTCATATACTGATGTCAAAAATAATTTTTAAAAAATAAAAAAATATATATATTATTTTAATATATTTCTAAATAAAAAAAAATTTTCACAAGTAAACCCAACCACAATCTCAATTACTTTTGTGTTTTAAAAATATTTTTTTTTAAAAAATCAAATTTTATTTATATTTTTCTCGGTTTCAAATTAAAAAAAAATAGTATTTTCAAATCATGATGATGTGCTGATATTAAAAAAATAATATCTTAAAATAATAATAAAATATTATTTTAATATTTTTTCTTAAAAAAAAAACATTTTAAACACAACCACACAAGTAGCAAACATATTTAACCACACATTATATCACATGATATTTTGTTTGGTGTATGCGGGAAACATGTTGATAGATTTCATGCTGTTCTGTACGACAGGTTCAAACGAAAGAGAGAAATTAGCAGTACTTTGTACAAGATCTAAGGCAATGTAAAATGGCGTCCTTTTGATATGTCTGTCTGTAGAACAGCGATTAAGCGCTTTTTGCTTCCTTTGGTTAATTGCTAATCAATTATCGGGAGGATGGATTGGTCAACTGTGTACGCCTTGAATCAATTTCAACTCTTTTGCAATAAAATCCTCTAGTTTCAAATTTATAGCACACCGGTTAAATTCATGAGTTTTGCTGAATCTCGAATTGCTCATAAAGCTTTTGACTTGGCATAAGCAGACAGCAAAGCTAATCAATCAAAGGCAAGTATTTTGGAGGGAGAGGTTTTGGTGGATTTTTGCTTTGATGGGATGATGAACATCAAGTTATTGCAGGCTGAAAAGTGTTTAGTAGAGGGAAGGTTGTGGTGGTGGTTTTTGCTTTGATGGGAAGATGAACAACAAGATATTGCAGGCTGAAGAGTGTTTAGGAGAGGGAAGGTTTTGGTGGTTGTGGTGGTGGTAATTGCTTTGATGGGAAGATGATCATCAAGATATTGCAGGAAGAAATGGAACATGCAAACCATGAATTATTTCATTTTGGTCCATATGAGAGCATTTCATAACCACCCAATATAACAAGTCTGGAATATCACTCTATCTAGGAGAGAACAATAGCAAGTTTTAAGAGAAAAAAAACTCATGCCAAGGAAATAAGAAACTCCTGATGCAGCAGTTCTTTTTTGCTAGAATGTTGCAAAAGTAATGGAGTTGCAAAACTGGGATCAAAGCAGGAACAGCAATGAAATCTACCTGTCAAACTGCAAGGTATGCAGCATCAGCTGATACAACAGCCACAGCAAGTTTCACTGCAGCAACTGCTCTTGGTACAGCCATAGCACTCAGAAGTCAGAACAGGCATCCCAAAGCAGCATCGGAGAAACCAACAACAAATCCACCCACCATTACCACCTCAATGCAGCAGTTCGCACCAGAAAATCAACATGAACCCCACCCGCCGCCTCCAGGAGTTAAAATCTCGAGAATTTCCCCTGCCTGCACCTCAACTGTGTTCTTACCTCCAAGGTAAATTCTCCGTTTATCTTTGGTAATTAGGTAATTGGCACCGCGAGCCCCATCTTTCCCTCCCTTCAGACCTTTTGGTGCAAGCACACGCCTTTCTGAAAGAATACTCACTATAACTGGCCGCCTGAACTCTATCTCTCTAACAAGCCCGTCACCCCCTTTATGAAGCCCGGATCCTCCACTGTTCTCTCTTAGTCCAAACTTATGCAGAAGAACAGGATACCTTTGCTCAAAAATCTCTGGATCAGTCATACGGGTATTCGTCATATGGCACTGGACTCCACTTGTCCCATCCCAGTGAGGACCAGCACCACTTCCACCTCCAATTGTTTCATAATAGCCAAAAGTATTATCCCCAAAAGTGAGATTATTCATGCAACCTTGAGAACAAGCACAGGCCTGAAAGGCAGTAAGTACAACATCTGTTACCCTCTGAGATGTGAGAACATTGCCTCCAACAACTGCAGCCTTTTCACTTGGAGAGAGGAACGAGCCTCTAGGAATATGGATTCCAACCGGGGCTAAACAACCTTGGTTGAGAGGAATATCAACATCCACCAAACAGCGAAGGCAGTATATGACTGCAGCAGCTGTTACTGCTTCTGGTGCATTCCAATTCCCATACACCTCAGGGCTTGTCCCACTAAAATCAAAAAATGCCTCCCCTTTATTAGAATCAATAGTTAATTTCAGATGTATGACAGAGCCATCATCCATGCTATCTTCTTCTTCTATAGTTACATTGTTATTCTCTCCGAACTTATCTGACTGAGATGAAACTCTAGCAGCAACTGATTTAAGCATTTCCCTCACCGCTTCTTCCGCATTTAGCTGTACATATGTCATATAGGCCTGAACAGTTTCCAAACCATACTGCTCAATCAGTTCTTTGATAAGGGAGATACCTCTCTGGTTTGCAGCTACTTGTGCATGTAGGTCTGATAAATTGTCTTGAAGCCGACGAGTTCCAGGGATTTTATGAGCTGGTTCATCAGAACCAGGAAACTGGAGAAGGTTAACAATTCCCTCTTCCTGAAAAATCCCCTTTTCTACAAGCTTAAATGCTTTAATTGCAGCTCCTTCTTCCCATATTGACTTTGAAAAAGGGGGCATGCTTCCAGGAGTAATACCCCCAATCTCTGCATGATGCCCTCTACTTGCAACAAAAAAAACCAGCTTCCCATTATCAAACACAGGTGTGATGACAGTTATGTCAGGAAGATGGCTACCTCCGGCACTAGGATGGTTGGTGACCAAAACATCACCTTCATTCAAATTTTCTCCCCAATAATTGAGCTGCCACCGAACAGTACTGGACATGGCTCCAAGATGCACAGGGACATGGGGGGCATTAGCAACTAGTCCACCATCAGGGCCAAAGAGAGCACAAGAGAAATCTAGCCTTTCCTTGATATTTGTTGATATGGAAGTTCGCTGTAGCGTCCGTCCCATTTGTTCAGCTATTCCCATAAATCTGTGATTGAAAATCGAGAGCTGCACAACATCTGCAACTTTTTCGGCTACTTTCACGGTGCTCGTGTTAGACTCAATTTCAATTTTGATGTTTCCATATTTCGTTATGATAGCTTTGCATTGAGGTTCCACTACCACTGTGCTATTTCCATTCATGATGATTGCAGGGCCAGGTATGATGTGTCCACAACCCAGATTGTCAAGCTTGAATAGCGGTGTATCAAGCCACCCATTCCCAAAGTAAACCTTATAGTGGCCTTCCACTTCCAGGGTACCAGAAGTGGGTTCCAGTACTTGTGGCTTCAGTATGTTAGTGACTCCAATGCCACGAACTCTAACGTCACATACAAGAATATTCCTATTCTGTAGTTTGAATCCGTACTCCTGCTGGAATAGCTTCACAAACTCCACTGCATAGTCGGACCCTGACCCATCTTCATTGACATGTTTCTTTACCATAATGGCAGTATCCGTGCCCTCATACCGCAAGTTTAAATATGTTTCTGTTGTAATGTTCTCCTCTCTGAACCCTTGCTCCTGTAGCTTCTGCCTTACCTGCTTCAGTAACATTGCTTCTCTATGGGAAGCCTCCAAGATGGAATCAGGGCCATAAACAGCAGAATATGGCTCTTGTGCCTCTTCAACAACATCTGCCAAGCCCATGCCATATGCACTCAAGATCCCACAGAATCTGTGAACAAATACTTCTTTCATGCCCAACGACCTGGCAATAGCACAAGCATGCTGTGGGCCAGCACCTCCAAAGCAAGCAAGAGCATGGTTCCTTGTTTCATGGCCCTTCATCTCTGTCAACTGCCGTATCGGACGACACATTGTCTCATTTGCAACATTCACAAATCCCAATGCAATCTCTTCCACAGTCATGTCCTTAGCAGATGAATCTTGGCTCTTCCTATAAGAGTTTATTTGATTGGCAAGCTTCTCAAATTCTTCTCTAGTTGCCTTGATATCTAAAGGCTGATCTTCTTCGGGGCCAAAAATGGATGGAAAATAATCAGGAATGACAAATCCTAGAACGAGATTGGCATCGGTAACTGCCAATTCCCCACCTTTTCGATAACAAACTGGGCCTGGATGTGCACCCACTGATTCTGGTCCTACCCGGAAAGCTCCAAACTGGAACTTCAACTTCGATCCACCACCAGCAGCGACAGTGCTTATGTCAAGTTGAGGTGCTTGTATAATGGCACCGGCAATCTGGGTTTCAAGCACCTGTTCATAACTCCCAGCATAACGGCTCACATCTGTAGACGTACCACCCATATCAAACCCAATAAGAGGCTTCTCTGTTTCAAGCCCAAAAAGCGTCTGCGAATAACCAACAACTCCACCGGCAGGACCAGACAAAACAGCTTTGTGTCCTGAAAACCTATTTTCCGGTGCAAGCCCTCCATCCGATTGCATAAACAAAACATTCACCTTACCCAACCCTTCATCAAATTTCGACATAAAACCTGACAAATACTCCTTGATAACTGGGGTTAAATACGCATCCACACTAGCTGTTAACCCCCGAGGAACAGCTCGAACCATGGGAGTTAAAGAAGATGACAAAGAAACATGTCGAAAACCCAAACCAAGAGCAAGCTTTTCCACAGCCAATTCATGCTGCGGAAAAGTATAAGAATGCATCAACACAACAGCCAAACATCTAATCCCTCTCTCCAACAACCCCTTCAACAAAGGCTTCAAACCTTGTTCATCAACCGGTTTCACAACCCTCACAAGCTCACCCGACACCCCTTTAACCATCGAACCCAAACCATCATCCCCACCGTCACCAGCAACAAGCTGAACTCTCTCATCAACCTCAATAACCTCCTCATAAAGATTTGAGGGTTTCGACACCGTAAGATCAAAGATATTCGGACGAGCCTGATTACCAATCTGCAACAAGTCCTTAAACCCTCGAGTGACACACAAAGCAATCCTCTCCCCTTTTCTCTCCAACAAGGCATTGGTAGCAACAGTGGTCCCCATCCTAATCCACTCAATCTTATTCGTGGGGATTTTGGAGGTTCTGGGAATTTTTTCTCCTGTAAACTCCTCAAGAATCCTCCTAATCCCTTCCACCGGAGCATCCTCATAATTCGCCGGATCAACAGATAACAGTTTCAAGTCCCGACCATCACTCATGCCTGGAATTTCCGCATACACATCGGTAAACGTGCCGCCTCTATCTATACAAAATCTAAGCTTTTCTTCTTCTTTTCTCTTCAAGATTCCCATCAAATGATCTATCAAGCTATCGACAAAATAAAGTAATAATCCAAATTATAACAAGAGAGATGATAAATTAGGTAGCGATTGCTCGATGGATTGATTCAAAGGAAATGATATATCTATATCTATCTATCTATAGAGAGAAAGGGAGGGAGGGGGAGATTGAAGAAGAGAGTGAGGAGGGAGCAGCTGAGTTGGCAGTACTGTAGTCTGGAGAGCAGGAGTGGGTGGAGACGTGGAGTCGTCCAGTTTTTAAACACTACTCTACTGGCTGAGAGATATGGAATAAGCGAAAAAACGGCGACGTTATCTAACACACCTTTCTCTCGCATAATTAATAGCTGAAAAAAAATAAAGGAAACCTATATATTTATTGTCGATTACATCCTAAATTTATAGAATTAATTATCATAAGTTTAATATATTTATTGATTCCTTTAGTCAAGTTCGAGTTTAATTCTCATATTCTATATGCTAAAATGACATTTGATTTCGAAGAAAAATCGATGAAAAAGTCAATGAGTGTTACCATTTTAGGTTTTTGGGGCCTAATTGATAAAAATCTATAGGTTTGGTAATTAACTGAAAATGAGTATATTGACTTAAAACTATATTGAGTTTTTCCATATATTAAATCAAAGAGTTATACCCGTGTGGATTAAATATTGTGTTAGTAGACATAGATTATTATGAATTGTAAATGCTGTAATTACTGTTTTGCCTCTCAGTTTGTTAAAATTTTACTCTTGTCTCAAGAACATTTCTTGACTGTTTGAGGGGTATTTGAGTCTTTTCTAAAAAAAAAATGCACAATCAAAGTACACTTTTACCCCTCCTATTAGACAAAATGGTGTTGAGTGGGCAATGATATTTTTTGATTTTATAGTTTGTTAGTAAACAGTGAAATAATTGTTATATCCCTTGAATATGACCAAAATATAAGAGTTCCAGTTGAGGGTATTTATGTTTTTTTCACTGTTTAATGCACAATGAAACTATGGATATACCCCTTTGAAACAACAAGGTCGAAAGAGTTAGCTCTAGGGGGTATATTCGTATTTGTACATGCATTTTATTCTTTTTTAAGGAAAAGTTGTAGGTGTGTCTCGTGGATCACGCTGCCAGGTTTCTTCCGTCCGCGTCTTTCGAAACAACGCATGCACCATATGATGGTGGTAAAAAATATCTATTCATCGTCTCACCAAATGCATCGTCGTGACATCTTCTACATGGTGGTGCGCATGTTATCCAATGATGGTCGAAGACGTGTCGGTGGTCGGTTGATCTTTTTTTTTACCTTTTCTCTCTCCTGGAAGCAAAATTATATAGCAATCCTTTGTGTTGATAGTTCTTTTTTTTTCAGTTCTTAGGTTTTTGATTTGTTTTTTCCTCCTGATTTCTTCTATAGAAGTTTTAATTTGTTTCAATTTTATTCTTCAATTGAAAATTGATAATATATATGATTCTTCATTTCCAACCCTTATTCTTTTAATTTTTTGTTTGAGTTGAATTGCTTTATTTTTTTCAGTCCCCAATGTGTTGATTTGTTGCAATTTTGTTGCTTTAATTTTTTCAGTCTTGCATGTGCTCATAAATCTATTGATGCAATTATCTTTAATTTTTTATTTTATTTCTATAAAATTATATTACTTCACATTATTATTAAACACAAAAAATTATCTTATATATATAATTTTTTTAACATTACTTAACAAAAATTCTATCTAGACTAATTACTGATGCCCATTTTTTTTGTATTTTAATAAATTTTGTTTTTTCTACGGCAGAGCGTAGGGCAAATGTATATATATAAAGCAATGCAGCTTGAGCATCCCTGCCGAGTAGCAGGGAGTCGACGCTCTGGGGCAAGCCGAAGATAGACATTAGCGATGATGTCGTCCAATCTATGTATAATGGCTTTCTGGAACCCTTATTTGTTTTCAACAAGATATATCATGTTATGACATTAACCAAGCTGTCTGCTGCTGCTGCAGGATGGATCTGTGCATGAGATTGAAAAACTACCAAGCAAACACATCTGTAATCTCACATGGAACAAATATCTATGGAGGTTCAGTACAGTACCTTGAAGGACGCTGGAGATCTTTCAGACTTCATGTCTAGTTAATATTCTTGATGTTTGGGTTTCAAGGGAAGAGTAGATTGAATTGATTCAATAAAGGATCAGGCAACGCATTTTCTAGCTTGATCCAAGTTCAAGAAAGCCAATCATGTGAGAGCACCGAGGCAGTCAAAATTATCACTCACCACCTGCAGAAAGAATATTTTCAGCAGTGCAGAAAGAAGAAACCTCAAAAACTACAACTTTTCATGGGGTATTTTTTTTCCATGGAGTTCAGTAGGAAATCAGAGAACAGCATGCAAATTGAGCTACAGTTCAGTTACCTGTTTCATGGGCTGTTTGTTCTCGATTCCTCCACTACTATTTGACAGATGAAACATATGGCTGAAGCTTCAAAAGGGTAATATCGCATCCTTCCCAAGCAGATTCGCAAACTACTGCAAACAATCGGGAATAGGCTACCAATTTCCAATTAACTAAATTTCAAGCCTATTTGTTGATCAGAAAGTTCCATTGAATGGTAAAACCATCACAGTGGGAACCAGTACTCAGTTACATTTCGTGCATTCAAACCACTTTTAACATCTGATTAGCTGACTGTTTCAGTTACTCTTTATGACTTGGTTCAATTTGAAGCATGCTAACCACTTCAACGTCAAAATGAAGCAGCACTGGTTCAAACTAATTTGAACTCATGGATCACCGGTGGGATAAAATTGCTTCTCTCCTGTTCAATTAAGTCTCAAGATGCTTCCTCGAGCTTGAACTTGAGCAGAAGATGACTTCCCTGGGCCAAATGTTTTTACAGAATACACAGGTAGGAATTTCAAGCTCATAGTCTCACTATTGCAGGTTCTCCCGTGAATGATTTGGTCCACTGTGGGGCAATACCTAGCATCTAGTTTATAGCAATTAAACATATGGAAACAGGCCAATCACAAATTAATAGTAAAACTCGTTGAATTTACATGAACGGGATGATGCAGGATCAGTAACCAACAAAGGGGAACAGATAAAGCCAGTCATCCAACCAACAGGGAAAAAAGAAATTATCAGAGACAGCTAGCACAATCATGGGATAGGAATGAATTGGCTCTCATTACCTTAATTTCCCGTAAATAATTACATATAACTACTTACAAATATATATATATATATTAAAAAAGCCTACATTAGAGAATGCACAGGTAAATCTAACTCACAAGTCAACAAAGTTATTGCCTATTTCGCAGAATTGTCAAGAAGCAGCCTCAACCGAAGAGCCAGAACATCAAACTCAGCAACCCTTTGCTCCCTCCACCTCCTTTGAAAATCCTTCTCCTTCTTCCCTTCCATAGAACTATCCAACCTCTCTTTAAGAACAACCTTCTTGACCTCATTTAAGCACTCGTCGAACACATTTAAAACATTCTTAGCCACACTCTTTACTGCCACACTACCGCATCCACTCACCCCCTTATCCACCTCCCACCCCACATTGCCTTCCCTCATTTTCACAATATACCCATCATCAAATTCATCCAAATCCAACGACTCCAGATCATTCAATTCATTACTCACATTTACATTTGCGCAAGGCGAACCGAAAATCGGCAAAATACTACCTTTATCACACACCAAACCCTCATCCAGTTTCGTCCTTTTATCATTATCACAACGAGCACTACTCATATTACCATCAAAATTACTGTTACTATTACCACCTGTACTCTTATTACCTCCAATAGGCGAGCTTGGATCAAATTCAGGGCTCCAAAGCTGTTTAGAGAGATGAAAAAGAGCACGATCATGAGGCGATAATAATGAATAATTGAACCCATTACGCGCAAGGCGCGAAGAAGTGCTGCGAAACTTCTTACGCAGCCTTCTCAGTTTCTCAGAGAGCTGAGATTTTGTGTAAGGCTGTGACACTGAATTGGAGAATCTATCATAAAAAAAGGGCAAGTCTTTAGGAAATGAGAGGCCTTGGGAGGATGAAGAGAGTAGGCCTTGAAGGAAGTTGATTTCATCAGGTTCAGACCAGATTCTGTGGAACTTAAAAGGTGGTGGCTTTGATTCAAAATTAGTGTCGAGAGTGGAGAATGCATCTGGGTTTGTGGTGGTTGAGTAATTTTCAAGTTTTGGAGAGAGGAGGTGGTGGTGGTGGAGAGAATCAGGTGTTTTGCGTTTGATGGGGAGTTTGGAGGCTGAAGAAGAGGAAGAAGAGGGTTTAAAGGGGAGATGTTGTGGGACTGGGGTGGAGTCCATGGCTATGTTTTGGTTCAAAAAGGCTAGGGGTTTGATATCAAGGCTTGAGGGGATCTGGACTTTTGAGTTTGGGGAGTGAGAGAGGATTCTGGGCTGATTCTAGGGGTGGATTAGGGTTAGGGTTAGGGTTAGGGTGAGGGTGGTTGAGACTTGAGACTTGAAGAGGGTGGTGGTTTGATGAAATGTTTGGTGATTTTTGGATTTGTATGCTAAATTGAAGAGAGAAAAAAGAGAGGATATTATGAGTTGTGACTGATTTTGTTTGGTAAGGTTACATGCAGAGAAGAGAAAGGGATAAGCAGGTTCTTAATAGCATTGCCAATATCAATATTTTTTTCTCTCCCAAAATTAGATATCTCCACATTACAAGCATAGGCAAGAAGAAAATAAACAAAGTTTTTCTGTTGATTTATTTTTTGGGCCAGTTTCTTCTATTTTGAAGTGAATTATACTCATTTTTAAATTGGAGAGTGATGAGAAAAATTGAAAGAAGTTAACTTAGAAGTGTTTCCACATTAGATTTTAAACAAGTAGAAGTTGAATCAATTAAACCTAAGATAATTTTAATCATAAACTTGTAATCTATATAAAGCTCCATTTGACCTCTCTTTTTTTTTATAAGAAAAATCTGTTGTTCTAACTTTAAAATGATTTTTTTATATCAATCCAATAATTCATTATATAAACTTTATATAAATTTATGAGAACTTCAACAATTTATGTGTATAATTTCATTTCATTCAATCAATATATGACTATTATTAGTGAAAAGAAAAATGCTATGTTCATTTTGTTTGAGTAACATCTACCATGGGTGAGATATGCATGTCAAGTGTGCATCTTCAAATATTGGAACCATCCAAATCTCATGAAAAATAAAATTTGTCATCTATCTACCTATTCAATTTTTAATCATCTGTTCTTGCCATGACTCCAACTACACTCCCTTTTCATATCATTTTTGTAATATTTTTTGGATGAAAGGAAACTTCACATCTTAAAAAGTGTATTTTATAGGTATAGATGAACGAGTAAAACATCAATTGTTCCAGAATCTTATAAGAAATATACACTCTAATTCGAACTTGAGACCTGCCGTGCAGATCTCAAACTCTATATTATCACGCTGTGCACTTTGAAAACCATCTAATCATTCATTCATATTATCTAAAACCTAAATATTTTAAATTATTATTGAGTCAATATATAACATTGAACTTTTGAACATCAAAATTATATATATATATATATATATATATATATATATATATATATATATATATTATCATTTTAATAAAAATAATTTAAGTAGACTCACTAATGGTAAGTTAATCTAATAACTTAAACTTGTCGAATCAATTTCCAAACAGGTACGATGAGTTTACTGCAGTTCGCCCAGAAAATGCCACTGACAACAACAATCAAACACCTTCCGAATTCTTCGTCGCTCTCTCCTACACCATCTCTCCAAACGAAACAACAAAATCAAGCAATATCATGAAGGGGACACCTTCCCTTCATTAAATCCCTCCCTTTGTATTGCTCCCTCTTCCTTGCCAAAGCCTGTAAAACTCAAGGCAAAGCAAAAACCATCGACGAGCTGGCAGAAATTTAACAAGGATTCGTGAGGGTTTGTCTGTCTTTATCAAGCACTGTCAAAGTGGAATGAATCTCTCTGCTTACTTCTCAGGTTTCTCTCTCTATTCTTTTGGAAGTATTGAAATTTTGTATTGCCTTTCTCAATAATTTGAAGCATGGACATGGGTATTGCTGCTTGTATGGAGATACATAGATACGAGAAAGAAAAATTCAAACTTTTTGAGGGACAATAGTGCTTAGCGACCCACACCCACTTGCCCATTTAACCTGTTCTGCAAATTGGTAGCAGCTGCATGTTTGAAGATTCTGTGAATGTGAATAAATGTATGAATGTTCTGTCTAATTCTGAGATTTTGGCTTGAACTTTGATCAAGCTTTCGCATTTTTATTCAACTTGATATTTTGAAGATGTTACAGTTACATGTTAGTTGCCCAGTCAGAATGTTTTGCAGCTGCTTCCAAACGTAATAGTTGAGCACTTCATAATATTTGTCAAGATGTACAATCCTTATAGAATTCATGTCTCATCCGATACTTGGTCCTGATTGATTAGGTAAAACTTTGGCAAGAGCATGGCTTTGCTGAGACGAACTTTTCCCTCTTCTATTTCAAAACCACTCAAGAATCCCATTCATCCACGTCTCTGCATTTCTTGGTTTGAGGTGGCTAGATTTCTTCATGATGGCTCAAAAACAGAAAGTAATACAGTTGTAAGCTCCATATGTGATTCGTTAAGGAGAGGATATAACTGGGATACGCTGAATAGAAAATTTGAGTCTCTTCAGCTCAACAATTTGCTTGTCAAAAATGTACTGCTTGAATTGAAGGAACCAAATGATGCAAAACGGGCTCTAGGCTTCTTTCATTGGTCAACAAGGAGGAATTTTGTACATGGGGTTCAATCATATTGTATGATGATTCACATATTAGTTCAAGCTCGGCTGATTATGGATGCTCAAGCATTGCTTGAATCAATTTTGAAGAAAAGTGTAGGGGATCCTGCAAAATTTGTGGTTGTGGATTCCCTCCTTAGTAGTTATAAGATTATTATATCAAGTCCCTTAGTGTTTGATTTGCTGGTCCAGGCTTATGCAAAGTTGAGAATGTTTGACATTGGTTTTGATGTTTGCTGCCGCTTAGAAGAACATGGGTTCACCTTAAGCCTTATAAGTTTCAACACCTTGATTCATGTTGTTCAAAAATCTGATAAAAGTTCCCTGACATGGAAGATTTATGAGCATATGCTTCACCGAAGAACTTACCCAAATGAAGCAACAATCGAAAGCATGATCAATGCTTTGTGTAAGGAAGGGAAGCTGCAAACAATTGTGAACATGTTAGATAAGATCCATGGAAAGAGATGCCCTCCTGTAGTTATTGTTAATACTTGTTTGGTATTCAGGATTTTAGAGGAAGGAAGAGTTGAACAGGGCTTGGCTTTATTGAAAATATTTCTTCGAAAGAACATGATTCTTGATACTGTTGCTTACTCTTTGATTGTTTATGCTAAAGTCAAACTTGGAAATTTGAACTCGGCAATGCAGGTCTATGAGGAAATGCTTAAGCGAGGTTTCAATGCAAATTCTTTTGTGTATACTTCATTTATAGGAGCTTATTGTAAGGAGGGAAAAATTGAAGAAGCAAATCGGTTGTTGCAAGAAATGGAAAACATGGGTTTGAAACCATATGGAGACACTTTTAACCTTCTCCTTGAAGGTTGTGCTAAAGCAGGAAGAGTAGAAGAAACTTTGACTTACTGCAAGAAAATGATGGGGATGGGACTTGTTCCTAGCCTTTCAGCTTTCAATGAGATGGTTGGAAAGCTGTGTAAAATGGAGGATGTGGCACAAGCAAATGAGATGCTGACGAAGTTGCTAGATGAAGGTTTCTTAGCAGACGAGATCACATATTCTAATCTAATTTCTGGTTATGCAAAAAACAATCAGATTCAGGAAATGCTCAAACTTTACTATGAAATGGAATATCGCTCACTCTCTCCTGGATTAATGGGTTTCACTTCCTTGATTAAGGGCCTCTGCCATTGCGGAAAATTAGAGGAAGCAGAAAAATATTTAAGAATTATGATAGGTCGATCTCTAAATCCCTGTGAGGATGTTTATGAAGCATTGATTAAAGGGTATTTTGAAAAGGGTGATAAAAGAAAGGCTCTTAACCTTTACAACGGACTGGTTTCTAAAGGATTGAAGCTTTGTTGCTCGCATTACTTTGGTGCCAGTACAGAGAATATGGAAGGCTTCTAGCTGGATTAGAGAAATCTAGTGTGAGCTTTCAAGTCCGAGCATCAGACTGCCTTGGCAGATTTTTGCTTGAATCTTATGTAAAGAATCCTCAAAAACTTATAATAATTTTTAAATTTTGTTTGTTTGGTCCCGTTTCTTTTCTTGATGCGACTCAGAGAAATTACCATATCAGACAGCAGTAGCTTGGGATTTAACAAAAAAGTAAACTGTCAGCCAAGTAGCGATACACCAATAAATTTGGAATCATCTGATGGTGCATTCAGGGAAATTCTGCTGATCCATAGTTTTGAACTGCCTTTTCTCGAACCCCACGGACAACATCCTCAGGAACTTTCTCTACAAACTGCGTAGTGAGGCAGATTGTTAGATGTTGCAAAAGTGCACATATTTATCCTCGGGCAAGAGACTAGCACTAACAGTCTTTTCTTACCACCAAGACGTGCTAGGGCCCAGAAAATTACAGCCTTGGATCACACATAATCTATAATGATCATGGTTTCAACAAGCCTTAATTTTGAGGGGGAGATTTGTGGACATAAACACATGCAAAAGTTGAGTTGAAAGATGTTCATACTTTTCGAGAACTGAGACGATCAACAAGTCCACCATACTCTACTTCAGCAGAGTTAGAATTTCGACGGCCAGTCATAAGTGAAGGGAAAATCATAGAAGGAAAAGTTATATACATCGTTTATAGCTGGCCCATTGACATGAAAGAAAACAAAAGGCAGAAACAACGCAGAAAAAACAAAACTGATGCCAAGATGCAGACTCAATCCCTAGTAAGTTCGGCTGTGCCCCGAGTCCAGGTGATTTTGAATCCGTCAAGTTGTCAGATCCAACCACCCCTGAAACTGGCGATGCACTTGGATCAAGTGTTTTTAGATCCGGCAAGATACCAGACCCGACATTTGTGGAATCAACTAAACATCGAGCTCAAACGTTTGAGTCTATTAAGATATCACCTGATCAGCTATGCAACAAGTTTAAGCACTTAGGTGAAAATGATGTTATATTCAATCCTCGTGAACTAGACTACATGTTAGATGTAAGCGCTTGTGGATCAAGCAAGATGTCAGACCCAACCCTTACAAGTTTAGCTACATACCGAATCGAAGTGTTTATGAGTCTAAGTGTCTGTTTGGGAATGTTGTTGCAGATGTTTTTGAAAGTGTTTTTCGTTTAGAAATGCATCAAAATGATTTTTTTTTATTTTTTAAAAATTATTTTTGATATCAGCACATCAAAATTATCTAAAATTACCAAAAAAATTAATTTAAAATAAAAAATAATTTTTTTTTCTTTTTCAAAAGCACTTTTCAAAAGCTCTCTCAAACACCCCCTAACAAAATGTCCAGATCAAAGTCCTTTTGGTCCAAGGATTACTTAGGATACAAGCTTCTAAGATGGGAATTTAGGCTCATCATATCTCTATACCATAGTTGTGCAAAAAATCATTTAAGAGTCTTTCATACATCAATAAATGTTTATGTTGATTATAAGAGATGATCCCATCGAAACTAATATCATCATATACAAATTGATGTAGGATCCCATCGAAACTAATATCATGTACAATTTGATATGAGATTGTATCCTATAAGCACATGTTATACTCATCAATATCAATGTCATGAAAAAGACACTTAGATTATAAAGGTTTTCCTCACAATTGGATAAAAAAACCCTATGATCCTTTGATCTATTGGTAAAAAAAGGAAAACTCGAGATTATAAATACACTTTCAATAACTTAGGTAATAGTTCACAATCATTACTCTCTTACAGCTTATTTTCAACAATTATCATCACAAGCTTGTAAGAAAAAGAAAAATTCAAGGCTATAAATACACTTCAAATAACTTAGGTAGAAGGTTTACAATCTTTACTCTCTTATAACTTATTCTCAACAATTATCATACATAAACTAAGAATAACTTTTTTGTTCTTAGAATTTAATGTTAATTTCCTGCAATTTATCATAATAAAATCATTGATTTAATTATCAGAGGGTCCCAAAATCCAAAAAAAAATATTTTTTTTACAGAAATCCAACATTTGTCACCAAACCTTGGAATTGTCAATCATATAGAATGAAAGATTGACATGAACACATGATCATTTATCATCTTAATCATTCTGGTAACTTGAATTTTAGGAGCACCATCAATTATCTATAAAATTTGTTATACTAATGATTGTAGAAAATTTAAATTATTGGATTCATCGATAACAAATATACTAAAACATAACGAAATTATTTTGTGTATATACTTTGAAATCGAAATAAATCAGCACTGAAACTTTTCATACCAGTAAGAAATGCAGAATAGCTCCCAGAATGATATCGACAACTTTCATTCCAAGTAGTAGTTTCGTCCATGAAAGGATTTAGGAAATTATAGCAAGATGGCATCCATGAAGATGATTATTTAGTGAAATTCATGATAAAAATATAATAATTCTCGTAAAATAATTGATTGATGCCACAACAAACCCACCAGCTATTTTTTTAAGTGTTTACTGAGAAAATTTTTCAAGTATTTAAATTTAGTTAAATTTTACTAAATTAAATTAATATAATTTACATTGTTTTGAATTTTTTTAAGACAGTTATATAATATATTTTAATCGAGTTGACCGAGTATATATATATATCTAATAAACAAGTTATTGGATTAACTCGTAACACCAAGTTTTATAGCACCATCAATTACTAATGCAAATAGTTTTTATTTTTCTATATTTGGCATAGAGGTATAGTTTGGAAAACATGGATAATCACCGGTGTACAGACTAGATTATTGGCTCGCGATGTTTTAGAGCTCATATATTTTTTTTAATATAAAAAATATATTCAATTGTTATTAATATTTTGTTAATTAAAAAATGAAAAATCATAAACTTAAAAATGATGCATATAGAGAATGTTTTTTTTAAATATTAATTAATGATATGTTTTTTTAAATATTAATTAATGATATATTTTTTCAAATATTAGGACTTTGATATATTGGATTGATCAAGGTTAACTTATCAAATTTACGACTTGATTCATGGAACTGTAATAACCCTATAGAAACCAAATCAAAATAAATTATGAAAGTAAATTCTTAATTAACAAAATGTTAAAGGAAAAAAACAAAAATTTAATAATATTAAATTAAAAAAAGGACAAAGAAAATGACTTGAGATAACTGAAGTTAATCTGTCAAATCGCCACCCATTAATGAGATTAAGAAAATTTCATATAAAACAAATAAAAAAATCACAAAACCTGATTTTCAACCAAACAATACTGAAGGATAAAATAGAAAAAAATTAATTAAAAAGAACAATTCAAGTCAACTCTGACCAACTTGTTAAATTTGCAATCTAGATCGTGAGATTTTAATAACTCAATAAAAATTAAAAATCTTAATTTCTAGCAGATCTAATATTGAAGGTTGAAATCTAGAAAATAAAAACTAAATCTAAGAGACCGGGATAACTTTATTGGATTTTTTTATAACAGATTATAAGCCCTAATTCTCAAATAATCTAATATTAAAGAATTAAATTAAAAAAAAAACAGTATTGAGTTGTGGGGTGAAATTGAAAAAAAAAATCAATTAGAGAAGGTCCCAAATAAAATTTAAAAGCATAATTTTTAAAACAAATTAATACTAAATGATAAAAAATACTGAATAAAAAAAACAAAATATTATTCTAGTAAAAGCGAATAGAATGATTTATCCCAAATCTGACTGCCGCCGTGGCTCGTAGAATTTAATTCTTTCAATCAATATAATTATGAATTTCTATGTTTTAATTAAAAATCTGATAGTAATTATTAACATGCTAAAAAGTTATTTTGTATACGATGCATAATAATTTAAAATTCTTATTAAAATAGGAAGAATCAATCCATGAAGAAAGTAAGTGAATGTGTTCCATATAAACAAAGAAAAACGCAATGCACCTGGTCCATTCACTTGGCCATTGTCTGAATTTACATGCTTTTTTCCTTCTCTCTATACCATAATTCATAAAAAGAAACACAAGAATTTCGGTATGGGAGAGTGTGTGTACCACCTCCGAAATAAATAAATAAATAAATATTTTTAGATTTTACTGATAATAAATTTCTAATTATATGATTATAATCTTACATGTTAATTGATTTCACTTAGCAATTGTCTATTGTTTACATGCTTTCCATGTTATTTTGATGTTTCAGAGTAATATTTTTTTAAAAAAATTGGATGATTAGTCTTAACATTTAAAACTAGGAAATCAAGGAAAGGAAAAAGCTTTCTCATCCTCTTGAATTTATCATGACCTTTTATTTTGTCATTACGTTTCAAAAATATTTTTTTTTTAAAAAATGATTTTTATTTTATTTTTTAATTTAAATTATTTTTGGTGTTTTTTTAAATCATTTTCATACATTGATGTCAAAAATAATTTTTTAAAAAATAAAAATAAAATTATTTTGATACATTTCAGATCAAAAAACACTTTTAAAAACAACTTCATCCACACTGTCAAACATACACTATATTAACCAATATATTCATAAGAAAAAAGATAATTTTTTTCACAGCCCTCCCTTTAAAGTAGAAACAAAAAATCACCAATAAAATTTAAAATCTCAATAAACAAATTAAAAGGGTCCAAAACCATATAAAAAGGAATAAGTATTACTTATAAACCATAATAAAATCAGCATCTTTTCCAATCATCTTCTACCATATGAAGACAACACTCATCAAAACAACAATCCTCTTGAAAATCTATCTCATTAAGAGCCCATCTGACCTTCTCCCAAAATCACATTTCAGCCATGGCCTTCTCCTCCACAGTCTCTATCTACGACAATTCTCTTCTCCTCGTAAAATCCATCCATCGCCTCAGCAACCAGCCAAGAACCCCATCGGGCAACATCAGACTTGTACCCATGAAAATTCAGGCCACCGGTGTTGCAACACCGTCTTTCAAACAGTCATTTCAGTCCCTAGAAGTTACCAGGAAGTCAGAAAAGGTCCCTTTACCAGCATTCGACTTTAAAGAGTACATGATCGCCAAGGCAAATCGAGTGAACAAAGCACTGGATGAGGCAATCCCCTTGCAACATCCCCAGAAAATCCATGAAGCCATGAGATATTCTCTCCTTGCGGGTGGAAAGCGTGTGCGTCCAATTTTATGCATTGCTTCGTGTGAGTTGGTGGGAGGAGACGAGGGGTTAGCCATGCCAGCGGCCTGCGCACTCGAGATGATTCACACCATGTCATTAATCCACGATGATCTTCCCTGCATGGACAACGATGATCTTCGACGAGGCAAGCCCACGAGTCATAGAATCTTTGGTGAGGATATTGCAGTTCTTGCTGGCGATGCGCTCCTATCACTTGCCTTCGAGCACGTGGCTAGGAACACCATGAACGTTTCATCGGGAAGCGTGGTCCAGGCCATCGCTGAGCTTGGATCAACAGTAGGAGCAAAGGGTCTTGTGGCAGGTCAGATTGTGGACATTGACAGTGAAGGTAAGGAGGTGAGCTTGAGCACACTGGAGTATATCCATGTCCATAAAACAGCAAAGCTTTTAGAGGCAGCAGCTGTCTGCGGCGGAATAATGGGAGGCGCAGATGATACAAGTGTTGAAAGGCTTAGAAAATATGCTAGATCGATCGGGCTGTTGTTTCAGGTGGTGGATGATATATTGGATGTGACCAAGTCGTCGGAGGAACTAGGGTAAGACAGCCGGAAAGGATTTGGCTAGTGACAAGGCTACCTACCCCAAGCTGATGGGCATGGATGAGGCCAAGAAATTTGCTGCCCGGTTGGTTGATGAAGCCAATCAAGGTCTTGCTTTCTTCGATCATGTTAAGGCTGCCCCGTTATACCATCTCGCTAACTACATTGCTAGTCTACAAAATTAATGGGGTTATTGGTTATAGATATCCATGATTTCGCTTTGTTTCAATGTTCAAGGATATAATATAAGATGGTGTTATTAATTTGACAAATGCCGATAATTTACTTTTATTTTTTCTAAGAGATTACCAAGTACATCAGCGACTGTGTTTCGTTATTTTACAAAAATATAGGGTTTTCATGTTTCTGTGAGATATAGGAATGGAATACAATAGGAAGTCTCCAAGAATGTGACGTAATGACAAAGAGCTGAAGATCTGGATAGTAGATCATGAGTTCGAGTCAGAACGTGTACTTCTTGTAAGAACTTGAGACAGTCGGGGTTTTACTCGCTCATTTATATCCACAAAATACGTTTTCCGAGGGATAAAATTTCCTTGAATTCAAAAAAAAAAAAAAAACAATTTGGAATATTTGACAAGTTCAATCATTGCTCGAGACCGGATGTGTTCCACCGGTGTCTTAGATTTTCCTCAGGTCACCGGGAAAGACACACTAATTGTGTATTTGCCTGCCCTCGAATTAAGTTGGGCATATTTTGAATGTTGGGTCAATAAATTATTATGGTGATAAATTTGTTTATGGTCATGTGGTTATCTTTCCCGAAGGCCGAAGGTTTAAGGATGGATAAAATAATAGGGGAAAACATAGCTTTCAGACTTAGCTACCGTTTGTTTGCGAGTTTGAAACAATTAAAATCGGATCATCGATGATACCAAGAACTTTAACAACTTACAAGAACTTGATTATTTATAACAGCAGGCTAAGTTGTCTGACTCAAACCATAAGATTAAACAAGTTGTATCCTTATTTTTTTATTAAAAAAAAAGGGCAAGTTGATATTCCCCAGTTTGTTTGCTTCTTCTTCGTAAAAGATTCCGAAACCACTTCTTGCCGCAGCAGGAGAGGTCATGATTTGTGTCAGAGGATGGATGGTGGAATCTGTTAATAAACTCTTTGGGATCTATCAACCTGCAAATCTTGAAGTCACTACCAGAGTTGATAAAAAAAAATGTACTAAAAGATAAATTGTTTAGGCTACAATGCTTGTTATTTAAGCACTGGATGTCTTTAAATTTTCTAGCTTATTATCTTATCTTCAAATCTTTTTTTTTTTTTTGTCCCGCATCATAAAAATACCTTTTAATTTGTGAATGGAGATGGCACTAACAAAGATAAATTGTTTAGGCTACAGTACTTGAGACATGTCATGCGTAGTAGTATGTAAAACATAAAATATCAGCAGGAATTAAAAAATAAGTTGTAGAGATGTCAGATGTTCAGGCACAATTCCCAGTTCGAATTGGATATCTCAAATTCATAGTCAATGCTTAGAACAAGAGAGAGATGTGTGACTATTGATTTCTTACCTTCTTTCAAGCCTTTCTAGGTCCGTTTGACCATTGCTAAAGACATACTGCATTGTGAGAGAAACACAAAAAAACTATGTAAGGAAAAATGTAATAACAGAAGGATGATAAATGAAAATAAGGGTTTTCCAGGGATGCTTTCTTCAAGGGTACTTGGCGTGACTCTGTTGCAAGCACATTAAAACACAACACTGGAAATATTAATCACCATCACCCTCCTAGAAGCACTTCCTAGTAAAGAGCATTATTGATGCAGGAACTTTCTATAGATTCTATTTTATCCTATCACTGGTGTTTGGGTTATTTAACTATTTTTATGTGCCATGTGATTAGCATTTGACGTTTTATAGTATTTCCATGGAGGTTAAGTTGTTCTACATGGTGACTGAGACTAGGGCCCTAGCTAGAATAAATAGGTTGCTGGGGTTATTTTAATAAACATCCTTTGTTATTAATCAATCTATAATTAAGATTCTTGAGGTTTCTTGGTGAGCCCTAAACCTTTTATCTCGTTGCAGCTTCAATTTTATTCCATATTTTAGCCATTATTCTGCTGAGATTGCTGTTTTATACTGTTTTCTTCTTCTCACCGTGTGTTAAATATAAATATATGCGTCCTAGTTGCAGGAACAACAAGTATGCCAAAGAAAATAATGCATGGCAAATCAAGGAAGTAGACCAAAAATTCTATAAAACTATCGGAGCAAACTTTTTCTCTTCAATAAAGCATAACATGTTGCAATTGAAAGTAAAAAGAGAGAAAGTTCTTAACATACTGAAGTAACAATAACATGGCTGGCTCCTTCCTCTTCGTAGCTCAAAGCATTGTTTACATTGAATCCTCGCAGTAAGTTCAGCATAGGAAAAATCTGCAAGATTTAAACATCCCATCAACTATACAGAAGTAAGAGACCATACTCATTATAAAGTTGACGAATCTCGGTATAAATCATAGCATGAAATTTTATTTATTTATTTACTTATTATTATTATTATTATTGTGTGTGTGACTGTGTGTGAGTTTGAGGAAATTAGCACTCTCACATGTTACATATAAAACAGCACCTTATGTGCAAAGCTTCCCCAATTGTGCCAATAGATCTGGAATATCTTCGGCAAAACAGAGTTCCTTCTTTTCAGCCAGCACAAACACAAGTAAACAACAGAACAGACCAAATAAAATCATCTTCGTTCTATGTAAGGGTTTATCCTTGAACAGAGATGAAATCACACAAACCATAGGCTACCATCAACCGCAAAGAATTATTTGTGGGATAGGTAAAAATGTATTCTGCTTGAATCATTTTCTGGAAGAACCACAGAAATGGCAAAAGCTAACATCTCAAACAGTGGAGAGCAAATCCAATCCACCAGAGACAGAAAGACGTAGGCCTACAAATAACTCTTCAATGGCTATGGATTTGCTTAAATCATCAGCTCCACCCATGAGCCCATCTTCTTTATGTAAATTTGAAAACTCTGCTGCAGTCTCATCTGATTCAAAATTTGTCACAAGAGCTGAACCATCCTCCCCTTTCAAATCCCGAAGAGTAGACCCAACAATTTGTTTCACTTTCCCCTGAAAAAAAAATCATAATTTAAACACAAACCTAAACCCTTTTTCACTCGAGGACAACCAAACACAGAAGTAACGTGACAGTTGAAATTAAGAACCCCATTTCAAAACCCAGTTCAAGAATAGAGTAGCCAATAAAAACTGAATGTTTCTAAAATGCAACTCCTTGACTCTATTTGTTAAAACACAAGCAACCAAAGCACCAAGTGGACAATTGACATATAAACTCAAAAAGGGTGCTTAGAATAGCAATCAAATCACTCTCACTCGTAAACTTATCTGTCACAGCTTTACACACTTTTGAAAAATTTCAACAAGCATTCAAATTGGTAAATCTTACAGGATTAAACAAGAAAGAAAGATATAAAAAATCCAATAATTGTGAAGATGGATGTTAGAGCCATGATGAGAATCACAACTGGCATAAATAACATATTGAATCAAATACCTTGTGCATATCAATGGAGGGTCGTAAACAAACAGCACACATTTATATAGACAAGCAACAAGAAGATTCTGCAAGAACAAAAAAAATCAAACATTTCAAGCTAGAACTAGTGATAAAGGACTAAATCTTAGAGAAAATATAACTGTAGAAGAATAATGAGATAAAAAAAAAGAGTGGAGACAAAAGAAGAACATACTAGAGATGGCATGCTAAGAAGGGAAAGGATGTAATGAATCCGCTTCTGTGGTGCCTTTAAAAAACCATGAAATAATGAAGAGCTGAGGATTCTTGAAGCGAGAAGCTTAGAGGAGGATGAAGCAGAGGCATGTAGGCGGCTGCTGCTACTTGCCATTGCTGTTTTTACTGAAGAAACTGCGAAGACAGAACTGACTTAGCTCAGTTTGCGCTATAAAGAAGAGGCCAAGCTTCTTTCGTTCTTTCGATCACCCGCTGAATTGCCGTTTGGGATTGCGTTCTTGACTGTTTTTTTTTCTAAAAAATTATGTTTTTTATATTATTATTTTTCTTAAAAACAGTTAAATTGCATTTTAACTGTTAAAGATAATTTTTTTAAAAATAAAAAAATATTTTAAAAACAACTACTAATACTAATAGATATTATATATATTCCAGATTAAAAAAGAGTTGTAAGAATAATCACGTCCACAATTATCTAAATCCAGCTCGATTTTTTATTTGGTTTTTGAATAAATAAATAAAATATACTTTAAACTCATTTAATTTCCACTTTTCGTATATAAAAAATATCTTATAGACAAGTATCTTTGGATTGTCCTAAAACATTTTTTTTCTGCATTCAATCCTTAAAGATTCAGAAAATATTCAATTGAATCTCATGTTCGATTGTCCATATCCATTAAACAACAATGTTTTGTGTGAATCTTTTAATATTTTTTCATATAAACCTTGCAAAAAAAATTTATGAGAAAAACCTAGTGTGTGAGACAATTGAGATAAGAGATTAATTCAAATAATCATGGATTAAAATCGAAAATTGTACTTTAATTGAAAAAAACTATATAAATCCGACAATTATTTTTAGTCTTATCAAATAAATGAGATAAATAAAAACTAGGACACAACACAATATCATTTCACATTATAATATCAAATAAATACGATTTAATAATTTCATAAAATAATATTATTAACAAATTTTAAATGGAAAAAAAACTAGAAAAAAAATCTATAAGAGTTGACTTTACAGCACCACATTCTCTTTATCATGAGTAAAATAAAATAAAAACCCTATAATATCATAAGTAGAAATAGATTAAAAAAAATAACTTAAGAGTAACTCGTGTATTATATATTAAAAACATTTTTTAATTTTTTAAAAAACTTTTGCCTTCAAATAATATCATGAAAAAAATAATTTTTTAATATATTTTGGTAAACTTCTCTTAAATGCAAGACGGCTTTTTTATTTCCACGAAAATTCAGTTTGGAGATTGAAATAATTGAATTAATACTATATATATATATATATATATATATATTAGTTTATTTTAAAAAAAAAATCTTGCATGAGATCAAATTTCTTTTAGTACTAAGTTAAAATATGAGTTATAGTTTGGGGACTAACTTAAGGTTTGACCATATCTTTATCTCGATCAATTAATAAGAAAAAGAAAAAGAAAAAACAACATGATCGTCTCCTCTCTCCCTCGCAGCACACACCACACAGCCTCACAGCCCCAACACCTCCTGCTCACCCTTTACAGCACAAAAAGAGGTACTCTCATTTCCGCAAAAAAATGGCTTCAATATCCGCCCGCCTTTTATATTTCCCTTCAATTTTCACTTCAATACCACCTATCCGTCTCAAACCGCCTGATTCCTTGATCCTCAAAACCCAAACACTCCATAAGCTCTCCTTCAAATCTCCAAGCCCTAAGACCCCCATTGGTTTTTCTGTGAAAGCAACCTCTGATGTTACAAAAATCATGGGAATTAGGCCTGGAGGTGTTGTGGAGACTGATAAGTTACCTTCTGATGTCAGAAACCGTGCCATGGAAGCTGTTGATGCGTGTGGTGGTAGAGTTACTATTGGTGATGTTGCTAGTAGAGCTGGGCTTAAGCTGAATGAATCTCAAAAGGCCCTTCAAGCTCTTGCTTCTGATACTGATGGGTTTTTAGAGGTATCAAAAAAAGCATTCTCTTTTACTTCTTTTTTCTTAAGCAATGATAAAGGCAGTTGCTTTAAGGCAGTTAGTTAGGGTTGTGAGTGCTCGTGTTTTTCATGGCATTGCGATGCTTTTGCAAGCCGGCTTTAACAATTCTCGCTTAAGAAACTTTGCAATATTCCGGTCCAAAATGTTGCGAAAAATGTCACCTTAGTCGCAGCTTTTTCAAGCAAGTTGAAGTTGCAACTGTTGTGATCACCCACTTGTGAACAGCAGCGATGACATTGGATTAGACAAACAACATTGTAGAAAATTTCCAACATATGGATTGAAGTTAAACAACTCTTAGTGATGTGGTTTTTTGTGGAGTCAAAAGTTAACAAGAAAAATCGAAGCAAGAATTTGTTGAATGCTTGATTATATCTAGAACGTGCTATTGATTCACGGGAATGAATTGATGTTAGCGTGTAGAAGATTTGCATTTCCTATGTGTACATAGTAAGTGTTAGAGAATAATATAAATCATAATATAAATCATATTCTGGGGCCTCACTTACAAGCTTAAGCTTTTAGGTGAGATGGTTCCTTAACATGGTATCAGAGCCTTGTTGACCCAGCGGTCACAAGTTCGAATCTCACCACCCCCATTCTATTTGATAAAAATCAAGCACAAGGTGATGTGGACCTGTGCAAGTTTCAAGCCTAAAGGGCTTTCACTTGAGGGGGTGTGTTAGAGAATAATATAAATCATAATATAAATCATATTCTGGGGCCTCACTTACAAGCTTAAGCTTTTAGGTGAGATGGTTCCTTAACAGTAAACATGTACTCATATGCAAATGGTTTTGGATAGGCTTAATAGTAGTAGAACTACAGGGCTGGTTGATTGTCTGGTGTGTTTATCTAGTTTAAGTATAGAATGATGTGATCGATGTACTGGGTGAGCAGTTGTTGCCTTTCTTTGTTGATGATTAGACTCTGTGGCAGATTGTACTAGACACTTTGGCAACTATACAGAAAACAAAAAAATAGTAGAGTGAAGCTCAATATTGTAAAAACTAAGTAGAAAGCAGGGGTCTCAATTTGAAAGTATTGATTTTTCTTATTGCAATTATTTTTGTGCATCTAGAATTTGGGAGAAGCTTGTTAGTTGGTTTTTACTTTTTTGTGTCTCAATTTGAAGTTCTTGATTTCATGATTGCAATTGTTTTCAAGATGGTCTCAACAGGTTTCAGATGAAGGAGATGTGCTTTATGTTTTTTCAAAGGATTATCGCTCGAAGCTTGCTGCCAAGTCATTAAGGCTAAAACTTGAACCTTTATTTGAGAAGGGAAAGGTATGAAACCCTTTCATGTTCAGAATTGTTATTTAGGAAAAGAAAGATTACTAATCTTATAACCTGTACTTAGGCCTGTGCTACTTTGTATCCATAACAGGCTGCAGCTGAGTATCTCATCAGGGTTTCTTTTGGGACAGCTCTAATTGCTTCAATAGTGATTGTTTATACCACAATAATTGCTATTCTTTCAAGTAGTCGGTATTTTTTTTACTCTTGCGCTTGAAATTGCATTTTTTGTTCCATATCAAGTATCTATTAGTAGCTTTCTGTGATGGCAAAGGCAGTGACACTGGAACTCTTGGTTACAGTGAGGAAAATGACCGTGGAAGACGAAGAAGCAGATCATTTGATTCAGGGTTTTCCTTTTTCTTTAGTCCTACCGATCTATTTTGGTATGTTCTCTGAATTGACATAATTCTGACTTGTTTTTCGTGGCATTTATAGAATGGGAGTTGGTCATGAATCAGCTTACACAGTTTAAAGTTGGGTATCAAAGTTTACAAGCATCTATTTGGAGATTGTAATTTTGGTTGATCCAAAATTAGAGAATGTTTTTGGCTAGCTAAAAGTTGGAAGAATTATTTTTTTATTCTCTAAATTCTATGCTATCATTCAAATGTCAACTGTACACAGCTCTTGCTCTCATGTATGCAAAGAAGACACTTCAGTTAAATCCTTTGGCCTCCTATTTCTTGTTAGGTACTGGGATCCATATTACTATAGGAGACGACAACTAAAAACAAATGGTGGTGACAATATGAACTTTATCGAATCTGTAAGTGAAAAGCTTGCTTCATGTCTAATTTCTTCTCCGGTTACTTTTACCTCCTGGAAGGAAAACAAATTTCATGAATTACTGTCTTCTAGGTATTCTCTTTCGTATTTGGTGATGGTGATCCAAATCTAGGAATTGAAGAAGACAGGTGGAAGTTGGTAATACTTCAGTACTGAGTTCAGTGGTCTGTTGCTTTTAAACATATTTTTTTCATCTCATTGGTGGAACTTTTTCACCTAATTTGCTGCTAGCATTCTCATTTTCTCATATCTACCTATTTTTATTGCCTGGCTGTCTTCCAAGCCTAATGTCAGTGATTCACTTTCTTTTCATATGCTGGGTACATCTTTAGATCCTTTAATTTGACCATCTATCCTGTTCTTTTTTTCCTCCAAAAACTTCATTTAGCTGTGTGGATCAATTAAATCAAATGTCTTGAATCTTGATGATATTATGGCACACATGGTTTTTCAAGTATAAGATCCATATGACTGACATGGCAAGTTTCATTTGGGTCTAGGTACTGACATGTATTATCCACAATCATTTTTGGCCAAGGTTTACATTTGAGGGTTCACACTAATATTTGACTGCAAGTTTGATGTGAACGAGGATTAGAAATGTTTGTTATACATGTCGTCTTCAAGAAAGAACAGTTTTGGAGAGATAGTTTCTTTGCAATCTCTCTGGTTGATGGTAGCAACTGTTTTTTTTTAATTTATTATGTTTGTCTAGTTGTAGGATCCTTCTCCTTATTGGTTTTGAACTAGTAACAGTTTTTTTGAGGTTTATTCTCAAGGAAGACAATGAATTAGAGTGGGAGTTTACGGATATTGTTTTGTTCTGGAACATGTTTACAGATTGGACAATATATTTCCTCTAATGGTGGTGTTGTTGCTGCTGAAGAACTAGCACCGTTTCTCGATTTGAAAAATACTGAGGATATGGTATGCATATACATGGATACATATATTTTATTTTATCTACCTTGTCATGATAATGTAGTTTGTCATCTTTATTTGCTGAACCTGTTACTTCTGCTCTTGAATTCACAATGATTACTTTCTCTCAAATTCATACCCAGATTGGCCATTATCAGTTTGAATTTCATGAACCATGTCCTTACCTATTCAGAAGTTAGGGAAAGAACCAGCAATAACCTTGTAAACTGGTTAAATTTGTAATTCCCCAACTCCAACCTGTTTCCCCCAACATGTATGCGTAGTCTTGGTTTCATTATCTTATCTTTGTATCATGGAAAGTAACATCTTTCTTTTCTGCTTATATATCCTTCTCCTTGTACCCAATAGATCTTTCAACCATTTGGAATGCGTTTCATTTGTACCTTTTGAAGACTACCAATTTAGTTTCTACTTTCTCCCTGCATACATGCTATTTTCTGTTTTCAATTCGGCTATATGACCTTTTTTTTCTTGTGTTCAGAGTGATGAATCATACATCTTACCAGTTCTTCTACGGTTTGATGGACAGCCAGAAATTGATGAAGAGGTATCAAAACTAATGTGATGATTAATGAAACAGGAGAGTTCATTGCTGAAGCTTTTTCATATTTGCATATCAATGAATAAAACAACTGTGAAAGTTCTTGTTTTAGATGTATGCATTATATTTGGCATCCATGTTCAAAGATTGTCTTGTCATTAAGGGTGGGATTTTTGTACCTGGTCGTTCTTGTGTGAGAATATTCCACTTAAAGTTTTATCCAAACTGCTCATCATGCAGGGAAATATTTTGTATCAATTTCCTTCACTTCAGCGTACAGCTTCTTCTAAAAGGAGTGGGAGGAAGGAATATGTGGGAAGACAATGGACAGATTGGGTTGGAGGGGTTGAGAAATTTTTCAGAGAGAAAACATGGCAATTCAGGTTCTTCCTTTGCTAGTTCTTGCCACAAAAATTCGGTCCGTGTTATTTAGTTCCTTGATCTGGGAAGTTTCCTTTTGCAGTAAGACAAGTGCATCAGAGAGAGCAATGGCCATTGGGTTGGGCGGGCTTAATCTATTTGGAGTGATCATTCTTGGAACAATGTTACAGTATGGTTTCTTGAGAATTGATGTTTCTTGGTGTATTTATGTTTCATCTCTCTAAAGTCTCCACTTATCTCTTGATTTGAAGGGACATGACCATTACACAAAATGGAGGATTCATTAAATTTGTCTCTAGCATATTTCCTCTACTTCAGGTATTTTTTAATGTTTCTTTGCAAATAAGTAAATTGCAGTCAATTACAGATTAGCTGTATATTGTTAGAGAGTATAATAAAACTATTCTTGAGACATTACCTAACAACTTAAGTTTTTGGGTTAAGATGGTTATATGATATGACATTAGAGCCTTGATGACCAAATAGTTATAAGTTTGAATCTCATCATCCCATTCTCTCTTTTAATTAGCTTGTGCAAGTTTTAAGCTCAAAAAGCTTTCACTTGAGGTAGTTTGTTAGAAAGTATAATAAAACTATTTGTGAAATATCACTTAACAACTTAATAGTGATGCTGACTAGCATCATTGTGAATCTGCTACATAAACTTGATAAACCACAGACGTAATTAGGGTCACAAAGCATGCCTGATAGATGAAAAAAATGCATGTTCAGTTTATCCTACACTCTTGAGTTTATCCTACACTCTTGAGCCTGGATTGTTCTCTCATGGAATGATTTTTTAATCTATAATTTCTGTGCTATTCAGTCCTCTTATTATTTTGCACACCTCTATACGAAATGATTTTTTTTGGCTATAAATTGAGGTGTAATTGGTAAAGAAAGATGCAGTATTGTACATTCTCTCAACCCCCATTATAAGAACTCATCAATGGTCCTGGTCTTCAGTATTGGTTTTGGTCTGCTTGTTAACTGTTTTAAAGACTTGTGAAAACTAAGCTTTATCATCCTTGTGATTTCAAGATCTATTTTTTTGTGTCAACTCTCTTCCAATATAAGGTGAAAACATTACGTTCTTGGTACTTTCAATACATAATGATACTGATTCTAGTTTTTTTAAAGTTCTTTATTTACTCTACAATATAAGTTAGAGAAATTAGGTTCTTGGTGCTTCAATATTATTGGTTATGTTTAGCAGCTTTTGTCTAAATATTTACCTATAATAAAACTTGCAGATATATGCTGGTTCTTTCTTTGCAATTCCATTGATCCGGTGGTTCCTTGTTCTCCAAAGGAATGCTAAAATAGAAAAGAGGAACACAGCAAGGGAGCAATGTGCTAAAATGCTTGGGTTACCTGATCTTTCACTGAGGCGGAAGGTAGTCACTTGAAATGATTTTTCCACATTGCACTTTTGCATTGATAGTTGATTGTGAATGCTATTTCAAACATAAAACTTGTGCTTTGTCATTGGGCGATTTAGCAATTTTCTGCTGTGAATAATAGAAAGACCAGATGACCAGAGACCCTAGTTTCTAATCCTCAACTTGCCCAACTGTAAGAACCCTTTGTGCTGCAACTTGCAAGGTGTCAGCTGGTTGCTGAAGCATTATATCTCTCCAATCCAATCTAGTGGCTTGTTTGTATTTTACATCATCCTTTTCTAGAGCCTTCAATGTTACGGTATCTTTTGGGTTAACATTATTAATATGCTGAGCTTGAAAAGTTAAGTCCCAACACTCTAGTCTTGCTTTGATTCCCCTAATTAAGATAAAAAAACAAAAAAAAAAACAATGTAATTTTTAGTTAGCAAATACATAGTAGAAGCTCTTTTTGGCAACAAATGGTAGTTCTGCAGTTTAGCTCTTCTTGCATGCTATATAGCGTTTCATCAAATTCAGATTAATCAAGTTCTGTTTACTTTTCTCAACATGTATTTGTTTATGAAATATTATATTTTGATTTATTCAAGTTAAAGGAAAATGGCCTGACAGTCTCTAGCATCATATCTTCAAAATACTTGACTTGGAAAAATTGCTAGTGATTATTTGACCTTGATATTTAGGTTTCTCATCCTTTGGCAATTATTGCCAGTTTCAATGATATCTTGTAACTTTCACTAAATTCTCGCAGGAGCTTGTTTATTCAACTTGCTCCCAATAATCGAGTGTCGGATCTCTCTGATGCTGTTAGATAATTCTTGGGGACAGATTCACTGCAATTTCTACATGTTTAGTTTGCATAAAATCTATCAGAAAATAATTCTTTTGATCTTGTTGCCTGCCAGATTCTGAGTGCTCGGGATATGGCCCGAAAAACAGTGATAGGGCAGGATCGTATTGTCTATACCACTGACAAGGACATAATTGAGCAAGATGTTGAGGCCCAAGAATGGGACCAGAGATTCCGAGAGATCAAGAAGTCAGATTGAGAATGGGCTATTGTTTGGTAATTTTTCACATGTTTCTACCTTTGGTCTCACCTCAAGGCATTTAATAACATTTTTATTTCCAAGTTTATTAAATCTAATCAGGTCAACATACAGTATAAATAGCATGTTTCGCTAACAATTTGGATGGGATTTAACAAAATGGTTACTCGGCATGTGTTTTATTACCAGGGGCACTGAGTCTATATGTTGCTAACGATGTTATATAACAGATCTTGGAGAAAAATGCCAGTTGATACTGCTTTTGTATGCTCTTTCCAAGTACTGAAAGTATTCATATTTCCAGGGCGCGAGTTTGTATTAATCATCTCAGAGTGCATTATCAGTGTCTCTGCTTTGCACAGCCTCCCAGTGGAAGTCATTTTTTTCTTTCTGATCGACACCTGAAGTCAACTGGAAGCCCAATGCTGTCATGGTGGCAATTCTATGAGCAAGGATCGACAGTCTCCTGGCATTGCAGCAGGTTGGCAATAACTCTGAACAATAGTTGCAGTTTTCTTCAGTAACATTTTTACCAAGATAGAATTCTTGGATAACGAAGCTCAAGTTTACATACATGTACATATATTATTGTTTTGAATTAAAGATGATATTATGAGAAAGGGGAAAATAAGTAAATACAGATTTGAACGCTATGAATCCTCCATGGAGATATGGAATACAAAACTGTTTCGAAAAATTTGAAAAATAGTCATATTTCAAGTACACATATCACATATAATGAAAGAGTAGACAAAGAGTAATTGACCAAGACGACGAAAACAACATTTTAATCGTTAGAAACCACCACATGCACCACCTCAAGAATGTGGCGATTCCAACACTCTATCACTTGTTTTGCACACATTAATAACTTTTTAATTAAAAAATCATTAATTTAAAGGGAAATTATGTTATTACTCTCACCCAAACTTACAATTAACAATAAAACCTTGACTAAAAGACTCAAATATCCTTAGCAGCTATGAACTAAAGAACTTGAATGGTAATTCTTGGTAACACGTTGATAAAACTTAATTATAGCGACGCAGAGCAATAGCAGAAACGGTACTCTCGCTCCTCTTCTTCATCTTCCTAAAATGCTTCCGAACTCTGCAACCAGATACTGTAAATTGCGAAGAAGATCAACCATGTCACAATTGAGATCATGCTTGCTCTTGTGCCCTTCTCGATAGAGTTTGAAGTCATGGAGAAAAACTTTGAAGCTTTTCTTATAGAGTCTGACAAAAATAAGAGCATCTTCCATGTGTTCCGGCAATGGCCGCCTCGCTTTCTGATCTCCGTCATCTTTCAGCATGATTTCGAACTCTTCAGCCATGTCTTGATAGTCATGAAGAAGATCAGCCATGTCACAGTTGAGGTCATGTCCACTCTTGTGCCTTTCTTCGTACAATTTGAATCCAGAGAGAAAATCCCGGAAGCGTTTCTTGAAAATACTGACAAAAATTGGAGCTGCTTCCATGTTTCCCAGCTAGAATCCAGACCTAATTGTTCTCTCTTGAGTAAATTTTGCTTCGATATACTTTTCAGTTATATATATATATAGGAGAGGGATTTTTTGTGCAAATAGAATTCCGATAGGGAGAGGGATTTTCACTACTCACAAAGTATCCTGCTCGAGCACGAATTCTATATCATAATGCAAACACTAGGGTTGAGTTTAAAGTTAAATCCAACAAGCTAGCTAATGAAACCAATTCACTCAACAATTGTATTCCGTGTTTCGTGTAAAACTATATTCTACCAAGGTTGTTAAAATAGTTTTTTTGACGTGACATAAAAAAATAATATAAGATTAGATTGTAAAATTGGATTGTAAAATTATAAGTATAATTTTTTAACTATGTATTGACAATTTTGGCTAATAAATTAAATTGCATTAAAATCTGATGAAGAGAATCATCAATATTATAATTAATTAGTGATCTAAATAAATAAAAAAAAGATGAGATAATATAAATCAAGAAATCAAAGACATGAAAAAAAAAACTCAAAATCAAAATTTTTAATATGGGCAAATTACTAGATGATAGTAAGTACACAAGAACCCGGTGTCAACTGGTTGTTCTCGTCATAACAAGTCATGATGAATTTCTTTTAGATTGCAAGCTAATGAGTCTAAATTAATAACTAACTAACATAAATCATGTAGTAATTTTCACAAATTATTGGTAGATTTCAAACACATTGTTCTCTCTCTCATGAATAAATTACTGGATTTATCATATAAATTTGAAAATATTGAGATGTTTAGTTTCTCTCCCATCTAGAATCGCAACAAATTTTTATTTGTAAGATTTTAAGAGTCAACTCACGATTTTGATAACCTTGATTCTACTTTTGCTATTATTATTTTTATATTTTATGGGTTTTTAGTATGAAATACTAATTTTAAAAATATTTATTCAATTTTCATATCAATCAATAATTTTGTATTCTTTGTTTTGGATTTTGCAAACAATACATAATTTTTTTTTATTTTATATCAATACAATTGTGGAGACCATGCTCCAAGATACCCTTTAAATTCACACTAACTAATACAATTAGAAAGGAAAAGGAATAATAAAAACAAACAAACAAGGGATCATAAAATTGTATTGATCAACAATCTGAAATCTCCGAACAAAAAAGAAAATCAACACCTCAAAGATACAATCCTAAATAGGAGGCATCGGGCATTATTACTTGGAAAAATAAAAGAGATGGGAAAAGAAAAGGTTAAACATTCGTGTCCTCTGCAAATCACAATTCTAAGCAGTAGCAGCATCAACATTAGGATTTGAAGCTGAATCTACGAGTAGTTTTCTGAGTTCTGCAAGCAAATCCTTGTTTTGATGAACAAGAACAGCCATGTCACAGTAGAGGTCATGTCTGCTCTTGAGCCCTCTTCTGCACAGGTCGAATCCATGGAGGAAAGCTTGGTACTCATATCCATGGTGGTTCTTCAAGTAATCTGTGATGAGATTCATGGATGAAGAGGCTTTCCATTCTAAATATTTCAAAGATTCTGTAAGAGTATCTGTCTCTAGATAGCTAGCTGGGAATGTATGCGGAAGTGTGCGTTTATCAGAGCCCTGAAGCAGATAAACAACCTGGGGTAGGTATAAATATATAAGAGAATCCAGATATTTTCTTGAGAGGGAAGGAAATTTCTTGTTTTACAAGGGAAGTCACCGAGCCTCATTAATTAGGCCACCAATTAAAGCTCAGCAGCTATTTTCTCCAAATCTCTCCTCGCTGATTTTGATACAAATTTCCCTTTCTTAACTCCCAAAATTTTACTGTCCTGTATGAATTTCTTACGTTACGAAACAGTGGTTTTTCCTTATTTAATTAAAGGGCTTTACAGGAGAATGTACAGCGTCTCCACGGAGAAAACACAGCCCTGCTAACAGTCAATTAACGAAAAATAAAATACTTTTAAGACATTATTTATCAGAATAATATTTTTTATTTTTTTCATTTTAATTTTCATACTTTAGATTTTAGTGGTGATTTAACTTTCATTATTTTTTTTAACTATATTTTTCATGAGGTTATCTTAGACTCATGTATGTTATACTGTGATTTTGATAGATTGAAACCCGTAGTTGACTCGAGTAATTTTACTAGTGTTTTTTTGTTTTTTCATTTTCATCTTTTCAAAGCTCGGTTGATTGAGAATTTCAATATTTATATAAAACAATCTATATATTAAAGTTATCGTTATTTTATAATTCAAATTATGAGTTTTTACAATAGAGTTCAGATTCGAGTTAATTTTCTACGATTTACTACTCCTTGACTTTTATTTCATACATCTTCGAAACAATATGAATCTAACTCGCTACGTAAGTTTTCATAAACTTTAATTTTGATCTAGTTGTCCTTTATAAATTGTCATGGTATCATAACTCAATATATAAATTAGCATGTCAGTCTAATTTAACCCAAATTAATTCAGCTTTAGATCCTTTCCCTGCTTGAGTCGTTGAACCAAGTCTTGACCCTGGAGAAAATATCTAGTTTTTTTTCTTATTAATATGGATGTTTGGACTAACTTGCAAACATCTCGACAAATTCCATGAATCTTGAAAGTTAACAGTTATATAAATTTCTAGCGACCATCATATTAGAAACCACAAGACTCGAAACTAAAACCATAAAAAATATAAACCTCTTATTTCTAAACTAAACTTGTACAGTAGATCCCAAATGTCTAGTCTCTTTGATGCAGACAGTGATGGTTATTTAAATTAGTGAAGCATACGTGAGAAGTTAACGAACAAGGATGGCTTGATCATAAGCGTTCAATGAGTTGTTGAGATGGACACCAAGAACATGGAAGTTTGGTGAGCTTGAGGTCAACGGGGATTACAATATTGTCCAAAAGCTTTTAACAGAGCCTATACACCATCATACTGACAAACTCATGACCTATGCATATGAAGGGAGGGGATTCTTATGCTTGCTTCTGAGCCATTAAGGTAACAGGGTGCATCAGAATATGTTGCAGGTAAGAGACCATGGTCAAAGTCTGCATTCATCGGTTGCAAAACATGTTCATTCATGTAAGTGGATAATCTTATAGGGGATACCCTTCATGTAGGATTTGAAACAGGGAAGTGATTCTAGAACCAACCAGTTCTCATAATGCCCCAGACCAATCTCTATATGGTACAGCTTTGGTCCGAGAGACATAACAGCAGCAGAAACCTTTTTCCCTAGATAAAAGCCCCTTTTAAAGAAGAGAAGATCAATGAAAAACTGAATCAGTTAAACAATCAGATACCAAAAATGAATAGGCATCTTCATTGCAATCAGGTTTATCCTTCATAAGAAGTTACATGCTCACACCTTCTCTCGTTTTTTCTATCCATACCACAAGGTTAGCTGACCACCATAACTAGAAGGTAAATAAAATAAGGCCATGGTGGTTGCTGACAAGGTCTTGAAAAACCTTTCCTATTTCTTAAATTAAGACTTTGGGATTTATCCAGGCAGCAAAGGTAACAACAGCCCATAACATAGATTCAACAGACTAACCAATACATCTTACATTCTCTTTGACTGATCGTTGAAAACACTAAGTTCATTGAGCAATGCCTGCTCCGCTCCCTAACTAGTAGTCATAGCTTGTAGATTTCTTCTCCTCTATTTTGTTTCATTTCTCCCAAGTCTTTTGCGAGGTGTTGTAAATTATTTTAGTTTTTTCCACTTTAACAACATCATTTGGTTCATAACACCGAATATAGATTGTCAAAAGTATTGATGCAATAGAAAATAAAACCAATGGATCTTCTGATCAACAAGATTTGGACTCGATATGAACTCCAATTCATTTACTTAGGCCACCACCCCATCAGCAACAGAACCAATGACCAAAGACTTGTATTGATAAGGAAATGTAGCAAACAAGCTCAAATGCAATAGCCTGTCTGCATTAAAAGCTGAGAATGATATGGGGGGAAGGAAAATATAAGGATTCTGAACCTAAAACACACTTCTTTGCACCTCAAAAAGATTGTCAACAAGTAGATAGATAGCAGCTTTCCCTGACATAATATTTCGGCGATTTCACACCAGCTTTCCCTGACATTGCATCAAGGATTCCTTGAAACAAGCTAGTAAATTCATTGAACTATGATATGGTGCCATGTAGTGCCACGATACATTCTATGAAGAGGCATTATAGCAAAGGACTAATTTTACTACAGCATTATTTAAGAGCACAAGGAAATGGCTTAAAATGATCACCATTCAGGTTTATTACCCAAATCAACAGAACTTCATGTCATAAGGCAGATGCTTTTCCACCAAAGCATGCAGTACCCTACGACAAAAGGACCTACAAAAGCATCCAAAACCATGAATTTGGCATTTCCAAAGGACCCGGCAAATAAAAATAAAAGAGAAAAAAATAACAAACAAACGTGATGGCAACACTGCAATCACTAAGTTCATCAGGGACAGTAGCAGAAGCTTTGACACAGATTTCAAGAGGGTCAGTAAGCGAAGCAGTAGATATTGAAATGTTGAGATTTCTTTAGATTCTTCGGCGTCTAAAACTAAAAGCAGCAGTGTCGTTTGCAGCAAGACGGGGGGTTGTTAAAAACTTAAAACGTGAGTGGTGCAAGTGTTTGATCGTGGAAGACACAACACAAGCTGCTGTTACTGTTGGTTGAATTACTGCAGTTTGATATTAATACATCAATTTTTTTTATTAAAAAAACCACTAAAAATATTAATTAAAAATATTAATAATAATCAAAACTTGGCAAAAACATGGCCAACTGCATAGCTAAACAAGTTCTAAAAAACGCTATAAGAAAACAATTTTTCAATGTGAAGACATTCATGTCTTTTTGTTTGGAATTGCATGATGAACTTACTATTTTTCCTTTCACAATCTTATAATAAGCTTTCAAAGTTAATATGGTATTTTTCATGGGACACATTTGCTATTACAAAAAAAAAAAAAAAGAGTTTTTTATGGCAGGATGTATTTGCTTTTTACTCCTTGTAACAATATAATTACTAAACTACCATGTGAATTCTTTTTTCTAAAAAGAAATCTATAACTAAGATAAAGGAGACTTTTTTTTTATCTTTTGTTATGGTTTTTTTTTTTGTTAATATCATGTAGATCAAGGGCATGTAGGTATTTATATAAATGAAATTAAAAGAAAGAGGGGTGAGGGTTAAAATGTCAAGAGATGTTTATGTTGTTTTATGTGACGTCTGCAACATCTTCTAGAAAAGACTATTCACCATCTCTTTCAAACGATAACTATTATTTATGTTAGGAAACTTCATTCTCGAAAAGCGTATTCTGTGGTTTCAAGTGAGCGAGTAAAATCTCAACTGTCCTGGATTCTTACAAGCACAACAAAAAATAAAAGAGGTCATTAGCAACGGAATTTTACAACCGAAAATTTCCGTTGCAATATTTGCAACGGATTAGCATCCAAATATGTTTAGCGATGGATTTTCGTTGCTAAACATATTATAAAAAAAAAATCCCGCATTGCAACAGATTTGTCATTGCAGATTTAAATTGCAACGGAAATTTCATAGCAATTTAAAAACATTTGCAACGGATTATCCATTGCAAATGACAAGTATTTTGTAACGGATTTTCTATTGTAGATTTAAATATCTTAAATTAATATATAATATATACCACATGCGAACTCGAAACACGTTGTACAAATCACAAATTCTTTGTCATCACGCTACAACTCTTGGGGACTTTCAAAGGAGTCGAGGCGCATTGCTAGTGTGGCACATGTAAGCCATATTGCCAGAGGATGTTTGATACTGCGTTTCAAAAGCGTTTTTGAAAAAATTAGAATTTTTATTTTATTTTTTACTTTAAATTAAAAAAACTTGAACCTTGTAGACGTATAATTATTGCAGCACTCATTCATGGTATAAGTTATTATCAGCATATTTCTCAACGACAAACTCATGGAATGATTCACAAGGACCCCAGAAATTAGAATCAATGGTTCAACTTAGTGAGTCATTAAAAAATCTTCTCTGGGTATTTTGTCTAAAATGTTTGTTCATGTCCATCAGCACTATACGATGACGTTTGTTCATTTTTGCATGAAAGCTCGCAATAATCTCCTGAGCAACCTATGACCATAACTTTGATTCACATCTCTAACCCAAAAATAATCAATCTCACTTTGAAATATTACAGGATTTTCTTGTAGCTTATATAATAAGAAGTTAAAGAATAAAAATTACGCCTGTAAAAAATCAAAACTTTTAAAGATAAGAGGCTTTGGGCCAGGTGGGCTTTATCCTTAAACCACATGCAAGCTAGATGGACTTGGGTCGGGTCTTGGAGTGGATTTGGATTACTAAAAAATGATTTCTTAGCCCATAAAAAATATATTTAAAATCATATATGCAATCACTACATTTTAAATGATATGTTTAACTCAGTCAAGAATGTAAATGTATAAACTAAAAGTATAAGATTAAAGATGTTAATACGAAGAAAATCATGGTCTACAAAATTACGAGCTTCAATATAATTGATTCAAGGAATATTACAAGACATGTTCAAGAGTTTTAGCTTATTTTACATTTTACATGATGTCTATGCTGAAGGGATGAGTTTGAGTGAATCATTTCAAGTGGTTAGAATTCAAGAACCAAGAGTAGGAAGAGAAGAGTTAAAGAACTCATTTTAAAATTAAAAATAATAGAAAACAGCAAGTTATAGGAAAGAAAAAACAACCCTTCCCACATGCCCCAAATCATAGTTCATCTCGGGTCAAGTCCAGTTTCTAGTCTCAGGAACTAGGTAGAAAATAAACGAGAAAAACTCTGGTTGTCTCAAATTTTTATAAAAAATATATGTTTTGACTTGAACTCAAGATCTATTATACAAATCACAAACTTCATTCCGGAACTAACTAGGATTATACAATGAAAAAAAAAAAAAAAAAAAGTCAAGTCTTTCTAGCTTTTTTCGATTCCAAAATGATAATGTGAAGGACAAACCTACATGGCAGCTCAATTCGCCAACCCTTGGCTCGCAACTGCAAGTTCTAAACGTTAGTTGACAAATGCACCTGATTGCAAATTGACAATCCTTCAGATTTGAATATCTTCTCTGGGTATTTTGTCTGAAGTGTTTTTCATGTCCTTAGTACTATACATTGTCGTGAAATTTTGTTCATTTGTACAAGAAAGCTCATAATAATCTCCTGAGCAAGCCCTCGACCATAACAAAATTAAGCAAGTGTTAAAAAAATAAGATTCACACAAAGTTTCTCCAGCCTGATTTGCTCCACAAGTGCTGATTTGCTCATGACATATCAAAACAGAGGAAATTCGACAATGAATATAAGACACAGTCTCAAAGATCTTCCATCTTAAAAAGGTATGGACAAGAATCTATCCAGCCAATGTTCAAGCCAGATGAATCTAGTGGATGTTGTAAGAAATGAAGTAATGGGAACAGAAAACTTGGGCATGCTTGATAATTGTCTTTAAGAATATTTTTCTAATAGTAGAGTATTCTTTAACATTCAACAAGCTTTTTCCTCATTGGAAAATACGAGAAGATAATAAACTAAAAGGAAAAGGTATGATGTAACAGTCATGTTTAAATTTATTATAAAATTAAAATTATTGCTACAATAATTTAAAATATAGTTGTTAAGAAATTATGTAATTGTGATAGTTATAGCTGCGGGATAAAATAAACAGAAATCTTTTTAAATTTGTGATTGTTAAAAATAATTTTTTAACTCTTACAAATAATATAATTTCAGTTTAAGGAACATTAAAAAATCTTTTAATAAAGGATGTGAATTAGAAGTTTTTCTCTTACTTGACTCTTCCTTATATGCTTTAACTCACCCTATTTTTTTTTTTGGGTTATTAACCTATTTCAAGTTTTATTATATAAATATTTGATGAAATTCTTTTTTTTCTTCAATATATGATAATAAATATTATATATACTTTTTATACTTAATAGCTTTTAGTATAATTTTAACAACAGCGGGGATCGGTATGGTATTTGATCTGGGGCAAGTTTTATAAAAACAAAATAGAGAAAAATAACTGGGTACGATGAAAGTCAAAAACTGATGACCTGGAGCTGAGCCGACGACGGATGGAGTTTAATGAGCGTGGTAGTGGGCATGGTGGGGCTGAGTTAGGTTTCCGGTCCCAACAATAAGTAAGTAGAGTCCTCTCTCTGTCGGCACGGCTGACCTTAAGAGGTAATTTTGCCTCCAACATCCTTTATGGGCATTCAGTACGGATTTGGACATCACTGCTTCAAATCACATGAATTCCCACGTGAAGAGGGACCAACAGCTGAGCTCCCCTCAAAAAATGTGCCCACCATCTTCCCCCTCTGCTGACAGCCTCGACCTTCTGCAACACAGAGTCCATGGCCAAGATCATTGATATGAGAAACCGGAAAAAACTGTCTGTTTGATTTCAACTGATGCCTGTAAGAAGATGATCAGAATGTGTAGGAGGAACAGAAGCCCGTCCGTTTCGAAACAAGGTTCCACCGGCTGTTCAAGCTGCAACCTGGAGGCGCAACCTTCTTCCCAAACAAAGCCGATGAGCCTCAAAATTATTCTTAGATAGGTTTGGAAAGTGTTCGGTGATGAGTTTTAATCTGTTTTTTTCTCGCTAATTGATTTTCCAGTGTTTTTTTTAGATACTGACACTTGACGTAATGTGATTCGTTAATAAATAAATCTCTAGCGTATGTAGTTATATCAACGTATGAAAATCAAAACTATATTCCTACTATTCCAAATAAATCACTTTAATTTTACTATATTAGAGATAGATGAGTATAAATTATTTCTCTTAAAATTGTGAACCTGTTAAGTTGAGCTGATCTCATGCTAGATATAAAAGGTAAAGCCAACACATGCAAATACCCTAATTTGAAGGCGCTTGAGAGAAAATAATCTTCAAGAACATGAAGGGTTCCAAGAGATTAAAAGAATTGAGAAGCTTAATATTAAAATAATAATACGAATAGCATGAACAAAACATGAATTTGTACGTACTCTCCATTCAGGCAGAGGATCCCCTAAAATATTTGCTTTCGAAAGTTTTGTGAGGATCCCATCCCACAGAGATATTATATTTACAGACAGGTCCATTTCCCTTCCAAAAACTGTACAAGTTGAAGCCTGTCAAGACTGATCATGGCTCCCGACCCAGTCGCATACAGAACCATATATCTTGGTGGTGCAGAAAACACAGCTCACATCACATGATATGGGGTCCCAGATGTACGAATCGATGGTGGTTTTGATTTTAGAGGAATGGGAGCCACATCGTGGAGGAAGGGCCCTGCCTTCTCTTTCAAGCTCCATTCTACGTTCTCATCAACAACAGCACGATCGACTGGACCTGAAAATGAAAGCCACTGAGCCAGTCTGGTTAATTTCCATAGAAGATTGCTCAAGCTACCACAGATTGTTGAAGTGATGGACTTTGAAAGAACCACTGGCTAGTTTTTTGCAGAATTGGTTAAACCACCCAGCTTCTACGAACCGTGTAGTTAAGATAATATAGATCATCAATACATGAGTACTGTTATAAATTAATTTCTTAAAAACTTTAAAATGGTGTGAAATCTGGCAAAATTCATGAAAATTATACGTGAATATCAAGAGACGAAGAGGATAAACCCTATGAACTGATGGTGTCTAGCTGCTGATTCGATCATCAATCGAGATGCGCTAATCCCCTGCCAAGTCCCTTATCGGATCGATCCTCGTATTTATATTTAGCACAATATTATCATAGCTATCAGAAATGAACAAGAGGGAGAACTGGATGAGTTTCTGATTCACTATTTTTCTTGTCGACTGATCCTCGATTCAACAAGCAATTCATTCATATTGAAATTATTATATAATTACATAAAAATGTTAGATTTTGCACAATATTATGTTTAAATTTTCTATATTTTTTTTTCTTCGACAAAGTTATATAAAATAAAAGTTCATTTTTTTATGTTTCATTTAATAATAATAATAACTATATTAATTTCTTTTTATGTTGTATAACTATCGATGTTAAATTACTAGAATCCAAAAATTGATATACCAAAGGTTTAGAGAAAAAAGAGAGAGAGAAGTCACACACACACACATATATATATATATAGACACACGGTGGTACTTGATAATAGTTTGGGACTAAAAAAGTTTATTTTCCTTTGTAATTTGTTAATACGATAATTATTAAAAATTTATATAGTTATTAATTTTAAAATTTATAAAATTATTTGAAGTGCGTGAAAGCTAACTCAACCTCTATTATAACAAACAAAAAAATGTAATGTAGTATAGAAATAAAAATAGAAAAAGGCAAAGCTTGTTTCAACAAGATACTTGAGGGAAATTGATTTGACACCATATTCGTCACAAGCCTTTCCAATCGTCACCGGGACAAGTCCCTCAAAGAGGTTGACGAGACTAATGAACAGTATCGTCTTGCTGTGCCCGGAGAGTGATGGAAGTGGAGCCTTTTCTTTTTCTAGGTCGATGGGTGGAAATGGGGCAGGAGGCATGGATCCGCTCAACTCACTGATATTATTGATACCACTATCTCTAGCACTATCATGTAGCCATCTATTGAATTCCAATACAGATTTTATTTCAGATTATATCTGAGTTTGTGGTGGGAATTCTGTTCGATAAAATTTTATATTTTTTTTAAAATATTTTTGATTTTTGAAATGCAACATCAAACACTTCTTTAATGTTTTGTACCGTGTTGAAATGAGAAGGTGATTATAATTAATTACTCTATTAGAGAGATTTTAGATTTTGGTCCCTCTTGTTTAAAAAACCATAATATAGTCATTTAATCTACTTAGGATTTTACTTCATTGACTTGTTTGTTCGTTTTAATCTAAATAATCAAAGTGCCCTTCTATTCCTAATTAATTTGGGGGTGAAACTCAGATCTTGATTTTGCATGAGTTTCGTTAATTTCCTCACTATACATCAAAGGAAGGGAATGGAGGCTAAAAAGACTTATAGATGAAATACAAAATTCAGGAATAAAGAGACTGGTATATGACTGTGCTCAAAATATAGGGATCGAATTATAATTTTCTTAATTTAAATAATTAGTCGAAGTTATAAAGGTGGGTCCATCAAAATTATACTAATGCAAAAATAGCTGTATGCATGGCTATGTGTGCATACACACACAGACACACAAGATACGTTGTCTGTCGAAACTTATAATATCATTGAAATAAAAATATTTAATACTTTCTTTAAGAAGAAGTCTCCTCTTACTCTCAGAATGACTCCATCAACTTCGCAATTTATATTTAATTAAAAAGAAAGCCATCAATTGAAACTAATAATATTCTAATCACGAGTTAGACAGCGAGATGCAGTGATGAATTAAGAATTGGATGGAGATATAACACTACTTAATTCTTAATCAAGTGGCTGTACGTACTTAGTTTGTATCACTAATTACTCGCCGGCGTGAACCCTCAGGGGACAATAATGGAATTAAAAAAGATTAAATTCTCTGAAAACAATTCCATACATGCATCGAGATCAACAAATGAAATACGAATGCATATCATTATCAAATGACTTGTGGGGTTTAACGTAATTCGACAGCATGGTATCTTGCTAATGAGATATTAATTTAGGGCAAAGGAATCTTATTGACTTCTATTTGAACGAGGAGGAGGAGGAGTTTGGACATGGCAACTTATGATGATGATGGGTTGGATGACCACCTGTCTAGTTTGAATAATTCTCTTCCGTTTCCCTTTTTTTTTTATTTCCTCGCCTTTAGTTTTTAATAATAATAATAAATAAATAAATAAATAAGGTCGGGAAAAGGATCGGAAGGAGAGCAGGACTGTTTGGTAGCTTTTAATGAGCTAATGCGTTTGCAACTCTATCCTATGGCAGGAGGTCCAGCTTCGGAACAGGATAAGGCCTGACACGATCCTATAGCATAGGGCGTGGTTCATCTCATTTGATGAGGAAGAGGATGAACCCTAGTAGTAGTACTAGAACACTCATAAAAGGAATGCGCACGATTGGCTTTTGCACAGTAAATTCTATCAAAATCATTTATTTATTTATTTATATCGAAAAGCAAGGAAATACATTGAATTATTGATCCAAAACTGTACACGATCCCCTTCTTCGATCTCTTGATAGCTGATACTGCACGCGGTATATTTCTTTTTTTATTAAACTAATTATCTTGATTAATTTCATAAATACTTAAATTAATAATTATATAAAGTTTTTTTTTCTACCTTACTTTTTTTTATTTTCAATTAATATTTCTTGTAACTTTTATATATATATTCCTGTTTGTACTCCAGTTTCTCCCACCGACTCTCTACATCAATAATTGTGGGTGTGTATATATATTATATATGTATATATGTATAATTGAGAAAATCAATCACTAAACTATGCATCCGAAGCTTAATATTTTTCAATTAAATGAGTATTATAAAAACATTATGGAAGAGGAGCATCGCTATATTTGTTTTTTCAGTGAATTAATTGCTTATTATGAGCAAAATACGTCGTCAATGTAATTATACTTATCCCATTTAAGCCACTAACTCTTTTTCCTTTTTTGGGTACAAAAGAATAAATCAAAGAAAACTACTCTCGAAGCCAAAAGCATAAAGAAAAGGTCCCCGAGCTTAAAAGCATGATGATCCACTCCCGGAAATTGCTCAAAAAAGCTTTCTAAATTGATGTTGAGAGAAATAATAGTTAGCCCACTTCTGAAAGATAAGCATATGCTGCTATATTACTCTTTCCATGTTCCTGAAAATATTTATTTATTTATTTATTTATTATCTTCTTTTTTTATTTAGTTTTCTATTTTTCCTTAATGCCCATTTTCTCTCACTTGTAAAATAGGTTATAATTGTGATCTATTTTTTTATATTAGCATTTTGTAATGTTAATTATATATGATACTGTGAAGTAGAAATATAACTTTTCATGTTGCAAATCTTGATTTAAAAATAAAAATACGATGTCATGATGAGGTGTTTTTAACATTTATTTGGAAAAACAACTTTAAAATTAAACTTATTCATCTGAAAAAAGATATCACAAAATTATTTGTATTTTTTTCTGCTTGAAAATAATAAAAATAAATCAAGTTACTATATTCTCTCACCATTACAAATGAAGTATTCATATTTTTTGTTTTTCTTAGAATTATTTCAACTGTGTTCGAAAATAAAATAAAAAGGAAATGAAATAGAAATCAGTAAAACCTGCATAAATGAAATAAAAATGTAGTAAAAAAAAAGGAATTTTGAGGTGAGGGAGGAGGGGGGACCGTCATGAGATGTGAACTAGCAACGTGTCAGTCTACTTTCCTGGTTTTACGTTTTCTTTTCTTCTTCTTTTTCTCTGGCTTTTTACCCTTTTATTTTATTTTCCAAAAACCAAAAAAAAAACTCCACGTCCACTCCGTTACAGAAACACTAAACGGCCACGCAGGAACGACGTTTTCAAATTTTCGAACAACTACCTTAGTACACACGTTCGGCCAGCTAAACATATTCGAGACTGCAATGAAAATCCCTTTTATGCATGATGAAAAAGTTCGATAAATAAATATTTATTTAAGTTAATCTTGTATAGGAAGTTTAAATTCACTCGATTATAGGTGAATCAATGCTTCACTTGTGATGCTTCGATATATTTTGTCTTTTATTTATACGAGACCATCTTTAAAAATTATGGTCCAAGAAATTATTATCGTTTAACATATTCAGGTTTAGGCTTAGTTTTTATGGTTAGAGTTGCAAGAACACCCAGCTAAACACCGACCACGACCACACATGAGTTTGAAAGCTATCTAATGTGTATGAGCATATTGAGTTGTCTATTCATGATTTCTAGGCAGAGTTAATAGTTAAACTCAAATACTCGTGAATTTGATAAATTATATTTATTTAGGTTTAATTATTAAATATTGAGCTCAGAAACATGTAAGTTTGACAAGTTATTAGACCAATAATCTTCAAGTTCGATCAAGTGTCAAATCCAACCACATATAGATCTAACGAGCTACTAAACTCACCAGCTGTAAGGTAATGATTTCTTTAACTCCAAAGAAATATCAAGGTTTTCTAATGAGGTCCCGAGACAAAAATATTTTCCTATCCCAACAAGAAAGAGATGCATTATATTGACAAGGTAGAGATATTTTAATTTGACGAGTGAAATGTATTTGTATCATGATAATAAATACAATAATATTTTATCCTCACAAGTCATAATGTTTTTACCCTGATAAGGTAGAGATATTTTATCATGACGAGTTATAGATGTAAGATATTTTTTTTTGTGATTTTTAAGGTCAATTTTCACTTATTGAAATGAATTTCTTTTTAATAAATTTTTAAATAGATTTTTATTGTTCTTTTTTTTTGTCAAGATAATTTTTTATATTAATTAACTAGAGATATAAATTGGGTTTTATAATCCCAAATGGTACCAAAAACAAATATAAAAAGGATTATACAAGTAAGAGAAAAAAAGCTAGAGCAAAATAATTATACGGTATAAAAAAAGAGATGCAATTTAATATATCGGGTAGAATGGTTATTAGTTTTTTAATCAATTTTTAAATAGTTTTTTTTTTGTCAAAGATTATTTTTTTTATTAATAAACTAGTGATATAAATTAGGTTTTATAATCCCAGATGGTACCAAAAATAAATAAATAAAAAGGATTAAACTCTAAGCAAAAGAGAAAAACGAGCAAAATAATTGCATGGTATAAAAAAAGAGATGCAAATAAATGTGGTATAAAATTGTTATTAATTTTACCATTTCATTTCCTCTCATTTAATACTATTGTTCATGAAGTCGTTCTTAATCCATCTGGATACATGAAATGAACTTCCACTAAAAATCTTATAAAAAAAAACCATAAACTCTAGAGAATGACTATTAGTTTTTTTTTTTAAGAAGAAAAGAGTTAATAATTATAATCATAAAATCATCGATAAACCAAATATTGCTCAAAAGAAAAATATCAAAGGACAGCAAGGCAGCGCGTTACTAAACGCCGTCAACTTTGAATTTCCGTTACTTTAGAAGTGGGTCCAATGAGGAGGAGGAGGAGGGACTGCGGAGACGGTGGTGGTGATGATCTAGTGTGATGGTCCTAAATTCGATGTTGACGTCTGAATCATTCACCCTTCGATCAAATCTCTGCACCTATCATGTGGGCCCTATTCCCAAGAATTTGTTAAAAAATACAGTACAGATCATGTTGACTTCCTACTCGCCATGTACTTGAAGTGAATCACACTTGCCACAGTACAGAGCCCCTAAAAGCAGTACTAACTACTACGCTTTCACTGATTGGACATTGATTGTTACTTGCCGCGTGGTGCGTTTGGTCCTAAAGTTGACCATTCGTACTCGTCAAGTGGTGGTCTGGGGGTAGTAAGAGACCGTCTCCCCCACTTCCTTCAGGTGGGGCGTGAGCAATTCTCTCTTCGTCTTTTTTTTTGTTGTTGGAAAAACACACTATCCCCACTCCCCTTTTTAATCAGAAATTTTTAGTTTTGTAAATAATAGTTAATATTTAAATTAAAGAATTTACTTGTCTTTTTTTTATTCCAATCTTTTATCATATTTGTTAATGGAAAATTTAAATAAAATTATTGTAGTCATTACCTATAAGTATAGGATTTAATTTAATAACTAGAATTATTTAGTTTGCAACAATTACAAAGCTGTAATTTATTTCCATACTGACATTACCATGGAAGCAGGGTTATGGCAAGTGTCTGGGTTCTTACGACAAAGAAAAGAAAAGAAAAGAAATTATGACTGGGTTATTTGACCGGACTATGTCACATTATTTTGTTTTAATTAGGTGATACAAAATAATAATAGAAAATAAATCAAATTGGAAAATTATGATAACAATAACCTAGAAAAACTAAAAAGGGAACAAACAATATTTGTAAGAAAAGAAAATATAAAAAAATCACGAGGTTAAAATGAAAATAAGTTAAGAAAATAATATAAAGAAATTGAAAAGAAAAATCACCGAAGTACTTAATTTTTCCATCGTTTTTCAATTTTTTTAATAAAACAAAATTATTTCATTCTTTAAAAAAGAAAATTATGTTATTATATTTTAACTAAGTTTAGTTGAGTCAATCAACTTATGAAATCAATATGAAAATTTATTTTAATTTATCGAGTTTAGAATAAGCGTGGTTTAATAATTATGGATAAATGAGCAACGAGTGACAATTCACGGGCTTGGAAACAGATAAGAGAAAGAGGAGATATTTTAAAGCGTACGGGCACCTGATTTATGTTGCGTGTGTGTATATCTAACTATCTATATATGTGTGTGTATATATATATATATATAATCATACGAGGCTGTGGTCACCGGTAACCCACCAGCACCACCACCTTCTCTCTTTCAGCGTTGCGGTGCTGCCACGGCTCTTTCTTTCTCCTACTTTCGTAAGCATCGATTAAATTACTCCGCTCACCACTTTGTTCAGAACAAGGATTTTACCATCTTTTATATTTTTAATTTACCCAAAACAGCCCACAACTTTTCTAAAAATTAGGGCACAGTATTGATTATTTAATTAACATTTTCTATTTCTGATGTGAGAGGTTTGACATTACCTCAAATAGATCTATACTGTTTGCTTGGGCACTAACTGACTGTCCCAAAATACAACACGTATAAATATCTAGTAGATGGTTAAATAGTAATACTCTAGAGCAAGCTGTCTTATTAATGTGATTTTAAGTTTAAATTATGTGATTATTAATATGATAACTGCTGAAAGATTTATATGGCCATTACATTCTGAATTCATAGAATTAGTAAAAATACATAGAACCTGACTCAAACATCAATATTGATATAAAAAAAAATTCAATATGTGGTCATCAGACCAAAAGGAGAACAAAAAGAAAACAGGGAGTAAAAGAAATAGTAATGAACTCATTATTCTATTTAGTATTATATAAGATTATAATACTAAAAAAAAATTACTACTGATTTGTTTATTTCATTAAAATATTCAATTTACAAGATTTACTAAGAGTAAAACACACAGACACACATATACAATTATTGACAATGAAGCCTTCACTAAAACATGTTGGTCACTTTCACTAGGAAATTAAATTAAATTAAATTAATTTAATAACTAAAGATAGAAAGGAGGGAGAAGAATAAAATTCACCATCGCTTTCACAAACCCAAAAAAAAAAAAAAATTACGCCCCATTATTATGGCCTCCAGTGTTCCTTATCTCTTCCACTTCCGTTGTTTCATTGGGCCTCTCCTTTATCTCACCAGCTGCCTATCATTACTTCACGAACTCTTATTTTATTTTATATTTTGCCTTTAAATGCGAAAACAAAGGAAATAAACTAATAATTCATCTCCCCGTGTCACCACCATATCACCAAACTATGAGATGAAACCATAAAGAAACCATTCCTCTCTTTCTTGAACCCTTTTTCTTTCGAAATCGAGAAGAAAAGAAAACACCAGAGAAAAATGAAGAGAGATCATCAAGAAACCATTGGAAACAAAGCTGAATCTTCTTCTTCATCAATGGACACCGGGAAAGGAAAATCATGGTTTGAAGATGATCAAGATGCGGGGGGTGGGATGGATGAATTACTTGCTGTTCTGGGTTACAAAATCAAGTCTTCGGATATGGCTGATGTAGCTCAGAAGCTTGAACAGCTAGAGATGGTTCTGGGTTCAGAAGATGGGATCTCTCATCTTGCTTCTGATACTGTTCACTATAACCCTTCGGATCTCTCTGGTTGGGTTCAAAGTATGCTTTCTGAATTCAACAATCTACCTTCCACTGATTTTGATTCATCTATTCTTCTTTCCAGCAACCGAGATTCACTCCTTGGACAACCCTCCGCTATCACCTCCTTAGATTTCTCCAGGAATTCTCAATCTAAAGTATTCACTGACGACTCTGAATATGATCTCAGAGCAATCCCTGGAGTTGCTGCCTTTCCACAACAAGAATTCGATAGGAGTAACGACAGGAAGCGGATGAAGCTCACTCCAGTTGGGTCTGATATTGCGCCGGCGCCTGCCGTGAACTCCTTGCAATCTCCCACAGCATCCTCCACCTCTACTTCATCTCCGCCAGCAATGGCAGTTTCAGGTACTCTGTCAGGGCCCACGAGACCTGTAGTCCTGATGGACTCACAGGAAACTGGAGTCCGTCTTGTCCACACACTTTTGGCTTGTGCAAAGGAAACCCAGGAAGAAAATCTTGAGCTTGCTGATGCCCTTGTCAAGCGTATAGGACTCCTTGCAGCATCTCAAACTGGGGCTATGAGAAAAGTTGCAACTTACTTCGCTGAAGCTTTAGCTCGTCGAATTTACAAGATTTCTCCTCAAGACTACCGTCTCGATTCTTCATGTTTAGATACTTTAGAGATGCATTTCTACGAAACTTGCCCTTATCTCAAATTCGCACATTTCACTGCCAACCAAGCCATTCTTGAAGCTTTCGCGGATGCAAGTCGAGTCCACGTTATCGATTTTGGTTTAAAACAGGGAATGCAATGGCCGGCGTTGATGCAAGCTCTTGCATTAAGGCCTGGTGGTCCGCCAGCGTTTCGGTTGACGGGAATCGGGCCGCCGCAGCCTGATAACACAGATGCTTTGCAGCAAGTGGGGTGGAAGCTGGCGCAATTGGCTCGAACTATTGGGAGTAGAATTCGAGTTTCGCGGATTCGTAGCAAACTCTTTGGCGGATCTTGATGCGGAGATGCTTGGCCTCCTCCCTCCGGAGGTGGAGGCAGTGGCCGTTAACTCGGTTTTTGAGCTGCATCGTTTGTTGGCTCGGCCGGGTGGCATCGACAAGGTTCTCGGGTCTATCAAGGCCATGAGACCTAAAATTGTGACGGTTGTTGAACAGGAAGCAAACCACAACAGTCCGGTTTTTCTAGACCGGTTCACAGAGGCTTTGCATTATTATTCGAGTTTGTTTGACTCCCTCGAAGGGTCCGGGATGATTCCACGGAGTCAGGACCTGGTTATGTCTGAGCTGTACTTGGGGAGACATATTTGTAATGTGGTGGCATGTGAAGGGGCTGACCGAGTTGAGCGACATGAGGCGTTGGCTCAGTGGAGAACTCGGTTGGATTCGGCTGGGTTTGACCCGGTTCATCTTGGGTCGAATGCATTTAAACAAGCTAGTATGTTGTTGGCCCTGTTTGCCGGTGGTGACGGGTATAGGGTGGAGGAGAATAACGGGTGTCTCATGCTTGGGTGGCATACAAGGCCACTAATTGCCACCTCGGCGTGGCGGCTCGCCGCTGGTGATTCACAGCAATGAGTCAACTCAGTAAACCCTTGTGAATTTAGTGAAGTATGGTTGAGAGTTGATGAGGGTGAAAGTGAGACTTTTTGAGAGGATAAAAGTTAAAACCCAACCCAAGTGTGTAATTGTAGTGTTTTTTTTTTATAACCTGCTTTGAAGACCTGTAATTTCTTAGATTTTTTTTTGAATTAATATATATATATATATAAAAACACCGTGATGTGTATCTTATGTTAACCTTTAAATAAAATCAGTACTTTTTTTTTTTATCAAGTTACGACGTGTTTCCTGAATAATTTAATAAATTTTAAAATTAATAATTATATAAATCTATAATAATTATTATATTAACAATTATATAGCCTGATTCCTCTTGGCCTGCAAAATGTTTCTGGACTTGGCTTATGAGTATGGAAACGTAGGCATCATCATGTAAAGGATACTTCTCCCATGTCTGTCTCCTCCGCCGAGAGAAACTCGATACTTCTCCCATGTCTGTCTCCTCCGCCGGAAAAAGATTCGATACTTCTCCCATGTCTGTCTCCTCCGCCGGAAAAAGATTCGATACTTCTCCCATGTCTGTCTCCTCCGCCGGAAAAAGAAGAGAATTCTCCCAGCACTGTCTAGTAGAATCATGAATGTTTGCGAATGTGACTACGAAAGAACGGTGATCAACCTTAACGGCAAGGGTACCTGGACCTTCAATTCTACGAGGAAGGTCCTTTTGAGTGGCTTATTCAGTCGGTAAAAAAATACATCTCCCTTATCTCAGTGAAGTTAAGCATCTATATTTATATTTACAGCAAAAAAGCCCCGTATCAACTTTTTTTTATTCATAGTTATATTTTTTTATTCAATGTAAAAAAAAAACACTTTTAAAACATATACACATTCATTCTTTTGTGTTAGAGAAAAATGATTTAATTTGTAGCGAGACTAGTCGAATAAACAATTAAGATGATTCTTCATTTATTTATTTAAACGCTTGCATGATCTAACCCTTGGAAAAAAAATACATAGAAAGGTCGGCATTTAATCGTAAGAAGAATACTTGGCAGACAATATTTTTGGATTAACGATAGATTGACAAGCCAACTTCGACGAGATATTTAATAAACCTAATCAATTGTCGAGAGACACTTTTTGAAAGTATGAATAATTGTACAGAAAGGAACAAAGAATAAAAAATAAAAAAATCAAGAGTAATAATTCAGACTTTGGATTAATGATTAAGATTTTTTTTTTCTTTCAAGTTTTGAAAATTCCAATCTAACCCTTGACTTTTTGAGTTTTTCGAAGACATTCTCAATCATAAGAAAAAAAATAAAAATTCAAACACTTAGTTAAAAAAAATCATCATTTTTTTATTACAAAAAAAGCTTGTAGTGGCAATAGTGATGATAAACATTTTATTTTAGTGGTAAAAAAACTCAAACATTTTTTCTTTGTTATATATATAATCTCTTAGTGGCAATAGTGATGATAAATATGATTGAAAAACATTGCCAAGTGTTTTTGACTTAATTTCTACATACAATTTATAGAGCATATATATATATATATATTTTTTTATTTGAAAGCGACAGGAAGAAAGGAAATAAAATTTCTTTAAATGGATCCTTAATGTTCTTATTTGACTCTAGAAATCTAGAATTCTCAATCGAAGAGGATGGCTAATGGAGGGATGAATTGCTTTCATCTTACTCCTTAAAAACTTTATTATATGAACTATATATATATATATATAAGAAAAAAACTAAAATTTTCGTAAAATTGTAATTTTCATTTTGTTTAAAATATGTTTATTAATAGTTTACAATAGTTTGATACTCTCACCCCCCCCTTTTTTTTTAATTGTATTAGATAAAAAGTGGTCAAACCAAAAAGAGAGAGGCACTTGCTTCTTGGGTGGATATCACCATCCATGGAACCTTAAAATCAACCATATGTTCCAATCTTCTTCTCGTTGCCTCTCTCTCTCTCTATTTAATATATAGTAATACTACTACTTCCTTTTGAATTGAATGTCAACTTCTTTAATTTCTTATGGTTGTCTTTCTTTTTATTCATGCAAATCATCGTTACAAATTATAATTAGACGGGGAAGCTACAAGATACTACGGGACAAGCCACCTTCAGTTACTCGCATAAAGAAATATATGTGGCTAAACTATATGAAAATTGTTAGTATATACAAAAAAGGATTGGAAAAAAATAAGTTCGGCGAAATCGCGAAATCAATCAAGCCTGTTTGGAAGCACTTGAAAAATATTTTTTTTTAATTCAATTTTTTTTAATGCTCTTGTTAAAAATATTTTTTTAAAATTAAAAATATATTATTTTAATATATTTCTAAATAAAATATACTTTAAAAAACAACTATACACTTTAATTAATGGTACGAAGATCATGTTTCAGCAGTGCTTAGGAGGTCTCCAATAAGGCACTTGAAACTAGGGTTGGGTCTGAAATCGTGAAGGTGAAGATGCCAGTTGGTCTACTCGCCACCACTTTCATCAAATGGGTTTGGATAAGTGGAGGTAATCTCTGGCTTCATTATGAAGATTGGAAAAAGTAGATGTAGTTGGTGCTAAGGTTATCCGATAATCCATTATTAAGGGCAATATTATTGTTAAAGTGAGTGAATAGGATTAGGGTTAAGTTTTATCATGAAGTGGAGGGAGGGACATACTTGCTTATGTATATCCTAATATTACATGAAGTGCACAAAGATTTTTGCCATGTTATATGGTTTTAACGTATGGCTTTGAATATCATATGGTTAGAACGTACGGTGGATAGTTGTGGTTTTCATTTTTTGAACATGTATAATTATTGGGGAAGGTTTTTATTTATTTATTTATTAATTTATTGTGTAACTTACAATTCAAAACATCTCTAAATATAAGGAAAAAAATAGCATAAATGCATGTATCTAATACTTTAATAGTATATTGTTTTTACCAGTAAGTCATTTATAGAATATAATATGTTGAGGAGAATATAATATAAAACCTCACCTGACATATTGATATGAAAAATCTAGGATTTAAAGTTTGATCCTAGTCAAGTTTTTAATTGAATCTTGGTTGAATTGATCAAGATTTTAACATGGAAAAACTTATTTGATCTAATTGAATTTTTAGTGATCATAATAACTTATGTAGAAATTATTGATTCAAATTCGCTTATTTTCCATTCCATGATACACGACTTTAATAGCTTTTACAAAACTTTTTCCTAAAGAATAAGAGATAAGTACGGAATATCACATAGTTACAGGGATTACTCTTATCACATAATTATCAAGTGAACAATCTTATTAATCTATTTACAACTTTCCCCTCAAGTTGGTGTATAGATATTGAGCATGCCTAACTTGTCCAGAATTTAATGGAAGACTTGACCTGATATAATCTTAGTAAGAATAGCAAGTTGCTCTTGATATCACACAAGAGAAACTTCAAGAAGGCTTGACTTGATATGGTCTTAGTGAAAATATCAGTAAGTTGATCTTGATATCAAACAAGAGAAACTTCAATAACCTTCGCTTCTAGTTTCTCATTAATAAAATGTCTATCAATGTCTACATATTTAGTTTGATCGTGTCGAACAAGGTTATGAGTTATATCACACGCTACCTTATTATCACAATAAAGTTTTATAGAAGATGCTAGTGAAATTTTGAGATCCTGCAATAGATTCTTAATTTACAATCGCTCACACACACCCTTAGCCATACCTCTATAATTTGACCACAACTTCTTGTTTCTTGCTTCATAATGTAACCAAAATTGCACGAACAAATGTTAAGTACCTCGCGGTTGAATGCCTATCAACAATCGATCAACCTCAATCTACATTAGTGAACATAATTCATTTTCTCATAAAGACTTCAAATATTGTAAGATTCGTATTCCAACATCCGTATGATCTTCATTAGGCGAGTGCATGAGTTGACTAACAACACTAAGAGAATATGTTACATCGGGTCGAGTATGTGCATGATACATCAACCGCCCTACAGGTCTTTGATATAGTTCTTTATTTGTGGGAAAGTTTAAAAATGTACCTAATTTGATGTTTTTAGCAGCAAATATATCACTTGGTTTGCAACCTAACATGCCAATTTCATTTAGTAAATCTATAATATGTTACTGTTATGACAAGAACATGTTTTATTTAGACCATAACATCTTGATTCCCAAAAAATACTTTCATGGTCTAAGATCCTTGATTTCAAACTCATGAAGAAAGGTAGGTTTGTTAAGCTTGCCTTTCATTATCATCATCTCCTGTTACAATCATATCATCAACATATATAATTAGCACAATGAACTTTCCTTTGTCATGTTTTATGAAAAGAGTATGATCAAAATTACTCTATCGATATCCAAATGCCTTCATTGAACTTTTAAATGTGTTAAACCAAGCCCTTGGTGATTGTTTTAAACCATACAATAATTTTTGCAATCTACACACTTATGTGCTTCCTTCAATCTATAAATTACATCCTAAAAGCAACTCCATGATTTCCATCTAGAAAAGCATTCTTTATATCAAATTGATGTTGTGGCCAATCAAAATGCATAACTAAGGATAAGAGTATACATATTGTATTTAGTTTGAACATTGGTATGAATGTTTCTACATAGTCAATCCTATATGTTTGATTATAACCCTTAGCTACAAGTCAAGCTTTAAATCTTTTAATGTCACCATCTGCTTTGTATTTAATTGTGAAAAGTTCATCGACATCCCACATGTTTCTTGCCAATTGGTAAGTCAACCGCCTTTCATACTGCATTTTTTTTAAAGGACTTTATCTCTTCAATCATTGCTTCTTTCCACCTAGAGTCTTTCAAGGCCTCCTGCATACTATTAGGTATATATACAATGAATAATTGATTTGCAAATGATTCACATGCCTTTGATAACCTATGATGAGAAACATAATTGTTCAATCGGTACTAGGAGTAAAATTAACATGTTCATAACTAACTCTAAGATCTCCTCTTATGGTATGATTAAAAAGTATTTGAAAGTGGAGGTTCATGACTTACTGTAGGTTCCTGACAGGGATGAGTCATGATGAGAATTAGAACCATTAAGTGGAGACAACTGGTGTTGTGCTCCAACCGGCTCAACCATATTATCATGATCACACAAGGGAAGCTTAATTGTGCAGCTAGAGGGTTGTAATTTATTTGCATGACAAGAGAGTTATTCAAGTCGAGTTACTGCAATTGCTTCATATGTTGCAATAGTTTTAGGGTCTGTAGTTTTGATTGGTTTAGGTTCAAGATTGTGTCTTATATTTTTGGTTGGATGGCTAAGAAATTGCAAGTCATTGATATTGATACTTTGCTCCCCCTAAATTATAGTTGAGGTACCAAGATAATACATCTGAAGTTCATGGAATTGTACATCCATGGTAACATAAAGTTTATGAGTTGGTGGGTGGAAACATCTCTACCTTTTTTGATGGAGGCCATAACTTACAAAGACACATCATAGCACACATGGTTATAGTTTATGATGAGCAGGACTTGGTATGTGCACAAATACAGTATAACAAAAAACTTTTGCGGGCAAGTTTGATATAGATGGTGAGGACAAGCTTTGATATAAGATTTTGATAGTTGTATGGAAGGTCAAACTACAAGATGGAATTCAGTTGATCAAGTAGGATGCAATAATAAGTGATTCACCCCAATAAGGAAAAGGCATAGGAGTGTCAAAAAAATATGGCTCAAACCATTTCCGGAAGTTGACAATTTTTCTCTTTCTATAACCCTATTTTATTAGGAAAAATCAATATTGATGTTTGCAAGAAAAGAGAATGGGCCCAATACTTGTTTAATGTTCATGTTTGCCTCCCATAACTTCATTTATTTTAATCCAATTTAATTTTATTTAATCGTTCCAAATCAAACATCAACTGAGAATTTGGTTTTGTTTCCTAACACTGCGAGCATCTAATAGCAAGATAACTAAAACAACAAGACTTAGGGTGTGTTTGGTATTGCAATTGCTGTTGTGGTCGAGGTTTAAAAAAAATAGTTTCATGAAAAACACATTTAGCTGCGGTTCATAACTGAAATTGAAGTGTTTGGTTATAACTGTAGTTGAGTTTAAGGTTTAATGAAAAGTAATTTCGAATGTTTTGTTATCATGCTTTTCATATTATTGTCAACTTGTGAAATTACTTTAAAGAGCATAAACATACACAAACATATACTATTTTTTAAATATTCATATTAACTAGATTTAATTTAAAAATCCAGATAAAAAAATCAAACAAATTTTAATTAAAATTCATTAAATCATTAATATCACTTGCAATTTTTTTTATCATTGAAATTGATTTTTTATTCAATTTATCTTGAAGAACTAGTAAGTTATTAGTGGATGCATTATTATGTTTTTCATTTACTTTTTTTTTCTATCGTGTTATCATTTTTTTTAATATCATTAAAAAAAATTATGCTAAAAACACGTTAGCAACAACTATATATAATTTTCTTTCCATGTTCTTCAGTCCCACCTATAACAAAGCACGTCAATGGCCAAGTCAGCCAACAAGTAGAAGTAAAAGGGAGACATTAGAGCAAGTCCAATGGTAGGAGCCATTTTTAAGAGCCAAATCTGTAAAATGGCTCCTTGAATAGTGTTTATATGGCTCTTGAGTGGATGTGCTCTCCAATAATAAGAGCCATTTTGGAGAGCTATTTTGTTAACTTATTTTAAATAAAATTCAATTATTTTGTATATAATTTAATTATACAATTAATATGAGTAAGTTATATAATTAAATAATTGCTTTTGAAAAACTCCCAAACAATAAAATTATTTTTTTAATTATATTTAAATTAAAAAAATGAATTTAAATATAATTAAAAAAAACCACAATATTTCTATGTTTTTTTATGGTTTTTGTATTTAAAATTAATTAATATTACTTATTGTCTTTGATTGTTAGAAAAACTTAAAAAAACAAAATGAACACATTAACAAATAACCAATAAGTTCAAACATAATTAATTAAAATACATTCCATTACAAATAATTGATTCAAATTAATTATAAATTAATACTCATATTTTTTATGCTAAATATTATTATAATTAATAATAATAATAATAATAATAATAATAATAATAATAATTATTATTATTATTATTATTATTATTATTATTATTATTAAAATATAATAATTATTATTATAAAAACCCACCCCCCGTGCAAATCCCTTTCATTTCAATCACAACCCTACCCATCTTTCTCTTCTTCCTCCGGCCGCCCCCACACCTGTTTCTTCTCTTTTCCTCTTCTTCTTCTTCTTCTTCTTCTTCTTCTTCTTCTTCTTCCCTGCCCCCCACACCTGTTTCTTCTCTTCTCTTTTCCCTCATTCCGCTCCCTGCTCTCCCCTCTTTCCCATGGCCCTTTCTTGTTCAAGTTTCAAGCGTGGGTTTCAAATATCAATTCAGCTTTTGCTCTTAATTTCTATATGGGTTCTTGGTTCTGTAAACAAACCTACCTACTTGAACAAAAATAAATAGATTAAGTTAGCAAACAAACATATGATGCAGTGGGCAAAAGATTTGACACGAAGTGAAGATGCAGCTCGTTGGATTTGTGGTATTTTGCTGTAATTTTTCTTGTTTGAGTTTGCTGTAAAATATATATGTTTTTGCAAATTTTCAATTAATTTGTTTGCTATGTTGATGTTGGTTTGCATTGGTACAATGGCAACGGTCAAAAAAATTACAACGGTCGAATTTTTTGTTTTAGCTCCCCGGCTGAAACCTGTGGGAATGCCTCCTGAAAATGGAAAAGACATTTTGCCTCTTCATTTGGCTCTCCCCGTTGGAGTGACAAATTTAACAAAAAGAGCCATTTTTTTTAAATATGGCTTTGTCTCCTCTGATGGCTAGTCCCGTTGGACTTGCCCTTAGGATTTAGGACAATGAAAGAAGCTAAAACAGAAACGGTGGTACAAACCCAACGAAAAACAATTATTAGCTACTTTTTATGAAATAATATTTTATTAATTTTATTATATAGGATTCACATAAAATTTTCAGTTTTTTTGTATTAATCAAATACTAAAATATCATTTTTTTTATAACCTCAGTTTATACCACACTATCAAACATCCTCTTAATCCTTAAACCAAGCAGTAGGTTTTAAAAAAGATTTCAGAAAATAAGTTTTTGTCTCTCATAAACAGTACGGGCCATTGAATCACTTGGGCTTGGGCTTTAAGTTCTTTTGATCACACACAGTCACACACAAGTTTTCTCATAGGGGTTCGTGGGCCTTAAGTTCTAAAATAGAGAGGCACATTTACGGTATGAAATTGGAAAATAACAGATAAATGCAAAAATATTAAATAATATTATTCAACCGGTAAGTTTTCTGTTTAGTCCTTCCTTGGAAACGTAAGTAGACAATAAGAGGTAAATATATTTGACACAAATAATTATATATACATTTAGCCAGTAAAAATATATTTTGATTTTATAAAATAATTAAAGATAATAAACCTCTTAAAAGAGTGTTGAGGTCACAACATATTAAATAGACTCAAGTCTACATGATTAATCTTTAAAATACATGACTCGGTAATGAAACCATAGTAACACTAAATAAAACAAATAAAGAAAAATGTAAATCTTGGTTCTCGATAAATATATTGTTGAATGATAAAATTGAAAAAAAATCAATCTAAAAAAAGGACACAAAAATAATTTTCATAGACAGTTATGAAAATATCATCGATATTCTCGCAAGGTCTATTTGAACTTCAATTACCATAAAATTTAACTTTTTATATAACAATATGTTCAGAGACTTTTCATAAAATTTTATTATGATCTAATAGTAGAATTAAAAAATATAATTGATACTACAAAAGTAGATAATATTTTTCTTTTAAAAAATACTATTTGGTTGAATGACCTGAATGAAATTGAAAAATTTTGACCAAAATTTAAGTAAAATCTATGGAATAAAGCTAAGATTCTCCGAGTTATTTATTTTTAAAATAATTTTATTTACCAACCATTCTAAATATAATAGAATGGAATAAAATTGAGAACCTGCACCAGGTAAAATTTTGAACCTGTCGACCTTCCCCAGACGAATGTTAAAGTAGCTAGGTACATGCCATTCTTTATATATTATTTTTATCGAAATCAACCGCACAATCCTTTATGCTAATTAAAACAGCTCTAGTGATTGCATTTTCTATTTTTTTATGATTATAAAAGTGTTCCAAAATCTAGAGATACGAGAAAAAATAAAAAATATTGTTTTTAGACCAGGTAAAAACAAAAATTATTTATCATTGTTTAAGACTCTCTGAATTAAAATTAATTTATAGTTTTTAATAAAATTTTATATTTAAATTTTTTATAGGGTCAATAATTCAATTTTAATCTCTACAAACAGAACAAAATAAATTATAAGTCAATCCATTTAATTTACAATTCTATAAAAAAAAAAAACAAGTAAATGTAAGAACCAACATTCTCAAACCACTCATATAGACATCTCCTTTATTGAGAGACATTTATAAAAAATACAGTGAAGGTAAATATAAAAAATAAAATAAAATGATTTTTTATTTATTTCAAACATCTTTTAAATATTTGAATTCAATTTATTTATCAATTAAATTCAAATTAAATACTATAATCGGATTTAATCACAGTAAAAAACTGATTTTGATTTTTTCTTTTATAATTCACTCATATATTTTCCGAATTGTCTCTTTCAAAATAATAAAACGGATCACAAAGATCAAAATTAATTAAAGAGTCAAGATTAGAACATAAGAAGTAACATAATGCCAAAGATGCCATTCGTTCGCAAATTATTAAAATTTGATTTATATATTGAGAAGATATGCTCTCGTTTCTACAACACATTATTATTATTATTATCGTATTTAGTATATGCTCCAGAAAAAGCATCGAGACGACAGTCATAATCAGAGACATGCTTTTCTTCTGATATTTTCAAGCAGCAACCATTTCTCATGAGTGTGGAAATGGCGGAGGTCATCAATGAGAATATATTTTATAGCTTAAAGACTTGATGAGCCATGCCTTCCACCCAGATATTGGTTTTTCTGCGATGATGATTTCTGAACTCATCCCTGTCTTCTGTGGTGGCAACTGTTTCTTGCACAGCATAAAATTCCTTCCCTTCTGAGAACCTATTGGTTCCCATGGATTCAACGCTGCATAGAAACAATAATTAATATGATATTACCCTACCTGCCAATTATATATCAAAATCTTTGAAAAAGAGAAGTTCTTGGGATTGAACATGTTAAATCTGATCCTTTCACTTAGATATCTAATCTAGATTTAGAGCTTAACTCGGATCGAGTTGGTTTTTAGTTGTACCTGAACGTTGGTTGATCCTGTATTGGGTTACAAATCCAAGTCTTTTTTTCATATAATCCCAGATTAGCTTAATCAATCTTAATATCAAATAACAAGAAAATAAGGAAAGAATTCAAGGAAAAAAATAAAAAGAAGAACAATCGTAAAGGGAAAATACCATCTGAAGCTGGATTAGCAGAGTAGAGAAGGAATTTATTGACATCAAAGCCAAGAACTGGTAGCCGGCCTCCACGGGCATAAGTCTTTAAAGCAGTGTCGATGACCCCAGAAACCAGATCATCCCCATTAACCACAAACCTGATAGGCCCTGCACTCCCAACAAAATTGATACTTACCAAGAACCTGTTCTTTTTGTCATCACCTTTCTTGTTCTTCATCTGCTTTTGTAACATAATTTTCTCGCTCACATTTCTCTTCATCTTTTCCATTTTTGTAGCCTTTCTTTGATGAGAAAACAAGGTAGCTCAGAGCAGAAAGAAAAGGAAGCCGAGGGTTTCAAATATTACAGCAAAAAAACAAGTCTTGTGAGGTTTTCTTTAGGGATCGAGGCCGAGGCAGCGATAGTACCAGGCTTGTTTGCCAGAGTCAAAGTGGTAAATAAGCCCGTGAAGAGAACCTGCAAAACCTCTCTGAGAAGAAAGGGTAGAGAGAAAGTGCATCAAAAAGGTTACAGATTTTGTTTCAACCATCCAAAAAGGGATGAAAAACGAAGAAGACAGGGAGATATGTGCTCTAAGGTTTTCGATTAGCAGAAGAATATAAGCATAAGAAGAATAAGGAAGTTTAGGGTTTATTTATATACAGAGAGACAAGTCAAGAGTACTGTTGGCTTTGTTTCTTTAGTTTTTATCAGTTTTTCAATCTACTGGTACTGTTTTATTTGTTCTTGTTGGCTTACGTGAATCTGTTTTTGTGGCCTTCAGCATCCTATTTTTCTTTCGTTCTTTTGACAATTTTGGCTGATTCTTCCCTTGATAATGTACTTTTTAATAGCCACTACAGCACAAGTGGATACTTGGGATTTTGCTTTTAATACCGACTGAATTCATTTTTATATGTTTTCCTTGAAGCGTGTTAGCTGCAGGACGGCATCAACTTGCTCTAATTAATTGGGAATTATTGCTAAATAGTAGATAATGTAATCCATTAGCAGTAACTAACTAGGAGAGGAAGCTACCCTAGTCCATTCATGTCATGTCCGGTGAGCTTTATTTAATTTGTGTGGCCATGGTGTGATGGTGCTGTGTTGCAAAATTACCAGCTTTGGCATATATCCATCGGGAATCTTACATCTTACGCAAGACGTTTCATTTTTATATTTTTAATGTCATTATTATGAGATTGTGATTAAAAATGCAAATTATCTCGGTGAATATCAGCTCGAAAACTTAGCTAAGTGGGATTGACTGCTAATGCTAGTAATCAACAGCTTACGAAATAATACTCTCACTGCATGCTCTTGTCAAAAATATATATATTACCATATTTTCGCTCAGCACAGAGAATGGAGGCATCAAATAGAAGCTACCACTCTATTTGAGGTCGACACATCATTACATGCAGGAACATAATTATAAGCTGTCGCTTGATGTATTATGAGGATGCCAGCCAACAAAAAACAACGTTGCTATTTCAAGTTCAGAAAAGAAGGTTAAAGATGAGAGAGATGTTAAGGGATCATTTTCCATAGAAAATGAATAATTAGGATTGACAGCTATAATTGAAGATCAAAGTCAATTACAAGAGTGATTGGGTTTTTTACTCCTGATGTTCTAATCACATGGCAGGTGATAAACAAAGGCTACAACATCTGATATAGCATTAAAGAAAATCATGTGGTGGTGACATCTGACAACTCAAGATTACCAATAATCCATAAAAAACAACTTAAAAGAGGTGTTTTTTTTTAATTTGGAAATGACCATTTCAGAAAGTATATTGGTAGCAAACTACAAGAACATAAAACCAGCTTAATTTACAGAAAAAAGAGGTAAATTTAGTCTAAAAAGTTAGTCAAGAATGCATACCAAGCAGTAGCTATTTGATGAAATCCCTTAATAATTTGTTGAACTCATCTTTTTTTGGAACATGGGTGTCCGGGTCAGTTAAAGCGCACCTCGACTAATCTCATGGATCTTGAAGTTGACAACTTATTAAACCCTCCAGTGGCTCTAACTGATGTGAGACTCGAACTGATAATTTCTAGAGAGCAAACACAAGGTCTGACCAATTAAACCACACCTCACAAGGGTTTATCATCAAGATAAACACCAATTTCTAAATATGAGCTCTGCATTACAATGTAAAACAAAGAAAAACAAAACCATTAAGAAACAAAAACAACATGTTACTTGTAAGGCACGGACCAACCAAAGCAACTTTGAGGATAGAAAGCAGTACAGTTTGAAGAGGAAGAAAGTAAAGGAAGGATTTTTACTAAGAATAATTTTATAGGGTGGCGCAGTGAAATAATTAATCATCAAACCATTATTCTACATGTCACTAAGGAAGAGGTTAGAATCTTATTCAAAAATCACTAGAAGATGGGTAGGGGATGCTCATGTAGATTTTTTGTATGGGCTTTGGTCCATTTGTCTTGAAACCAAATCCAACCTCGAAAGGTGAAGAAATTGTTTCCATGTTTTTGAAAAATGCCTTCTAGAATACACTTCGGCTAGGTGAGTCGTTATGTTGTGGGTATGCAATTTTTTGTACATAAAAAATCATATTTTAGCAAGATAAACATATTTTTTATATAAAAAAAATCAAGTTTAATTATTTTTTATATCAGTGAATCAAAATAATCTAAAACACCCAAAAAAAATATAATTTAAAATTGAAAAAAAATCATTTTTTTCAAAAATAGTTTTGAAACTTAACACAAAATATCTTCTAATAAAATAATTGACTCAATTATCATGACGACCCGTGAATTCACTAAATAAATTAGTAATCCAGATCCTTTATTGAGTTAGTTATGGATCGAATTTCACAATAATAATATAATATTCTTTCATTTTAATATCCTTATAATAAAAAAAAATAAAAAAATAGCACCAATTTAGTAGTTCAAGTTCAACGAATTCCAACAAAAACTAGAATTGAAAAAAATACCTTTAGCTATGTATTAATTTAAGTGCCCTTCAGTCTCTTGATTAAAATGCAATTTTTAGCAGGATTACTTTGATGATGCCTTCTCATGTTTATTTTTATGCGAGTTGACTGGGGAAAAAAAGATATGTATATTTTTTTTAGTTTTAATTTCAAGGTTTTTTTTAAAGAGAAATCTTCATCAAAACCTTGAATATATATTTAGAATAATATTTTTATTTTTTAGAAATTATTTTTAACATTAACATATTAAAATAATTTTAAATAAAAATCAAATTTTAATGTTTAAACCGCAGTAGCAAGCAGAGAATATCCAAAAAGACAAGTAGTATGGTTATCAAATAGGCTTTGATTTGGATTTCTGTATTACATGTAATTGGCTTCTTCATTTTGCATCGAATTTTGATATTTTATAACTTTTGTTTTTGTGTTTTTTTATTTAAATATATTCATAATTTAAAAATACTCTTAAAAAAACCCATGTATTATATCATATTCATTTATAATTGGTTTGGATATTGACATAGTCCAATTTGAGTGAGATTCAATACAGAAATAAAAAAAATATGAAACAATATAGTCTTATACTATCTATAATACAAGTGGCATATTATACAATATACTAAAAGTAAATGATACATCATTGTAAAATATTTTAATTCTGTTACTGTATTGATGACAAATCTATGATTATTTAGTTTTTTTATTGTAGCATTACTATAGTAGTGGTAAAGTTGTAATTATTTTGCAAAAAAAGTTGATTGTTTTTCTTTATAGATGACATATTTTTTATATTACCCTTAACCTATTTATATTTATTATTTTTATTCTTATCTTTGTTATTTTTTTTATGCTAATGGAACGAACAACCGTGCCCTAAACCTTCAACCCTTATTTGTTTTTCTTTGTTGATGCAAATGATACGTAGCTCATAAAATGAGCCAAGCGCACAAACCTGACATGCCAAGCTCAAGAGCGCCTAATTTCTTTTATATATATATATATACACAAACTTTCTAATATTTGTTTTAAAAAAAATAGGTTGAAAAGACTTGCATATTTTATTTTTTTCTGGAAAAAAATCCAGCCAATCCGCCGCTAAGGGCGGTTCAAATAGCCGGGACGTCACATATAACATCAAAGGTCTTATCAAATAATAAAATAATAGTTTAATATTAAGAATTTTGCTTATGATCTCAGGGCTTTTAATTATTAATATGATAGTTATAAGCTTTTTTTTAATTGGGTTACATTTTTATTATATGTTCTTTCTAATATTATAAGCTTATAAAAATAGCTAGAGTATACACTATAAGGCAAGGAGCCCCTCATAAATCATAATATCAATGAACGTAAAGTTTCCCTTCCCTATGAGTTAGAAAGACACCTGGTGTAAATGACTGTTTAGAAATGTAGTTGAAATTGTTTTTAAAAATATTTTTTGTTTTGAATTTTATTAAAATAATATTTTTTTTATATTTTAAAAAAAAATTATTTTTGATATTAACACATGAAAATGATCTAAAAATATCAAAAAAATAATTTGAAATATAAAATATTTTTTTTTTCAAAAACACTTTCGAAACGCAATGTCAAATAAAATTTTAATAAAATTCATAACGTGTGTTAGATTATTATCTTTTTTTTTTAATCTATAGTTAACTTATTAATAGCATTATCAATTTTACGATACTATCGAAATTCAAAAATCATTATAAATTCAGATTTGTATACATGTGTTGCTCCATAACTTTGCGAATTTTTTTAGCAATATCCATGCAACACCTACCTTAGTCCAATTTTGATAGTCTAATTATTTATAAATAAATAATTTTTATTTTTGTGCTAATGTATTATACAGTGATCTTATTGAAACACTATGCTAATTGATATAATTCTTTTTATTCATATAATTCAATTTGTATTTAAATAAAGCATTATCAAATTAGATACGCATGAATAATGCTTACTGATCCAAGCTGTAAAGATTGTATACTAAAATATTCACAACTTAAATTATTTCCGTATTAATTTAAAACACATTTTATATTACACCAATTCAATTGATATTGGTTGAAATGAATAAAAAAAAACATTATGAAATAAACGAAAAAGTAAATCATGGATATGTGTATATAATATATTCAATATTCTCAATGCATATTAATATTATAAATTTGTATTACATAATTTTATAATTTTATTGTAAGTAAGTGGTTTAATGGAAAAATAGTAAAGGAGTGAACGATACATAATTTAATTATTATATTATCATAAAATTTTAAATAATTTAATAGGCTTTAATGAGGATTAACCTACCTAGTTTTAACATCTCGATAAAAAAATATTCAATATACCTTATATATTAATTCTTACAATATGAAACGAAAATAATAATAATAATAATAATCAAAAAACAAATACAGTCTAAGAAATCTTAATTTAAAGTTTTGGTTTTTTTTCTCTCTCCTCAAAAACTCATTAATATTTTCTTTTTGTCTTTTATATTAACAAATAGGAAAAGAAAACCATCTCACTTTATAATATTTATATGTGTTTTTTTTTAAAAGCAGGTGTCCAAGTCAGTTTGCAGTATCTTAACTAATCTTATGAGTCCTGAAGTGAACGACCAATTAAACAACCTCTAGTGACATTTATAAGACTCGAACTAGTGATCTCTAGAGAGTAAATTTATGTTATAATCCGTTGAGCTACTACACTCCTCAGGATTTATATGTGTTATAATATGATTATCAAATAATGAATCCCTTGCATATAGTCTATACACGAGTTAAAATAAAAATGTTTACCATTTCGTCGTGAATTTTTATTGTTTTACAAGAAGCCAAATATTAATAGAGGATCATCTAAACTAGGTTAAAATCAAAAGAAAGGTTATTAAAACAAATTCTCACAAATACTTTAATTAGTTTGGATAAGAATTGTTTGTTTGACTCTAAAAAAGAAATATGATCTTTGTATGGGATCGCATGAAAAATAAATAAATTAAAGACAAATCAGCCTGGCTGGTCCGGGCCTTCCCTAGCCAGTCATACAAGCTAGGCATGACTGTTCAATTAGTTAATATGGCTGCTTACCTTAACATTCTAAAATATTCGGGCTGCCATGCACCTGCTTTATTGCAGGACCCCTCCATTTTCTTTTCTTTTTTTAATTATATCTTTTTTCAGCTTCTTCTTTCTTGAATTTTGTATACCATTTGTTCGTTACTTTTGCATCAGTCAAATTAATTGAGTTATATAAAATTAATTCTTATATGATTTAATTTCAAATTTAAGTTAAGTAAAGAGTTGAGTTCAGAAGCTTTCTGATTTTTTATAATTTGTCAAAATAGATCAAATTGAGGCTAAAAAACATAATTCTTTATTGAAACTTTGTAGAATATATACAAGAAAATCATATCTCAATATTTAAGTGTGTGAGATATTATAGGCTATGGTTTAGGAATTAATACAGTTTAAATATTCTAAATATGATATTTGCTAAATTACAGCTTCTGTTAACACTCCCCTTCAAGTTGGTGAGTAGATATCATCAACTCTCAACTTGCCAAGTGAGTTGTGGAATGTCCTGTTTGACACTGTTTTTGTCAAAATATCTGCTAGTTGGTCTTCGGTCTTCACAAATAGAATTTGAATTATTTTGGCCTATAGTTTTTCCTTGATGAAGTGACGATCTATTTCCACATGTTTTGTTTGATCATGTTGTACTGGGTTGTGTGCTGGTGCTATAGCCGCTTTTGTTGTCACAGAAGAATCTTATGCGTCAATTGGAGGATAGCCAACTGCAATGAGCAATTCTCTTAGCCATAGTATTTCACATATTCATTTGGTTATGCCTCGAAATTCAGCCTTTGCATTGGATAATGCTACCACCTTTTGTTTTTTGCTCTCCATGAAACTAGATTTCCCCCAACAAATATAAAGTAGCCCGAAGTAGATCGTCTGTCAGTAATGTTTCCTGCCCAATCAGCATCCGTATACCCTTCAATGTTCAGATGTTGATTTTTTGCAAAAATAAGGCCTTTTCTTGGAGATGATTTCAGATATCTAAGGATTTCATATTTTTTCAAGGAGTGTCAGATATCATATTTTTTCTTAGATTTATTTTACTAATCAATCAGTTTAGTTTTGAATCAACCAAATTAATTATATCACATTGAAATAATTCTTACTAGATTTAGTTTTAAATCTAAGCTAGTCAAAAAAATGAATTTGTAAATTTTAAGATTGTCAGGCTAGACCAATTTTAATAATAGTATCAAATAATAGTTTATAAACTAAATATTTTTTATTATACTTTTAAAAAATTTAACCCGTCCAATCCAAATGTAAAATTAGCTAAAACTAATCCTATAATACTCTTCGTTACTGTTAAATAGAAACTCAATTCCTTATGTACTAGAATTCCAGGGAAAGTTCCATCAAAATTTCATAAAAAAAAGAGAGAAATTTGTTCAATCAAAAGCTGAGATGCTTTCCTCTGTCAATCAAGGGGACCAAATATAGTTTGTATAGTTTTTGGGCATACTACATGTACAAATGACTATTTAAATTAACATATAAAAAATAAAATATAAATATTATCAAATCTAATTGAAAACTCATCCAAAATTAACTCGAAACCTCCTCGAATCTATTCTAAATTTGTATATATATATATAATATTTTTCATTAGTAAATAATAATTATAAATAAAAAAAATATCCATTAAGTATCCAAAACCTGATAAATAGTTTATAAATATTAAAAAGATTAGTTAATAAATAAAATATAAATATACAAGTACTTTTTGGAATCAGTAACTTCATGTTTCTTTCCCGAAGAACTCTCTTGATTACGTTGGAAACTATGGTTGCTGTCGGACTGTGATCCTCAAAATCCTAGGTAACAGGCCGACCAAAACAATCAATCACGCCATGCACACATTAATTATTAAAAGAAACTAAAGGGTAGTGATTTTAATATAGTTTTTTTAGTTATTTATTTTCACTATAAATTAAATAATTTTACCCTTATAAAAAAACATTGGCAGCATGGATGCATTTTTTTTTTGTTTTTTATACTAAAATAATTAATACACCTTTAAGGAAAAAAAACTGGTGAGTCGAGATTTTTATTTTAAAAGTACACGAAAATGATTATATTGCTATTTAATTTAAATTATCATTAGCTATGTTGATGAATTCTTTCATAATTTTCCTATTGTTTGTACAGTTTATTATCTTAATATATATTAAAAATTATTTAATATTAAAAAATAAGCTACTTGTTGTATATATCTCACGCGGAAGCGCGAGCACACCTGTGTTTTTCAGGCAGTGCGTACAAAAAATGATTAATAATTAAAAACTAAAAAATGATTTTATTGTATTTGTAATGAAAAAAATATATTTTAAAAATATTATATCAATGACATCCCCAGCAGTGCTGGTTATTGCAAGTCTTAGAATTTGACATCACCACCGCTTAGAGTGGCTTTACGTGTTCTAACTTGATAACTTGGATGTTGACATGACATAACAACTTGATTTATAATTTGTTGACATGTAATCTCATAAATCGACGTCTTTTATTATTATCTTTTGTTTTATTACAATCAAATTATCATATAGTGCAACTTTAGAGATTTTTCTGTGAGAAAATAGCTATAAAAGTAACTATTTAAAATTTTAAGTTGAGTTTTTTAATTACTTGTTTTTGTAGTGCAATAAAAGTTGTTTTTTTAAATATTTTTTTATTTAAAAATATATTAAAATAATATTTTTTTAGAATATTTTTGATATTAACATATTAAGATAATCTAAAAACACTAAAAAAATAAGTTTTAAATTTTAATAAAAAGCAAGTTGAAACTCGATATCAAACATCATCTAAGTAGGAGAAACTATATTGAGATTTTGTTAAAATTATTTTTTACTCTCTAAAATCATTAAATAAATTAAATGTATATTAACAAACTAATTAATGATTCAAATTAGAGTTGTTATGCAATTCAATGATAAATCTTATAAAAACTTTTCTTTTGTTTGATGGTTTGGGATTTTGTTGCTAGATTCTTGTGAGATGACAACTGAAATTTAATTGATATTGTGGTTGTGAAACTTGATATTTTATAGTATCACTATTATGAAACTCGATATTTAATAGATGTCGTGTTTCTCAATCACGACTTTTATTTGTTGTGATTTTGAAACATGATATGAATTACTTATTGTGTTCCTAAAATGTACCATTAATTTAACATCAAATTTCAGAATTGTGATATTTTTATATTGGACTACTTCATCCAAATTTTTATTGTGGTTACAATTCACCAAATCATTTTATTTTCTATGTTAATAGTACAACTTTATGTCTAAATTTATTCCTTGTAGCCACAATGAATGAGTCATCAGTCGTTGGTCATTTGCTTGAAATACAAGCAGGGTGGGTTTGTGCATTGCCTAGTGATTTGATCTCTACGATTGAAAGTGGGTCTGTGCTTGCCTAGTGATTTGATCTCTACGATTGAAATTTGAAAGTGAGTCTGTGAAGCAAGGGAGTGAAATTTCGTTGGAGTTATTTTTTTAAGTGTTTTTTTATTTAAAAATGTATTAAAATATTTTTTTTATTTAAAAAATATTATTTTTTATATTAATATATCAAAATGATCTACAAAATACTATTTTTTTTTTAAAATAAAGTTAATGTTTTTTCAAAAACATTTTTGCAATACAATATCAAATAAGCATTTAATATCTATGGCTGAAAGTATTGTTTTTTTTTTAAAAAAAAAATTATGATTAAGATTGTTCTTTAAAATATTTTTTGTTTTGAAATATGTTAAAATAAGGTTTTTTTCTTATTAATTTTTAAAAATTATTTTGATATCAACACATCAAAATAATATAAAAAACATTAAAAACATAATTTAAAATAAAAATATATTTTTTTAGATTTTTCAAAAATATTTTTAAAACACATTACCAATAACTTCAACAGTCAAAAATGGAGGGACCAGATTCCTGCAAGGCAGCCAATATCTCAAGTTTGAACACGACTCCTAAAGAAAAGAAAACGAAAACCTCTTGTGAAACTCTCAATTGATAAAACCTGACTTTCTTTCCGTTGCCATCTGAACTCAAGACTTTCACGTTAAATTCACAAAATCTGGACACGTATTTATTGACTAATTTTCATAAATTATTTTCGGTACATTAATTTTATTGGCTTGGAAATCTGAGTTCAAACTTTCGATCTTGGCTACCTTAATTGTAGGAAACTGGTCCTCCATTATTGACTGTCGGGATCTCAATTTCAATCTCAGGGAGTGGATGGCTGGATTGAATGCACAAACCCGCCCACATTTATATTTAAAGCAGGTGACCAATCACTAATTCAATCTCAGGGAGTTTGTTGGGGAGTGATAAATATTGTTTTTCAAAATTATTTTTACTTTAATGAATGTCAAAATAATATATATGAAAAGAATTAAGAACTCAGTTAAAGTTATTAGAAATTGCACAATAGCAAAATTGTTGCTGAAAAAAAAGTTGCCTCATAACTTTTGAAATAATTTGAAAACACAAAAATAATTAATTTTAAATACATATATTAAATTAGTTTTTAATATTAGTACATCAAAACGATTTAAAATTATTCAAAAATAGTTTAAAATAAAATAAAAAATCAAAAAAAAAGCTTTTTAAACCCACACTTTTTAGCTTGAATGTAATAATTATTTTTCAAAATAATTATTACAAAAATAACCCTTTATCTGAATTTTATTTTTTCTTTATATTTTTATGAATTGCATTTTATATTCTGTAGTTTATATCCTTATCAATGCATTTTTTTTATTTAATCTATATCGTAAAGTGTAATTTATAAAAGTATAACGAGAAAGTGTAATTTATATCACTCTATAGAATTGTTTTTGCAATTATTCCTAATAATAATAAAATGATTTAAGCAACAAACAAAATATGAAATTAAATTATCATCGTATAAAAACAATAAGCTACCTCGTACCTCATCTGTCATGGCCTAGCATCATGTGCTCTCTGTCTTCCTCTGCACTTGAGCTAGGAGATATCGTTGAGATGAGGTTTTCAGGTGGGGCAAGTGATGAATGATTCCTTTACAAAAGTGATTTATCATCTATTTAAAGCTGTTTTTGGTTTATCATTTAAATATAAAAATAATAATTTTAATTGAAAAGATAAAAATATAAAATAAATATATTTCAATACAATTTAGGGTAATGTTTGTAATTCTAAAACATATGTTATATATAAATATATTTTATCTATCTCTACCTTTAAATATAGTAACCAAATATTATCTTAGTAAATATATTTAGATGTGTTTTCATGTTTCTATAGGTTTCTCCTTGAATTTACAAAGGAAATTATCTTTTTGAGATTATATTATATTTGAGATTTTGAATAAAGATATTCTAATAATTAGTTGGTACATTAATTTTAGTTTTTAATATAATGATCATACCAAATTCTCTTTCCTAAGTTGACTATCCCGTGCATTAAATACATGATTTCACTAATAAATCTCATAAATCCGATTCTTGAAATCTATGGAAATCATGAGATAAATTAGCATTATTCCTTCTAAGAATTAATTCAAGATGAATATTATTGTGAGATGATTTAAGCTTTTTTTAATATTAATTGATTTTATCCGCTTGAACATCTTTGCCTTTTTACTTTTTTTTTTTCTCATCTAAGACATTTAGATTATTTCCATCATGGTTAAGCAAAATGATGCTTTCTCCCTCTCACAAAAAAAAAAAAAAAACAGAAGTCACGTGTTTAGCTTTTTTATCCAATTACATTTAATTTCAAAAATAATATAATACAAATAAATAAGTTGACATAATAATTAATATTTTTCAATTCATGTGAGAAGTTTAATAGGTTCTTTTTATATATAAGATGTGATGTGTGTGTATATATATTTCCTTTTGAGAAGAAGGTAAATAAACCAAGTTTTCCATTTTTTTAGTTATTCTTCTTAAATGTTCCAATGTGATGATGATAATAATAATAAAAAATATATTTGTAATTTCCTTTTCCTTTATTTCCTCTAAAAAATGTGTTTTTGTGTCGACGTGATCAACAAAAAGCCCAAGATGGTGTCCTATAGTTTAAGAAAATTTGTTACATTCCACGATTTTTTAATTCTGTATTCAATATTAAAAAAAAATGATTCCATTGAATATATTAAAAGGAAAACCCTCACGCTCTGAATTATAAAATAGAACTTAAACAACATGGGCAGCCACCAATATCCCACGCCCAAACACTCCTTTTTGACCATGTGAAAGCTCTCCATGGATGACCGATGACATGATTAAAAAGCATCCATCTGAACGAATGAGTCCAAAATAGCGTTTATTTTGTTTAACATATTAATTTACACCAACAATAATTAATTAGCTAACAATAATTATTATTTTCTTATAAGGTTGTTGAACTCATACCAATGTTTTTAATAAATTCTTTTTCTATTCATTTCTTCAACACTTGATTGATTAAAAATTGATTTAGATTTGTTATCGCTTCAATGATTTTAATATATATATAAAAATATTGTTTTGAATTTTGTGAATTATATTATGTTCTTACCGATTATATAGATTATCTTTAGACCCTTCAAATTAATTAAATTATATCACGTTAATTTTTGAATGATTAAAGATTTGTTTTTACTAGAAAAACACCAACAATATCTATTTTTTTAATATTAAAAAAAGACTTTGTTTCATCCTGCATCGAAGCGTCGGCTAGCAATCTAATAATTATTTAACCAGGTTTGACTCTAAACTTATCTTATGTACTATTTTTAAATTTAACTGGGCCTGTGATTCATGATCTAAATGTTTAAATAAAATTAGGAAAGAATGGATTCAATATGCTTTGGTAAAAAAAACCATGGTTGACAGCTGGCCAGGTGAACTAGAGAAAAACACAGTAAAACTGTTGATTTTGTTTTTATATAAAATAAAATAATTTTTAATTTTAAATAAAATAAAAATAGATTGATTTGACCACATGAATTGTGGCCTCAAACTTCGCCCCTAATCAACACTACGATTGGGTTTAAAAACTATGTTAAGATCCTGTTTTAATTAAAATTATTTTGTCCAAACTCGGATAATTTAGTTAACTAACTAGTAATTCAACTGTTCATTGATCAGTGGCGGCTGAATAGCTTCAATCAAATCGAGGTAAAAACTAATGAATTTATTTCTTTATTTTAAAAATCAAACCTCGTAATTATAAACTTCTAGAGAGAGAGAGAGAGAGATCCAATAACATGTTTGACATATTATTCACAGTCTGCACCTTTTGGAAAAAGGCTAACATGGCATCGACACCTTCCTAGAATTAACACATCAAACTATTTTTTGGACATAAATACAAGACCAAGTATCATTCAGACCAACCACTTCACATCTCCACTTGCAAAATACAGGAACCATACACAAAATCTCCCTCATTTTTGTTGCTGAAAGGAGTCATTACTTGCTCTCTTTTTTGTTCGATCTTTTTCAGAAATGGAGAACTTGATGGGCTTGCTTAGAATTCATGTGCTTAGAGGGGTCGACCTTGCTGTAAGAGATGTCTCTAGCAGTGATCCTTATGTTGTGGTCAAGATGGGCAAACAGGTATTACACATGCTCTCTTGGACTGGTTCTTGCGTATCTCTGCTCATTTCTCGCACCATATTGACTTCTGAACTCTGTTATGTTTTTGGTTTCTTGTTTTTTGATTGGTTTTTATGTTTGGTTACTCTGGTAGGAGTCGCTGTACGAAGGGTTTTACCCCTTTCTGTGGAATAAGCTCTATTGAGTTGAACCATTTTGACTTCTGAATTCTGTTCTGTTCGATCTTGACTTCTTAACCCCTTTCTGTGGATTAAACCATAGGTTTATTGAGTTATGAAGGTTAATTGGTATTTGAAACTCATGAACTGGTCCTGTTGTTGCTGCGCGTGGATGACTGCTATTGTTGTTGTTATCATCTCTAGTCAAATTCAAGGGGATCTGGGAAATTGTTTTTCCCGAATCCTAAAACTCAACCAGCAATAAACTTAAAAAGTATTCTTGTTGTTGACTCTGTTTTTTTAGTCCATTATCATTTTCATAGATGACGATCAGCAAATAGAGTTCTAAAATGAAAACTTCTTGCACTATGCAGTCTAATGTTTCAAGAAGTTCAAGGTTGTACACCATAACCTTATCAGATTTGTTAGAAATTCAGATTTCCCACTTGAAATTCCCCTCACTAAATGTTGCTCTTGTTATTTGATTACTCATTTCCTTTAAGAAATTAGGCCGGCTTTCAATAATTAAACTATGTTTCATCATCAAAATTGAAAGATAATAATAAACAAAACAAAACATGTATGGCTGCGTCTTTTTCATTCTTATCTAGTTTTGGAACCTTTCTATAGCACCAAGAATCTTGTGGGTTTTTCCTTGTTTGTTTTTTTCTTCCTGAATTGATGTTTACAATATAAAATCTCGTGCAGAAACTGAAGACTCGCGTTATAAAGCAAAATATCAATCCTGAGTGGAACGATGATTTGACTCTTTCTGTTGTGGATCCAAAACAGACAGTCTTGATTGTGAGTATACTTGTTCTTTCACTGTATATAATTTGCTCGACTCTATTGATAGGAAATGGTGAGACCTAGTTGGAAAGGATACAGTTGTAGCAAAGATGGAAGTACTGAAAGTTTGATTTGGCTTTTCGGTGTGTTTGGCACTTAAAGAACTCATGTGTCGTGGTTTAGCAGGCATCAAATTTGCTTAGCTTCCATATGAAGATTGTAAATATAATAGAATCATGTCGGTAACAGTATGAAGTTTCAAAAACATCTGACAACAAATCATTAGATTAAAGAAAACTTAGACAATAAAATCTTGTCGTAAAAGCAACACACATTTAGCGCCAACATGCTCGAAGTTTCACATGTTTTTTCAGACAGTATCCTTCTTTGTTTTGATAAAACAACTTATATGTTCCTTGCTGTAGATAGATTGATTTAACAAGACAGGATTCCCTCTCTTGTTGCATTTGAGTGCACAAGATATTTAATTTGCCATCAGCATGCAACGGATCAGTAGCATGGGACGGTCGAGGTTTTACTCGTTTATCCGGGTTCATAAAATACGTTTTCCAAGAGTGTAGTTTCCTCGAAAAAAGAAAAAAAGAAGGATTAGCAGCATGACATGCATTTCATTATTCTTAAAAAGGAGAGATTTTGCAAGTTTTCAATTTCCATGTGCTGCTGTGATGAAATGCTTTTTTTGGTGCAACTGCAGAGAGTGTATGACAAAGACACATTCAGCTTGGATGATAAGATGGGAGATGCAGAATTTGACATCAGTCAATTCATAGAAGTCGTGAAGATGAGATTGGATAACCTCCCTAGCGGAACCATAATAAGAAAGATTCAACCAACCAGGGAGAATTGCCTGGCTGAAGAGAGCTGCATTGTCTGGGCCAATGGCAAAGTGGTTCAGAACCTGTTTCTCAGACTGCGGCATGTGGAGACCGGAGAGGTTGAGCTCCAGCTTGAGTGGATTGATATTCCGGGTTCGAGGGGATTGTAGATTGCCGGCCGATCTGTGTTCTTAAGGTCTGCAATAATATAATAGTGTACAGTTAGAGCCCGGCCGGAGCGGTCAGCCGGAGACAAGTTTGCTATTGCTATGCGTGGAGATCTAATATGTAACTTGATCTTGCTATTTAAATGTTGTTCTGTACTTTTCCTAAGCTGTTGCTATAAAAATTCCGCCGGAGACGGCTACTTGTGCCGTCGTGTGTTTTTTTCTAGCAAAACAAGGAAAATAAGGATTGCATTTAGGTCATGTAAGAAAATAATATTTAATGGACTTGTTGGCAAGCCCTCTTTTATTTTTTGAGTGCATTTTCAAGCCTTCATCTTTTATTTTCTTTTGTGTGTGTCTGTGAACTCTCATATTTAAGATAATATGTTTTTTTTTTAGCTCTATATCTTGTCAATTTAGTGTGCATTCAAGCCCTTAACTCAAATAATATGATTTCTAGCCTTTATCTCTCTTCATTTTTATAGTATAATTTTGAGCTTTTATTTCTTAGATAGTGTGTTTTTTAACCTATCTTTTTTTTTATGTGTTTTTTAGCCCTCAACCATTTCTTAGATGATGTATTTTTTAATCTTATCTATTCTCTTTTGAGTGTGCTTTTCTAACCCTTAACAAGCTTAAATAGAGCATTTCTAGCTATATTTCTTCTCTTTTGAGTGCACCTTCTATCACTCAAACACCTTAAAATAGTCCATTTTCTAACCCTAGCACTTTCTCTTTTGAAAGTGTTTTCTAGCCCTTCAACCATTTATTAGATAATGCTTTTTTTTAACCCTATCTTTTTTTAGTGTATTTTCTAACCCTCAACCATCTTATACAATGTGCTTTTTAGCCTTATTTTCTCCTATTTTGAGTGTGTTTTTTAGTTATCTATCATTTCTTCGATATTATGATTTCTAGTCGTGCATTTTCTAACCCTATCTCTTCTCTTTTGATTGCATTGTCTAGCCCTCAATCATCTCTCATCCTTTTAAGTACATCTTTAAGCCCTCATATTTTTTTTTAATACACTTTCAAGCCCTCACTTATGAGATAATTCATTTTCTAACCTGTATCTTTTTTCTTCTTCTAAGTGCGCTTTCTATCCCTCTCATCTTAGATAATACACTTTCTAATCCTATCTTCCGTTTTCTTTTGAGTGTGATTTCTAGCCTTCGTATCCGAAAGCATTGTCTATCCCTATCTCATTTTCTTTTCGAGTACGCTTTCTAGCCCTTGCATCCTAAATAATTCACTTTCTAGATCTATCTTCATTTTTCCTTTCGAGTGTGCTTTATAACCCTCACATCTCAAATAATATGCTTTCCAACCTTATCTTATCCTTTTTGTGTCGCTTGCTACCCCTAACATACTAGATAATGTGCTTTCTAACCTTAACATACTAGATTGATGCGAGCCGGCCCAGAAACTCCAGCAAAGACGCATTACATGTTTAGGGGCTTGATTCGTGGTTTTGAAGGTTTCACCCAAGTCATAATTGCAAGGACCATTGAAGTATCTATGTGTAGGAGGGATCCAGCCCAACTTTATTTGGGCCATGAAGTGAGGACAACAAAGGACCCAAAAGAATCCTACTATAACTTGGAAACATGGGATTGATGGGTTGGATGGAAGAGCCTGGTTCTGAAACGAGGTCATATCATTCTGTTATTTTTGTGCTTTTTTTTGTGTTCCTTGAAGTTTTCCAGTGTTTGTGTTTATCTCCTTGTTCTTCGTGTCAGAGTCATCTAATAAACAAAAAAAAAAGGTTATATTTCATCGTTTTCTGTCTCTTCATTTCAGTATATATAAAAAAACAGAAAAGAAAAGAAAAGAAAGGAAAGAGAGATAGAGATATTAGTTGAAATTTGAAGAATCATTGAAATCTTGCCACAGAAAACACTACTCTGGGGAAGCATAAGCAAACCACATCGGAATCAGTTGAAATTTCATATTTCGTCTATTGGGATTAAGATAGTATCATATATCAAATTTGGGCTTATTCTGATATTGATTTATTGAGGGGTTATTTCGATATTCATTTCTGCCGCAAAAACACTACCTTAGTGAACCCATATAAAAACACTTTAGAATCAATTGAAACTTTACATTCTGTGTCCTGGGGTTGATATCGCATGATATATTAAATTGGAGCTTATTTCGATATCGTATACTAGAGGTTTCAATTGGAGGTTCATTTCTGCCGCAAATTGATCACTCAAGGGTTTGTGTACCTAGCAGTACTAGAATGACCTAAAAAGTAAGTGTTGTTTTTTGTTTAGTACTAAAATACTAAATATTGATTTTGAGGTCATTTCGAAGTCGTTTGTTCTGGGTTACAATTCTGTTACTTAAAAATTGCGTAAGAAGTTAGATTCTGCTCAAGTCTCAAAACGTGATCCTTACTGTTTAGTTTTTGTCCAATTCTCTGTTTTTGTTCTATTTTCAGCTATCTAGGAGTCAAGTAATTGTTTTCGCTAGTATTTGCTTCTGTTTTATTTCGTGTCTTCGTATCGTCCACAATTTGTACGAATTTGCATTGCTACTCGCGAAATCATAATCGTAGTTTTGTTTTGCTTTGTTTTCAGTATTTTTATTGCTTCTTGAGTCTGAAATTTATAATTATAGTGCGCTGCAAAGGCTACTGACTTTTATTTGTTGATTTTAGTTCGTAAGGAACCACAAGAACACAAGTTATGAGGTAAGAGGCGTAGTGAGCATATTAGAGTGAAAAGCCTTGATTGTTTTTTTGTGTGATACACGAGAGGTGTGAGGATATTTTTGCGACTAACCGAATTTTGCAGATTCAAAGGATGTTTGAAAATAACGAATCAGCGACACAAAACGCTGACGTTGCTTTCCAATTGCGAGCCTTATGTTAACAACTCGAGTTGTTGTCTAGGATGAACATGGATCTGACAGATGATGTGAAATGGATAAAGAAACAGAATATTAGGGCTGATCACAGAAGAAATACGATCCGTAAGACCGTACCGAATACCAAATCTAATTTTGACGTGTTTATTGATGAAAACGCGGATGTGGGTGAAGAGGACTATGATGGTGATATGGAATCTAGAAGTGACAAATCTTATTGTGAAGGCAAGCCACCATTGAAGGATAGTGAGAGGGATTAGTTAGCATTACCGGTTGCGGTGTCCTTGGTTATGAGGTCTACACTCCAGGTTCAGGTCAAAGAAGATGAATCTAATCAACAAAAAGAGAATATCTTCCAAACGCGTTGTTATGTACAAAGCAAGGTGTGTGGTTTAATTATTGATAGCCAAAGTTGTGTTAATGTTTGCAGTACAACCCTTGTAAGTAAACTGAAATTGAGTACTGTTAAGCATGCGAAACCATATAGATTGCAATGGCTGAATGATGGTGGTGAAGTGAAAGTGACTAAGCAAGTTGTGGTTCCATTTTCGATTGGGAAATATGTTGATGCAGTTCTGTGCGATGTTGTACCGATGCAAGCAAGTCACATCTTGTTGGGGAGACCATGGCAATATGATAGGAAAACAGTTCATGATGGGGTTAGAAATCGATATACCATTGTAAAAGATGGTAAAACCATCACTCTTGTATCTCTTACACCCAAACAGGTGCATGATATTCAAATAAAGATAAAACGTGAGTATGATGAGGCAATGGGGAGAGAAATCAAGGTAAGGATCAAGGGGAGAGAATACCATCGGATGCGACCAAAACCCAAACCACTACAACCCATTCAGACAGTCATCCAAACACAAACAAGTCAGACCATTCAACCACAACTCAAAAATACCCCAAACTCCTCGAGAGTGGAGGTAAGACAAGAGGAGTGAAGAAAGTCAGGAAGAGTGATGAAAATTGTGTGGAAAAAGTAAAGAAACAACGAAGTTTTTATGCTAGAGAGGGTGAGGAATTTGATGATTTGTTCCCTGACGATACTCCAAGCAGAATACCACCATTGCGGGGGATTGAGCATCAGATTGATTTTCTACATGCAGCTTCAATTCCTAACCGACCATCCTATAAAAGGAATCTAGAGGAGATGATTGGGCTGCAAAGGCAAGTTTATGAGCTAATAGATAAGAGATATATTCGTGAGAGTATAAACCCGTGCTTCTCATGGAGGATGTGTGTTGATTGTCGAGTCATCAACAACATAACGATTTTGATTCGAGGTCGAATCCTCTCAAGGAGAGAGGGGATGATGCGAGCCGGCCCAGAAACTCTAGCAAAGACCCATTACATGTTTAGGGGCTTGATTCGTGGTTTTGAAGGTTTCACCCAAGTCATAATTGCAAGGACCATTGAAGTATCTATGTGTAGGAGGGGTCCAACCCAATTTTATTTGGGCCATGAAGTGAGGACAACAAAGAACCCAAAAGAATCCTACTATAACTTGGAAACATGGGATTGATGGGTTGGATGGAAGAGAATAAATAAACCTTATGGGCTTCATTTAAGTTAGTTAGCTACAGCCCAAGGCTTGTTTGGGCTTAATTAAGACTTTGTTTTCAGCTAGGATCCAAGGCTTGCTTGGATTAAGTCATGGGCTTTTCAATTTAGGATATTGGGTCAGTTTTGAATGGATCTCTTTTAAGTCCACATAAGAGGTCCATTAGGGTTACTTTTTAAGAACTATTTAAACTCATGTAACCCTAATTTCGGGAGCCATTGATTAAACTTAATTCTAAACTTTTCAGTTTATGTGTGAGAGTGATTCTTGCATTCTTTAGTTCTTGAACGAACTGAATCCGATTTATCGAAGATTAACTGGCTTCGTGGCATCATTCTACTCATTCCAATAATGCTGGTGCCTTGGGGTAGGTTTCCATTGTGTCACACTCCTATCAGACCTTATTTCGGCTTTCCAGGATCTTATCTCATTCTTGGTTGTGGGTTGCGTGACCACGTGATCACGAGGTTCGCATCATAGATGATGCATTTTCTAATCGTATTCCTTCTTCTTACTAAACACTCTTTTTAGCCCTCACTTTTAAAACTTTTTAAAGGAATGACCTTTTCTTGATCTGGTAAATTCATTCTTTGATTTCTTTTTATTTTATAAGAGCTTACTATTTAAAGTTTCTTACATGACTTTCTATCGTAAGTATTGTAAAGAGAGATGACAACTATTATAACCTATTTTTGGGTTATTCCTCAATATTGATTCATTTGTATTTTAAGATAAATAATAATAATAATAATAATAATAATAATAATAATAATAATAATAAATAGTTAGGGGATTGAGATGATGAAAAGATCAAGCTAAGATTTTGGATGAATTCGAGAGCCTGATTATACCCTATTGTTGGACAAATATGCATACAAATTAAGTCCAATTTCATAAAAAAAATATTTTAATAGACCAATTTGATTTAGTCATGGACCAAATTAAGAATTTAATTATGTTTCACAATTAATTTGGGTTCAATTAAAGGATTTAATTAAGTGTAGGGAATTAACTATACTCTAATAGGTCAAATTAATGTTATTAAGGACTTAATTGGTGAAAAATTACGTTTAGGAGCCCAATTTAGGCTTAATTGAGAATATTGAAATTTTAGGAGACCAATTTTTTTACCAAGATGATCGATGGAAATAAAGGACAAAATTGCAAAATAATAAAAAGTTTAAAGTCAATTAGTTGTCAAATTGGCAAAAATCAAAGTCAATGACTAATTTGAAAAAAAGACACCAAATGACAGGGACACAATTGATTGGAATCAAGGGTGAGACTGAATAGAATTAAAAGTTTAATAGTTAATTGAAGGTCAAATTATATAAATTCAATAATAAAGACCAAGCCGAAAAGACATCGAAATCTTGGGGTGATGTTGAAGTTCGATAGGGGCAAAATTACATAAAATTGAATGTCTGAATTCAATCAGAGGTGTAAAGATAAGAAAAACAAAAAATAAAGGACTAAAATGAAATTTAGCCAAAATCCATAAATTAAGGCCCAAAACAACGTCGTTTAAAAAAAAATAAAAAAAATAAACGATGTGTCATATTGTTTACTTCTCATTTTCTTTATCAAATTGAACAAAACATTCATCATCATGATGGGCTAACATTATTTTACCACCAATAATTGGAATCTTTCTGGATCGAATCAAGAGCCAAGATTAGGCAGATATAAAGACAAATTATCCTTTTCCAGCTATAAATATAAATTGATTTAATGCACTAAGGATCAAGCAATAGAGGCCAAAATTGCAGAAAAATCAATGTCGCCTCTTTTCTGTTCCCCTGTCACTTCTTCAACCACCTACACCTCACTAATGTCGTGACCAACAACAACCCAGCACCGTTGTAATCGTATTTCCTCACCGGCGATAGGAACCACCACCACGAACCGCTCTCTTTCTTCTTCACTATAGGTTTCTTCTCCACCAGCAACTACAACGCCGCCGCCAACCTAATGTTGGTGTCCGTGCACGACCAATCAATTACTTCTCCCTTTGTCAGGTAACTTTTATTCTCCTCCCTACAGCAAAATCATCCACTGTAAGCAAAACTAGAATTAATTTTGCATGTAGTTGGCAAATATAATCAAGAAAGTCAACCTAGTGACCATGCGGGCTTAGGTTGGACTCAGCTCATATGGCTGGGTTGATCCAACCCACTTAAAAATTAAAGAGAGAGAGAGAGTCCAGGTCTGTTGGGCCACCAATTGACCCAGCCCGACTCCACTAAGCCCATCCCAACCCATATAATATAAAAAATAAAAAATCCCAAAGATTATTAAAAAAAATTATGATTTTCTTGCATGTCTTTCTACCAATTTTTTTTTAAAAAATATCGAGTCATAGACTATAGTTCATGCCCCGGGCCAAATAGCAAACTCTAGTTGATAACAAAACTCTAGTTATTATTATTATTATTATTATTATTTTAATTTTCTTACATCAACACATTAAAATAATGATATAAAAATATATAAAAAAAAGATTATTTTAAAAGCACAAAAGCAAACGAGCTCTTGTGCTTTTAAATATAAACCCCAACAGTCAGAGAAGCAAGAATCCCACCCCACCAAAACTGCCTCCAATAGTTATGATTCTCGAGCATTTCTCTCCATCCAAACAGACCTCAAAACCTATCCTAGTTCTACTGTTCTAGTGCTGTCCACCATCAGTACCGGCGCTACTTGTCGTCTAAAATTAATACCTGGTAGCAAATGCTCACACCCTACAAGGGTTAGATATCATAAATCACAGTAATTGCTACATTGCGACTCCCAAATATATCATTAAATTGTTTGCATCAACCAATCAAAACTACCAAATAAGCAACTGGAAGAAGAAGAAAAAGAAGATAAACAAATAAAATTTAAAGTTATTTTAAATTTTTTATAAAAAAAAATACATGTCTTTACTAGAACTCGATATCTGATATAGATTTCACAAACTCTCTTCTTAAATTCAACCATGAAATAAACAACGACCACACCTACTTCCAACTACTTCCAACCTACTGCTACTACTACTTCACATCCTGGAGACCACATGCAACTTAGTTTTTGTTTTAATAAAACTATAAATAAAAAATCTCAAGATTTATTTATGTAAACAGTGGTTGTGTTAATACTTTTTTCAAGTATATTGTTGGAGTAAAACGTAAAACATAGAGCACACCTCTCCCATTACAAAAGTTTCATGAAGAAACTGCCTACTTCTCGTGATGTTCGTTCAAATTAAAACCCAAAAGTAAGAAAAATTAATCAACAAATAATATAGCATAATTAGTTTCCTGATAAATCTTAATTTATGAAGAGAATTCCACTTCTATGTGACTCCAAGTTTGTCTATCCCTCCTTTGGTAAACCTTATCTTGGCCTTAATCATGCTTATCAAAGAAACAGCTCTGAACCTAGCTAGTAGAGATGACATATTTTTAATTAACTAAAGATCACGTCAAATCTAGAAAAAAATAATAATTAAAATATATATAAACATCAAAAGAAAATACCCAAATAAATAGATCAAAAGATTAAGGCTCATAATTATCATGTGTTTCATAAAGCAAACAATTATCCAAATTAAAATTAAGTACTAAATTCCACTGCTATTTTTCTGTTCTTGCAAATAAAAAAAAACCCCGAACAAGCTCTAATCGTTTTAAAGACTACTCCTACAACGTTGAACCGAAAGAAAATTAAACATGTAATTAATTACTTAAATAATAATTTAAGCTAACCCTTTAGTCATCATCTTCTTAAACTCCTCAAAATTAACATTACCATCACCATCTTGATCAACTTCACGTATCATGTTCCGACAATCACTCAAGCTACACTTCAATCCCAGCGTCCTCATTACCGAGTGCAACTCGTCGACTGAAATCAGTCCATTCTTGTTCGTATCGTATAAATCAAAAGCATCCCTCAATTCTTTACTGTCGTTGCCACCGCCATCGCCACCGCCAAGTCCACCATTCTGGATGAAGTCGACAAACTCATCAAGATCAATGTAGCCATCGCCATCTTTGTCGAATTCTTTCATTATCAATTCGACCTCTGCTGGTGATACCTTGGTGCCCAGTTCGCTAAGGTTGTCTACAACTTCGCTGCAAGAAATCTTTCCATCACCGTTTTTGTCGAACTTGTTGAATACCTTCCTTATGTCGTCCATGGAACCGAAAGCTGTTGGGTTTCCTGATTTTGCCATTGTATGGAAAATAAAAGAAGAGACAGAGATTGTGGTTATGCGGCAGCTATTTAAGGAAAAGAGTAAAAGTGTTTTTCCTTTCTGCGTGTTGTGGAGATCAAGAAGCGTTTTATGGGGTTTTTTTTTATTCAACGCGGCTTTCACGCGCTTTAGAAACTTTGTGATTGGGTGGGCGTGGGGGGGAATTAATATGTGTGGTTGATCTCACTCGGTTTCGAGAACTCACTAGAGAAATAAATAAATTATTAGGTTATTAGATCAATCTATGAATTATTGATTCCGATAGTTAAAATCATTCCATTTTATGATAAAAATTAAAAAAAATAATAATAAAATCAGACTGATACCATGATGATTTTATGATTTAACTATATTTTATTTTTATTTTTCTCATTATATATTCGTATGTTTACTTACTAACACATGAGCTCCACGAGTCTTTGCTTTCATGGATGTGTTCGAAGATATGTTCGTAATTGTTTTTTATTTAAAAAAATATTAAAATAATATATATTTTTACTTTAAAATACAGTTGTGAAGATGTTTAAATGTTTTTTTGTATTCGTCGAGTGAGGTTTAACAACCATGAAGAAGTCAATTCACTTTGTCAGAAGTACTATTACGGACAATTAAGTCTCACATGTTGACAAATAATGTTCATAATTAAGGACAACCATTAGGATTTTAATTTACGAAAAGAATATTCTCCTTTATATATATATATATATATAAAGGTTAGAACTTAGAAGTGCCAGTTGAACAATTGTTCTTAAATAGTCCTAGAATAAAACAAATTGATCCCTACACAAATTGAGATTAAAATCGAGTCCTTCCTTAAATAATGTTTTTTGGGATTTCAATCCTTCCTTAAGTGAGGCAAACTTGGCAAATATATATTTAGAAAAGATAAACTGAATCTGAGTAGAATTATTAGAGGGTTTCAATTTTAATTAAACATTGTTAAGGGGATAATTATATTAATATTTTTGTTCTGTGACTATCTGTACTTTGGAGAGACGGAGAAGGAGTAAAATAAATAAATAAATAATCGTTTATTAGATAAATATCAGACGAAATTTGGGGATTTCCGATGGGCATAATATTTTGTTACCTTAATTAATTTATTTGTTATCGAAAAACCCATAGAATTGAGACACGTGTTTTCTGTATTTCGTTTTACTAGAGACTGCCTGTTTGAAGTCGTGTTAAAATTGTTTTTAAAAGTGTTTTTCATCCATAAATATATTAAAATAATATTTTTTTTATTTTTTAAAAAATATTTTTAATATCAGCACATAAAAATATATAAAAACACAATTTATTTTAATTTAGAATAAAAAATAAAAAATAAAAAATATATTTTTTATTTTTTAAAAAAATATTTTTGAAAGACAGTTAAAAACCCAAGCATCTGATATTTTTTTGAGATTTTTTTTTTATAGTAAATATCTGATATGATTGTAATATTTACTGCTATCTTTAGAAGGATTTTTTTTTCTTGTTTGCTTATGACAGGGGCTCTTAACTATTCACGCGTGAAATGAATTAATCGGATAAGTCTTGATGGGAATTTTAATTAAAAGGATGCAAAATTAAAATAAATACTCCTATCTCCAGCCTGGAAATACTTTTCAGGCTATTCACAGTATAATTTATTTTTATAATTCTACACTTCAATTCTCTTTGTATTTAATTATATTGATCAATGTTGAGCATGTGATATTAAATTTCTTATAATTCCACTTCTTCTTAAAATTTTCTTGGAAATATTTCATGAAGATTAACCATGTGGTCATATTTGTGTTATGGATGGGAGGTAGACATATTTGTTTTTATAATTCTTATAATTTATTATGATTTGTATTTTTATTAGGATAACATAGTGTCATGATTAGGTACGTGGGTTTTGATATTTTAACATTGATTAAATTATTGTTGTTTTTCTTTGAATAAATTATTTCAATCTTATGACTCGAGTTACTACTAATTAAATATTGGATTTTGCTTTTTATAGTGATGCTATAGTCTTATAACTTGGATTACTAGCATGTTAACACAATTGACTCAATTTTTTTTTTTTATAATTAACCTTCTCTTTTTCAATTTTATGATTTAATATTATATGTCAATGAGAATTAAGTTTTATAATTTATTTTGGTTTATTTTTTATTGGGTTATCTCAATCTCATGACCCTTAAATAATGCTTAATAGGTTAACCCAAGTTGAATTGACTTATTTTTTATGTTATTTTTTTAATTAAAATGTTTATATATTTTATTGTTCAACACTGAGTCTAATAGGGTTGATTGATGATTAAACTTCATAATTTATTTTGATTAGTTTTTTATAAGGTTATCTTAGTCTTATAACTAGAGTCTCATGTATTGGCGGGTTAAATCAAATTATTGTTTTTTTAATGAGGTTATCTTTAGGTTAACTTGGTTCACCTTTTTAGATTATTCTTAGTGCCAGAGAGGGATTCTGAGCATTTGGGACACCGCTGATACTATCAAGGCAACATGCCATCTTGAGTACTAGATTAATTACCTTGTTCTTGTTGGCAATTTTTTTGCTTCCTCTAATTTAGAGGCACGGTGCATTGCAGATAGAAATACCACTCTGATGGTCACATCTTGTTTATGTCCACCAGATAAGTGAAGAAGAGATATCTTTCTTGACTAAAAGGAGAAGATCCATATGATGATGCTGTTGTTCGGAAGCTATTCCATCCAAATCTAAAATAGTTGCTGTATAATTGCTTTGAGTTTGGATGATGACAGGAAATGAAATGAGAATATGCAAATCCAGAACTCCAATTACATGTTGCTTACAGAAACTCTAAAGAATTGAAATAAAGGAAAGGAGGCATGGGAGAGAATGCGAAATTGTAAAACAGGAATCAAGAAGCAATCTAAATTTTGCAATATAGAGTGAATTGGAGAGTTTTGGATATTTTGACAGGACCTTTTTCTTATCAGCTTTTCCATAAAACTGCAATTTGAGAAAACCTTATCTGCCTATAAAAGTTTTCTTTGTTGAAGGCAGCTCTGACAGGCTGTCTTTCAAGAGGATTTGACTCATAAATCAAGTGAAAATGCACCGTGATTTTTAAAACTGATTGACCTTCTCCCTCCTAGATTGGAGATGATGTTTTCTTCTAATATCTCTGACTAAATTTTCGTATCTTATATTTTTTCAGGAGTTCAGTGGGAGAGTGAAGGGTGTAAAGGTGGATGCTGTGGACACCACTGGTGCTGGGGATGCTTTTGTTGCTGGAATATTGTCACAACTAGCTAAGGATCTCTCCTTGCTCCGGGTAATGCCATTAACAATTAGATTAAGGAAATGGTAGTATAAATTTACACAAGCATTTGATATCTTCATCATATTGCAAACTAGTCTGTTGATATGTACTGCATAATCCTAGCTTTGTCAACATATCAGCTGCTGGCTCGGATATGCCCTAGGCAATCTCATTAACCATATATGATCCTGGCTTATCATTTCATTTGATTCAACTATATAACCATTATAAGGTGCTTTCTTCCATTGTTTTAAAGAAACTTGATCTTCCGCTGTACTAGGAATAGGTTATAATCATGCAAGGAATTCATAGAGCTAGACAATCTCAAGAACTTCTCCAGTTTTTCTTTTTAAGTTTGGTTTCCAGCCCAGTACAGGTTATTGTTAAGCAAACTAGTGCAGGCCATGCTTAGTTTTCACAGTTTATGCTTTTAAGCAACAGTGTACTTTATCTTTTAACTTTATAAGTTCACTTCTGATCGACTTCTTTTAATCTTTAAGAATGAGGACCGATTGAAGAAGCTCTCAAGTTTGCAAATGCCTGTGGTGCATTAACTGTGAAGGCGAGAGGTGCCATTCCAGCTTTGCCAACCAGAGAAGCTGTGAACAGTGCCATCATTCAGCTTGTTGGATAGAGTTTTTTGTGATCTCTGTGAGTAGGTAATAAATTCCATGCCAACTCTTTAGATCGTTCGACAATTCTTGCAATGATGTAACATGCAAGTTTTACCACAATCTGTTGAGTGAAATCATTTGAGTCCCGAGGATCACATCAACCCGGCCCCTTGAATCGCACCATATTGTAAACATTCAGCTGAGGTACATCATCAATAAAATAAAATTCATATTTTTTGTGATGTCTTGTCTTTCTCACTGCAATTTATGTCTATCCCTGCTGATGAAGGCTTCTTGACGAATATGGCCTGCAAAATTTTGTTAAAAGTCTATCAGGCTGTCATCTTATAATCAGGAAAAAAAATCTGATTGGAATGGTTAAGTTTCACGGCTCAAGTATAATCCTTATTTTCCTCCCAGCTGGCTTCCTGTAAGAAATCCAAGCCTTGATCGACTCACACCAGCACAATTGTAAAGCCAATACTGTCAATTTTTCTCCAGCGCATCTTAAACTACAAAATGAAGCAACTTTACAAGATTTGAAACTAAGATCTCCCAGTGCAAATATCAAGTCTCTCGGTATTTGAACATAATTCTAACTTGAGACCTCCAAGTGGAAATCTAAACTCAATCAAGGTGTAATGAAGTGCTTAATATTGTTGAGGCAACAGAAGAAATTTCCCATTAGTTCCTATCAAAATTGAGACATTTTCCTGTACATTACGTCCAAATGATGAAAACGAATTTACAGCAGTAATCACTATAAATATAACTCTGCATTATTTGACAAGCTGACTGTTTTAACCGATAACATATCCTATTTTTCGTTGTGGGAGTTGTGTCATACCTTTGACTTCGTTAAGAGAACAACAAATAGTAAGTGACTGTGTCAAATGACTGACATCCAATGTTTATCCTAATTTTTCTGTCGTTTCTTTGAACATTCTCTATTATTAGATTGGTCTAGTTTAAGCTTCGATCGGTCTGGTTAAACCAAAGGATATTGTCGGCAAAATAGTAGCGAGTTTTCAGGTGATCCGCTCCTATTCCGAGTTCATTGGATGGCCTTAAAAGTTGAAGACGTTTATCATCCCTTTAAATACCCATCTCTTTTACCTCCCTATCATCCTCATTCAAAACTCCAAGGCTAGGATCAAAACAGACTTACACCAACATGGCTGACGAAAAATCTGAACTGGAGCGCATTTTCAAGCGTTTCGACCTGAATGGCGACGGCCAAATCTCCGCAACAGAGCTCGGCGATTGCCTGAAGAGCCTCGGATCAGTCACACCAGAGGAGATCAAGCGCATGATGGCTGAGATCGATACTGATGGTGATGGATTCATATCATTCCATGAGTTCTTAGATTTTGCCAAGGCTAACAGTGGTCTGATGAAAGATGTTGCTAAGGTATTTTAATGTTATTTTTATTCGGGAAGTGATGTAATCCATGATTGTGAAAGGCAGAGGCAAGTCCATCTGAATTTTGATTGACACAGGCTTGGCTTGGCAGTTGCAATACAAACATCTAATATCACATCATGTTTTTATATGTGCAATTTGGTATCTTGATAGTGAAAGCGCAACAGCCAAGTGATTTTGTGGTCAAAACTAGACGCTGCCCCTTGCATGCTTTCAAATCCTAAATGGCTCCAATTTCAGACCATTTTAGATGCACAAAAAAAATAAAATTGATCATCATCTTATTTTTGTCCATTGACTGGGATTATCATAGTAACATTTTCTGGTCAGAGGATGTTCAATTCCTTGGTCATTTACTACAGTATGATCTTCCAGTTCTATGGTCAGGTGGAAAGATCCACTAACAAACCTTATGCTTTATAATGCAAGTTATGGCCTCGAGAACTCAGAATTCACATTTCCTGATACCAAAAAGAAAAAAATCAGAAAGTTGAATATACCAGGTTTTTTTAACGACAGTAAAGGTGATCATCATCCTCACACTCTGAAACTCCTAACATAGCCAAAGCTAAGTGACTATTCATCTCATTTTTTGTCTGATGTAGTTTAGGGCAACAATCTATAATCCCGGAAAAATTGGATTTCTTCCTATTCGAATAGATTGGTTGTTCTTCACCTCTCAAAATGCCAATGATTTCATTTATTCCTGGTCTTCGAGATTCTTCATTGCTTACAGAGGCAGCGGCAGCCTGGGTCATCTGGGTTATTTGATTTGTATTTCTCAAAGTGCATTTAAGTTGTGGATCAAGCAACTCCTCAATGGCTCCCTTTCCCTTCTGCAATAGGGGTTTAGCCTGCAAAAAGATTGCAGGGTCCATGGTGTCAATTTCACACATCCAAGCCAAGCAGATACTATTATTAATAAAGACACAAATGTCATCATGCTGTCACCAAATGGCCAATATCAAAGATTTACTACTTGCTCAAGTCAAAATGATTTTTCATAATGAATCAAATCCTACCATGAGTGACCTTGTTGCCAAAGCAAAAGCACATGGTTTTACTAGCGCTTGAAGGGAAAAATCATAGTAAAGTTTAACGATGATAGAACTCTTCAAAATAATAAACCATGAGACAGCAAAACAAACCCATCCTCCATATGATGCATCTGCTACAAGAAGTTTGGTCAGTTTGTGCATGATTCTGGGGTGAAAAATGCATAATAGTTCATGCTTTGGCAAAAGAAGTCGGAGAGTTGAGGTTGAAAGTAAACTAGAAGGAATTGATAAAGTCGAGCTAAAGCCTAGAATTCTAGACACCAGTTTCAGAGCAGTCTCACTGCCAATCCATTTCCCTAGGATCAGCAGAGAAAAATTATGCATAAATCCCTGTTCATAGAACTAGAGGACAGAACAATGCCATCCTTGCAAAGCAAATTATATATGCTCAAAGTTTACAATGAAACGCTATTTGCTCCACATCTGATTCACTCAAGCATTACAAGGTCAGAGGGACTGATGGAAAGTTAAAAGGAAACTAATTCAGTAACCTACCCATAGGACCAAATTCTCTTCCCCCAGTGGCTTCCTCGCTTCAATTGGCTTCCTTCCAGTAATTAGTTCCAATAGGACCACACCAAAAGCATACACATCGGTCTTATCAGATATTTTCCCATGTTGGAAATACTCAGGAGCCAAGTAGCTGCACTTTTAGATTTATATCAGCAAATGGGGAAAAAAGTATAAATTTGTTGAACCAGTAAAAAGATCATATGGTTTCTTTTCTCAAGTTTGTAGCAGTTCATACCCAAATGTTCCCTTGACAGTCTTACAAAGGAAAGGGACTGAAGGTGCAGAAGTCCAGGTAGCCAAACCAAAATCACACAACTGCAAGCATAATTGTCATTTTTTATCAATAAAAATAACATGCATAGCTTAAATTGATTCTGAATACCATAGAACCACTTAAGTAAGAGATTGTACTCCATAAAACAAGCCCTTACCTTTGGGACTTTCTTGGAAGAAAGGAGTATATTTGAGGGTTTAATATCTCTATGAACAACACATCTTTCAGTTCCATTATGCAAATATGCAATTGCTTGTGCAATTCCAAGTGCAACCTTATACCTCACAGACCAGGGAAGGCCTGAAGAACCCTTAACTCCTCCCTTCCCTTTCTTCTTATCTACAAAATGTAGGTACTCCAAAAAGTACTCAAATTCCAAAAAACTCAAAGAAATCCAAATTCCAAATCAAAGAAGAAGAAAATATACCGTGCAAATGGCGTTCTAAGCTGCCACCAGATACATATGTGTACACCAAGAACAAGCCCTCCTCTGGATCAATACAGAACCCGATAAGAGGCACAATATTTGAGTGGTAAAGAGAGCTAGCAATCATTAATTCTCTACAAAATGCCTTTGAAGCCTCTTTATCCTCCTTGTCTAATCTCTTAATCGCCACAGCAGTCCTCAAGAACCCAACTTTACCTCTAAAGACAAAGCTCAAAGCTCCCCTTCCCAAAACTCTACCTACCCATCACCAAAAAACAAATCAAAATATCAAAAAAGAAACAAGCTTTAAGATTAAAAAAATAAAAAAGAAGTTACCCATTTCTTACCTTTTGAGAAATTATTAGTAGCAGCAAGAATTTCACTATAACTGAATCTGACCAAAGAATTTGCAACCGGAGAGATACTTCTCTCAAGCGACTGAATTCTCCTCCATTTCAGCTCTTTAGCTCTAGTCTCATTCAATCCATTGTCCAAATTTACCATCAAAACAGTAGCTGAAGCTGAAGAATTCATGTTCATTGACTCAAGCTCAACTTGAGAGCATAAACTGAACCTGAAAGAAGAGTGAACTGACTGTGGATCAGCATTTGCCAACTCTGCACCACCACAGCCACCAGACTCTGCCAACAACCATGCCTTGTTGTGCTCTAAATTTGCGTTCTTGTTATTACTTTCCTTGCTGGTTTCATCACTCTCAGTTGGCACAAAACAGGCCAAACCAAATTGCCAAAACATTTTTGACCAGAAAGCTTTCATCTTTCGCTTATAATCATATTCAAAATATTGGTCTTTGGCTCTGAAAGTCGCAGTGGACAGAGCATCACTACTAGAGCTATTTGGTGGCTCTTCCGTGTTTATACAAGAGCATGGAAGGAAACCCATTTTGAAACAGATCACAATAAATGCACAAACACCCAAAAACCAGAAAAGAGAGAATATAAAAAAGTTAAAGCTGATGCGTCCTTTGCTTCAAGGGTGGGAGAGAATTTGCCTTTCTTTATAGACTAGAGAGAGAGGAAAGATGTGCGTAATTTGATGGAGCTAAATAAAAATAAATTAAAAAGCACCAATAAAAGAAGAGAGAGTACCAAACAGGAAGACTGTGGATTGGCAAGAGGCTGTGAAGCTTGTGAGTTGTGACTTTATTTTTTATTTATTTATTATTATTATTATTATTATTATTTATGGGGGAATGAAAATTCAGACAAGAAAAGACATTGATTAGGACGTAAATCATACCAGGGATTGCATTGTAGCTTGGTGACCTTCCAAAATTTGTTGTCAACTTCTATGTGGTTGTTTACTATATATTTTCATGTTAAGATTATATTTGATATTATAATAGTTTTTATGGTTATAATTTTAAATAATAATAATAGTTTTTTTAAAATAAAATCGTTGTGAGATAAATTTTAACATATAAAATATATGATGGATTTAAAAATATATATTATTTTAATTTTTATATATGTGTAAAGTTTAATGTAAAAAGAAGTTATTTTAATAATCAAATAATTTTTTTCTATATAATTGAATAAAAAAAACAGAAGTTAACATAATACAAAATCTTCTCTAAATTATAAATACACCAATATAAGTATAAAGGGGTGATAGTATATAAATCTGGTATTGGAACGTCAAAATTGGTTAAGAAAGAAAAAACTTTACATTTAATCAGTTATAAATTACTTTATCCAATTTTAAAAATAAATTAAAGAATTTCTCTAATTTTAAAAAGTAACTAGCTAGTCTTTTTAAGATCATGTTTAGTTTAACATTACTCTCCTCTAAAAATATTATTTTTATTATTAATAGTTTCATATCATCTATTTTGTTTTCTCTATTTCTTGAAAAAAACAAGTAAATTGGAAAAACAAAAAACGAAAAGGATGACAATAGTTACGCTACAAATATATTTAAAAATGAGCTAATTATAAATTGCTATCACAGTTGACATCAAGTTTTGTTTTTTTTCCACCTAAGAATTCTGAAACTAAGCTGGGGACACAATCTCTCATGTTTTGGTTTGCTTTCGCTATTTTAATTAAAAGTCAAGAAATCTTAAAATAACAAAATAGCTCAATGTGGACAGAAAACTTCAAGGATGACGTGGATTTGTCACGGCTAAATGAATAGTATGTGACGGCAGTTATGGGTCGAGATAATTGGAATACTTGTCTATGAATTGGGACCATTTTTATTTATGTTTATTTTTTAAGTACAATATAATGATTCGATTGTTCTTAGAATTAAATTTTTAAGGCATGATTTTAAAGCTTTATGTGTGTGTGTGTGTGTGTGTGTGTGTGTGTGTGTGTGTGTGTGTGTGTATATATATATATATATATATATATATATATATATATAAAGAGATGGTTTTAGTAATTATTTGGTTCTAGAGATATTGTGGTAAATTGATAAATAAAATAAAAAATTATTCACTCAAGCATCATATGATCAAATGTGACTGACTCTAGTTGTTAAGAACTCTCTTCCACTATGTTATTGGATTCCTTGCAACATTTTCTTTTTCAATAGACAACACATGCTAGTTGTTTCTCTTTGGATTGTCACCACTATTTTTTTTTTTCCTTTTCTTCATACTTTTTTGAAACTCACGCTAACTATGTAAAATTTCAGGATAGTCTTCTAATTAGTTTCATGCATTTGAGTGTTCATCCTTATTCTTTTTAATTTGTAATATTTTCTTTGGCATTTTTGCAGGGTTTTTTTTTAAATTTTAATCTTTAATTTAAAATAAGTAAAAACATTTCTTTTTTTTCTTTTTAAAACTTTCAATTTCATCCTTTGATAAAAAGATTGTTTGTAATTTAGTTCTCAATAAATATATTTAAGCAAAACCACTTGCAAATTAATCACTTTTTAATCATTTATGACTAATTATAAACCTAATTTATAGTTTAATATCTTTTTATTTCTATAACATTCTTGATCACATGGACAATTTGGTTAATTCTTTATGCATTGTATCCATGAGAATGCTATTTTCTTAAAACATTAATGTTGAATGAAACTTGGAAGATCAAATTGATTTTTTCGTAAAAATAAAATAAAAAACTGAAGGAGAGATCGATCGATGTAAATGGCTGCGTTGAAAACTATCCAAAATGTATACATATTATGAGAGGGAAAACTTGGAAACAAATCTTATTTTCTTCTTCTTCCAATTTACGAGCTATAAATTGCTCTGTCTACATCAGCAAGACAACAACTATTTGCGACATTGATCACATATTTTTGATCGATGTTTTTTACCACAATCATGATGCCATTGAAACTTGCTGGCTGTTTAAGGGCCCACCTTGTGATTCAATTCATGATTGAAATTGTGATGAAAAGATGACGTTAAGACCAGTTAACCATAGGAATCCATGGAGTCCAGCTGCTCATTCACTTGTCTTTAGGGCACATTGAACCTGATGGACGACATTACTCAAGAGAAGACAGTATGGCCAATTATTATTTTTGATTTCAAAAAGCAGGTGCAACGGTTTCTATGTGGAATTGTTTATTTTGATTTTGAAAGTTTTATTTTATTTTGAAATATATTAAATTTTGTTTTTATAAATTATTTTTGATATTAATACATGAAAATAATTTAAAAATATCAAAAATATATAATAAAGGGTGAATGAAAGTTATTGTATCTCAAGGAATGGAATACTTTTCACTGGAAACAATAAATAGTAAAATGATAAAATTATTTTTGGACTAAGGAATTTTTAACTGAGTTATGAGAGTAAGGTGATATTTATTCATGGGCATTTTGGTCTTTTTAATTTTGTCAAAATAATGTAATTGTTTATCAATTTCATACCCTTCTATCTTTTTTATGTAATTTCATCCTCCGTTTTTTCTCATATCAAATTTTATCCTTTTACAAGTTTATTTTATTAATTGTTTTTCATAATTTCATCATTAAAAAAATAAATTAGTTGAGATTTAATCCAAGTCTATGATTTAACGGGTGAGTTTTAAAAATTAAATCAAGTTTATAAGTTTCGCGCATATTTGCTTGTTTTTTCCTTTTTTAACCGATAATTTTTTAATCATTTTAAACAAGTTTTCTTTGTTTTTTTACAATTTGCTTTTTATAAGATTAGCTCGAAGGTTATAATCATAATTACCGGTTTCAAAGGTTAACATGTTGTCTTTTAAATAATCAAGGGAAAACAATTATCAATATCAAGAGCTGTCTTGAAAGAAAAACATGTTGTTTTTCTCAAAATTTCTTTACGAGACATCATTCTTTTTAAAATGCTACTGGAATTAAGAACATCTTCTTCTATCTATTTTCAGAAAAATTAAAATAGAACATCTACTCTGAAAAAAAGGAAAATTAGAGAGAAAGTTTAATGAGTCCAGCATCTCATCTCTTTACTTTTCTTTTCTTACCCTTTTCGAAGGAGAATAGCATAGCATCAAATCTTGATGAGCGTTTAGATTTATCCAGGAAGAGACTGAAAGAAAGGAAATTTCTCACGCAAAGAATAAGAAGCACAAGAACAAAATGTTCACAAGATTCCGTTTAGACTAGAAGTCATTGTTGCAGTTGATTTTTTAAAATGTTTTTTATTCAAAAATATATTTTTGACATCAGCATATAAAAACAATCTACATATAAAAATTAATTAATTTAAAATAAAAAATTAATTTTTTTTTTCAAAAATACTTTTAAAATATAGTGTCAAACATCTGATTATATCCTGTCATAAACCCACAAACTAAGTAATTCAGCTTATTTTTTCTCTTCTTGTAAGCTTTTTGTTTATTTTTTTTATTTGATAGAGATATATACTAAGATACGAGATTACTACATCATAACCTAAGTGTATCTCAGCCACCATTCATCACCAAAACTTTAAAATTGATTACTCTAAAAAAGTAGCACTTCAGTCAGAAGGTGCATGCTCCAACACAAAGAAAAAACAAAATGGGTTCTTATTTTTTCTTAATTATGTCCCCATATTCTTGTTGCTTCGTAGCGCACCATCGTGTAATTAATAAGGTGGACCATGTGGGTTCAGCATCGCATATGAGCCGTTGAGTTAATAAAAAGTTATATGATCTTCAAGCCTTTAAAAAATAATGTCATCAAATGGAGCTCTATTTTCAAGTGCTTTGATTTGTTAAATCTGTTTTTTTTTTTCTTACTTCGATGCTCATGAACATGATACACACTAATTAATGGGCTAATAATTGTAACCTTATTCAAAGTTAATCAGAATTAGATTCCATAATCAACATCAATTCCATGTTGGGGCCCGTTTTGATTTATCGGAGAGTTCGTCTCGAGGATTGAAATATCTCGGGTCACATAAAGGAAGAAGACTAAAATAATTACCCAAAATTAAAATTCTTCGTACAAATTATCCAATTATTCGTCCCTATTAATTTGAACAGGAAGCCTCACTGCATAAATTAATTTAAAAGAGAAAACATTTATAACTCCACACTTGAAAGGACACTTCGTGTTAACACCACATGATGAAGGGACAAGAAGAGAAAAAACCCGTATTTATTAATGGTTAAAAACCATTGGGTTAATTTATTTATTGTCTTTTAATATAATTTTTTTTAAATGAAATTAATTGTCCCAGATTCAAAAAAATCAACAATAAAAACATTATCCTTTACATATATACTCAAACCCTAGTCCATTTCTATTTGAATTTCGGGCCCCTAAGCCACGAAATTCTATTATTTAGGCTGCTATTGAGTGAAAAATATAAGAAAAAAATGTTAATAAAATAAAATTTACAATAAAACCTACACACTTCAGTCAGAAGTTCCATGGCCCCTCGTGACCTTAACACCAGAGCATGCATTACATGTGAAGTGACTTCGATTTGATTATAAGACTTGTTTTTGGTGCTTGAAAGTTTGTCAAATAAACTATCTAATCTTTGTTTATCTTAAATCTGCCAAGAGATGTGGGCGTGCCGGAGTGGTTATCGGGCATGACTAGAAATCATGTGGGCTCTGCCCGCGCAGGTTCGAATCCTGCCGCTCACGACTCTTTTTCTTAACATTTTGAATGCCATAAATAATTCTCTTGGACCTCTTCTATAAACGTAAACGAGGCTATTTTTGAAGTTCCAATTCTTACTGATGAATATTTTGGCCCAAGAAACAATAGGTACTATCTATTAAGCCCGTTTTATACTCGAATCAGGTTATTATTAAGGGTATGATTGATTGATGCTATTTTTAAATAATTTTTTGTTTAGAAATATATAAAAATAATATATTTTTTTAAAATTATTTTGGAAATCAACATATTAAAATAATAATAAAAAATTTCAAATGAAAAATAAAAATATTTTTAAATTACAATGCCAATAAATCACACTCATTTCTCATATACCCAAACATATACCCTTCGTCCCATACTTGCCTTGTAGAATTAACATCTCCTGCATCGGTTTGCTACGTCATTGTAATGATAGAGTTTTTAATGTGAAATAATAACATATTCTTTAAAATATAATAAGTATATATGCTCGTTTATTAATAGATAGTTTTTTTTAGATATGATAAAACTTCATCTCATGAAAAATACAATTTATGAGATTAGATAAGCGAGTAAAACATAGATTGTCTCATACTTTTACAAGGAATGCACGCCCTGACTCGAGATTTACTATGTAAATCATACACTTTCTGTTTCACAACACATCCTTTGAAGACCCCATTCATCGTCGCTTATTAGTAGTTTCTTTATAAGTTTGAACAATATCTGTTTTCTTCGCCAACACTTTTCTCTTTTTTGTCGAGAGAGATCGAAGAAATGATGGGTGAGAAAGGTGGGATTGAGAATGGGAGGCTGAATGTATTCTTCTATTCGACAAGAAAGATAAGAATTCAAGAACGTATTTGGAGGACCTCTCAAATCACTTCTGAATTATAAATTTTAATTCTTCTAATAACATTTTTTTAATTGAGAAGTCATTAAACATTTTTTTAATTAGCAAAATTGTACTATTCATAATTATCACAATTGTGAAGCAATTACTTAGATTAAAAAAGAAAAAAAGAAAATTTCTGAAGTGCATTTAATAGATCATAATTTAAAACTAAATGGTATTTATTTATAATGTCTGAAGTAACCATAACAAGTCTCATGAATACTACAAATACTAATATATATCGAAACATTGGGAGATCAACCTAATGATTATTTTGTCCAAGAAAATGGCTTCCATATTCTGTGAAATATATATTTATATATATGTTCTAGGCTCAAAAACAATATAATTAAAGTCCCGCAAGAAACAGGAAAAAAATGAAAAAGAAAATTAAAAGCGCTAGAAGGAGGGCTTGAACCTCCGACCTTGTGGTTAACAGCCACACGCTCTAACCAACTGAGCTATTCCAGCTGTTTGGTATGCACCTTCAAATGAATATATTAATAATGAGTTAACCGACACTTTTTCCAATTTCATTCACACAACCTGTTTCAGAACAGCCTCTGGTTATTGATGTTGGTTCTAGTTGAGCCAAAAAGAGGAGGAAGAACAAGAAAAAGGCTACAAAAATTAAGCAAACTGATGGCCAATGAGTTTTGATTTCTTTTTTCTGCACTAGTTTCTGTTTATTTTTGCCTGTGGTGGATCCTACGTGATGTTGAATACTTCTTCTGAACCAATTTGTTTCCAAAAAAATCAATTTTTTGGTTCATTTTAAATAAATATATTTTGGTGTTTTTAGATAATTTTAATGTGCTGATGTCAAAAATAATTTTTAAAAAATAAAAAAAATATCATTTTAATATATTTCGACACAAAAAATACTTTGAAAAGTTACCGCAACAGCTCTCCAAACAGGCCTGAGAGCCTCAATCCAGAGTAGATCCCTAGTTCGTGATCTTAAGGGCCCTCCAATTGGGGCCAGCATTCATTCGTATTTCTGCTGGGTTGACTTCTCCAGTGGTTTCTCTTAAGTGCAATCGATATTTCATTGATACATGGCATAGGGCATGTGAGCCAGCCCGCCAGCCAAGTTTTAGAAGTGCTCACTCTGTGATAGGTAAGTGGAAGGATATCTTCATATAAATAAAGCTACAAAAATATTAATTAATGTGATGGTTTTATAAAATAAATTCAATATGAATGCATTCACTAATTTCTCAATTTCTATTTTACTTTTATATTTTAAGAATCGAAGAGCTTTATTAACGAACGAAGGGTTAGATAGATTAAAGCCTCATGGTTTTTCTATCGTTCCTGAAAAGTTACTTCTATCGTTCAAGTTATGATTGATTTTTCTCGAGGTTTCAGTCTTCATATAGATGCAATATTTCTTGTAAATAAATAAATAAATAAATAAAACTCAACTTAGAAGCACGATGAAAGCTCCCTCCTTGTTAAAAAACCAAGTCCACCCCATCTCCCTTCTCCTCCTCAAACTATGGACTAATGAAACTAATGAAAGGTAAAGAGCCATACGGCCTAAAAGATTCATGAAAGGGCGTGCAAACATCTCGGCCACCTTAATTTCTTTATTAGCAGAGCATATGGGACGGTAAGATTTAAGCTAAAAATCATTTGGTTAGATATTATATATATTATAGAATGTACATGTATAGGAAATATTGTAGTCATACTCTTGTGTGGTAATCTCCACCAATGCTATTGTATATTGCCCTACTCATATATATAGAAAGGGATTGTCTAACTATTAGGTTAAGCCTCCTAATTATTCTCAACTTGGTATCAGAATCTGATGCCATCAAAACTCTTTTCTCCCCTCCCCTTTCATGGACTCTACTGCTGCTGCTGCGGACATCTCCCTCTCCACCGATGATACAGCACAGCCGGCCAGCCATCCCCACGCTGCTGGCCGACCTAATTATTCTCAACTATATAGTTTATATCAAAGAACGAATACACTTAGCAACGTTTGGTTACTTGTCGGACAACAAAAAAAACATATACCATGAGAACAGAAACTGTTTGGTTAAAGAAATAAAATAAATCTGTCTTTAAGATAGTTTTGGAGTAAATCTTGTACTTTCAAAATTAGTCAGACAGTAATTACACTACTTTTAAGTTCATATAGTTTTATAATGCTATCCAAATATACTAACTTCCAATAATCACAATAGATTAACAGCAACCTATATGTGTTTCGATCGATGCTGGAAAAGAAAACAAATCACAGATGGATTGAGCAAGTAGCCTAATTAAGGAGCAGTTCGCAAGATAAATCCCAAGTTATTAATTAACAACGATTGATTTAAAGAGATAAGATGGATCGATATTAAAGAAACACAAGTGTGTTTGTGATGTGTGCTGATCTGAACGCAGTGATGGGGTTCGCTAAATTCAATACAAAGAAACAGCACCTCTCCTTGAAACAAGGAATTGCTCTTATTTCAATGCCAACTCTAATATTTCTGTGATTTTATCCATCACGGTTTTTTTTTTATCAGAAAAAGAAAACATAGATCATGATCCTCATTGGGTTTGCAAACTATATAGTTAAATATCTTTGATGAGGAGACAATTTTTTTTAACTTCAATGCTAAATTAACCTGGTTTGTACGGATGATTATATTTTTTTTTACCCTAAACTGTATATTATATACTCCTTAGGTCTTGATTAATGTTCATTGGCGATGAGCTTATTATATGCCTAACGATGCCAGGTTAAATAGTTGAAGTTGTTGTGGTCCTTATAGATCTAATCAAAGAAACATGTCCTCAGAATTTTATAATTAATTAATGTATACAGTAAATCTTCTGATGATTGCTGTAAAAAGTGTATCAATGTTTGCTTGACTCCAGTTCATGTATAATAATTCCCTTGTGGTTAGATGTGACAATGCTGCATCATGCTGTACCAATTGAAAATGTGAGGCACACATACTCTTTTCTCTTCCCTTCTTAATCTAATCTGTAAAGGAATTCTTTTAAAAGAGATGATGTTTATTACTGTATTTTAAAAGTATTTTTTTTTAAAAAAAAATTAATTATTTTTATTTTAAATTAAAAAAAAATCATGTTTTTAGATCATTTTGATGTGCTCGATACCAAAAATAATTTTTAAAAAATATATAATTTTAATGCATATCTAAATAAAAAACACTTTCAAAACAACTGCAACTACAGTCCCAAACAGACATAAAATCATTTGCTCTATTGCACAAAGCAAAAAATTCTAATCAAGCAAGCATACATTCATGTTCTTTCTAAAAGAGATTTACTTGTGCAAACTATTGCCAAATCCTCAATGAAACTATTTGCATCGGAGTGTACTCAATGGTTTCTATTCTACAATAGTTATAAGAACTCAACCGGTAGTTGTCTCGGCATAAGGCTTGGGGGTAGAGTTAAATTGGGTTAACTCAATATTTTTTTTTAAAAAAAAATAAGTTTTAATATTGACCTAAACCAGATTCTGATTGGTGACCTATCTGATAACTAGGGTTTGTACAAGAAAGGAGATGAGTATAACCTAGCATGTTTGTTAACTACATACCAAGCTAACTAGGGTGTTCAAGTATTATAAGATTTTTTTTTTTAATTCAAATTCATGCATTTCAAGATGCATGGATCCGATAAGTCTTGAAATTCTTTTGTTTGTCGGATCTCTTTTGATCCCCACAATTAATAGACTTGCCACAAAAAAACATGGTGGGGTTCAAAATCATAAACACACACACACACAACCATGCTAACTTGTGAGAAATTTTGGAAACAAAATTAGGGAAGTGTTGAAAAGGAATTTTCAATGTTGTGGTAGTTGATGACTCGCCATTATTATCTTGCCGATCAAGTGCTGGTTGCAACAATTTTATAACCACAAGAGCTTTCCTTTGCGAGTTTACACAGTGCCATGGAATGTATGAAAATTATAAATTAGGGCATGAATCCACGTGGTTAAGCAAGAAGGAAGGATTGAAGGAAGCTGCACCCTCTCTAAATTAGTCTAAGTTCTTGAAACTGACAGTAATTATTTGGGGAAGCTGAAAGACGTGGGATTGCCGGTACATCCGCCGAAGCTTTTGCTTCTTTGCCCTAGTTACCTTCTTTCTTTTCTTCACCTTCTTCCAATTTTCTTCACCAATCTGCCAGCTAACAATCCCAATAAAAAGATAAAATAAATTATTTTGCTACGTCATTATCGAAATAAAATACTTGTTACTTGGACTTTTTGACCACTAATCACACTTGGCATGGTGAAAATTTACATGCAAATTATATTGTTGTTAATAGAACTGTATTATTTTTCGAGTCCCTACAAATAGGGGGGTAGAGGCTGTTGTTTTTCTTCATATTCTTGCCTTAGCTTGAGCTAGACCAAAGTAACTTCAAACCCACTTCATTCTTAGTTTCTCTCAATGTCACTTGCCAATGATCGTATGGGATCGGTTCAAACTTGTGCCTATAATGGAAATGTGATGGGGGACTTTTCCTCCTTGGGGTCTTATGGGTTTGGTGAATATCAGAAGGTAGAATTTCATGAAGAGGGAGATAGAACCTTTGAAAAAACTAGTGGGCTTATGATCAGGAATTTAGGTATGAACTCTTCTCCTAATTCTCTTGGCAGCCCGAGCAGTGCGATTTCTGGTGAATTAGTTTTTCAGGCTACTGACCATCATGCTGAAGAAGCTCATTCTTTGATCAACTTCAAAGGTATCGGACTCGATAACGTCATGCATAGCAATGGATCTTTGATCAGCTTTGAGCAAAGTGATAGGGTTTCTCAAACTAGTTGTCAGAAAGATGACTACACAGCCTGGGAGGGTAATTTGAGTTACAATTACCAGTGGAACCAGATGAATCCAAAATGTAACAAAAGCCCGCGGTTGATGGAGGATTTTAATTGCTTTCAAAGAGCTAGCAACTTCAATTCCATGACTGAAAAGGAAAATCATGGTGATTGGTTATACGCTGAATCCACGATTGTTGCTGATCATAGCTTTCAGGATTCTGCAACACCAGATGCCAGCAACTTCCATAAGCGTCCTAACATGGTATCTTCGTCATCCTCACGTTGTTTTTCATAATTTGTGATGACCCTTTTCTTGAATTATAAACCAGTGACAGAATTCATGGTCTTAACATTTGAAGTGATTTTGTTTGCAGGGAGAGAGTGTGCAGGCTCTAAAGAAGCAATGCAACGACGCGATAAAAAACCCAAAACCGAAGTCTGCAGCAGGTCCAGCTAAGGATCTACAGAGTGTTGCTGCCAAGGTTTGCTTTTCAACATTTCAAGGCTAACCTGTTTTCGATATTAAAAATATATTATTTTCTTTCGAAAATTAAGAAAAAATGATTTTTTTCTTCTTCTCAGAATCGACGAGAGAGGATTAGTGAGAGGCTCAAGATATTGCAGGATTTAGTCCCTAATGGCTCGAAGGTAGACTCCACTGCTAAAGACCTTTCCCCTGGTTTTAATAGAGACCATGCATGAGCTTAATTTATTAATTCTCTATTCTTAATGATGTCTCACACAGGTTGATTTGGTTACTATGCTAGAGAAAGCCATTAGTTATGTTAAGTTTCTTCAATTGCAAGTAAAGGTAATTACTTGGATAAATTTTATCTCCTTAACTTTCCCTGTTATATGGAATACAACAATGCAAGTTGATCCATGACATTTCTTCTTCTTTTTGCTCCTACAGGTGTTAGCCACTGATGAATTTTGGCCAGTTCAGGGTGGTAAAGCTCCTGATTTTTCTCAAGTAAAGGAAGCCATTGATGCCCTAATCTCACCTCAGACTAAAGACAGAAACTCAGGCTCAAGCTCAAAGTAATGTCCATGAAAATTCAAGACGAAGAAGAAAGAAAATCACAAGCACTGATTTCCATGTTGAAGACAGCTTTTCAGAAGCAAAGGGAAATCTTAGTCTTGGAAGTTTGTGATGTTGGATTTTGTAGCAAATACATAATAATTTTTAGCTTTATTTTCATCTGGAGATCTCGTAGAATTGTAATAAAATCTATTTTCATCATCTAATGAAAGCTGTGACTGCAACCCTGTCCTCATTCCTACAACTAGATCTATGATACTTCACAATTAATTAAGTATGAATTCCTTATCATTTTTTTCTCATTCATAGCACAAAAATAAAAATAGCCAGGGCACATTACAGTTTTTATTAGTTGTAATTTTTTTCTTAAAAATTTTAAACCATGAACTTTATATCCCTCGGAAATTAATGAAATCAAAATATCAGCTGGAGCTACAAAGAAGCTTCATGGTGATCATAGATAAGCAACCTGAAAAAAGAATTGTCGAAACCAAGTCACCACCTCACAATTTCCAGTAATGGAAGGGCATCTGCCATACTATCACCTCCCTCAAAATCTGTGAATACTTTACTAGCTAGTCTTAAACCTAAAAACAATCTCGAGACAGGGATGAAAAGCAAATAGAATTTCCACGGTCTATTAAACTTTTTAATCATCCAGTTGATCACATTGGAAGAATCCAATCCAATTATAATTGTCTTCCCTAAAAATTCTTCCTATAGATGATTGCTCAGCACTGTCTTTTCCACGTGCCCATCATGTAATGGTGATAGGATATTATTAAGATTCAGAAACAATTATAAAGTCTGACATAAGCAATTAATAATAAAATTTTTGTTAAAGGTTGAAAATAGTACATAATTTCTAGTGTAAATTAAAACACTTACGTATACAAGTAATTTAATTAAACTAAAATTATACAAAAAAAAGTTACAAACCTCTTCAAAAATTAAATACTTACAAAATAATTTTAAAACAAATCTCTATAGAAAATGTAAATAAGAAAATAAATAATTTCATAAATGAGCGATATCAATCAAAATAAATTTAAAATTATTTTACAAAAAAAAAGGTTTGGATATAAAAAATAAAAATAAAATAATAGATTAGGTATTGTGGCTTAACTAGTCAAACTTGTAATTCAGATCAGGAACTCAATCAAGTAAATTAATTTTTGTATCTTCAATTTATACCTAACCTAGACACACACACACACACACACACACACATTAAAGGTACAGGTAACTTTTTGTCCACCCCTATTTACCTTGGAAAAAAAACATAGATGACATGTCTTCTGCAAACCTAGATTTTGATCACTACTAAAGTGGCTAAAAAATTAAGGCAACATTGTTTTGTCCAAAAACCCCAATTTGCAAGCCATTGCAACCCAAAAAATACCTCATTGGTACCCTTGAAACACCCACAAATCAATTCATCCACTCAGAATACCAAAACAACAGCCCAAAAACACGAAATCAAACTCAATAAGATTTATCTTTATGAGCTTAAATATGTTTTCCCAAGCAACATTACATGTCTAAACAATCACCATCAAACTCCTCTAATCTCATGTAACTTGTGGACATAAAATCATTTTATTGTGGTGATAAAAAATAGCTTGAATGATGGATTTCTCTATCATTGTTGAAATCAAGCAACTTTTTTCTCTCTCTCTCTTTTATTTCTAATCAAGAACTAAAATTAATACAAATAAATTTTGTATCAAAACTAAATTTTAAATGACCTGAAATCATATAATTTGTGTTTGTAAAATTTGAGGACCTAAATGTGGTTTTCATATAATCTCTAGCATACTTTTTAATATTAGTTCATAGTCTTTCAATTTCACCATTGCCTAATAAATCCATATTAATTGACCTTCAATTAGAATCAAATCATCTAAAATAAAAAACTTTGAGGATTAAAATGAATTATTAAAAAATGAAAAATGTCATTCTTAGTGTTTTATGTGTGTGAATAGTGCCAACTCCACAACACACAGACCACACATTTTAGTTTTTTTCTTTTTATCTCTCTCTCTCTCTCTCTCTCACACACACACACACACACACACACACATATATTAATGGATTATTTATTGGTCTATATAGACCTTCACAATTAATCGTTCATGAATTAGACTTAATACTCCATATCATTTTTTGGACAATTCCTCTTTATCTATAAATTCTAAAAATTGTTCATTTCATTTTTACTCAAGTTATAACAAAACAATAAGAATAACATCTATAAAGCTTTAGAATTCTAACAACAATTCTTAAAATTGTTTGAAGGGATTGGGATTTCAATTCCAATTGAATAAAATGAAGGCTAAAGAAAGAGAATAATTAAAGCAAAAGCTAAAGACAAAAACATTGTGCTTATATACTCATATCACTATTTACTATAGTAGTAAAATGATATATTTACTTTAAAACAAGAGACTCAATTATCTTTGATTCGAGGGTATTTTGATTTTGTTTACATGACATATTAATCATTAAAGATTTATGTGGGGGTATACTTGTCTTTTTATAGTTTTGTATTATAGTATAATGATCTAATGACCCTTTAGCTTAGAAATTTTAAAACTAGCTAAGAGGGATAATTTTTGTCTTTTTATTAAATACAATAAAATAACAAATTCACCTTTAGAATAAATAAAAATAAGCCATACATTATGGGGCATTTCAATCCTTTTCATATATTTTTTTTTGGAATTACAAGATCATCGAGGGAACTTACATTTTTTTAGTTTGTTGAATTAATTGTTTAATATAAAAAGTTTTTAGCATAGGTGATGCACATGGCAATGAGTGGGAGGCGTTGTTGCCCTATGAACGCCATGTGATTGGATCACCCTTTTATAGCTTAATTACCTTTTTGTGTCAGAAATTACACCTTTGTAGCATAATTGGATGCGTCACCATATTCTTTTTTTAGTGATGTTAAATGTGTCTATTGAGGTGATGCGGTTTGTCATTGATTATGTTTTTTCTTCTTCTTTTCTTTCTCATCTCCATAAAACTACAAGTTTGTCCTATTTTTTTTACTATTTCAACTTTAGTCCTTGTTCCTAGTCCTTTAAGAAATGTTTATTTTTTTTTCGCATTATCCTTCAATCTTAAGTCATCATATATTATTTTTCCAATTTGGTCCATTTTACCTCAATTTCTTATTTCTTTCCTTGGACTTAAATAGAAGTTTTATTGATTTTCATTTTCATCTTTAAATCTAGATTTATGGTATATTATTTTTTAAATCTAGTCTTTATATTTTTTTTATTTGTTTTTAATTCTTTATTAATGTTATTATTCTTTTCAATTTAACCCTCAAATTTAAGATTTGCTTTTGTCCTCTAATTTATTTTATATTTCTATTTTAACCCTTATTATTTTAGTTTTGAATCATTTTATGCAATCTTTTCCTTATTTTTTCGTTCAACATTTCAGGTTATAAGGATTGAGCTTTTCAAGTTTTTCATAGATGATGCTTTTGTCATGATGACTAAGATCATAAGAATGAAAAGTTAATATGTGTTGATATTTTTTTTACTTATTGTTTTTTCCTGATATTGTTGTTTAGCATTGCTTTTTAAAAAAAAAATTGCCTTGTGGTTTTCTTCATTTTATGTTTTTATTGATTTATATTTACCTCATAACCTAGGATATAGGTTTAACAAATTAACTCGAGCTAAGTTTTTTCCTTAATACTTAAATTGCATGTCTATCATGCTAGCTCGGTTGATGTACACCGATGTTTTTTTTTTATTTTTTACTGTATCTTATCATTCCATTTTTAATTGGTTAAAAATTAAACAACATTGTTTTTTATGCTATTGGATAAAAAACATTTCCAAACTACTATCTAATATATATATTGCTATTGTTGCCTTTTTTGTTGTTTAATTCAAATAAAACCAGTTTACTTTTCTAGTCAGGACCATAACCTAAATTGTTAATATTTGTCTCTAAAATATACTTATAATACCTGAATATCTATTAAAAAAATTGCACTAACAATATAGCGCGGCCATCTGGTGTCTTCTAGTTCATAAAAGAAACACTCACATTTTCTTTTCATTCATGTTTAGAGACTAAGCAATATTATATGCTTACATGTTAGAGTAGTATGACTTCTCAACTAATATATATTTACTCCATTAACTAATAATTGAAAGTATATATTGGACGTGTGTGTGTCACGTACACACACGTATATTTAATTTGATTCGAAAGGGAATTTAGAAGACAAATATGAAATGGGGTACGATATGATAAAAAAATCAGAGTAGGAGCTGTCAGCATGTAATTGCACATGAAGATGCATAGTTGACACGCTCATGTATAATGATTCTCAGATTTTCCTACAAGCATTGATGATTTATCTATGTAAATGTAGCTGGACCAGCAACACGTGACGTTGTCTTCATTATGAGCACGTGCACGTGCAAAAGATCTCCACGGGACAAAATTTGGAATCTACTGACTCTCCATTGTTGCTGATGAGCTACGAGATATTCTTTTCGTATAGCCAAATGACCTATTTCTCTTGCTAAATTCTGTGCTCGTCTAGCTTTGGAATGTGGGAGACAAGATGGCATGGGAAACTCTGGAAGTATAATACGCAGTATATACCCTTTCACTTCGACATGGGTAGGGAATATCGGGTTTGTAAAGTGTATATTATTGTAACTTCATTAATGAAATACACATCAAACCTATAGTATTTTATAACGAAAGTGTATGCGTACATGCATAAAAATTATACCTAAACACCTTACAAGTTGATGTGAATGCGATCTATCTATTATATTATCTCATATTAATGATCTACAAAATTATTTGTATCAAATATACTGGTGAGCTTTGAATCACTTGATGCATGGTTTACTTGTGGGGGTGTGGTTCACTTGTCAAACTCTGGGTTTGCTCTCCAAAGATTAACAGTTTGAGTCCCACATCTTTAAGAATTGAGAAATTAGTTGAGATATGCATAAACTGATATGGATATCCACGTTTCACAAAGAAATAAAACATTTATAGTAAGTACATTTTACTTTGAGTTGTAAACGAGGGATCACATGGCTAATCATCATATATTGTCGTACAATTGTATCATTGAAAGGGTATATGCTGCGTATTATACTTTTCGAGTTTACCATGCCATTTTCTCTCCCACATTCCAAAGCTAGGCGAGCACCGTATATCGCGAGAGTAAGAGGTCATTTGGCTATACGAAAAAGAATATCTCGTAAATTATAAATAATAGTTTTTTCGAAATCGTAAATTAATAAACTTGAAATAATAAATGATAATTATAGCTTCTAGTGGCCACCTGGATATGCAAAATAATAAATGACCTGGTTGCACTATTAAACTTCAATTAAATGGAAACTTAGATAAAGGGTGATTTCGAGAATTTGAAAGTTGTATAATTTAATTTCGATTTTCATGTCATGTATATTAATAATTGAAATTTAAAACTAGAGGGGCATCCGAAATGTTTACCTATTTATGTTGATGTTTTGGTAACGAAACATATGACCTTTCACATTACCATTTCAAGGTGTAAATCGGAAACACCACATAATGTAAGTGTTAAAATCAAAAAAGAAATTAGGTTTAGGGTATCATTTAGTAGCATTTATAGTCATGGAGATTTGTGTTTGAATTTTTATATTGTTGGGTTGGGTTTTGGGGTGAGGGAAGGGGATAATTTTCTTCTCACATGGCCCCAATTGGGACTTGCTCGTTGTTTTCTCAATTAAGGATATGGCTGTCTCTTCCGCAACCAAGAGGTTTCAAATTTATTTCCACAAATGGGGTAAGCTTCATTTGTTTATTAATCATGGTTGCATACTTGTCCTTTGACTCTTAACTAGTTTAGATGATCAAAACCTCTCGCAATATTCAATATCTTTTTAATTTTATATATATAATCATTATGTCTTGTTGTCCATTCAATTTTACTTCTTGAATCTATTCCAGTATCGCGACATATATAATTACCAAAATCAATTTATTGTAAAGAAATATATAAGTTTTTATCTCAATTAATATTTATTTTCGTTTCCCCCCCCCCCTAAATGTATCGAGTTATAACTTATAAGACTCCTTGTCTCTTCGATTTATATTTGTCGGGGAAAGATTCATATTGGTTGACACATATCAAGATAATTTGATGAAGGGAAAAGAAAAAAAAAGAAAAAAATTCCTGCATAGAAACACTGCTACCATCTATGTCAGCGGTTTGTCTGCTTAGAGATCCCGATTGATAGTGGGACTCGTGCCCTCATTGATCTATAATAACAAGAGCCTTGCTGTGTGTATGATTTGAAAAAAAATTAAATAAATTCTATTTTAGAAAACCTTCATTAGAGAAGTGTAGAAAGCTCTATTTATCATTCATGAACGAAGGATTAGGTGGTGCTTAAAATATTATATATGATGCACAGACGATGTGAAGAGTTTTATTAAATCTATTCTCTTGTAAAGGATGTAAGAAGATTAAATTTTTTAATAAATCTGATATTAAATTTTTTTTTAAAAAAAAACACGGTTGCAAGAAATTGTGTATTTCAAAAACATAAAAAGTCAGATATTTTCATTTACTTAGAATATATTAATTATTCTGTGCATTTGAAATTGTGCTTTCCTCTTTTATAAAAAGATGAGATCCGCTTACTAGGTTTCTTCTCGCACTATATTGTTGGTTAGACCAAAGTTTTTATGAATATAAAAAAAAATATTTGGACTATGAATTTGTTTTTAACATTGTCATTAAATCTAATCCAACAGATAAAACTTAAATTGCATGGGAGTTTTTCTGACATGAAAAAAATGAAAGGACAAAAAAAAAGAGAGTAAACATGTGACTCTAATAGCTACTTGGGCTATTAGTAAAAACATAGTTTGGTTTTTTAAGATAATATATTTATATATATATATATATATATAATAATAATAATAATATATTCGATTGATTTGGATTAATCCATCACAACTATAATATTTGTTATAGACTACTCTGGGCTTAATAATACTTTCTATTTAACTATATGATAAAACAAAATGAAGAATATCCTTTAAAGAATTTTGAACTCTATGAAACCTTTTGAACTTTTAACTTAATATTGAAAAAAATATAAATAGATAAGGGATATATGAAAAAAAAAAAAACACCATGTTATCCAACAATTAACAAAAACTAGAAACATGCTAGTATTCATAACATGAATTTGTTTTTCATTTTCATTTTTAAATATTGAGTTTAATGGAAATTCAATTAACTTTGGTTGATCTAGCTGATTCAATGTGTCACAATCTCAATATTATTTTTTTTAAAATATGACATCTTGAAAATAGATTTAAAGATAAATCATATTTTAACTAGTAGTCTGAGTTTATTTTTACTTGCCAAGTCAACTAGATCATACAATAAATACTTATATATAATTTAATTTTAAATTTAAGCTAGACAAGGATTAAGGACATAGAATTTGAAATTAGACCTACTGATGACAGACCTTTCTTTGGCTTAAATATTTTTATTACATGTAAATTGTTTTTACCCCACCACATAATGGCTTAAAAAATAATATATTAATTTGTTTCACTATTTATATAAATTGTGAAATCAAAAAACGTATTATTTAGCTGTTTTGACAATACAACTCAAATTGCTCGTTGGCACTGAATAGAATTGATCATTTCATGCAACCCATGAGTCACTCAAACTAGGATATCACTCTCTTGTTTATAATTAATTGCTTTGTCGTTAACTTAATTAATGTTTCTGCATTCCCTTACTTTGAGACGTGGGAGACACAATGTTATGGTGGAGGACCATCCATGTTGCACATATTATAATAATTTCTTTCGGTTTTGCCATTTATGTGCATGTGTTTATAAACAATGTGCACGAAACAATATAAGAATATACTCTGATCATTTAATATTTCAATTCATCGACAGGCCTGGTTTTCTCATACTTTATGGAATGATTTGAATAAGATTTCATGGTTCATAAGATGTTTTACGATGAGGGTGTCATGCTTTTTACACAAAGAGGTTTTTTAACAATGGCAAAAATATAAGTTTAATTAATGCACAAAGTATAAGTCTACGAAGCATATTAATTTTCTGCCACCAGCAATATTGTGTGTGTGTATGTATATATCGTGCTCTAAATTTATAGTGTGGGTCAGAATATTTATCTTAATTAAATTGATTTGCAAAGTTCAAGACATTACCACATTTAATAGTTTTACTAATGAAAATCTCTATCAACAACTACACTAATCATTAGTGAGAACTTATTTTACCGACATGATCACGTACGAAAATCTTCCATTAAAAAAACTATCACTGGTAATTTTTGGTTTGTCGGTGACTCCATCAACAATAGATTTCTTGATGGAATTGTAGACAAAATAAACAAGTCAAAACAAAGATTACCCACTTCATAGTTCATACTGTCAGAATCACATATCACTAACAAGCAAACCGTATGTAATGCCATTGGTATTTTTATTTTTTAACCAGTTTATCCATTGGTAAAATTACATATCACCGACAAAATGTCATTTGTAATGTTGTCAGTGCGTTAACAGTAGCAGTGATATTTTCATTAATTCTTTTCCAACTCTCTGGAATATACCAACAAACTTATTATGTTATTGAGTTTGGGTAGGGAGACTTGTTGTGTAAGGAAAAAGATGTGTTACCCTCAGTACAACTTATCTAAAGATAAGTTGCAATTTTATTTGATTGATTTTTTTCCTTTTTTTCTAAGTCAGATTTTCTATTTGTCAATCTTTTCTAAGACTCAAAGTAGATTTCTTTTCGTGAGAGAACTTTTACCTTACAGGAGTCGAAAACCTAAATGTTCTACGGTTCAAAAAAAAATAACATTGCATTTAATAACTCTTTTTTTACTATCTGCGAAATGTACTTTGCATTTAAAATAAAATAATTGTTAATTTTTTTTTATATTTTGACCAAATCCCAACGAATAATCATTAACATGAGAAAGATGTTATGTTTTTTTTGAAGAAATATACTTGGAAAAACCTTGATATTCGGTCGTATGCACGAAAGGAAAATATTTTTTTTATAAAAAAAAAGAAGAAAACAAAGATACATTTTGGATTTTTGCCTATTTCATGTAGATTTTTGTATTTTCCATTTTTTTTGTGGGTTGTTGCCTAGCCCGGATGGGCCGAATAGGCTCATCACTCTGGGGTTGGACTACTAGCCCATGTGGGCTGACCCTATTAGTTTTAAAAAATTAATTAAGATTGGAATTTTTATGTTCAATATTTTTTATTAACATAAAAAAATAAAAATTGGTTTATCTATTATTACTTGGCTTTAGTAATAGATTTTGTTTTAATTTTTTATGAAATGTTAAATTTTCTTGTTTACAATTTTTATGAGATCATATTTTTTATACCATTTGTGAGTTGATTTGGGTTGAGTCAATATGACCCTCATAAGGTCCATTAAGAATGAATAATGGTTTATGAGTTTGATATGGAACATTAATGAAGGAAATGAGTTTAAAAACCCAATTTTATGGGTTCAACACCCATGTTTTTGAAGTGAGGATTGAACTTGAAAATTAGTTCGTGATTCCAAACTACTTTTTAAACTCATGTTGAGTTTAGACAAACAATTAGAAAAGTCTAATAGGTATATTATTACAAGTTTAGAACACAAAGGCACCTTACCTTAGGTAAGATATTTTAAGATGATGAGTTCTTTTTCCTCGTATAATTGGCCCCTTCTTTAATAATCTCTGAAGTCTAGTTAGTTTCTAATTTCTATAAACTAGATGGAAATTTCTTATTTATTATCTATTTTTTGTAATTTTGGTGCAACATGGAGTGCAATAATAAACGTATAGGATCGGGATCAATAGTTTGAATAATGCAAAAGAATGTTTCCATAGTTGATTGTCATTCCAAATAAATATTTGATATATTATGGCAAATCAAGTCTCTAAGTACAATTTGCAAATTAATTATTCCAGATTGTAATATCAGGCCAACTCACATAGAAAACAAATTTAAATAAGATCATTCAAGGCAGCAAGTGCTGCTTTGGAATCTTGTGTATTAATGCAATTGAGTTGTGCTGAGCTCCTGTAATTAATGAAGATTGCTGTAATCTATGTGTGTGTGTGTGTCTGTGTTTATATATATATATATATATATATATATATATATATATATATATATATGAGAGAGAGAGAGAGAGAGAGAGAGAGAGAGAGAGAGAGAGATCACTGCATGAATCAAGATTAAACACAGAGAATTAAGAATATAGAAACACAGCAACCATGGAAGCGAACCAATCTGTCTGCTTTGGGTGGAGAAAACAAGATTTAAATAATTGCATAGTTTATTATTAATGTAATCCTTATTTAAAATTCTAATCGCATCCTCCTTGCACATCAGCTGCATTCATTATCAAATGATAAGCATATTGAAGGGAATTTCATAGCTCATCATAATTGGGAATTAAGGAAATAGCTGTTAAGCATTCGGTGCACATGGCTGGACACGTGACATGAGAAAATGGCAGGGTGGACTAATATTGGGAGAAACATATTTCTTCTTCATAAATTAAAATTAAAAATAAAATACAGTAGCTGGCCTTTTGCGTTGTGCTTTGCGACCTCACTCTTTTTTTTTTGTTGGACAATATAATAGAGAAAGCTCATTCTCCTGTGTGTTTGCTTATTTTCTTTGCAAAACTAGATGTTACTTGGGAAACAAAAATGAAAAAGAAAAAATGGCATAAGTCTTTAAAAAGAATGTTGTATTTAAATGATGAAATTGAAAAGAATAATAATTTTTACAAAAGGTCCAAGAAAAAAAATTATAAATAAAAAAAGTGAAGACCAAATTGAGCTGAAGAATGAGATCAAAAACCACTAAGACTTTTATAAAGAAATCCAATGATAAAAATTAGAAATTCAAAAAATAAATACCACATTGTAGAGCATAATATTTGATAAATTAGAATTAAATGATAAAATTAAAAACAAATAAACTTCTATAAAAAAAGTCAAGACTAAAAGCTAAAAATCAAAATAATAAGAATTGAAGTTGAAATGCCCACAACCAAGAGAATCAAATTGTAAATATTAGGAAATGAAAGAGAAAGAAGGGAAAAAAGACCTAGTTACGGCAAATTAAGCCACCAACGAGGATATACTCTACTCTAACAGAAAAATGACACGGTGACACTTCCAACGATACCGTGAAAAGGTATTTTTGGATGTCAAAAGGTGTCACCTAAAATACATGGTTGTTTCCCGTGTGCCCTTGGATGTCGTACACGCCCACCCACTTTTTTAAAACCAAATATAAAATTGTTCCTAAGCTAACTTTTGTAATTATAAAAAATTTATTGTGAAAAACTAAAAATGCTTCTTGACCTCAAGCTGAATTTTTTTATTTTAAAGGTATTTTTATAGTTTTATCATAAATTTTAATTACTTATTTTATTTTATTTTATTCTCAAATATCAAAGCCCCTCTTAACTTGAATCATAATAGCAAGAAAAACCCATTACAAAAAAATAAAAATACCTCTGTATGTGGGTTATTTTACTATGCAATCAAGAAAAAAATATTTATTTCTTCCTATTTTATTTGGTAATGATAAATATATCTTAGGAAAAAGAACTTAATGCTCTTGAAAGTCAAGGGATAAAAACATCATTGCACTGTAAGAGGGTTAGCGTGGACCTCACAAATGAATGAAGGGAGGAAAAAAGAAGAAGAAGCCTTATCTTACAGCCAAACGAGGCCTGCTGGAGATCTGGTCAAGAATCTTACAAAATGGACGGCCCACTGTGCATCCAGTCCAGTGATGATAGATTTGATAGTTCACTAGGAAAAGTACTCTGGGCCAAACAGGTCCTAAGGTCTTTTGGGTCTACAATCTTACAATTTTTGGTCCACTCATATCAAATGATTTGCAGCCATCCAATAATTACACTTTTTTTAAGGTTTTAATATTTTTAAAGATAATTATTATAATTTATACTCTATGAAAGAAATGAAGAACCACGCACCTTATTTAAATAAGTGCTTAAGTTATCCAACCAACAATTGATAATGACTTATCTAATTGCAAGAGTTTTCATTATAAACTCGGTTAGGGAATTTATCTCAATGGTGTTGTTTGATATTGTGTTTTAAAAATATTTTTGAGAAAAACTGAAATTTTATTTTATTTTTTATTTTCAATTAAGTTTTTTGGTGGTTTTAGATTATTTCCATATGCTAATGTCAAAAATAATTTTAAAAAAATAAAAAATATATTATTTTAATGCATTTCTGAATGAAAAGTACTTTAAAAATAAAACTTCAACCACACTCTGAAACAGTAACAATAAATATTAAGGTCATTGGGTTAATGAATTAGCATATCAATAATTTTTAATAAAATATTTTATTTTTATTTTATTAAAGTCGCTTTAGTCAAGAATTGGATTATTTTTCCATTCAACTTGAATTCTAACCTGAATTAAATTTATAAAACTTGTGGTAGAAACTCGATGTCCTTTCAAGTATAATTCTCTCATTATATACATATATAAGAATAATATTCATTTAATTAATATTGATATATATTAATTTTATCTACGTGCGTGTATTATTCAATTATATATATAGTTTTTAATTATCATGAATTAAAGATTAATAGACTAATACCGTCATTATAGAAAAAGAAGAAGAGTTTAAAAAATTATTTAAATTCTTACCGCAAAGAAAACAAAAAACAAATGAATCAAACTATTCGTAATAATAATTAAAAAAAAAAAGTAAATTACATACGTACATTGTAACTTGGATCATCATTAGAGATAATAATAGATTGGGTTAGGGTTGACTTTTGGTCCCCTATATCCACTCTAAAATACCTAAATTAATCACTCATTTCCACTTTTAATCTAATAAAATTTTGATGGCAACATTTTCTTACATGTCGATGAACAATACATTGCATGAAGTTGATTCTTTCTCAAACGTCAATTGCATGAGATCATTACAAGAGATTTGTGTGCATAAATCAGCACTACTCATCATTTTGAAATCCATAGGGAATATTGTAGCATCCTTGGTGTCCCCCACTCATCGTGTCAAGACAAAAATATAGAATGAGTTTGTTCATGTTTCAATAGAAATGCATAAAATTTGAGATATTATATAATCTATTTAATGTTATTCCATTAATAAAATTATTTATTAATTGTAAATAACTAATACAATTCTAATCAAAACCCTTCTTCTATATAAAAATGTATCAAACAAAATTTTAGTATTTTTGAACAATATAAATAGTTTTTTTTTTAAAATGGAAATTGCTTGTGCTCATTTATTTTCCATCGAACGTTATAATTTTCCATCTTGAGAAGCAAAGCCATGGCATTGGCAGGAGACGAATTGTCGGCAGGAAATCTTGTGCTCAATTATTCAAAATCAAATACTCTTAAAATAAGAGTTGTGAAAATTAAAAAAAAATAAAATAATGAAAGATAAAAAAAATTGACATGACTCTATCATAGTGGTGTTCTCCACGGCCATAAAAGTCACAATTTGTTGTATATTATATTCAGATCGAGATATAATCAATACTTTGAATTAATGCTCCAGAAGATCTCGTCATTAATTAATTTAAATAAATTATTAAATTTCTTCTAATTTTGAAAAATTAATATACCTCTCAGCAAGTATCATTAACAAAAAACTACAATCTGCATAAAGTTCATAAGTCTTTTGGGGGAAGAAATGAGGGAGAAAAATAGATTTCAAGGTGACCACCGAGCCATGATTCACAGGTCTTCTAGGGGAAGATGATGAACAAAACAAGACGACTCATCATCTGGTCTTTATTTGTTTTTCTTGATTTTGAATCAAAACAAGTTGTTCTTTTTGTTAAAATGCATCATTTTATTTAAATTAAACAATGTCGTTCTGAACCAAAACAAGTTGTTTTTGTCATAATGCATCGTTTTATTTAAATTAAATGATGTTATTTTGGTCACTTTAGATTCACTTAGGTAATAAATCCCCCTTTTGATTTCTCTCCATAATATTTGAATTTGTTCAATTGAATCCTCAATTGAACTCTAATTTTAAAAATTAATTCAGCTTTACCCCTATGATGTTTTAAATGGACCCTCTGATTTTAGTGTATTTTTCAACTCGGTCCCTAACCTTGGATATTTTCAATTTCATCCTCGATTAACCTTTAAATTTCTAAGCTCTTCCATTTTTCTTCTATTTTGAATAGATTGAGTTTGCAAAAAGTTAAATTTGATCTGACATTAAAAATCAAATTAAGTTCTCAAACTTATTTTTTTATGTAAATTCATTTGATATTCATTGCCATATCTATTTTTCCAAATTAATCCATTTTAAAATAAATCGTGTCTAGAAGTTTTAGTCCTTAAAATTGCATCTCTAACTATTTACCATTGCCATATCTATTTTTCCAAATCAATCCATTTTATCATCGAAACAATTTTTAATTTATTTTTACTACAAAGAGTTTACAATGAAAAAGGCAAATCATTATTCATAGGACCTTTCTCCCAACAATAAGTACCAAATAGCTTCACGCTTGTAATAGGACAAGAAAAAAAAAGAGGGAGTGGTGGGGAGCAAGTCTAAGTGTTACCTAATTTGTTAGTGAGAAGGACATTGATCTGATCATGATTTTCACCAATCAGGTGGTTCCCATGTTTAAAGCACAGAACGATTGTCTAATTGGTAATGAAGTCTTAAAATTATGGGTTTTCACCAATCGCCTGTAGATGCATGCACTCCGTCGTATAAGTATGATGAAGAACACATTTATTCAACCAAAAAACAAGGTACACTGGTAGCTAGAAATTAGATCCCATTCCGGCATTGTAACTATTCAATACCACTGACAGATTTTTCAGATATACCGACAGAATTTTGTGTCGGAATTTGTACCGGTTTACGGTGCTACAGTTGCCATTCGATGGAGTTCGGTTGTCTCAACACTATCGTCCCAACACTAAGATTTATGGCACAACCTCGTACTCCATGGTTTAAAATCACCTCGAACTCATTGTCATGTCTTGTTTTTTTTTTTTTTTTTTTTTTTTATAATGTTTGCTCTTTCTTGCACCTATTGCCAAAAATCATGTAACCTAAATGATACAAATAAATTATCTGTTAGGAAATAAAAAATAAAACTGAATAAAAGGATTAAAAATTTGATCTTGATTTCAATCTTTCCTAGTAGCAACATGATTCTCCCAGATCATCCTCGCAACAACATTGTTGGCTCTTTGAACCAACAAAGAAATATTCATTAGTATTAATATATTAACCAAATTAAATTAATAAAAAACAATTTTTAATATAATATTAACATTAAATCTTTTTGAACCATGCATCAATCATTGTCTTCGTTTAGAATGTTTGGAAACTTCACTCCATTTAAACAATGGGATTTTCATCTTTGATTTCATCATTGATGTTATGGTTTTGGCCCAACTCAATGTTTATAAACCTAAAATTACATTGTTTTTAATTGAGATAATTTTTAAAAATTTATTAACATTCATGAATTGTGAGGAAAAACAAACTTACATTAAAAGGTCAATCTTCCACTAGGCCTAATACTTACAGGGTAAATGTATTTTTATTTTAAGAGACCCCCCTTGATATGGTAGCATCACACTTGATGATCCCACATCATGAGTTAAATGTTTATTTTTCATGTGTCTATTCTTGGTCAGTACCTAATGACTTATGGTCGTTAGAAACAATTTTAGAAAAAATAGCAATGATTTTGGTTTGTACAACGCACTATTAAGTTTTCCCTTGGAATTTATACAAATTAAAATATTAAGGTACCATAAAATATTATTAATTAAAAAATATTGGCAACACTTCCCTTATATAGAAGACTACCTAAAATTGTTAAACTTGCAAATAAACTTAAATAAAATGGAATGCCACATTCCTATATTTACTAAAACATGATAGGGATACAAATTTACTAATAATGATGTAACATTCCAAAAGTTTAACCTTCCCTAAAATAATCACATAAAAATATTGTTTGACATCAACCAGAGAGATTGATGATTCAGCAAAAACGTGTTGTAAAATTATAAGGCATGCAATCACATAAATTAAACACTCCTTTACCTTTAGAAATTAAATGCCTTCATGAATCAAAAAAAAATCAAATGACCATAGAACCTCATTGTCATCCATTTCTTTTTTAAGTTGAGGGTGTAAATATTCTTATATTTTTGTGGGTTCGATACAATTTTATTTTTCATTATGTATCCATCTGTTTATTGAAAATGTATCCATGGGCATAGGATTTGGATAATCCTACGGAAAGGAAAATGAAAACAATCTATAAAAATTAAATATTTAATGATAAAAATTAAATTAAGGATATAAAAAATATTAAAATCAACTCATGTTAACCTTCGAAGTTCATGACTCAATAAAAACATATTGAGAGATGGAGTATGAAAAAAATGCAATAAAAAATTCCAAAACAAAATAAACACTTGTAAAATGTAATGAGGGCCAAATTCAGCATGAAAAAAATTAAAATTAAATGACGAGGGATGAATTGAAAAAACATTTAATTAGTGGAAGGATTTAGAAGTATAAAAAAAGGAGTAAATTTGATATAAAAATCAAATAGAATCTAATGATTAGGGATGAAATTGAAGAAGAAAAAATCTATCAAAAGAAGATAAAAAAAAATCAAAATAAATAGCAATAAAAAGAATATTGATTAAATTAGATATGCAATATAAATGGTAGGACACTCTCATATTTTGGCCAATCATTTCTCTTTTTATTAATATTTTAAATTTGTGAAAAAACTAAATTGCATATAAACCAATTAATTATAACAAAAAAAAATACTTGAATAAAAAGGCAAACCCCTCGGAGTGAAGTTTTATTTTTTCTCTTTCTAAAGCCAGTGAATAATTTAAATGTACTTAGAAAATAAAATATCTAAATGGTCTTGGATCCAACTTAATGTTTTTTTTGTCAAGTCATTTACCTATTTTTAATAGAAGTCAAGAAGTTAGATATGTTTCCTAATTAATTTGTTAATGATTAAAGTGTATATATTATAGATATATGTAAATGGCGTATGATATTCATTGTATCCGATTATTGTGAATTTCAACAGTAAAATTATCATTTTGCCTCTTAGGAAGCAAAAATTACCACTGTAGATTATTTACGGGTGTTCTGGTCTTTTTCATATTTATTTGCACATTGAAACTATCTATTTACCCCTGGAAGCTGATAAGAAGACAATGGCTGATTGGAGGTATTTTCAATTTTTTGTCTAATATTGAACAGTGAAATATTATATTTGTCTTCAAGTGGGACGCAAGGCAGGGGGTTGGAGACGAGAGTATTTTAGGTTTTTTACATTTTTTTTCTATAGTTAAACTACTCCAATACCCTCAGAAACCACAAAAACAAAGATTTGGTGTTAGGGGCATGGTGGTACTTTCACGTCCAATTTTTTTATGGTTATCATTAGGTCCAAGAGTTTTTGGGTGTTTCCACTTTTTTATTATTTTTAAGTTACTGCAGGTGCGTTGTACAAATGCACTGTCAGTTTTTGCGCGTACACGCCGGTCAGGCAGGGTGTTCAATGTCTATCGGTGGTGGAAAATGTTTGTTAACCGTGTTATTGAGTACGTCATCATGTTCTCTTCCTCCTGGTGGGATGTTTGTCGTGTGACAGAGGTCGGGGAATTGTCGGTGGATGATTTTTCTTTTTTTCCTCTTTTCTCTCTCCTTCAATGGCAAAATGCATGACAATCTTTTATGTTTTGGGGTGTTTTATTTAAGCCCCTGGTCTTTTGATTTTGTTTTTCTTCCTGATTTCTTCAATGAAAATTTTGATTGTTTTCAATTATGCCCTTCAATTGAAATTGATCATAATGTTGCTTTTCATTTAAGTCCTTATTCTTTTGATGCTTGGTTTGTTTTTTGTTCCTTTAATTTTTTTGGTCTAGAGGATTTAATTTGTTTCAATTTTGTCCTCTAATTAAAATTGGTCACATATATGGTATTTTTAATTTCAATCCTTATTCTTTTTTAAAAAAAAATTACATTGCATTTTTTTTAAAAAATCCATTTATTTTTTCGGTCCTAAGGTTTTGATTTGTTGTAGTTTTGTCTTTCAATTGAAATTAATTATATTTTTTTTATTTTTTCCTTTATTTTTTTATTTTTTATTTAGTATTAATTCGTTTGATTTTTTTGGTCCTTCTTGTACAATGTTTATTTTTTTGTTTGTATTTATGCATCTATGCTTTTAGTTTTTTCTTTTAATTGACAATTTATTTTTATTCGGTTTAGCTCTAAAATTTAAATTTTTATTGGTGATCATTTTGAAAATTATTATTTTTTCCTTTTTCCTTTTGTTTTTTTTATATATTTTTTGTTATTTTTATCAGTTCTTCAAATCAGATGATTTTTTTATGCTCATATTATTTATATTAGTCTTTCTCTTCTTTTTTCTTGTTTTTGTTTGCTTTTTTGTTAAAGGTTTTTTTATTCTTCGATTTAATTTTATGGCTTCATTGTTTACGCAATAATAATGTTAATTTTAGTGATTATTTTTTTTATTGTTTTCTTGCTTGCTGTTTTGTAAAAATATTTTTTTATTCTTCGGGACAATTTAATAATTATAACTGTTTAGGCAATAATGATGATAATAATTTTAGTTGTTATAGTCTTGATAATGATGGTAGCGTAGCAATGGATTTTCAATGATATTTTCTTTTTTTATAGGTAGAAATCAACGATTTATTTTTATTGTTTAGGTATCGTAGGTGTTTCCAAAATTTATATTTTATTATTGTGTTTAATTTAAATTAGATTATGAAATGAATTAATCCTAATACAGTGAGTTGAATGATTCAGGTATCCGAATCTTCTTGCTTGTTTAATGACGATGATAATTATATGCTGATAATTTTGTTAAAACATGTTAAATAAATAAATTTATATTAATTTAAAATTTATATTTTATTAGAAACTTGTACTCCACAATAATTATGCACAAATTTATATGATTCTAACAGGACAAAACGCTTGTAAATACCTAGGTAAGTGCATGTGGTTTTTCCTGGCCAAAGTCCAAAAAGCACCGTCCATTACTACAGTACTTTCCCATGTGACTAATTTCTGTCAGCAAACGTGAAAATAAGGTTGCGGTGCAGCTTTTTGTCTAGCAGTGACTGAAAAGCATCATTTGATGCTTTTCACCTCAGAAACCACAACTTTCTATTGATTCTTCTATACAGTATTTTAGTACAATAACAGCAAAACATTCTTCATGGGACCTGTCTCCCAACACTACGTCCCAAATAGCTTGACGCTTGTGATAGGAAAATAAAAGTAACAAAGGGGAGCTAGTCTTGATTAGATGCATGCACACCCACCGTATGATGATGAGCACAATTATTCAGCCAAAATCAAACTAGTATTTATTGCTGGTAAGAAAATTAACTACCACCAGGCATTGTCACTATTTAATATTACAAATTTCGCTTGAGAAGTAAGAGAATTTCAATAATCAAAAAATATTTATCACTTAAAACAAGATATGGGAATACATTGATATATATTCCATTATATTTACTAGAAAGTACCTTGACTAGTGGAAGCTCGACCACTCAATATTTTTTTTTCCTTTCAGACAATACTAAAAAAGGATGAATAGTTTTTGAAAAAATAATTTTAATTAGCAAATGCAATTTCAAAATTACAAATATTGAGGTTACCTAAATAATAATATCGATGATGAAATTATTGATGGAAGGGTCATTGTTTAAATTCATTTAGATTCTTAAAAATTCTAAGTGGAAACCGATGATTGATGTTTGGTTTAAAAAAATTAATGTTAATATTAACTTAAATAATTTTTTTATTATTATAAGAACTCCACTAGTTTCTTGTAAGTTACAATTCTTGGATGTGAACCAAGACCAATGAATCATTTTGTAGAAATGCATGTGTGAAATGATAACCGTTGGAAAAGGCATAAGAACATATGCATAGTCGAGCTCAATACTTTGTGGTATGTTGGATGCAACAATTTCTTTTCTAAAGTTATTATTTTTTTGGATTTGCTGACTTTTCTTTAGGATATATTTAACAACAGGTTAAAGGAGAGATACAAGGTGATCCTTCAACCCATTCGAAACTTGATCTAGATTTATGGTTGAAAATAAAATTGTCTGATGGACCTAATAGAAATTGGATATACAGTATCCTAAACACTACGACCAAGGACTTGCAGATGACCAAAATGTTATAAATGTTGAATGCTCACAATCAGTCTCCAACACTTAAATTGCAGAGTTCGAGTCAATTTTAAACCAATGAGTTGAAGTTTGGATAACCCTTCTTGCTACTAAAACAAAATGACTTACTACTAAGACTCACTAAACTTCACCAATTGAACATGAAGCTGAAATCACATATGGATGATATATATGTTCCCTCTTATTGGTCCCACAGTCTCGATAAAAACTTACTTCCTCCTCCTCCTCCTCCTCCTCCTCCAACCTCTCTATTTTAGATAAATTACATTTGAACTTATAATTTTTTAATAAATATTTTAATTTAATTACTTTCTACTCAGTTTTTAATAGATGTTTTTTAAAAAAAAAACTATTTTTAAACAATTGCTGAAGATAGTCCATTAGTATATATTCCAGAGAGTTGACAAATAATCACTACAAATATCACTACCACTGTTTAATCACCAACGATTTCATTCGTTCAGTCACATTTCATTGATAATAAAAAAAAGTAATTGATGGAATTATATACAATTTTATCTCGGTAATATGTTATAATTGATAATGAAAATACCATTAGATTAAAGAGGGTAAGAAAATTTTTGATGTGTCTTTTATGTTTGTAAACTTATCGATGATTATATTATCAATAGACTCATTGAAAAAACAAGAATTACCAATGATAAGTCTTCCAATAAATGGTAACTATGTGTAAGCTGGTTGGTAAAATTTGTACCAACATACATAAAGTCTAACTAATACTAGTGACCCAAACCAAATCTTAACAATCCATTATGAACTAAAAGGTTATATAAATCAATTTCATTAACAAAAAAAACCAACTAAAATATATTTATTGAAATTAGATTTGTTCAATTTTAACAAATATGAAACATATATAAATATCTTACAAATATATTTACATAAAATTTATCATACTGCCCAACTACGTGTATTCCACTATACATATATATATTATGTAATTTTGGAAACATCTTACTTTAAATTCGGGAATATAGTGGAATAATATATATATAAACATGTTTTACATGTATCAATTTTAAATATTGAGATTTATTGGAATAATACAACAGTTCGATGGATTTTTTTTGTTTCGAAGATTTGTCTTTATTTTTTTTTCAATTATGCAGGAGAGAAGTGATGTTGCGTATAATTCTAAGTCATTTAGAATTAAAATAATCAATGTATCAATTAAAAAAATCTATTAGAATACATCATCAATTCCTCGTTATAGTTTCTATACATTTTTTAATAATAATTAAACAAAATCCTAGGCATGGAATCTTGTCTTGGAAAGTCCTTATAATAAAGAATTATTTAATTAATACTTCTATCGTCATTATTGCTTCGAAGACCCTACTTGACATGTACACGGGCGAGGGATTTAAGGGCATTTAATGAACTGTTGACCTTTAGTAAAGTGCAAGTTAGGCTGGTATTAAATACCAGCCGCAACTTGAGACAAAAATAATGAATAAAAAAAACAATATGGGTATTTTAAAATAAAAAAATAAATAATTTTTTTTTAAAATTTTAAAACGCAATAAAAAAATAGTACCGAAGTCTCTTGTAAATATAGCTTTGGGTATTTTAAAATGTAAAATAATTTTTGATGTTAAAGAAATATATACATGCAGTTCAACAACATCTTCACTTTAAAATTGAACTTCCCGATAAGAAAAAAAGAGCTTCTACGATAGGAAATGAGTAAAAAAATAATAATTAAAGTTATATACTAAACCAATCAAAATTCTTAACTATATATTATTTGATTAATTATCCATCAAGTTACCTATGCAATTAAATAAATTTTATTTTATTTTTTACTATCACTCCTTTCATTTATTTATAAGCCTAAACAATTCTAAACCAAACCCATGGCTGCGCTACGTTTGCCAGCACACCTTTTTCATAACCACACACGTGTTATTCATTTACTCGCTAACGTTTACCAAGTCAGCTTTTCTCACCTGCCTTTTTACCCTAGTCTCCACCCGCCACCTACTGCCTAATCTAGATAAATTTGACTACCAATAAGATGAAGCCACGTAATAGTCGTTACTTCATTACTGAATGTAAAGTACAATTGGGAGACGTGAAGCAAGAATGTCTTAGATCACGTATCCATTTTCTTGGTATAAATAAATGACACATTCGTACAAAATACGAGGAGTTATACCTTCCCCCCTATCTTCTCAACAAACTGAAGCCGGAAGCAACTATAATTAGAAATATTTATGTTACGAAATAGCGATTTATTTTTATTTTAAATTTATTTCATTATAATAAAATTACTTTTTCTTAAAAATCATGAAAGTCTTACATTTTAAATCCGTAATTTGTGGAATCAAAATTTGATTAAAATGGATTTTGAATTAAATTAAAATTTATAAATTTGAAAACAAATAAAAACAATAATAGTTAAACCCCAACTTATATATTAAGAATGTTTTCAAAAATATGTTTGTTTTTTAAAATATTTTTTCAAAAACAATAATTCATTTTTTAAAAAAAAATCTAATTTTAACACAAGAACATATTTCAAACACCTCATCATCTTATTAATTATTTTTTTCAAAACAACATTTTCTTAACAAGTCATTAATCTAACCGAGATTGTATTAAATTAATATTTTATTTTCGGAATCAAACCGTGAATCCAATCAAAGAAACGTTTAATAGCATTAAATGAGTTCTATTAAATTAAAATTTTATTAAAATATAAGCATAGTAAAATATTTCTTTTTTTTGTCAAGAAAATAAAAAAAAATGGTTGCTTAACGCCACCCCAAAGGCGAGACCCCAAACTCTCCCACGCAACCAACGACAAACAAACCTCCCACCACCACCATACGTAGAGACACCTCTACAACCATCTTTATTTTTCTCTCTCTAACAAACCCCTCACTTCCCGATTTTTTTCTCTTTCTCTCTCTTACACAAACTCCCACGCAACTAAACCTCCAACAGACAAAAACTAACTCCTCTTTATCTCACAATGAACTCCCCCCCCTCCTCCTCCTCCTCCTCCGCGCTCACTCACTCCTCCTCTTCCTCCAACACCGACACGCCACCCTCCCCCTCCGCGGCAGTCTGCCGTGCGCTACTGTTAATCCAATCTGATGATTGGAGTATGAAGATAGAAGCGGCGAAAGAGATAAGAAGGTTAACCAAAACTTCTCAGAGGTGTAGGAGGCAGTTAGCTGATGCTGTTAAGCCACTGGTTTGGATGTTACGAGTTGGTGATGATGACTCCGTTGAGTTGAACGAGTCGGCTCTCTTGGCTTTGCTTAATCTTGCTGTTAAAGATGAGAAGTATGTGATCCTTATCTTTCTCCATCTTTGTGTGCGATTATTTTGGTAGTTTTGTAATTAAGTTGGCTTTTAGTGATTTTTCTCTCTCATGTGGTTTTTGGATTTTTTTTTTTATTGAATTGTGTGTGTTTTTCAATTACTTTAGAGTGGTTTTTTGAGATTTCTGATATCAAAATAAGTTTCTCGGTGTTTTCCTCTGTTTTGTGGGTCTGTTTACTAATTAATTGGAATTACGGGGGTTTGTTGCAATTTGTAGAGATATGGATTTATTTTTTATTTTTTTTGAACTTGCAGTGGTTGAATTTACATTTTACAAGAGTCAAGGTGAAACTTGTTTAAAATTTTATGAATTCTGAATTGTGAAAAAATGATGTTTTTTTTTTTTTTTTTTGTAAAATTAATTCAATTATTAAAATTTTATGAGGGCTTAGAATTTAGATTCTGTTTTGTCTTTAATTTGGAATTATGAGGATTTTGTTATGAAATTTGTAGTTTACGAATCTATGAGGGCTTAGGTGAAATAGTTTTTTGTTTTGGGTATTGTTGTAGAATTATCATAATTGATTGGTGTTTGTGGGGATTTTGACAAAGATTGGTTCTTTGCTTGAAGTTGAAGTTGGATGGTGACTCTGTTTCACTTTCTTTTACTCTTAAGATAAGATTTTCCTTGGATTCCTCAATTTTTCATGCTAAAAAATCTATGCAGCACTGTAAGCATAAAGAATCTATTCTTTTTCTTTGGTGGCCTTTCTTCTCTCTTTTCCATTTGATTGGTTACTTTGGATTACTGGGACTACTTTGACATCTGGGATATTAGTTTATCCAATTTGAGGAGTTAGTTTATTTTGTTTTACGGGATATTTTAGAAAAGAACTATAACATGTGGAAAGAAAAGGGCCACATTAAAAAATTGTAATTTCTGTTTTTCTGATTGTTGAATGGTATAATATGGCTGTAATAGTGCTTAGATATTTATTTGTTGGTGAGTTTAAAATTTGTTTCTTTGAAATTTTAATGAATGAAGGCTTTAGAAAGAATTCGATGCTTTTATGGTTGGAAATAAAAATAAAAATAAAATTAGAAGCTATTTGATTGGAGGGGGTGGTAGTTTTTGATTCACATGTTAATCTTTATCTTTTTGGCCTTTTCACTTTTTCTCTTTTCTTTTTTATGAAGTTATCATATGATAATTATGGGTTCTTGGTTTGGTGGTGGGTGAGGGAGAGGTTGCATAACTTCTTGGAGAGGGAAACTTGTGTTCTCTCTCTGTTTTTTTTTTTTTTTTGAAAGTGTTTCCTTTTCTACATGTGCTAATCTTTATTAGTAATGACTGCTGGTGTTACTCTCTTATAATCCTAATTGAGATTTATCTTCTCACTTTTAGGATATGTTGAATATATTGGCTTTGGGGTGTAATATGAGGAGGGAAATTGAATAAACAATCTGAACGAATTTAATTATGGACTTAATTACCTCTAGGGAGTTGATGTGAGAAAAGGAGATAACAGGATAAATTTCTCCAGGAGAGAGAGCTGCTTGGTTCTCGTGCATGCTATGTCCTTGTACTTTTCTAGTGTAATCAGCCTTCTTAATGAGCCTGTATTCTGCAAGATTTTCTGCGATAGGATACTGATACCATTTGAATCAGTCATTTCACTGGTTGTTTTGCACTTGGATTGGTAGATATCATTAGCAATTGGCCCTATGCTGCTGTCTTTTGAGTTTGAACAAGGAAAATCTTACATTATGGCTACCATTTAACACCATCTTGTCTTGGGGTTTAAAAGGTCTATTTTGGTTGACTCTGTGCTCATAGGGCTCTTATTCGTCTACACCTTAATTATGCTTGAAACAAACTCAAATTCATTTGGAGTCTTTGCAAATGAGAGACATGCAAGTGATGGTGTAGGAGTAAGGTTGTTTACACCTTGAGTATGCTTGAAACAAACTCAAACAATTCACTTGGTTGGGTACACTAGTTTACGATTACAATTTTAACCTTTTCCTGTTGCTTTCTTTTTTTCCACATGAATGTTTTCATGGTTTTGCTTCGTTGTTTGTATGACTTACTTTGTGACAATGTCTTCAAGGTTGAAGCTAGTTGTAATGTATGATTTTTTATTTTGGTAACAGATTTCGTTGACGCTATTAATTCAGTGATTGATTGTGTACTTTCTCTATATTTCTCTGCCTTATCTTGCAGGAACAAAATCAGCATTGTGGAAGCTGGAGCTTTAGAACCCATAATTAGCTTCCTTCAGTCACAAAATTCAATCTTGCAGGAGTATGCAACTGCATCTCTGCTCACTCTATCTGCCTCTACCATTAACAAGCCAGTTATAGGTGCTTGTGGTGCCATTCCTCTCCTTGTTGAAATCCTCAGAAATGGCAATGCACAAGCCAAAGTGGACTCTGTAAAGGCTCTTTCGAATCTTTCAACACACTCCGATAATCTTGACATAATTCTCAAAACAAATCCAATCCCTGCCATAGCTAGTTTACTAAAAACCTGTAAAAAATCTTCAAAAACAGCTGAGAAATGCTGTGCTCTCATCGAATCATTAGCTGGTTTTGATGAAGGTAGAATTGCATTAACATCCGAAGAAGGTGGAATCCTAGCTGTTATTGAAGTGCTTGAAAATGGGTGTCTCCAAAGTCGAGAGCATGCAGTTGGGGCATTGCTAACCTTGTGTCAGAGTGATCGCTGTAAATATAGAGAACCAATTCTCAGAGAAGGTGTGATCCCTGGACTTCTTGAGCTTACTGTTCAAGGAACGCCCAAGTCTCAGTCAAAAGCTCAAACACTGTTACGCTTGCTGAGAGACACTCCATACCCAAGATCTGAATTTCAACCAGACACATTAGAGAACATTGTGTGCAACATCATCTCCCAGATAGATGGAGATGAACAATCTGGTAAAGCAAAGAAGATGCTGGCTGAGATGGTGCAAGTTAGCATGGAACAGAGCTTGAGACATCTACAACAGAGGGCTTTGGTATGTACACCTACGCCAAAGGACCTCCCTATCAGTAGTTGCACTTCTGAAGTATCTTCAAAATGATTGTTCTGGCCATCAGTTTTTACTTCTTTATTTGTGGGGTTTGTGAGATAAGTTCTCCTCATAGAAAAGAGGGGAAAAAAAGTACAGTGAAGAATGCCAGTCCAGGCCGTTGTCTAGGTATCAGGTGACTGGTGAGTGCCAATAATCTGGAAGCTTTACGAGGTTGAAAAATATAGTTTTTGTAGTTTCAAAATCAAAGAAACCTGGCTTGTATAGTAACTATTTCACCAATTGTTATACAATCAGTAAAGTTTCCTCTCCCCTCTATATTTGAGCTCAGTCCTGATCTTATCATCTGCAGTGTTGATTCGAGTAGTCCTGAAATCAAACCATGTGCCTGACCAAGAATAGAATTCCTTGATGATGACATTGAAATTGGTAGCCGACTAGGGTGACTTATGATTCAAGATTCGTGGACATGATGTCAGCATCAATCCACTGCATGTTAAATTGATCTTTGCTTCTGTTTGTTCCAAAAATTTCTTGACTCGACTCCTCTGGCTTCTCAGTTTGTTCAAGTATTTTTGGAATCTTGGTAACATGATTTCTTGACAAGTTAGGTAAGATAGGGAAAGTGATCTGCTAGGAATCATGGAGGATGAGAATCGTAGTGAAAGCGTTGAATGGTTATTACCTGCCTATACCTACTAAAGCAGTCGTATCCCTCACAACAATTCTTTTGTTTTCATAGATTTTGGGTTGTTGGATGGAAGTTTGAATGAGAACCTGTCATTCATTTTGGTGTTAGCAAATGATCCACCATCTAACCTTTGCAGTCTTGCCTTGGACTTCCAGATCTCTTCTAGCAACCCAAGTCTTAAGCCATCAGGAGATACTGTTATGCCTTCTTTCACCACTGTCATACCCCTTGTCAGCCATGTTGACTTCAAACTTCAATTGAGATCAATTGAGCCATACTTTCAAACTTTACCCCAATTACTTGGTGTTATATTATATAGGAGAGATTAGTTCAACTTGGATAAAAAAAAAAAAAAAAAGCAAATTGTCTATGTTAATAGGAGTCTGTAAGAATTCGAATTCAAATAATTTCTGTATATTCAATCATGTAATTGCTGTTACAATAGGATTTAAATAGGAAAATGTTGAAGATATTACATATCTTCCAGCATTTAATGTTTACTGTGCATCACTGTTCTGTAATTAATACCAACGGTATTATTACCGTTAACTCTCTTGTATAAATTACTCCCTGTACAAATCAGTTTTCTCTATGATTAATACAACAAATTGTCTGTCTTTCCAGCAACAATCCATTCATCTTGTTTACATCAGAAATCTCACAAATTCTTCATGGTATCGAGCAGATGATCCCGCTCATTACCTCTGCAATTTTTTTTTCTCTCGATTGTTAACAATTGACAGTCATGGGACAGATCAAGAGTCCGGAAGTAATTCTAAAAAGAATTACTACTTCTTCAAGCATCGACAGTTGATGCAAATTCCTCCCAAAAAAATAACCACAGATCTTGCTAAATGAGTTCAATTACTTACCTTGGTCAAGAGCAGTTGACCATTGCACTTGGTGGTAGGTCTCGGTCGGGGTTTATCAACGGGGAAAGAAGTAGCTCCCGACGAGTAGCTCCCCGAATTTGACAATTGGTTGGCCAAGGACCCGGATGGTGATGTCCCTGGATTTTGAACTCCATGGAACGCACCCTAGCTGAGATGTTCAGCTACTACCAGTCTTCATTGGAACTCGGGAAGCGAGTAAAGGACATGTATGGTAACCAAAATAATTCAGCCCGAATTTTTTCAGCTTCAACAAGAAATTGCAGGGAATTCAACAATCCGGGCAGCCCTTCGTCAACTTATTAAGCAAATTCAAGGGTCCGTGGAACGAATTAGACGTTCTGCAGACCACACTCGAAGACCCGGTTGTTCTTCGCAGACGCAAGGAAGAAGATCAAATTTTTTCAGCTTACGGCTAGCTTAGGATCGGACTATGAAGACCTTCGCAGCCATATCTTGATGAACGACGAGCTTCCCCCATTAAAGAGTGTCCGTGCCACCATCCAAAGAGAAGAAATCGGAAGGAAGGTGATGACCCGAGAACACCCATCCAAAATTGCTGAAGCCCGTGCGTTTGTTGCCCAGAAAAAATGCAGAGCTGGGCACCTCCAAATTCATGCAGACAAACCACCCTTCAAAGGTAATCGATCGAGCTTAAAATGCAATTATTGTCACTCTGTGGGACACCAAATGGATCGTTGTTGGATCCTTCACCCGAATTGAAACCCAAAAAATTTGGGTAATCGGCAGCAATTTCCCAAAGAAAACCCAAAGAAATTCCTAAGACCTAGGGCTCATGTGGTCGCAGCATGACTCAATTTCTCTAGCCCAATGAGTTTACTAACCGAGTTTGCAAGCTTTCTCCAAGAAAAAACGAAATTGTGGCGAAATGGAGGAGAAGGGAGCTCGGGTGAAAATGGCGAGTTAGGGCGATGCCAGTAGCGTTTTAAGCCATTTCGGGTTGACCCGGGAAAATGGCTCATCCGGGTTGACCCGAGAGGCAGCAGCTGGGTTGACCCGTGAGTCAACTGGGTTGACCCATGACTATGCTGAAAAATTCCAAGGTATGTACATAGCTCTTATGACTGCTTTTGAATTAAGTAAATTACATAATATATGGGTAGTGGATTCGGGTGCGAGTGATCACATGACAAATGAATTAAATAAAATTCATGATTTTATCCCCTTTCCGATATCATCCTTTGTATCTATTGCTAATGGATCTAATGCAGCAGTGGAAGGTAAGGGAAAAATTAAAATTGTGTCAAAAATTATTAATTCTGATATTTTATATGTTCCGTCATTTCCATTCCAGTTATTGTCTGTTCATCGGTTAACCACTTCCCTTAATTGTGATGTTATATTTACTCCGTTTAAGGTGTTTTTTCAGGACCATTACACCAAACAGAAGATTGGTGAAGGATTTTATTTGAATGGTCTTTATTTTTTTTCTCGTGATTCGAAGTTCCAAAAGGACTACAAGCTATTTATTCACCCGGTCAATGATCATCAATTGTGGCACTTTCAGTGCTGCTCATGCTTCCGACAACGTCATCTCAAAAAATACAACTTAATCTTTCCAAAAGAAATTATGATTGTGATACGTGTCATTTTGCCAAATCAAGCGGACTTCCTTTTAAATTATCTCGTGTCCAAAGTGTCTCAAGTTTTTGAACTGATTCATTCGGATGTATGGGGGCCCCTTTTCAATGTCAATTGATGGTTTCAAATATTTTGTCACTTTTATTGACGATTTTTTCAAGAGTTACCCGGATTTATTTGCTAAAAGCAAAAAATGAGGGTTTTTAATTGTTTTAAAGACTTTCACAAACTAGTTTCTACTCAATTTTCCACACACATTAAAATATTCCGATCGACAACGGATCTGAATTTACATCCCATGATATGGAAAATTATTTAATCTCTAATGGCATAATTCATCAAACTAGTTGTGTTAATACTCCTCAACAAAATGGAGTTGCTTTGAGCATAAAAATCGAGATCTATTAGAAAAAAACTAGAGCTATAATGTTTCAAATGAATGTTCCAAAAAAAATTCTGGTCCTATGGAATTCTTACTGCTACCTATATTATTAACCGCTTACCCGGTCAAGTCTTGGATTTTTCGGGTGTCCTCTTGAAGTTTTGCGGGGTAAACCTCCTACTATTTCGCGACTTAAAGATCTTTGGGTGCCAATGCTTTGTTCACCTGCATCCCAATCAACGTGACAAACTTGACCCTCGAGCCTCCAAATGTATTTTTCCTAGGGTACTCTCACACCAAAAAAGGGTACAAATGTTATGACTCCGATGCGTCGAAGCTTTATGTCGGCAGGGGATGTTCGATTTATCGAAACCAGCCCTTATTTCACTACTCCCAATCGGGGGAGTCCTTGGAGGATCTAGTACCTCTTCCTAGAGCGAATTCGCGACCTCGGCGTGACTAGTCCGAATACTCCAAATGAGATTATCCGGGTTGACGAGCCGTCATCCGCGATCATGCCAACTGAATCTGTGTCTCCAATTTTATCGGAAGAGGCGCCAGCTCCAAGACGCTAATCCTTCTCGACCGCGCCCGGTGCCCTTCCAAATTTCAAGACTATGTGGCCTATACTGATCGGTACCTCGTCTCAAATTATTTGGATTACTCAAAACTCTCACCCTCGCACTCTGCTTTTTTTTGTCGACTATATCCAATGATCATGAACCTAGAAATTTCACTGAAGCTCAATCTCAAGCTGGTGTGGAGAAAAGCCATGGAGGAGGAATTGACCGCCCTAGTCGATAATAATACTTGGAGTCTAGTTCCTCTTCCAAAAGGTAAACATGCCGTCGGTAGCCGATGGATATACAAAACCAAGTTCAACTCTGATGGATCTGTTAATCGGCACAAAGCTCGCCTGGTGGCTCAAGGTTATACTCAAGAATTCGGTGTTGATTACAAGGAGACATTTGCTCCTGTTGCAAAAATGACCACTGTAAGAGTTCTTTTATCCGTTTCCGTCAATAATGGATGGTTTTTATCTCAAATGGACGTAAAAAATGCCTTCTTACACGGAGATCTGGAAGAAGAAGTGTTTATGAAGCTTCCTCCGGGCCATTCCTTGAGTGTCACTCCTAATTTGGTATGTAAACTTCATAAATCTATTTATGGGTTAAAGCAAAGTCCCCGTGCTTGGCATGCGAAGCTTAGTGGTGCTCTTGCTACATTAGGTTTTAGCAAGAGTTCTGCTGATTCTTCTTTATATATCCGGTTCCAAAATGATGATAAATTGATGGTTTTAATTTATGTTGATGATTTAATTATATCAGGAAATAATATTGACTCCATTGCTAAATTGAAGAAAACTCTTCAACAATTATTTCCTATTAAAGATCTTGGTGCCTTAAAATATTTTCTTGGGATTGAAATGGCCTCATCCAAGAAAGGATTTTTTCTGAATCAACGTAAATACACTCTTGATGTTCTTCAAGATGCAGGTATGCTTTCAACTAAACCTTCTCCTACTCCTGTTGATAGCAAACTAAAATTATCTCTTGCAGGTACGGCCCTTACATCGCCTAAGTACTATCAACAGCTTGTGGGTAAACTTATTTATCTGACGATTACTCGTCCAGATATTACCTATGCAGTCAGTCTTGTCAGTCAGTTCATGCATGCTCCAACTATCCATCATTTCAGCATGGTCAAGCGAATTCTGCGATACCTGAAAGGCACTATCGGTCGCGGAATTGTCATGACCAGAAACAACCACACCAACATAATGGGATATACCGACTCCGATTGGGCTGGAAATCAACTTGACCGGCGCTCGACTACTGGATATTGTATGTTTGTTGGAGGTAATCTTGTGTCATGGAAGAGCAAGAAACAACATGTCGTAGCTCGCTCCAGTGCCGAAGCCGAATATCGTGCAATGGCGGCTGCGGCTTGTGAACTTGTGTGGCTTCGGAGTCTTCTCACAGATATGGGTTGTTTATCAGTCACTCCTATGAGCCTGTTTTGCGACAATCAAGCTGCCATGCATATTGCCAAGAACCCTGTGTTTCATGAACGAACCAAACACATCGAAGTTGATTGTCACTTTATTCGTCAGCAAGTTCAATCAAACAATATTACTACTCATTATGTGCGGACTGGTGACCAACTTGCCGATGTGTTTACCAAAGCCGTGCCTTCTTCCCAGTTTCATCGTCTTCTTTGCAAGCTTGGATCCATCAACCCCCTTGATCCAGCTTGAGGGGGAGTGTTGAAGATATTACATATCTTCCAGCATTTAATGTTTCTCGTGCATCAGCGTTTGCGTAATTAATACCAACGGTATTATTACCGTTAACTCTCTTGTATAAATTACTCCCTGTACAAATCAGTTTTCTCTATGATTAATACAACAAATTGCTGTCTTTCCAGCAACAATCCATTCATCTTGTTTACATCAGAAATCTCACAAATTCTTCATTGCTGTCTTTCCAGCAACAATCCATTCATCTTGTTTACATCAGAAATCTCACAAATTCTTCAGAAAATGTACAATATAATTCTAGCTATAATACAATCCATCTTTAGTTATTTACTTAGAACAATTTTTATTTATAGTAAAATACAACGATAACGGCTCTATTTAACAGAGTCAAAACGCAACATCAACGTTGGTATTATTGAAATGCAGCAGGTGGGATGGTGCAAAATAGCCATTGAGAGCGAATGATAAACAAAATAAAAGATGAAGGAAATAGAGCACGTCCATGGTGCTGCTGCTCAATTTGAAATAAAAATCTTTTATTTGGAAAATGGTGGGTGGAGTGTGCCGTGCTCCTCAGGATTCGGAATCTTTTATATCTTGCTTGTTTATTAAAGTGTTTTACAGTCTTTGCATAAAGAAAATAATTCCATTGCTCACATTGTTTTTGTTCCAGTAAACTAGTCTTATAATCAATAAAAAAAAATGTACAGAAAGAAATGTGTTCAAGTCAAGTAAAAAACCTGGTGCTTGAGCTACCTGTTATGCAATGACTAACATCTTGTTTAACATTACGATTAAAAAATGTTTTTGAAAAAAAAAAAAAGTTTTTATTTTAAATTATTTTCTTAGCATTTTTAGATCATTTTTATATGTTAATATTAAAAATGATTTTGTAAAAAATAAAAAATATCATTTCAAAATTTTTTAAATAAAAAATATTTTTAAAAATAATCTCAATCAAGTCAACTGCAGCATCTTCAAAGTTCAACCTTCCCTTCTTTCTTTCTTTCATACCTTAAAACGAAAGCCAACGATCATATGGGGTTGCTACCAGAGAAAGAAGCATTTGCCGATGATTGGGCTGAAACCATCAACACCCTCTTCTCGTTGCCCCTGCGGTGGTTGTTTTGCAAATAACGACATGTCGTGCGTTTGATACTGAGCTTCCTTCCTCTGGCTTTGTCGCTGGGTTCGTTGTATTATCCTGACTAACCGACATGTTGTCAATCCTGGTATGCTCTTATGCTTGTTTCTGTTTTTTCGTTGTTGTAAATTTTGATTATGATTGTTTTTCTTCTTCAAAATTATTTTTAGTTTTTCAATGAGCTAATGATAGAAGGGTAATGTTTAAAAAATTACGTGATGATAAAAAAATTATGATCTGCATAATAGATCTCGAGTTCAAGTAGAGTGTTCACCCCTTATATGAGTCTGGGATAACCAAATTTTTATTCGTTAACCTAGACTCACCAAAGTATGTTTTCTAGAGATGAAGTTTTCTCATGTAAAAAAAAGTAAAGCTTAAAGACATGTTCCAGTAATATATATATGAATGAAAAAAACTATATAATTAGTAGTCATATTGTTTGCTATGTAAACGTTAGCAAAAAACACATACCGATTTTGAAATATTTATTTAATGCATGTGGTTTTTTAGGCCCCGTCACCAAGCTATATTTGCAAGCAACGAAGAAATTCCGGTGCGTCCAATATATAGAGATCCGGTGAGTTCTACTTCTTCTTTTTTTTCTTAAAAAAAATAAAATTAATTCAGGTTTTCAGTTGCATAATCTTAATCATAAAACTTGGTTCATTATGTTTCTACAATCACACTTTCTCCGTCCCAAAATAATAGTTTGGTACGTAGGATGATAAAAATCATAGTCTATTATTACATACAATTTTTTTTTTTTGGAATGGTTAAGTTGTATAAATGTAAAAAATATACAAGAGAGGCATAACCTAAACCGCACAAGTCCGAAACTCAAATAAACAAACCAAAAGGCCAACAAGAACAATAAACAAAGTTAGTATATTGGAAAGAAAATACATAGAAAAAGACTGTAAATAAAGAAGAAACTGGTTGATTGATGATTTCAAAACCAATCCAATGGTTATTCAAAGATAAGCCCGGGAACAGGCTGTCCAATTCCTAGAAATCCTGGAAGAAACTAGTCGACCGATTCTATCAGAAACTGAAACCGAACAGCATCTGGAAAGTAACCAAACCTCAAGTAGGATCCCCACTCAACTGGATGGTTATGTTTCCTCATACTACTTAGATAGGTTTGTCAATTAGGTTGCTAAAATCCTAACAAAGTCAACCGAGTTTTATCTTTTCAATATCTTTTTCAAATTCATTCTAAATCATGGTTTCCAAGCCAACCTGTAAGAACAACTAAGTATTTGTTGTGTGTTTGATAATTTTTATCCAAAAATATATTAAAATAATAATAGTTTATATGAACTTCTTATAATCCTGGTGCGATACGATTTTTGAACTATGAGGAGATTCCTCTTGCCCCTGAGGCTGCTACTGTTGGACTTGAAATCAGAGTTATTGGAAATGATAGTTCTGAGAAGGTATATATTTACCTCCTCACGTCTGAAGTTACTCGTTGTGTTATGCTTCGTTACTATTGTGAAGCAAAATTTGAAGGGGAATTTGCATTTTCAATGGCTATTTTGGTTGGAACTTGGCACATATTTTGTCCTTGAGACAACAGATAGTTGATTTCTTCTTGATGAGCAAATCACTTTCTGTTCTTTATTTTGGTCATAGGCTCTATTGTTTACAGGTTTCCATTTTGTCTGGCATCCTTGCTCGTTTGGATCGAAATGCTCCTACTTATAAAACGTATGGTAAATTTATTCTCTTCAATGCTCTTCTTGGATGATAGTCATTAGGATTATATATACATACATGCCTTCATCATTCCATTGTTGTACAAAACAAAAACCCAGTTGTCCTGCTCATTTTATCAAGTTATAATTTTTAGCCAATATGTATCTCCCAAAAGTTGTCATTTTTCTGTAGATTAGGGTTTTCTCCCTAACATTGTAACTCTTTTTCTCTCTTGTTTTGGGGTTAACTTTTCTTGATTATGCTAGATTCAATACTCCCAATCTACAAATGCACTGTCCGCACATTTATGGAAGATGGTCATATTCAAACACATTTTTAGCTGCAAATTTGAATGTAAAAGATCATTTGGGCTGTGGTTTCATGTAATGATTTTAAAATTGAATAACATGGATATGGTGCTAGAGTTTATGGCCTTAGGTTTACTGTGGCTGTTACTTGGCTCTCTAGAGTTTTGAGCTATAGAGGAGCAATGAATTAGTAATCACTGAACAATAGAGGAGCAATGAATTAGTAATCACAGCAGTGTTTTAGTCTATGATAATATGGAAGAATTTTCTTGGCTGTTCTTCAGCACTTCATACACTTTCTTTTAATGATGTCTGTTGTTTCGTGTAGAGATGGTTATAATGACTTCAATACCTTCTACTTGCAAGTAAGTAGTTTATTCATTAATGCTACCAATTGAAGGCCAAATTATTTGTGTTACTTGAATCATTATTGAATTCAGAATGAAGGACCTAAGCCCACAATCCTTTGAGTTTGAGATTCTATATTGTCAATTGTTTTTAGTTTCTAGTAGGATGCTGTGACTATAAATAACTTGTGCTTCATGGTTATTTAATGGACTGTTCATGTTTGGCACCATTCAATTTCAGGCAGCATCTGGAACTAAGCCTGGTTCCAGTGGTTCCCCCGTAGTTGATAAGAAAGGTAGGGCCGTGGCGTTGAATGCTGGGAGCAGTTCATCAAGTTCATCAGCCTTCTATTTACCTTTAGAAAGAGTGAGTATTCTATTACTTACGGGCCTATTTATTATTTTGTGGTTAAGTGTTTATATAAAATGCACTGTAACTCTTGAAGCAAGATATAAAACTGTGAATGGATTAAATGGAGATGATGCTGAGAATTTTAGTAAATAAAACAGCATGCTCTGTGATTTGTTTTTGTTCTTGTAATAACAAGTCACCTATAAACACCAATAAAATTGCATTATTTTTCCACATAACTTCCTCTTGAGAAATATAAAGTTGAATAATGTGGAGTCTCACTCAAGAATAAACTCTCATGTGAATTCAACTCTGAAATATTAGAGCTATTCATGTGTTTGGTTTTCAACATATAAGCTTTTGGACAAAATTCTACATTTCTTGGGCACTGATAAATATGAATTGCTTAATTTCAGGTTGTTAGGGCATTGAGACATCTTCAGAAGTGCAGAGATACTCATGCCAATAAATGGGAGACAGTATCTGTACCTCGTGGTACACTTCAGGTCTGTCGTTTATATTACTTCTAAAATTGTTGTGACTGGTGGTCCTTGTGAAATTGGGAAACGGAGGTTTTCCGCCCATCTTTAACCAGGAGAAACACATAACTAATAGTGAACTCTTAAGTTTAATGTTCAAGTACTCAACTTATTTTTGTTTTTCAATGTTTTTTTTCAACTCTTTAAAGTTGACCAAGTACTAATATGGTAAAGTTTTGCTAACAAATGTCAATACGCAAGCGTGCATGCTATGTAATCTTAAAATTAGTTTTCATTTATGGCCTTCCTCAAAATAACATGCTCCATTGAGATAGATCAATCCCATATTCTTGGTATTAGCAACATTGATGTTTTGTTTGTCTTATTTTCACATATGGCTCTCTCTCTCTTCTTTTCTTTTTTCTTATGATTCAACATAATATTGTGATTTATGATACAGGTAAAATTTCGCCATAAAGGATTTGATAAGACACGCCGACTTGGTCTTCGAAGTGAAACAGAGCAGGTATTTCTTTCTCATGAATAATTGCTTGGAATATTCGTAGATGTCTCATTCTGCTATTAACTTTTCAGATGGTACGGCATGCGTCTCCACTAGGTGAAATCGGAATGCTTGTTGTCGACTCTGTGGTGAGCATACGTTGTGCTTTCAGATTCCAAATTGTCAACGAGGAATTTCTTTAGCAACACTTGCTTATTTTTATTGCTTCTGTGATCATGGACTTCTATAGGTGCCAGGTGGTCCAGCTTATGGGCAACTAGAGCCAGGGGATATGCTTGTTTGCGTGGACGGGGAAGTAAGTTATTCCTTTATTCACATAACTTTCTTGAGACTTGGTAAACTGCAATGAGCAATCTTAACCAATGGACGTGAATGCTACACCTTTTCTAGCTTGCTGTTGTAAATAGAAGGATCAGTTTGTAAAGTTTCAGATCCTCTCTCTCTCTCTATGTTTTTTTTCCCAGTACGTCCTCTTGCCTTATATGTACATCGTGGCTCTACTTTTGAGCTTCTTTTTCTTTGTTTGTTTTGTTACTGGACCTGATCGTGCATGTGTATAACAACTCTCTCCCCTAGGATCAGCTCCTAAATTGTAGTCTCAAGACAATGGTGCAAATGTATTTGTTCTCATTAGTTCCACAGTGAAAGTTCTCTCTAAAGAACTTGCTGTGAAGATTAAAGTATATAAGATGTTAGGCAATTCAAATTGCCATACTGTTTTTAATCTCATTAGTTCCAGAATGAATTATTTTTTTAAGATTTCAAAGGTACATCATCCGATTTTGCTATGTTACACGTGTCAAAAACTTGGAATTTGATGGAGAATATAGAGAACATTTCATTTCATATCAAAAACTCTCTGTTTATTTTCATATCACATAGAGTTTGAATGTTTGATGAATTTCTCTGTGTAGGTAACTACTCGGTTTTTGAGATTGGAGACATTACTAGATGACAGTGTTGATCAAAATATTGGGTTACAGATTGAAAGGGGTGGCATATCACTGACTGTTAATTTAGTGGTAATATTAGAACATGTAAATATTGTATTTTATTTTAACATGTATTTATTTATAGCCTAGGCTTATCTGTTATAGCCAACGGCATTTATAGCCAAAAATGGCTCTTCACATTCCAGTCAGTGTATTTAAATTAATCAAGCAAATCAATGAAAGGCAGAGAGTTCAATTTCTTTCATGGTATCAGAGCACTAACCCTAGCAGCCGTACCTTTCTTCTCAATCTTTCTCTTCTCTGTTTTCTTCTTCTTCACCATCTCCGAAACCACCATGGCAGACCAAATTTTTGATACAACAGCCTCCACCTCTTCTCCTCCTCCTCCCAAACCTCACCAATCTCACCCAGCTCTTGCAGTATCAAACATCAACACATTTATCAAAATTACTTTAGATATTGAAAAGGGTCAATATATCACATGGTCGGAATTATTTAAAATTCATGCTAGAGCTTACCAAGTGCTTGACCACATTCTTCCTCCCTCGGCTGAACAATTGAAGCATGACTCCTCTCAATCAAATACAGACCCAGCACTTTGGTCCCGAGTTGATGCCATTGTGCTGCAATGGATTTATGGAACCATCTCCGAAGACCTCCTCAACACCATTCTTGAACGCGACTCCACTGCTGCCCTTGCTTGGGAACGATTGAAGGACATTTTCTCCGATAACAAAAATTCCAGAGCACTCTACCTGGAACAAGAATTCTCCAAAGTTCAGATGGAAGACTTTGCCGATGCCTCCTCATACTGTCAACACCTCAAATCCCTCTCCGATCAACTCTCAAATGTAGGCGCCCCTGTCTCAAAGCGAGCGACTTGTTCTTCAACTTCTCTCGGGGTTAAGCGGCGCCTATGCAGGGAGTGGGTTCCCAAATTCGCCATGGTGACACTCTTCCCCTCTTCTACAAAGCTCGGTCCATGCTTTGGTTACGGAGGAGGCGGCAAGGATGAAGAAGGCGACCCAAAATCCATCAAATTCAGCCTTCTTCGTGGCTCCGAGTGGACAATTTCAGCGCCAATAACACCAACCATCGCCATACCCACAACAATAATCGAGACTCCGGGAACCGTGGTGGCGAAAACGAGTGGTGGTGGTGCGCGTGGTGGAAGAAATCGGGGAAGAAGGAGCGAAAGCCGTGGACAATATTACGGGCATTCTAACCCGGTGGAGATCGCCCTTTAATACTCGGGCTCCACGGGGGCGGGCAGCGGCAAGCATGGGCTCACGGGAGTGGGCCTCGGCAGGGAGTGGGCCTCGGCAGGGCTTGGGCTCACGGGGAGCAATGGGCGGCAGCGGCAATGGGGCTGCTGCCCCTTGAGGCTGAGCCATGGCGGTCTTGGGCCACGCCACCTTGCCCATACCCAACAGCGGCCAGCGACCCAATAATCGGCACCGGCAAAGGATTACTTGGGCCTCGGCCTCCACAGGCCCACATGGCAGCCACAACACCGTCGGGCCAAAACTCTTATGCTCCGACTGATATTCAAGCAGCTATGCACACGCTCTCCATGGTTCCCCCGGATGATCAATGGTACATGGACACCGGAGCTACATCTCACATGACCGCGCACGGAGGTAATCTTACGTCTTATTTCAATATGAGCAAAAATCGTAATATTACTGTTGGTAGTGGTCATACAATTCCTATTATAGGTTGTGGAAATGCATTATTACCTAACCCTAATTCTTCCCTTACTTTGAACAATGTCTTGCATGCTCCGAACTTAATTAAAAATCTTGTGTCTGTGCGTAAATTCACCATTGAAAATAATGCATCTGTTGAATTTGATCCTTTCGGTTTTTCTGTGAAGGATTTTCTAACGGGGATGCCTTTAATGAGATGTAACAGCTCCAGTGACCTGTATCCAGTTATCACCAGTCCTCCCGTTGACTTTTCAACAAATTCTGCTTTTACTGTTTTTTCTCCTGAATTATGGCATAGTCGTTTAGGACATCCCGGAGCTCCTGTTTTAAGCTCCCTTCGTAAGAACAATTTAATTGTTTTCAACAAATTTCCGGATAATTTTCTTTGTCAGTCATGTACTTTTGGAAAGCAAGTTAAATTACCTTTCTATGAATCTCTATCTTGCACTTTATTTCCTTTTGATATTGTGCATAGTGATCTTTGGACATCACCTACACTTAGTTCGGGTGGTCATCGGTATTATGTTTTATTTCTTGATGATTTCACGAATTTTCTATGGACTTCTCCCATTGCCACCAAATCTCAAGTACATTCCATTTTTCTCACTTTTCGCAATCATATTCAAACTCAATTTGAAAGACAAATAAAATGTTTCCAATGTGACAATGGAACAGAATATGACAATGGCCAATTTCACAAATTTTGTCAAAATAATGGAATGAGTTTTCGATTCTCTTGCCCTCATACATCATCTCAAAATGGAAAAGCCGAAAGAAAAATTCGTACCATCAATAACATGATTCGAACTCTTCTCTCTCATGCTTCCCTCCCACCCTCTTTTTGGCATCATGCTCTCCAGATGGCTACTTATCTCCTTAACATTCTACCAAACAAAAAGCTTGCTTTCCAAACACCCACCAAAATTCTATATCAAAAAGATCCGTCATACTCTCACCTTCGTGTTTTTGGGTGTTTATGCTACCCTCTTCTTCCCTCCACTTCTAGAAATAAATTGCAAGCTAGGTCAACACCGTGTATTTTTCTAGGATATCCATCAAATCATAGAGGATATAAATGCTATGATTTATCGAGTCGTAAAATTCTTGTTTCAAGGCATGTCATTTTTGATGAAACTGTTTTCCCTTTTTCTAAACTCCATACTCCTACTTCTTCCTCTTATGAATTTCTGGATACAGGTCTTATACCACTTCCTCCCTCACCTGCTCCGTTCACTCCTCCTCATACTCAAGTCAATCCTACCGAACAAACCCCTCCCCTCAACTCCTCTCAGACTCCTTCACGTCCTCTTTCCCCAGTTCGGTCACCTTTACCTGTCCCATTCATTTCCCCCACCGAACAACCCATTTCTCCAAACCCCTCTCCACCAATGGCAACCTCCCCAACTCTTCCAATTGCTCCTCCACCTCACTCTCCACAAATGACAACTCGATCTCAACATGGAATTTTTAAGCCCCGTCAGCTTCTTAATCTCCATACTTCAGCCACAAAATCCATCTCTCCTTTACCTACTAATCCCATTAATGCATTACATGATCATAATTGGAAAATGGCGATGACCGAGCGAATCACGATGCTCTTATTGAAAATAAGGCGTGGGACTTAGTGCCCCAGTCCATCTAATGCTAATATCATTCGCGGTTTATGGATTTTTCGGGCATAAGAAGAAATCGATGGATCTTTTTGAGCGGTATAAGGCTCGCCTTGTAGGTGATGGTGCCCGGTCGACAAAGCAGGTATTGATTGTGGGGAAACTTTTTAGTCCGGTGGTCAAACTCGCTACCATCCGCGACGGTGATCGGCATTGCTTTATCGAAATCTTGGTGTCTTCATCAATTAGATGTAAAAAATGCCTTTTTACATGGGAATCTCGATGAAACAGTCTACATGCATCAACCTCCTGGCTTCCGCAATCCTGAACACCCAGATTATGTTTGCTTGCTAAAGAAGTCTCTTTATGGACTTAAGCAAGCCCCTCGTGCTTGGTATCAACGGTTTGCTGACTATGTTGCTACATTGGGATTCTCTCACAGTGTTTCAGATCACTCATTGTTCATCTATCGTCAGGGAAATGATATGGCCTATATTCTTCTGTATGTGGATGACATAATTCTTGCTGCTTCTTCAGCTGCTCTTCGCCAATCCATTATGTCTAAGCTTGGCTCGGAGTTTGCTATGAAAGATTTGGGGCCTCTAAGCTATTTTCTAGGCATCTCAGTTACTAGACATTCCGGAGGTATTTTTCTGTCTCAACAGAAGTATGCAGAGGAAATAATTGAGCGGGCCGGTATGTCCTCTTCTAAACCGTCTTCTACACCAGTTGATACAAAAGCAAAACTCAGTTTGTCGTCAGGCAATCCTTATCATGATCCCACTGAGTATCGTAGTCTAGCTGGTGCTCTCCAATATCTGACTTTTACCAGACCAGATATTTCCTATGCGGTGCAGCAAATTTGTCTATTTATGCATGATCCCCGATCTCAACACATGATCTGCTTTGAAGCGTATCATTCGATACGTTAAGGGTACTAGTGCATTTGGTCTTCATCTCTATCCTTCTTCGATTCATGCTCTACTATCCTATCTCGATGCAGATTGGGGTGGATGTCCGGATACCCGACGATCGACATCCCGGGTATTGTGTATATCTTGGTGATAACTTAATATCATGGTCCGCAAAAGCGACGACCTACTTTGTCACGGTCTAGTGCTTTGAGGCGAGTACCGCTGGGGTGGCCAATGTTGTTTCTGAATCCTGTTGGCTCCGAAATTTACTTTTGGAGTTACATTGTCCTGTTTCGAAAGCTACTTTAGTTTATTGTGACAATGTTAGTGCAGTATATCTCTCTGGCAATCCAGTTCAGCATCAGCGCACTAAGCACATTGAAATGGATATTCACTTTGTGCGGGAGAAGGTCGCTCGTGGTCAGGTTCGAGTTTTACACGTTCCTTCGCGTTATCAGATTGCTGACATTTTCACTAAGGGTCTTCCGCTGCAACTCTTTGATGATTTTCGGGATAGTCTCAACGTTCGACAACCTCCAGTTTCGACTACGGGGGTGTATTAGAACATGTAAATATTGTATTTTATTTTAACATGTATTTATTTATAGCCTAGGCTTATCTGTTATAGCCAACGGCATTTATAGCCAAAAATGGCTCTTCACATTCCAGTCAGTGTATTTAAATTAATCAAGCAAATCAATGAAAGGCAGAGAGTTCAATTTCTTTCAGGTAAGTTTAACACTAACTTAATAATCATTTAAACTTTTTTGGTGCTTCTAATTTCATGAGAGAAAAATGCTTTAAATAGCTTCTTTTAGTATGACTTTCGTATTATCTTGATTGGACTCAGTTTCAAGTGTCAAACAACATGCTTTCATGTTTATGTGTTTCTGTTGTTTGGTCATTGGTATCATATCTTGTATCTGTATTCTGCTACATAGTTTCATATCTAAATCTATATTGGTGTTATTATTTGTTCACGTTCCTCTCCCAGGATCATTTGTGTTCCATATTTCTTTAGCTTCTTACGATGACTTCTCATATTTCTATCTTTCACTTCAGGTTCAGGATTTACACACAATAACTCCAAATCATTTCTTAGAAGTAAGTGGTGCAGTGATACACCCATTGTCTTATCAACAGGTAGGGTGGATTAAATTATTTATTCAGATAGCATTACTCTGAATTACTTAAAACTGATGCTCATATTTTTATTCTGCTTGTAAATGCGTACGCTGAACATCTTGACATGTGCAACTTTTGTGTGAAACAGGCCACAAACTTCTCTATCCAATGTGGTCTTGTATATGTTGCAGAACCTGGGTCAGTTTATCCAGATCTTCTCACAATTTTAATTTGACTTCCCTTGCATTTATTTGATTACCTGAATGAAAACTCTAGGCTATAGTATGTAGAATCAGTTGTCTTTACCTCAGTAGCTTGAAATCCTTATCATTTGTTTAATGTAATCTATATTTTCTTAGCAAGCTTTTTCTCTCTTGATAATGTAAGTACCTCATTTTGTTTTGGTGATTAAAACAATATAAATTGCGCTGGATTCAAGGATTAATATATCCTGAACATTTGTTGGATTTGAGACTGAATGAGAAGAAAAATTGAGAGGAAATAAAAATATAGATGCAGATTTCAGTTCAAGTTCCTTGCCATGCCATCATTAAGTTTTTTGTTGATGTTGAGATATAATTGTCATGGTCTTCAGGTATATGCTACAGAGATCTGGAGTTCCTTACCATGCCATCATTAAGAAGTTTTCCGGTGTTGAGATATCACAACTCGAAGAACTAATCTCAGTTTTCTCTAAGTTGTCTAGGGGTGCTCGAGTGCCATTGGAGTACATAAGGCACAATGATCGTCATCGAGCGAAGGTATGCAATGCATGAGCTGCTGAGGAAAATGTTACCTAGTGGAAATGTTGTTATGCACAACATTTTTTTATTGTTGTCGAAGTTTTCAGATATCTGGTTTTCTATGTATTCTTTATTATACATATCAACTCTTCTTTTCTTTGCGTAAATCAACGGATAATTGAATATAAACATTGAGTGCTTGAGGAAGTGAGAATTCTAATTTTTAGAATAGAAATTTGGATGATCTCTATGTGTTTGCGCACATCTGTGTGAGTGAGTGTGTTCAAGCTTGTGCATGGGTGTGTCTTCGTGCATTGTTGTGCCTTTTTATTCCAGTGATTGTGTTTAGAATATTGGAGGATTTTTGTTAACTGTTGTGATGCCTGCAGTCTGTGATAGTATGTATTGATCGCCATGAATGGTATGATGCTCCGAAGATATACACTCGGGATGATAGTTCAGGTTTATGGATAGCAAGGCCTGCTATTCAACCTAAGTTCCTGCAGCTGTCATGTTGTAGCAGTGATGTTGAACAACGTCCAAAAATTCAATCATTTTCATTATTTGGTGAATCTACCCTGGCAAAACATATGCATCAATCTACCAAACTGGAGTTGACAAATGGTGATGTGAGGATAGAAGACAATAATAGACATATTTCTAAGGAAGCCCATTCTAAAGAAGAATATGATGCTAAAACTGCCAAGAACAGGGGCATTTTTCTTCTAAGGAAATTGTCACTGCCAACTGTTCTTCTCGTGAAATTGGAGAAATCAAATTGAAGGATCCAAGTACCACAGAAAAAAACAGTGTTGATTGGCATTGAAGCTGCAACTTCAACTTCAACTTCTTCATTTGTAGAAAGTTTGATAGAGCCAGCTCTTGTCATGCTTGAGGTAATATCTAACAAGTTTTATCTCACAATTTCCTTGAATCATGGGCTGCTTTCTCTTAAATGCTTTGACTTCTAGTAATCTAATTCTGAAACCCCCGTTTTCATTCCTAATATAGCTTTATGAATTTCTTTTCCTTGGAAGAAAAAACTTCTGTCACACTCAACTTCATGTTCAATATTGAAGGGGCATGCAACTTTACTCTTTAGATTGCACAAATAACCATCATGTTGGATGTCCCTGAAATATTCATCATCATGTTGAGCATGCTTAACTTGATACTGATTGTTGAAAATAGACCCGTAATTTGTTGTTCAAACATGTAGAATTCAGTCCACCCTTTCTTTTTAATAAGCTTATTGCTCATGATGTAGAGACCTCTGAGCCATGTTATTCAGTACCTTACTATGGTTATTATGACCTTGATTTCTGTGGAATTTTCACCAAGCTGTCTTATTAATGACCTAAACCCAAAAAGAGCACAACGTTATTAGCAATCTATCTTTTCATGAAGCTCATATGCCACCTTTTATCTAATATTAGGTGCTGCTGTATTGACTTCATGGGTTCTCCAGCCTTGTTAGAATGCTTTTTTTTCTCTTTAAATTGTTATGCTTTTCTTGAAAATGATGTTGAATTTGTTAGAATTTCTCTCCATAAATGTTTATTATGAGAGCTTACATTAGCATTGCGTCTTAGTGCTTTTTAAGAGTGTACTACCAATCTTTGTTCTCTTTTAAATCTATCTCATTAATGAAGTTAATAGATCTTAATACTTTCAGGTTGATGTCCCCCCATCTTGTTTTCTTGATGGTGTCAAGTCAGTGGCGTCTTCTGGGACTGGTGTTATTGTGCATCATTCTCAAAGCATGGGGTTGGTTGCAATTGACAAGAACACAGTTGAAATATCTGCATGTGATGTGATGCTATCATTTGCTGCATTTCCTATTCAAATCCCCGGGGAGGTAAGATTCTGAGACATAGAGATACTGGAAACCATTGTTGGTTCTTTCATTTACTACCTAAAATCCATTGCAGGTTGTGTTTGTTCATCCAGTTTACAATTTTGCTCTTCTTGCCTATGACCCCTCTGCTCTTGGAGCTGATGGTGCTACAATGGTTCATGCTGCTGAACTATTTCCAGCTGCTTTTGATTATGCATTTGTTCTCTAGTGATATTATATGACAAAGTGCAAGTTTTTTTAGATTGTTTTTGATAAATAAGTCTCTTTAGCTTTGAAATTCCAAACGGCAATTTTGTTTAGTTGCAGAATGCGAATCTTCACATTTCATCTTTATAGTGAGATTTTTTGTCTGATAAATAGATTATTTACTCGAGCGAAATATATGGTTATTAAAGTATATATTTCCTATCTGCTGGTGGCCTGTTCTGCTCAACCATGGAGCGAGTGAGGAGGAAAGATGTGGGTTTTTCCCAGAGGACGAGGGATTTTTTGGAGATGGTAAAATAAAAAGCAGAGCCAAAATTTGAGCTTTTCTAGGAAAAACTCACTGTCATCTCCATTCAATAAAATTTTGACTTGAGCATAGCTCAGTGAGTTTGCTTCCAAGGAAAAAATCAAGCTCGACTCATTTAAGTTATTGAAAGAAGCGATCAACATTGAAAATCTTACACTCACCAAGTAATCTATTAGCAATTACTAGGCAAATTTAAATCCACAAAAAAAACTGCAGGCTAGCTGACTTATAGAATAACATCCAAAAATAATCAATCTTGGCTCTCTTACTTGATTACGCTTTCTTGATAACCCCTTTCATTCCAGCATTATTTGCCTATTTTTTGCTTGTATGTTTTTTTTAGCAAGTACTTGTGATATTATATATCTCCAAGCTGGTCACTGTAAGGATTATGTTTGTACCGTTTGAGACAGAGCCTGCATTATGTCGGGGAGATTCTGTGTATCTTGTTGGATTAGGTACAAATCTACGAGCACAGTCTAGGAAATCTATTGTAACAAATCCATGTCTCGCATTATATGTTGACCAAGTTGATCGTCCACGGTACGGAGCAACAAATATGGAAGTGATTGAACTTGATTCTGGTAACAGAACAAATCTTAGTTTCCCAATTCTTGGTTTATATTAGTTTCAATGCCTTATTTATGTGGTATTTCAGATTTTGGCAATGAATTCACTGGTGTGCTGTGCGATAAGCGTGGAAAGGCCCGGGCTATATGGGGGAGCTTTTCAGATCAGGTTTCACAGTTAATTTGCTTCTCATAGTTTGCTTTGTTATGCTAGAATTTACAATGATTGAATCTCCATTTTCAACCAAAATCTGTTGGCATTACATCACAGGATTATCAATTTGTTCGAGGTATCCCAATATACATGATCAGCCAAATAGTCAACAGTATTATATGTGGTGGAAATGGGTCATCTCTTCTCATAAATGGTGTCAAAAGGGGAATGCCACTTATTAGGACTTTGGAGGTTTCACTTAGTCCCATATTGCTTTCAGAGGCCCGGAATTTTGGTCTCAGCAATGATTGGATTCAAGTATGCTTTTTCCCGATACAATATTTTTATTTATCCTATCTTTGCTTGCATGCTATGAAAGCATATTATTCCTTAGGCCTTGAAAGCATGTAATGGTAAACATAAATTTATTCTGGTCTGTAATCTTTCGGCTATATGCTTTTCAAATAAGTAACATTTCCAAAAAGATTGTTATAATAAATACCATCATTACAGACTGCTAAAACCTTGAGTTGTAATGAGAGCATTTTCCAGTCTTTCACATGTTGGGTAACAGATCTTGAACTTAACATACTTTGGCATAAAGATTTTGTAGGGCAAGGGCTTTTTTTTTGTTCTGAATGTCAACTATTAACTAATATTTACTGTAGGCACTTGATGAGAAAGATCCAGTTAGACGACAAGTTTTGTGTGTAGAAGGTTGTTATGCTGGATCAAAAGCTGAGAACATATTAAAACAAAGTGACATGTTGTTAGCAGTCAACAAAGAGTTAATTACTTGCTTCCATGACATTGAAAATGCTTGTCAAGCATTAGAAGAGTGTGGTGACAATGATGGGAAGCTTAAAATAACAATTTTTCGCCAGGTAAGCATGTATAATGACTGTTTGAACTGATCAGAAAGAAGTAATGTAATTTGCTTGCTAGATATCTTCTAATACGTCATTAATGTGAGAAAATAATTTATTTGAGTATGTCTTTTGTGTGGCTTTCCAGGGATGCGAGGTCGATCTTCTTGTTGGAACAGATGTTAGGGATGGGAATGGCACCACACGAGCAATAAACTGGTGTGGGTGTCTTGTTCAGGATTCTCATCCTGCTGTGCGTTCTCTTGGATTTCTTCGTGAAGATGGTTATGGAGTATATGTGACAAAGTAAGGATTCTTTGTCTCAGAATTTCCTGTCTCCTTGGGAATAACAACAGCCTGACAGTGATGAAAATTACTTGTGGGTTTTCCTTTATTTTAATGCAAGAATACATTATATTATCGTGTAGTTTGGGGTTTCTGCTCAGTGGTAGTTGTTGTAATGCAAGAATGCATTGCATGGCCTCCAACAAGAAGTTGATTAGTTGACATCTTTTTAATCGACAACTCGGGCCTAAAATGTCGGTGAATTGCTTAGATACTGAGCTAATTAACTGCTAGACTCAGAACAGTAATTCTGGGAACAGCATATATTGATCGTTAGATTTTTGAAGCATAACTCTGTAAAAATATAGAATATTGCATCATAGACACATGACTTTCTTTCAATAAAAGCAATCCTACCTGAATTCCTCGAATGTCTGAGGAGTGGCATCCAAGGAAAGTGTGTTGACTCATAATTTCCTCGTCAATGATAACTAGTTTCAACATCTTATCTTCAATGACGATTATTTATTTATTTTGTCAGGTGGTCTCTTGGAAGTCCAGCAGATAGATATTCTCTAACGGCTGTTAAATGGATTGTTCATGTCAATGGAAAACCAACCCCTGATTTAGATGCCTTTGCTAATGTGGTAAAGGTATGGCTACGGTTCTTCCAGTCTGATGAAAACATCTCGTCTCTAATCGATATCACCTTCTTATCAGAACAGCTCAGAAATATGAGAGTATAACAGTGACATTAATGAGTTTTCCGAAACTAGAACAAACTTGATTTTGCTGCATTTGCTGCTTCATTATGCTGTTGAATGCATTTTAGTTTCTGAAAATATGTTTGATGGTTTTCTTAATCAGGAACTAGGACCTGACGAGTGTGTGCGTGTGAAGACCGTTGACCTGGATGGGAAGCCACAAGTGCAAACCCTAAAGCAGGATTTGCACTACTGGCCTACGTGGGAGTTGAGATTTGATCCAGACACCGCGATGTGGCGTAAGAACACAATAAATGTATTAGATTCCATTCATGGATAAACAGATTGTTCTATTCTTGTTCTACACTCTTTCGTTGGGCGATGTTGCTTCCTCACACACTCCACCAGCCTCGTCAGAATCTGTGGTCTTCGAAATATGTCCAGAGTATTTTGGTCTTTTGTGTTTTTTTTTAAAAGATATATTTATTTATTTTTATTAATTTGATAATGAATAATAGATGCAATGAAAAAACTTTCAATACCTTCAATAGCTATTATTAATTTTTTTTTTGATAGGAAAGAAAAAAAAAGAAACATTGTTTTAATAATTAGTGTGATTTACGATAATATCTTTAGAATTAAAATATGATTTAAGCAATGTTGCATAAAATAGTTACATCATATTTAGAAGAGTTTTTAATTGATATCTTTAGATAATCTTAATATATTAATGATGAAAATATATAAAAGATCTTGATTCCAGTTTAAATATATTTCTGCATAAACATCGTGTTTGAATCAGAATATATTTTAGTGCTATAAAACATTTTAAACTATTTATAAAGTTGCCTAGGGCAAACCCCTAGTGACTCAATAGGTTAACTTGAAAACCAAGTAACCTTCAAAACCATATTATTATAATTATTTTTTAAAAAACTATCCAAAACGACTCTTTTTTTAAAATACCTAATATTTTAAATTAATCCATAAATTTATAAATCAACTAAGTAAAATTATAATTTTTAAAATCGAGTCATAAGACAAAAAAGAGTCTCCTTAACCATATCATATATAACCATCCTTATCATTAAGCCAAACAAACTTTATTATTTATTAGCAATAACTATTTGCTGTCCTTCGTTCCTCCTAATAATAAATCAGTTCTCATTTTAAATTTCATTTATCTGACGACCATTGACTCCTTTTGTATATATTTATTTATCATAAAAGCCACCAGCACTAAACCATATATATATATATAAAACAATTGTAAATTCCAAAACTGCACCTGCTCTCATAACGACTCAAAAGGCAGGCCAAGTCAGTCAGCTCCTCTTCCAATCCCATTTCCAATTTCAATAATGGAAGACTCAAATTCGCTAGAGATATTAGAGTCAGAGATGGAATCCATGGACTTACGAAGCCAGGAATCGTCTAATCAGGTTGAGATAGATAGCGACTTGCCACCAGAGAAGGAAGTCATTACCGACGACTGGAGAGACGCCATCAACAAGGTGGTCCCCGCTGTGGTGGTTTTGCAAACCACCGCGTGTCGCTCCTTCGACACCGAACTTCCTTCCTCGGGGTCCGCCACCGGGTTTGTTGTTGATAAGAATCGCGGTATCATTCTTACTAACCGACATGTCGTCAAGCCTGGTAATTTATACTATCACTACTCGATCATTCTTCATGTTGTGACTGTGCTTTATTGATCGTTGAATTCGTTTTGCTTTTCTTTATTTCTGGCTAATAAGAAAAACGCGGGAAAAAGGTTAAGATTGGTAATATGCAAATGTCTGGCGTGGATTTACTTTATTGCCCCTGGTGTTTGTGTTATGTTTTCTTCTTGGTTAAAGATTTGAGGCTCTGTAATTGCAATTTTCTCTCGTCCACTGTTCATCGAGGCTGTTTTGGGAACGTGGCAAAACGCATAACGAGGAAAAAAAATTGCATTTTGAATTTACATTTTTGCCTCTTCAATTTATGTTTTGAGTTTATTTTCTTAAATATATTTTTGATAATCTATATGAGTTACTTGTTTAATTATTTGCTTTCGGAATGTAAATCCTAGTTGTTGTTGTTGATGTTAATAATTTTAATTTTGATGGTTGTGGTGCTGTAGGCCCTGTAGTTGCTCAGGCTATATTCGTCAACAATGAAGAAATTCCAGTGTATCCAATTTACAGAGACCCTGTGAGTTTTTATTTTTTGTATTTTACTTACATTTTGTAAAGACTACGAAAATGGGGTGTGATTAGTTTTACTTTGCATACGAGTTACACTCATATACCGTGCTTCTACAATTTCTACCAGGTTCATGATTTTGGATTCTTTCGTTATGATCCTAGTGAAATACAATTCCACAAGTATGAGGAGATTCCTCTTGCCCCAGAGGCTGCTTCTGTTGGGCTTGAAATCAGAGTTATCGGCAATGATAGCTGCGAGAAGGTAGTCATTATTTCTCATTTTGTTATTTATTTGTTTACCAAAACTTGTATATGATATTTGCTAGTGGTTGGAGTTTTAGCACTTATTTAGGTTTTGAGAGTTTAGTGCTGGTAACATCAATTTCACAGGTTTCCATTTTGGCCGGTACCATTGCTCGTTTGGATCGAAATGCACCTACTTATAGAAGGTATAGTAACTTCTATAATCTTCTGCTTGGATCCCTTGCTAAAAGTTGCAAGTTGTTGTTATATGTTGATGACTTCAATTTCTATCATGCTATCTGTGAGTCATGATTATAGGGATTTTGTGTGATTTATCATGCTGCGTGATTTTTGTAGCTAATATATATCTCCAGAAAGTTATAACTGTACGTGGTTAATAAATCATGTATTTGCTTACAAGGAAAAAGGTCACGCATCCCCACATTATATTAACAGCTAGCTAGATGAATTAGTTATAAGCTCACCCTTGGAATGTTCTATAAAGTATTTAATTCTATTGCAAGTGGAGTGGTGTTAAATTTTCTAGCTTTACCTCTATGGTTTTATTTGGCCCATCTTATCTCTTCAAACTATATTTGAACAATAAGTTAGTATCATGGTGTTGACTAGTCCATGATATACGGAAACTCACTGCACCGACCTGTAGATGCTTGATCGTAAAGATTAACAATGACTGTTGTTTGGTGCAGGGATGGTTATAATGACTTCAATACCTTCTACATGCAAGTAAGTTAATTCATCATGCTGGCAATCTGAGGCAAACAGTTATCTATGGCTTGAATAATTTTTCATTCAGAATCGATAATTCATTTTCCTTTTATAATTAGTTTGACACTTTGACATTAGTTCATTTAATGGTTTTTTACTGCCCTAGTTTGGTTTTTCCTTTCTCCTTTCGCTATAGTTGTATGGAAGATTTATTCAGTGATTACAACCACTGAAAGTTCCATATCTTGCTGTTTGTTGTTGTCAGCAATTTTTTTTTCTTTGTTATTTCATTTTTCCTTTATACATGAAAAAAAAAGAAAATTAAAACATAAGCAGTGACACTTCTAATGTCCAGCTCAGTGTGAGCTTGTTATCTACTCCGACTAGTTTTCCCTGGTTCAAGCAGTTTGGTACCATCACAGGCGATAACTGAGCCACCTACTAGTCCTTACTCTAAGATCCTTATACAAAGTTATGACTATGAGGGATATAAGCCTAAATATTATTTGTATCAGATTACAAAAGTGTCAATTGGTTCTTTATGTGCAATAATACTTCTCCAAATAGGCCATTTAAATTCTGTAATATTTGTTTCACTTTAATTTCAGGCAGCCTCTGGAACTAAGCGTGGTTCTAGTGGTTCCCCAGTGATTGATAAGCAAGGGAGGGCGGTGGCCTTGAATGCTGGGGGCAGTGTATCATCTTCATCAGCCTTCTATTTACATTTAGAGAGAGTATGTTATTATTTAATGGCCTAATGCATTATGGTCTGTTTAAGTTCTCATATGAAATGGATGATAACTCATGCAGCAGGGTGTCTAATGTAAATTCAAGTCCTCCATTCTTTGTTGCTTTGGTTTGTAACATATGAAGCCTTTAATTTTACTTAAGCACCTAACTTTGAATAAAATTATGTGTTTCCTGGGCACTGAATCATATAATTACTTGATCTGCAGGTTGTTAGGGCATTGACATTTCTCCAGAAGTCTAAAGATGCCTGTAAAAACAAATGGGAAGAAGTTTCTATACCTCGTGGCACCCTTCAGGTCTGTAGTTGATGTTACTTTCATGGTTCTTGAAGGCTTCAAGTATTATAGTGCATATGCTTGAACATAGATGGAAATTTTGCATTTGTCAATAGGCCAGATTTCTTTTAATGCTAGCTACATGGAAAGATCATATTTAAGCAATATGGATGCTTTCCTTTTTTATCCTAATTGTGTGTTGATTTACAATTTGAATATTTCTTTTCCTTATAATTTCACATGAGTATAGCTATTCATGATATAGGTAACGTTTCTCCATAAGGGATTTGATGAGACACGCCGGCTTGGTCTTCCAAAGGAAACAGAGCAGGTATTTCTTCCTCACATATAATTGCTAAGAATACTGGCAGGTGGCTCATTCTGCTGTCTTGTTTAGATGGTACGGCAAGCATCTGCACCAGGTGAAACTGGAATGTTGGTTGTTGACTCTGTGGTGAGCACTTTTTTGTGTTTTTTAATTGAAGATTGTCAAAGAATTATCTTTATCATTCCTAGTATCCTAATATCATGAACTTCTTCAGGTGCCATGTGGGCCAGCTGATAGGCAATTGGAGTCAGGGGATGTGCTTGTACATGTGAATGGGGAAGTAAGTTATTCATTCAATCACATACCACTGAATCTTGATCCATTGTAATAAATAATCTCGTGCATTGCATGTAAATCACTACATTATATATACAAGAACATGATAGTGATAGTCATTTCTCTGTTGTTTCTTCTCTTTTATTTTGTTCTCTGTATATCCTCTTCTTTTCTTCTTTAGATATGAGATTTATATATGCTCTCCCCCCCTCTTTTTTTCTTTTCTTTAACACACTTGGTTAGTTGATTAACATTCAAGCCAAAAACCATGTATCACCTTTAATAGTCAAATGGGCAGGTCCAACTTAGGTTTGAAAATCACTGGTGGGAGTTCTTATCATGCTTTACTTGATTTTTCCATTTCTACATCTCTTGTAGTGATTGAAATGTTGAATTTTGACAAATGTTTTTATTGCAGGTGACCACTCAATTCTTAAAATTGGAAGCATTGCTTGATGACAATGTTGACAAAAAGATTGAATTACAGATTGAAAGGGGTGGCACATCATTGACCTTTAGTATAGTGGTAAAACTTAATCTTGGCATAATTTGATTTTGTTAATAATCAACTAAAATTTCCCATTCCCTTAAATTTTGATTGGAAAATATGTTCTAAGCAGTTGCTTTCTAGTATAACTCCTCATTATCTGGGCTGGTCTTATTCTAATGGTAAAACACATTGTTTTGCTTAGAAACCATACCTGGAATAAAAGCTGTGCATTGACTTAGAAATAAAAGATTAAAGATTCAATTAGAAATAAATGGAAAAATCCATGCACACTTAGCGAACATCAACATGCCACATGTCAATTTAATGGTCATGTTATATATATTTGACAAATCTAATAGAAGCACTTGATTAGAACAAAAATTTGAAGTGCTTCTTTGAGGCCAATGGAGATAAACTGCTAGAAAGGAGAGAGTGAAATAGATGGCATTAAAGGTATAGCAATAGATAATTTTGTAATTCATTTAGTGTTTTGGACTTATGTACCAATGTGTGAATGGACTTTATCTAGTAAAGGTTCTAATATTCTATGTTTGTGCTTGTATTGTATTTTGTCCACATGTTCTATAAGTGTCCATCCTTGATAGATTCATGTCTAAGTCTATCTTGGTGTAGTTACATGGTCGTATTGCTCTCCTAGGATCACTTGTATTCCATGTTGTTTAGGTGTACGGAGAAAAACTAGTATGCTTATGTGCCTATGCTGCAGGTTCAGGATTTGCACTCTATAACTCCTGACTACTTCTTAGAAGTAAGTGGTGCAGTGATACACAGTTTGTCTTATCAACAGGTTGGTTGGGTTTATTCATCTATTAGTCATTTATTTATTTCAGATAGCATTGTTTGTGAAACAACTAAAAGTGTTTACAGTTATTTTTACTCTGTTTGAACTTGTGCTCTTGCTCATCATTTTAACTCATGCAACTTTGAAATTGAATCAGGCCAGAAACTTCTGCTTCCAATGTGGTCTTGTATATGTTTCAAACCCCGGGTCAGTTTAATCAAGATATCTGTTTTTTTTTTTAATTTGATTGGGTTTATGAATTCCATGAACTGTCTCCTGTATTTTTTTTACCCTGAATGAAATTGACAAATTCAAGTCAAAATAAAAATGTTTTTGTTGAGTAATTTGCTGGGCTTTTAGTGAGAAGGAAAACTATGTGATGAGTCTTTGATGCTTGTTTTGAAGGAAACCATGTAATAGCAAAGGGGATGTTTCTTCTTACATGATAGGACTTTGTACATTTTGCAGATACATGCTATCTAGGGCTGGCATTCCTCGTCATGCCATCATTAAGAAGTTTGCCGATGATGAGATATCACAACTTGAAGATGTAATCTCTGTTCTGTCTAAGCTAAGTAGGGGTGATAGAGTGCCATTGGAGTATATAAGCTACAAGGATCGCCATCGAAGAAAGGTATGTGTTACATGTGCTGATGTGCCGCATGACATTGCCTGTGCTGTTTTTTTTTGGTTGTGTAGGTGTAAGATATCTATTTTTTTGATGAATCGATTCTTGTAAATGGTACCATATTACATGAAAATGAAAGACTTACCTTTCTTTTCCATAAATCAATAAATTAGAAAATTGAGTTTAAACCGCAATAGGAAGTGACAATTTTTTATATTTAGAATAGAGTTGTGAATGATAATCTCTCTGCAAGTGTATGCATGTGCGTGTGTGCGATCTTTTTATTTTGATTAACAAATTTAGGATGTTGGTGATTTTTTTTAACTCTTGTGATGACCGCAGTCTGCCCTGGTCACAATTGATCGCCATGAATGGTACGATGCTCCAAAGATATACACACGGGATGATAGTTCTGGTTTATGGATTGCAAGGCCAGCTATTCAACCACCCACCCTGCAGTTGTCACCTTGTAGTAGCAATGTCACTCAAGGTCTAAACAGCCAATCATCTTTGTTGAATAGTGAATCAACTCCTGCTGAAGGTACGGATCAAGCAAATAACCAGGAGTTGACACATGATATTATGATTACAGAAGCCGGTTATGAACATATTTCTGAGGAGGCCCATTCCAGGGAAGAGTGTGATGTTGAAACTAATAAGCAACAGGTACAGGAGAATTTGTCCTCTGATGAAATTGCAGTTGCTGACCTTTCCTTGCTTGAAATTGGAGAAATGAAATTGGAGACTCAAGGTACCACAGAAATTACAGTTTCAAATGGATATGAAGGTGTATCGGCAGCAGAAACTAATGCTTCGTTTGCAGAATGTGTGGTGGAGCCCACTCTTGTAACAATGGAGGTAATCTGTGACATGTTTTATCTTCCTATTGTCATCAATCAGCTGTCTAACTTTGCAATGTGCCTCAGCTTCTAGCCACCCATCTTGTGAAACCTCCATATCTGTTTCTGGTATTCCTTTATGAACTTTCTCCTATAACGCTGACAATAATGGAATTAGACTTGGCCTTCAAAACTACTGTGCTTCATCTCTTTACTGAGAGTTTATCTGCTTGTTAGTGATTTTTCTTATTTACCAGATTCTAGATATACTTCACTCTGTGTAAGTCTGAACAGATTTATGTTCTCAATTATCAAGTCAGAGGTACACCATCATCTGATCAGTGCCTGTTATGAATATCTCGGTGATATAAAAGAGACTAGTAATGCTGAAATGGGATATCTAATTAGATAATTGTTCGTGCAGGTCAATGTGCCACCATCATGTTTGCTTGATGGCATCCATTCAGTGCATTCTTCTGGTACTGGTGTTGTTGTACATCATTCTGAAGACATGGGATTGGTTGCTATTGACAAGAACACAGTTCAAACATCTGCATGTGATGTGATGCTGTCATTTGCTGCATTTCCTATCGAGATTCCAGGGGAGGTAAACTTTTTCGAAGCAATGCTATGAAGTTATAAACCATTGTGGGTATATCAATTACTGCATATACTTCAATGCAGGTTGTCTTTCTTCATCCTGTTTACAATTATGCTCTTGTTGCTTATGATCCCTCTGCTCTGGGAGCTGTTGGTGCTTCTATGGTTCGTGCTGCCGAGTTACTTCCTGGTAGGTTTGACTCTATGTATTTATTCCCCGGTTATATATATGATCCTGTAGAAGTTATTTACCTTTTAAATTCTGAACTTCTCCCTGATTTAGGTGCATGCTTTCCCCCTTGATTTTCAGTAGTGGCATATTCTTCTCATCCATGAGGGGCGAGGGTCAAGGGTCAAGGTTTCTATTAGACTGCAAAAAAAGTCAAGTAGAGCCTAAAACTATTTGTTCAAAGTTTGGACAGAGTAAAGAAACTCAAATTTATCTCTTTAGAGATTCAGCTTGAGCTTACCCCAGTCAATTTAGATCCAAGTTCAAGCTTAACTTGTTTATGCAAGCCTTAACATTGAAAACTGACAGCTACCTAGTATTTGCTAGTCAATACTGCTACTATTCCGAGTAGCAGTGCTAGGAAAAGCATGAGCCCATAGAAACATGCCAGGTAGTGAAAACAATGAGTCACATCCATGAATGTGTTCTATCTTTGTCTATTTATTTAGTTAGGCTTGGATTGATGAACCCTTGTATTTCATCCTTTTTTGCTATTTTATTTGTGTTAGTACGAGTGATCTTTCAATTTGCTCTCTCCAAGTAAACTGAATGTAGATCCAAGCTATTCACTGTAACAATCATGCTTGTACTTTTTGAGACAGTGCCTGCATTATGTCGTGGAGATCCAATATATCTTATTGGGTTAAGTAAAAATCAACGAGCAAAGTCTAGGAAATCATTTGTGACAAACCCATATGTCACATTAAATGTTGGCCATGCTGATCGTCCACGGTATAGAGCAATAAATATGGAAGTGATTGAACTTGACACTGGTAAGAGAATAGATTTTAATTTCCCAAAAACTTGCTTATATTTAGATTTAGTGTCTTATTTTGTTCTGTATTTCAGATTTTGGTAATGCTTTTACTGGTGTGCTATGTAATGAGCATGGAAAGGTTCAGGCTATATGGGGGAGCTTTTCAAATAAGGTTTTCGCCTCTAATCTACTTGTCATGATTTGCCTTTTTATGATAATATGTAATAACCTTAAGTCTTCATTTTCAGCCAAAATCTTGTAACACTACATCAAAGGATCATCAATTTGTCAGAGGTGTCCCAATCTACATGATTAGTCAAGTACTTGACAAAATCATATCTGGTGCTAATGGGCCAGCTCTTCTCATAAACGGTGTCAAAAGGTCAATGCCACTTGTAAGGACTTTAGAGGCAGAACTTTACTCTAGATTGCTTTCGAAGGCCCGGAGTTTTGGTCTTGGTGATGAATGGATCCAAGTATGTCTTCTTCCTCGTAAAATATTTCTGTTCTTTCGTCTCTGCTTGTGCTCAGAGAATGCATATCAATCTTAGCCTGCCATTCTCTCATGTTTCTTTTATTTTATTTGCAAATGAATGTGTGTTAATATTTTCATGGAAATTTTTTTCAATAAAAATCATGTGAGTGATGGTCTTAAACTTGAGCATTTTTTCAATTTTAGTCTTTTCCTAACTGAATATTGTTTCTGAAAATATAATGTCTTTCAATTGGTTTTTGTCCTGGATAATTGCTCTCTTGAACTTAACATGCTTTGCAGAAAAATGCCGTAGTACAATGCTGTATCATTATTCTGAATATCAAAACTTGAATGATATTTTACTGTAGAGACTTGTAAAGAAAGATCCAATGAGACGACAAGTTTTGCGTGTTAAAGGTTGTTTGGCTGGATCTAACACTGAGAATCTATTAAAGCAAGGCGATATGTTGTTGGCAATCAACAAAGAGCCGGTTACTTGCTTCCAAGACGTAGAAAATGCATGTCAAGCATTAGAGAACTGTGTTGACAGTGATGGGAAGCTTAAAATTACCATTTGTCGGCAGGTTAGTTTATGCCAGATGTACATGCTCCTAACACCTAAAAGAGGTGTCATGTGTTTGAAATGCTATTATAACTGTTATATCTATTGTTTGGTTCGCAAAGTATTTTTAATTTGTTTGGTGTATTCTCTGATGTTGATGCAAGTAAACTGATATGATGCCCTTTTCTGTATGGCTTGCTAGGGAGCTGAAGTTGATCTACTTGTTGGAACAGACATTAGGGATGGTAATGGTACAATGCGAGCATTAAGTTGGTGTGGGTGTCTTGTTCAGGATCCTCATTCAGCGGTTCGTGCTCTTGGATTTCTGCCTGGTGAAGGTCACGGTGTCTATGCAGCAATGTAAGAATTTTTGTTTGAGTCCTTCTGTTTCCTTCTCTTTTTAAATAACGTTTTTTCTCTCCTGATTATAGATGCTGAGATAAGAGTTATCATTACAATGTTGGAAAAAGAAGAATATAGCCTTACACTTACAGTGATGTGAATGTAAATGAACTTGAAAGTTTTGGCTAATTTCATGCAAGAAGAGCTTAGTAATGATATGTTTATGGCTGTTACTTTTGCTGGATACAGTCAATATAAATTTGTCATGAAAGAATAAAATCCTTCAACAAAGGAATTCCTACCCAATTTCAATCAGAAGTCAACCAATGTCAGAGGAAAGGCATATTAAGTTGATCTGCATATTTTCCCCAATGATAATCAACCACATAAGAATGCAAATGTTGATCTTATTGAATACAGTTTGAACATTTTCTCAATTTCATAGGTGCTGCCGTGGAAGTCCTGCAGATAGATATGCTCTAGGTTCTCTTAGATGGATTGTTCAGGTCAATGGAAAACCCACTCCTGACTTGGATGCTTTTGTAAATGTGACCAAGGTATGGCCACTCCTTTATGTATTTTTCTGTGTGGAGTTTTTGTTTTTTTATAGAATGCATCTGCAATCAATGCATATGCTTCCATCCAAGTGGAAACCGCAGATTCTTAAAAACAATAGAAGATATGGAAATCTATGAAGCAAATTAGGAGAAAGGAAAAAGAATTCAATGAACAGAAAAGGATGATTAAAACAAATTGACTTTTAGCTTTGACTTCTTTCATAGTGTCTTTCGTTGCAGGAACATACTGACTGTTTTTTTAATATGGGTTGTAGGAAGCAAGGAAATGTATGCCAATTGGTTAACATTTTTTTTCATGATACTCTCTAATTTCTCAGCACTAGCATCTCGGAACATGCATCAAGAGTGCAAGAATAATTGATCTAGGAACTATCTTGCATGCTTTGTTAGTATTTATTTCCTTATGGTCAATCATACACATTGCAATGTATTCCATTTATCAGGGATTACGATATGATGAGTTCGTTCGTGTAAAGACCATCAATCTGGATGGGAAGCCACGTGTGCTAACTTTGAAGCAGGACTTGCACTATTGGCCTACATGGGAGTTGAGATTTGATCCGAACACCGCCACGTGGAGGAGAGAGACAATAATGGCTCTAGATTGCAATAATGAATAAACAGATCTCACTTCATATGTTCTTCCTCCCTGGAATGGCTCAGCACTGCTTCAAGAGCTTAAGTGATCCACGAAACAGTTGGTGATTTGTACTTCAACTAGGCCATGCACTTTAATTGGTTGACAGCCAACCTGCCTACTTTAGTGCTGTATAGTAACAGTCGTAAAAAATGTATCATCTACTTTTAAGACAACCATGCGTGCTAAATCATCAATTATGTGAAGTTTCTCTTATTTGAATGGAAAGCTGATGAGAGGCCAGCTATAACAAGAACAGACGCGTGTGCCTCACGCCCCGTAGTATGCATGGCACCTGTCGATCTCAATCCTTCTAGTAGGGTGGGGGGAATCCATCTTTCTAGCAGTATGATTGTTATTATGGGTCAGAAAAAGGACCTTTCGAGATAATCAAGACAGGTAAAACAGGCGTGTTTTATGCGAGTGCTTGTGATAAGTACAGCATGATCTAAACTTGCATGCTTCTTTGAATGTGACATGATCTATGATGAGATGAGAGCGTAGCTGTTGGATGTGATTTGGATACAATTTGAAAGGGCAAAAAAAAGAAAAGAGCTGGGTTAGTGAGTTCATGAGTTATTAAAAATCCAATCGGGTTAATTTAATTTTACCATGTTTTCTGCAATTCAGCTAGCGTGAATTTCTTGAATATTTTGGAGTGTAGTTGAAGTTGTTTTTTATTTAAAAATAATATTTTTTAATTTTTAAAAATTATTTTTAATATTAACATATAAAAATGATCTAAAAATATTATTTTTATTTAAAATAAAAATATTATTTTTATTTAAAATAAAAATAAAAATAAAAATAAAAATAATTAAATTTTTTCAAAAGAATTTTTAAAATGGAGTGAGAAAGGCTCTATCTGTGGTTAAACAGAGTTACGAGGAAGGGGGGGAAATGTTGAAAATGATAGGGTGTTCAAGTTGTGGAAGCAAATGTCAAAGGTATTCAAGTTTAGTTTATTATACCATAATTAATCGAGACATACGAGTGTTTGGTGTTTAGGGAAAAAAATGTTTTTTATAAATTAGTTTTTTTGTTTAAAAATATATTAACACATATTTTTTTATTTTCTTATATTAGCATGTCAAAATTATTAGAAAAACACTAGTTGCTCATCAAATCAGAGTTTAATATTAGTTGAACACTGAATATGCTAACTCTTTCAGGTTCTCCGGAGAGGAAGAGACCTGGGTACCATCAGTGGGACACAGTTTCTATAACCCGTGGTACGCTTCAGGTTTGTTGTAGAATGTTATCCTCGCAGAGTTGGGAGTCACAATTTAGATTTTCTTGGACATTTAGAAAATGTTTTATTGATTGTGCTGTACAGATGATTGAACATTATTGAATGCTGTTTGATGGAGAACTATACAGAAGAACAGCGGTTCTAATGGCTTACAGTGCTTTTGACCGCTTATTATTATTATTTTAGTTTTTTATCACACAAATAGATATGCTATTTTGATATTTTGGGATTTTCTCAAATCCAAAAACACAATTATAATGAAAGTCGGTGTGTAGCATAGGGTTTTTGCATGAATCCATGCAGCTGAATGATGGATCAACTGATTCAATATATATATTTTTAAATTTTATTTTTCTAATACTTTTATTTAAAACAAAACAAATTGTTTGTGGTTTCCAACAAATAAAATACACAAAATTGACCGTCACATTGCTGTTCCGATACGGTGGTCGCATTTATTATGCTTCAAATCATTTAACCTGAAACAACTAAGGAAACGAACTTCTGACATGAAGTTGTAGGAGAATGGCTATCTCATCTTTTATCGGACAAAGTGGGTTCTGCTCTGAAATCCTGAGCTGCAATTGTTTTGGCAAGGAGCTTCATTTATGAGCCTTCCAGTGGTAGAAAGAACTGGCTCACAGACAGCTAGTAAGAGCAGTTGAAATATAAATGCACCAAGTTTTATTGCTCCTCATCAAAGTGTGCCCATGTAAACGACTGACCACAACAATAACTTGCATTAGTTGACTGGTTTTATTTGGAGAAAATCGATCTTCTGTAATTGACTTATAAATTAAGTTTGATAATGATCATGGCTTTTGGAAAGTTATTTGAGATTGCGATTTATTGTTTTTAATTATGTCTTTATATATATATAAAAATAAACAATACTCCAAGATGATATGCCCAGATGAAAGCCTCTTGAATCTTCTATTTACCTTTTTTTTCATGATTTATTATTGTTATTTATATGAAATATAACTTTATAGGTATTGTTTTTATTATTGATTGATAGGATCCTGCAATTGATTGAAAGCCTTAGATTCATACTAGAACCAAACCTTCAAACTAAGTACAAGGATCCACCAAGTGAAAACTATTGTATAATCACTTTGAATAAATATAATGACTAAAAATCCAAAGAAAGTCTTAGCCTTTTATCAAAATAAACATAGACAAAGGGTTAGAAGGAAGAAAAATCTTTCAATTTTTTGGAGTCCGGTGGCGAGATTTGAATACTAAGCTACATATAAATCATAAGTTTAATACTTTGTATCAGGTAAGATTTCAAGATATATATATATATATTGAAACAAAATTGAATCACTAAATAAATTATTTTTATTAAAATAAAATCATTTTTTTTTAAAATAATTAATTAGAGTTGATCCAGTCATGGACTTAAAGTTTTCTTAGTTCAACTTGAAATCTAATTTTGAATCATTCTGCCCTAACAAATTAGGTTTAATAACTATATTTTGTAAGAAATAAATTGGTAACAGGGTGAAAGGGATATTCTTCCTATATATAAAATAAGAATATAGCTGAATGATGGAGTAAATGCTAAGGTAGCAACAGGGTGGTTCATATTAGATGCTGTACCTACCACCTCACACCATTACTGGTGCAGTTCTAGCCGGTGCCGGTGCTGACAACAGTTAGTGGATAGGAAAATTTCCACGGTGGAAACCCATAAATGCTTCCTTTTCTTGGTAGATAAAATTGAAGCTATTCTTTTGCTAGCTAGGTCCATCTTTTGTGCTGATCATATGATTTTGGACTATTTTCTGCTTATGCAATTACATTGGCTGATCAAAGAGTGTCGTAATGAACAGAATTTATGGTGATTCCATCTGTCAGGACTCAGATCTGCAGTTTTTTTTTCAAAAACTGTCAGTGGGCACAAACCAATTTCATTTCCTTTGTGGCCTGAACAATTCATCAATTGGTCCGTGTTTGTGTTTATATGTAGATTACTGGAGCAATGTCAGGCCAAATCTGAGTTCAGGATTCTGCAGGAAAGTGTCAATGTATGATCCCCTCTCGTGCTATCTGATCTAGGTGAATCAAACCCAGTGGCCATACCCTAACCAGCTATACTCTACAACGTAGCTTGTCAAGATTTGAGTATAAATAAAGGAAATGAACATTAATTTGATTTTGAAGACAGTAAAACGAAAAAAAATACCGAAATATAAGGTACTGTAACTTTTTGTAAATGTCATGTAATTTTCTTGAAAGAGTCTCCTGCTGATCATACGATGCATGCAGCATCTAAATATGTAATGATGTTTTTTCATGTACACTAATCCTGCTAGAGAAATATGTTCCAACATTGAAGAAGCTCGTGAATCAGGTTTATTCAGTCAGCCTAGCTCGTCAGTTTTGTTTATCCAGCTATTTGGAATTGAATTGAGTTTTGCATTTCGTTAGTATTTTCTACGATAAAAAGAATAAATATACAAGAGATAGCAACGTTTTTAGTTGAAGAGACCGAAACAAATATATAAAATAAATCATTTTTGAGATAATCTTAGAATAAATCTTTGTACTCCATCTCCCAGTGAATTAAAATGCATGTAATAACCAGTTTCCCTCTTTTTTTGGTCTGCTGCTTTTGTAGCTCGTTACTTTTGATCTTAATATATTCTTACATTTGATCGAAAAAAAAATGCATGTAATAATGGGGGAAAAAAAGGTTCGATATATATTGCATAAGAAAAAAGAAAAACAAGGGAAATAAAGGGTTTCGATACTCTAAATAACTAAAATCATCGTAAATAAAAAGTGATCATCAGCATATATATAAATATAATCCTATTTATTAAAGGGTTAATTATAGAAGTATTATAATTATAATCTAGCAATTAATTATAATAGAAACTACATCATGTTTGATAGGACAACACTAAGAGCTTGTAGTGAATAATTTGAAGACGAAACAATTATTTAATTAAACAAATTAGAACGAAACTAATTAAAGGGAACTACATGATCTCGACACCAGATTCTAAGTTACCAAATCACCAGCAGCTCTGGAATTCCAAGGCCAACCAAAAGCAGCAACCATGAAACAGCATTTTGTCTAGCACCACTGTAGAATTTCCAATGATCATAAGGATCAGTTTCAGACAAACTCGCAGGCACACTGGTCACATAAATAAACCTTGGGGGGTGGTGGTGCAAGAGGAGTAACATATAGAGTCTGAGGTGGTGGTGGCGGTGGTGGTGGTGGAGGAGGAGGAGGAGGAACCAGCTGGGAACATGGGTTGACACAAGGACACGATCCACACTTTATTCCAGTTCCTAGTTCTCCGGGATCTAATGCTTGGTCTGGGTTTTTTGTCACGCTAGCCCTACATACGGGAATAATTGTGCATACCATGAAGGAATGAAGAGAGAAGAGAAGAAGTTGGCGAGCACTGATAATTTGATGCATGGACGATGACATTTTCTTGTTGAGAGAGAGAGAGAGAGTGAAGATGATGATGATTTGAAGTTTTGAAGAGGAGAGTAGGGTTATAAAATCGAGGGACCTTTTTGCATAAAAATAGGCACATGGGGGTTATGTAAACTTTGTTATTTTGGAAAATGCTGAGAGGGTAGATATGATGAGACCATGCATTTCAATGTGTTGCAATGTTTTGAAAGCGAAATGCATGTGGAGGTAGTAAATGTGAGGGGTCATGCGTGTCCAGATTTACTTATTTCAGGTTAATAATCAATCATGTCTTAATTTTAGTAAGGGTTCATTTTATTTATTATTATCTTAGATATAAATTTAATAAAATACCTCGTGTATGCACTACTTCGATTATATATGATCTATGTTAAGACCTCATTAATTATTATTATTATAGTTATTTTGTGCTACGATAAAAATAAAATAAACTAAGATCAACAACACGCATCATCAGAAAATTCATATTCTATTTGAACGGTAACGATTAGTAATCAACCTTTTGTTTCAAGATGATTAAAAGCTAAATGCAAATTAATAAAACTAGAGCAAGGCCGACAATATTCTCCATTAGAAATACTCAAAACAGTTAGAAGAGCCTGACCTTATTTCTTTGTCTACTACTGAGAAGACAGAAAAATTAAGGATTAAATTTGTGAAGCATAAAGGTCACGACACCGTTTTCAATTTTAAGACTTTTCTAATTTAAAAGACTCGAGTTTATTAATTGATGGGTATGAGATTCCTAGCCCTAAGCCCATCTCACCCATGTGAGGGCTTGGGCTTGGGCCTCCATTTCCTGCCACTTTTACTTCAAGCTGTCCAAGCGAGAGTTTAGGGAACCAAAGTGGCTCAATCCACCATCACTCTTGATTTGGGTTCCAGTTGACTTTATACACGAACCACACTCCAACATGGTACGATGTTGTTGACCTAGGGATGAGCTTGCCTCCACGTAACTACTAGGTCTGTTCATGTTCAGTGACTTTTTGTATGGTTGATGTTTAGTATTTAACAAGATATATGGTTTGCACTTCGCCGAGTTTATTTTTTTTGTAATTTTTTTTAAAATAATATTAGAGTGTTGTAAGCATGTTTTAAAAGCAAAAGAAAATCTCACCAGCTAGTTATAGACCATAAAGACAAACGATAGAGAAATTAAAAGGTAAAACAATAGAATCCAATTAGAGTTCTTATGATAAAAAAATAATAATGATAAAAGTCAACATAAAAATCAAATGATTAGGAATGAAATTGAAAACAATTTTTTTTTTAAATAAAAATAAAAAGAATGAGGATCATATTTGATATAAATACCAAATAAAACAAAATGTGTAAGGGATGAAATTGATTTTTTTTTATAACAATGAAAAATTATTCAAAACAAATAAAGAGCAATCAAAACAATGAGGGTTATCATTGAAATAAAAAGAAAATTGAGGACTTCTCTTCTTCCAAATTTTCATGTTGTCTATAATAAATCATAGCAACACCATTTAAACTGTCTTGACATAAATGAATTAGCAGTTTTTTTATTATCTATTATCTCAATGATTTTGTTGTTGTATGTCTTAAATAGGTCATTGAACATGAACATTGAGCTACAATCTATTTAACAAGTTTTGGCACTCTATACCTTTGAGAGACTAGTACTTGACACATCTCAATATTTTTTATGGATTGTGAAAATTCACCCTTTAAAATGATCTCATCTATTTTATCAAATTTAGCATTTATCAATAACTAAGTCTATAGAAATTGAAACTTGTGTTAGGGGATCCTATAATGAACTAATCACCTAGATATTCTATGGTAAAATATGAATTTATCATACTTAGTTTTTTTATATGCCCTAACTCTGGTGGGTTTTTCAATAGTTGGATAAGTTGACTGAGCAACTAAGATATGAACATTAAACCAATAATTAAATATTTACGGGCTCAGACGTGACTATAATAAAAAGATTGAGCAAATGATCTTTTTTTTTATATTTGGACATTACTAGTTATTCAGAGAATTTATGAGTCTAACAACTTATTCTTTAATGTTCTCAACATCAAATTGACAACAATCCTCTATATAAATTGTTTCATGAACTTAAGCCCTAGCGAAAATTCATAGGGTAAGCCATTATTTTCCCCTAACCTAAAGTTAATATGTTCTACCAAGAAATATACTATAAATAAGTGATGCACAAAGATGTTTTATCCATATAAAAAAATGCATGGAAAAAAATAAAAGCATAAATAAAACAAGATAAATTGAGATTTGAACTCATTTTAAGCAAATGAACCTCAAAACACAAAGCTTAGTCTAATGTCGTTAGAAACAAAATGTCTCCTTGGTGAAGTTATTATTTTGTCATCAGGTTCTCGCAATGGTGTTAGAGGTTTGGAAGTCACAACATAGTTATTTGGTTAAATTTTCTAGGATACCTGAATATTTTGGTCGTTCTCAAAGGTTTGAAGGATAAAAGATTAATTGTGGTTAGATAGAGAGTTGTTTTAGTGTATATGTATGAGTATTTCTAACTAACTTTCTCCCATTGAATTCTCTCTTTCAATTCCTCCCCCCTATCTGTGTGGTGAAACCACCCTTATTTATAGTTTGTTATTTTTTTATTGTTTAGTCTCGAAGCATACTTCGTGATTAAAAATCCTAAAATCAATATGATCCCTCAACTTTTTTCTTTTTATATATGGTCCCTTGAAATTTTATTTTTTTTATTTTGTTTGTATTTTTTATTTTTAAAAACACAAGCAATATCAACTTAAAAAAAATGTGTTAATAACCGAACCTTTAGAAAAATACATTGATGCAAACATGTCAAGAACATATTTTTTAGGGTTTGTTTTATTGTTTTTTGCTATTTTACCCCATAATAAAAAAAAACACTTCTAAATGAGGTCAAAATTGGGTAGCAACAATATAGAACAATATAGAAGAAGGATCCTTTGTATTCAATCTTTGCTTGTCTTTGTATATGAATTGTTTTTATTTATATTTATTCTCACCATACCATGATGATTTCATGATTATTGACTTGGATATTAAAACTTTATTCTTTAAAATCTTGTTATATTTTTGAACCGATTAGATTAGATCAATCAAATCAGTAAAAAAATAGTTTTATCCGAACAATGATTTTTATTGATTGACTTAAAACTTAGTCCATTTGAATCACATATTTTTCAAATCAACCAGTCATAGGTTTAAAAACCATCACCACATTTCGAATTCTGCTGTTGTTTTGTTTGATTCACAACAAATTAGTTGCCAATGAGAGGCCAATCTTGAAATTCTATTCATACCTAAAGCAAAATGTTTCTAACCCTTGACCAATATTCCACGCAGTAGATCATTCCCTTTTTTACTTCAAAATTTTATGGAAAAGTGTGTGTTACTGGACTTGCTTTAAGGTATATTGGTATTATAATAATGTTCCCATAACTGGTCCAAAAATACCATGTGGCTGTAAATAAAAATGAAAAATAAATAAATCAAGATTAACCTCCCTGTTTTTCTGATCGAGCTTTATTGTTTTTTTTTTTTTATAAACCACGCGGTGTCCTAGATACTAGGTCTAGACTAATCCACGTTCGCACCGGGTGGGCCTCGAAGGGGTGAAAGTGCTCCCCAAAATGGCCAGCTCCATACAAGAGTAGAGATTGAACCTCTGACCTCTCTTAAGGGACAAGAGCGCCCTCACCACTCACGCCAGGACCTCTTGGGTATCGAGCTTCATTGTTAACCCCCTATAATAACCTGTTTTGAAATTAATTAACTTCCACTGTCATGCCCAATGCAACAAACGAACAAAGTCCTCGAAATGATTTGGTTTGAAATTAAATCTGAAAATATGATTTTATACAATATTTTATTACCATTTTCATTAGGATACAGGATCTGCTTGAGGTTCTGAGTTGTCATGTTCGTTTAATGTCATCGGTACTTGTAATTTTTCAATAATATTAGGTTCCAGGTATGGACTTTGGACAAAACATTTCATGATCATAGTGTTCTAACTGACCAGATACTGATTAACAAGTACCAAAATGCATTATTGTTTGTTTCTCGTTTCAATAAACTATTAATTAATAATCACTTCTGGGTTATTATCATGGTTTAATTAATACTTAATTATTTACTTTCGTATTAACTGGGATATCTTCCAAGTTATAGAGGCAAATATTTTTGCACATGCATGAGTTCATCGAGGAGTTGTAGATGTTATTGTTTAAAAAGAAGAAAAAAAATACAGTAAATGTTGCTAGAATTAAAATAATAGCGTCTTAAGGCTTGTACACATAAGTTTAAATGAACTAATGGGATACACAATGATCCATGCCTGAATTCTAGCTATGTATCTTGCAATCAAATTGCAAAAAGACATGATGACAAAATATTCACAGCAAAATAGTTGCCAAAATCCACGCTTTAAACTAGTTGATTTGCTAATGTGAGTCGACAGGTAAACGGATCCCCCCCACTTCTTGAGCAAAAGTCACTCGTTTCTGCACATTTGTTTCTTGAAAAATGTCAGTATATTTTGTCCCAATTTCACAGGAATTTAAATATCTGAAGGTTTTTTTTTTCTTTCCAAGGCAACTAGGGCATAATAATTGAAGTATATATAGCTTTCAAGTATAAATTTAAAAAGAGGCAACTAGAAAGAGAGACTAATTATTGATGAACAGAAATCATCGACAAGGATCAACAACCTATCATGATGTTTATTAGAAAATAATATAAATCATATTCTGAAATTTCATTTAAAAACTTAAGTTTTTCGGTGAGACAGTTCCTTGACATGATATCAGAATCTTATTGACACAGCAGTCACGAGTTCGAATCTTACTATCCCTATTCTATTTGATAAAAATCAAGCATAAAGTATTATGAGCCTGTGCAAGTTTCAAATCTAAAGAGTTTTTATTTGAGAGAGTGTGTTAAAGAATAATATAAATCATATTTTGAGATTTCACCTAAAACCTTAAGATTTTCGGTGAGATGATTCCTTGAAAACAAAAGGTGACCAGTAAAGTATAAGAATTGTGTACAAAGGATGGCAGCAAGTATTCTAATTTCAGAAGTGTATGAAACATATATTATTCCTTTTTTTTGTTATTATTGTTGTTGTTATTATTATTATTATTATTATTATTATTTAGTTAGTGCATGGAGAAACATTAGAGATAAATAAAACATATTTTCATTAATTTTCTCTTTTAAAAAGAAATAATAATTCATTTTAAAACTGTCTTAAAAATATTTTTAATTTTAAATCTTTATTTATATCCTTTTAATAAAAAAATATCTCTATATTTTTTCGTATTTATCTCTTGTCTAAAGAGTAAAGACTACCTAGTCGCAACGTTCATGCTTATTTGTTCTTAATTTTCGTTTCTATTTACTTTCTTCTTCCATGATTTTCGGTACGTATGACTCATGTCTCTTAAAAACCTTGAAGAAACTAGCTCTATTTTAGATGAATCATGAAGTCAGTCCCAATGCACATGCTTAGCATGAAAAATTACAAAATTAAAAGATAACACACCTCATGAGTTGGCCGGAAACTCTCCGTTATGTCACCAAGCTCCGGCTTCCAATGGACGTGCCGGTGCCCATCTGTACCATTAACATCACCGGAATTCCCCATGTATAGTTCAATAATCTTTCCGGCCACCTCTGCTCCATCTTGGCTCTCCTCCACCAGTTTTTTCACTTGGGCCCTAGGCAGCCTAACTTTCACCCGGACCGGCTCCTGCCCATCTGATGTTTGACTCGGCGATGGTCTAACCATCGACCGGTCAGAAACTGACCTCCGAGATAACATCAAGTTCTCAAGCCGATCTTTGGCACTCATCTGTATAGCTGACCGAACCCTCCTTGTACTCCTGGCTTCTTTTTCCTCTGGAATTTCAGGCAACTCTATTAAGAAATATATTTTCTTGGCCTTCAATTCTTGCTGAGGCTCTAATGGCTTCGCCCGAATTCCAAAGTGCTTAACATCTTCCGAATCCAATAATACAAACCCTGGATAATCCTTAACGACGTCGGTGGCCCTTGCCGGAGTCCTTAACTTGAAAGTTTCACCGCTGATTTTCATCACCTCTGCTGTCTTCCCTCCTCCTAGATTGTTTCCCATCTCTGCTTGTGAAATGTGTTGCGATAATAAAATGTCACGTCCGTGACGATATTTATAAGCGTTGTACGAAAGACGTTAAATTATTTAATAATAGTTGGACGTGTTACAATCTGGTCTGGTGTGAATTTGTTGAAAGACTTTCTCTATATATAAAAGTCAAATTAAGCACGTGAAACTAGATATTGGGAAAACTCAAATTCATCACAAACGAGTATGTTTTGGATGACATAAGAAATAATGATTTTTGATGGACATGTGTGTGTTTAAAATTATGATGTTAAGAATTAAATTTTAAAAATTAATATGTATATATATATATATATATATATATATAATTTCAAATTATTTTTCTTAAAAAAACTAATCACTAATGGATTTTAAAAAACATCCCGTCAAAGATGTTATAATCAACTTTTGATATTCCCATTATGCCACGGTAATGGGAATGGGCTTCCAAGGATATTCCTTTCTTACGTCGCCATGCAAAAAGCGAGACATTGTTGGGATAAGCTTGAGTGTGTAAGGAAATAGATTGGCTTGCGTGACATTAGATGTCTTTCATGGTGTCCTGCCTGCCACTCCATTCTTATCAGTTTCATGTCGTAAACAGTACATTAAACAGCAGCGAGGTCGATCTCAGCGAGCCGGCAAAATCGGACTCAATCCCACTTGAATGATTCTTTTCTTTCTTCTTCTTCTTCGTTATTATTGTTAATGATATTTTAGAGATAAGAATTTATTTAAAAAATTAAGAAATATGTAAGGAAAATCGACCTTATTAATAAAAAAAGTGGAAGTATAAGAGCACATGGCTCCAAACATGGCAATTACATTCCAAGAACGCACAAATATTAAATTATTAAAACAAATCGATAAGTATTAATTTGTCAATTCTATCCAAAACTTTAATTCATGAATTTCATAGACAAATCATAGACTTTCTTATTAGATTAAAGAACCTTTTTTTCTATTTTCTATGATTTTTTTAATCAAAAGAAAAATTGTTATATAACTAATAGGCAGTTAGCATGTCCCAATAAGAATCTTTTATGCGAGTAAACCCCATCAAAGTTCATTTTGTAGGCCTAGATGAACGAGTAAAATCTCAGTTATCTTAGGTTTTTATAAAGAATGCACGTTCTGACTCAAACTCGAGACCTCTTTCATCACGATATTTCTCAAACACCATGCTCTTTGGGGACATGTCCCAATATACCATATTTCATAAGAATTCTTAGAATATACAACTTTTTATGAGGAATTATTTAATGTGGGAAATTTATTGTTTAAATATTAAATGAATAATTATTAAATGAATAATTAGCCATAAAAATAACATTTTAATTTAAGAAATAAAATGCAACCCTCAAAATATTCATGCATTTAGCTTTGAAGCCAACTCGAGGGGGTGACCTAGCGGTTGGCCTGGGGTACCCTGCTTCGGCAGACTCAGGTTCAGGCCCGGGAAACAACCTCCCCTCGTAAGAGCACTGGGACAGCCGGGGGTTTACGCATGCTCTGGGCCCACAAAGTGCGCTTTCCAGGTCATGCGGTTCCCACGTTATCAAAAAAAAAAAAATCTCTCCATGTAAGGAATAAAAATAGGTTTTCATGCTATTACATGAGTGTCTAAGAGCATAAAATGATAAATTAACATAAAAATCAATCTAAGAAAATAAGTATTCTACAAATGGATGGATAATACTCCTTTTTTGAATAAAATATCTAAAAATTTAAATAAAAGATCTCAAAATGGAAGATTACCAATTTTATAAAACTTACATCGGTGCGGGAGACATAAAATGGTAGAACTTACAGAAAAAGAGAGAGAAAAATAAACTTTACACTAAGAAAAATACAAGATAAATTAGATAAAAATATCCTATATAATAAATAATAAACAATATTAGATCAGGGATCATTATACATAATAATAATAATAATAATAATAATAATAATAATAATAATAATAATAATAATACGTTGGCGAAGAGACCACAACAACTTATGGAAAAATATTAATTTCATATTCAACTCTCTACTTAAATTAATTAATGTCATCATTCGATGCAGAGGAAGTTTAATTTTTCTTTCCTATTGAAGACGATCCTATGTATTAATTTCCCTTTTATCATGATTACAAACTTTAAGAAAAAATTACTACCGTTCCTTCCAAAAAAAATAAATAATAATAAATAAGTTTTGGAAGATAGTAATGGATCATATTCCGATTGCATCTAGAATGCTGAATATTTTCCTCACAACAATAGGAGATATTTGTAAATTCATTTATATACCAGTCATATATATATATCAGTCAAAATGATTTTAAGAATGTACACTCATCTTAGTATATATTCTTAATATGATCACTAAGATTTGAATAAATGAAATCAACGCGCGTGGGTGTTTAAGAAAGTATGATTGAGGTTGTTTCTTAGAAATATAACAAAATGATCTGAAAAAATACTGGAAAAAAATAATGTAAAGCTAAAAAATAAAAGTATTTTTTATTCAAATTTAAAATACAAGCTCAAACATACACTAAATATGAGAATGAGAAGGTGAGGAATGATGTTTATCTAAAGTTTATCCTGTTTAATTTTTAATTTTTTCTTTACCATGGTTAGCTTTCTTCGAGATCATTGGCATGGCTTTACAATAGATTTTATGGTATTTATATTGTTACTAGTGTTAGATTTTAATGAGATTAGCTTTGAAGATATGAAGATAAAAAGATAAAAAGTTTTTAGCTATAGAATTCTAAATAGTTTTTATGATTATCTTTGAAAGGATTTATCATAAATCCTATCCTTATCCAATAATCTCTCTTATCTATTGAGAGTTCTAGTTTATTTCAATTTCTGGTTTTGTAAGCCTATAAATAGGCAAAGTTTCAATTGAATAAATTGAATGAATGGATGGATGTACTTCATTCCAATATTTATAATTTTATGGAATGAATGAATGTGAATCATTCCAATATTTATGATTTTATGGAATGAATAAATGTGATTCATTCCAATATTTATGATTTTATTTTTGTTCTTCAATTTCTATCAATTTCAGATTTTAGAGCTTTTCCAATCTTCCAACAATTGGTATCAGAGCAGTTTTCTTACGGGACTGTGGGATTCAAGGATTATTCTCGCAGATTGATGGATGTTATGAATCAAATGAGGCTGCTTGGAAAGGTGATTGAAGATCAAAAGGTGGTAGAGAAAATGATGGTTTCTTTGCCACAAAAATTTGAAGCTCAAACTCATATTTGTACTGTTGACCGTGTGAAATGGTACACGAAAACAGGAGGAGCAAAATTTGAAGTTTATACTGATTTTGATTTGGGACAAAACAGAGTTGATGAAAATCCAGCTCAGCTTGATGTGATGACCATGACACTTCCTCTAGCAAGATTGGAGTTCATAAAGATGAAGTTGGGGATGTCCAAAGCAAATCTCAAGGAGAAGTGTTAGATTTTAATGAGATTAGCTTTGAAGATATGAAGATAAAAAGATAAAAAGTTTTTAGCTATAGAATTCTAAATAGTTTTTATGATTATCTTTGATAGGATTTATCATAAATCCTATCCTTATCCAATAATCTCTCTTATTTATTGAGAGTTCTAGTTTATTTCAATTTCTGGTTTTGTAAGCCTATAAATAGGCAAAGTTTCAATTGAATAAATTGAATGAATGGATGGATGTACTTCATTCCAATATTTATAATTTTATGGAATGAATGAATGTCTCATTCCAATATTTATGATTTTATGGAATGAATGAATGTGATTCATTCCAATATTTATGATTTTATTTTTGTTCTTCAATTTCTATCAATTTCAGATTTTATAGATTCAAGATTTTCAACAACTAGTAGATATTTACAATATAGAAAATAATTTGATACAAGAAAAAAAGAGAAACAAAAGAGGTAATTATAAAATAATTTTTTTTTTATTTGGTAAGAAAATTCTTATCATTTTTTGGTAAATTATATATATACACTATAAACATCTAGTAATTATAGCTTCGATATTCAGATGTCATACGTATTCATTAATCTGATATGGGTTAATTATTCCTAGAGAGATTGTTGGAGAATGTTGAAATATTCAATAACCAATATGTTACGTAAAATATAAGTGTAAAACCAAATAGGATATGCTTGAACGTTGAAAGTGTTTTTGTTGGTTTCATTTTGTGCAATCATTTCAAAAATCAGATTGATTTGGTCAAAATGGAGAATAGTCGTTGATCAAAGTAAAACCTTCTCGATCGATCTCGACAACCTCATCAGCCTGCCGTTAAATTTGATGTACTGGAGGTCGCAATTTGATGATCCGGCTGCCATTACAACGTCAACAAAGTTCATGATTCATAAAAAAATTACTTCGAGTGTATCATTGATTTTATAAAATGGCTGATGTAAGCTCAGGCAATTGTTTTATGCTGAAACCACTATTATGAAAAATGAATTTGCCTGGTGGGTTAGATTAGGGACCAGATCCAGGATGTTTTTTAAGGAAAAAACCACAGGCGAGGGTTGATTTATTTAAACCTAGAAGGCCTAAGCAAAACCCCATGTTTTACATGCAAAACGATGTTGTTTCGAGTCTAATAATTTACTTGAAACTTGAACTTTTGGTATTAACATAGAAAATAGAGAGATATGATGAATCGATTGTTTCCGTGGTTGAAGGTAGTTTGACTTTTGCGTGGTCAACATCAAACTATCATAAAAACGTTGGTTTGCTTGAAAATTTTCAAATTTTATATGCAATTATCAAGGTACCTTTTAGTACCGTAACTTTCTTCTGATAGCTTGGCTGCGTTATGTCTTTTTATCCTGCTTCGTTATTAACCATTTTCAAAGTACATATAAATATACAAAAATCAGAAGAAGAAGAAAACCAAACAAATCTGAAAAAGGAAATACAATTTTTTTTTGAAAAAAAAATATATCGGTGGAGAGAACATGAAAAAATACCAATAACTAGTTAGGAAGGATAAAAATATACAAGGCTACAAAAATTAGCAATATAATCTTGATTGATGAAGGCCCTCATGATAAGAGAGAATTGAATATGGGAAGAAAAATTCAAAATTAAATGATTAAGGACTTAATTACAATTTTCAGAGTTGAATTGATCTATTATGGGCTTAATTGCAAAGAAAAAATGTTGTTTGACTTCAATTTGGGCTTTATTTTGAAAAATTAGAGTCTAGGGGTCAAATTGTGATTTTTAAAAGCTAATTTGGTAAAATCAAGAGCTTGATTGCCTAAATATTATGGTTCGATGATCATTTAAGGGCTTGATTGAAAGAATCAAATTCAAAAATAAATTTGTAAGAGGTGCATGACTTCATGGACTATAATCGGCAAATCAGCAAAAATCAAGTTTATTAGTCAATTCACGGTCAATTTGTATAAACTAGAAATCAAGGACTAAAAGGAAAATGCATTGAACTTTAAGGTTGGTAATTGAGTTTAACAGGGATAACATTGCAAAAATTAAAAGTTAAAAGGGTAGTTAAAATCAAGAGCTTGATTGCCTAAATTATGGTTCGATGATCATTTAAAGGGCTTGATTGAAAGAATCGAATTCAAAAATAAATTTGTAAGAGGTGCATGACTTCATGGACTAAAATCGGTGAATCAACAAAAATCAAGTTTATTAGTCAATTGACGGTCAATTTGTATAAACTAGAAATCAAGGACTAAAAGGAAAATGCATTGAACTTTGAGGTTGGTAATTGAGTTTGACAGGGATAGCATTGCAAAAATTAAAAGTTAAAAGAGTAGTTAAGGATATAATTAAGAGGATTTGAGAGTTTATGGATTGAAATAAACTTTTCCCTAAGCCCAAATAATTTCCTTAATCCCTCAAATTTAATCTATATAAAGTTTCATATAGAGTATGTTCCAAATACACGTTTCGAATAAAGAGCAGATGACATCTCATTTACCAATTATTCAAAAACAATTTCCTTAGACGGGTTATAAATTGATTAAGTTGTATTTTTAAATGAATGAATATGAAACTACAAACCTTCATATTAAAAAAGCTTGGATCTAGATAAAAGGTGTTCATCCCTTCTATTAACTTCAGGTAGTCTTTGATTATGATGACATTGGAGTTTCTTTGATGAGGCTTAAAAGTAGTCAACTCAATGAGTCATGACTATGATACCTATTGTTATAATCCAATTCTGGGTTATTCCCAAAAATCTATCCGAAGTAAGAAAAAAATAAAATAAATAAAATAAAAAAGGGTGGAGTCGGCAGATAAAAATCAAGGTGAAAATTATGGATGTTTTCGAGATCTCGATCATACCTCTTTTGCTAGAAATGAAGGAAAATACAAATTCAAGGCTAAAGTAATTTATTATTGGACAAATCTACTTCAAATTAAGTCGAAAGACATAATTATAATTTTATGGGCCAATTTGGCGCAAGGACTTAATTTTAATCGTCGGCCAATTTTAAGTGTAATTATATTTAAAGATTAATTGAGAGCTCAATTGAAGGATTTAATTAAGCGCAAGGACTTAATTATACTTTAAATGAGTCAAATTAATGTTCTTAAGGGCTTAATTGATGAGAAATTAAGTTTGGAAGCCTAATCTAGGTTAAATTGAGAATATTCGAATTTTCAGAGACGAAATATTCTTGGGTGAAATCGGAAGCCAAAATTGAAGAAAACATTGTTCTTACTGTCAAAAAACTCTTTTTGTAACAACCCTTTTTTTTAGTCTATTTTATATTATTAAAAAAAACTGGACAGAGGCAATATCGGCAACCATACTAGTGACATATGGACGGTGACATGTCGGCAACCATGCCCTGCAACCTACCAAACAAGACACCATAATTGTACATCATTACCATATTGTAAATTGTCTATAAAATGGAGTAAATTTACAGAGAATGAGGGGGGAGACGGGGAAAATTTGAGTTAACTGGTAGACGAGGGACTGAACACAGACACACGAGAGGATTTCAGCCAACCCATGGCTGGAGCTCCATCATCGGCAACTCTCTCTTTCTTTCTTCCCAAGCAGCTACACTACCCGGGTGCAATTCTATCTCTATCTCGATCAGCAGCTCTCTCTCTCTCAAACCAGTCACGCCAGTAGCCCTCTCTCTCCTCTAGCAGCAGCTCCCAGCCCACCACCTTGCTTCACCTCGGCACCAGCATGCTCTCCCCCCATACTAGCAGCTCCCCGGCAGGCTCAACCTTCTTCTTCAGCGCCGACGACAAAGACCAGCAGTAACAGCAACACGAACCAGCCCCCTTCTAAAGCTTCTCTCAGCCACCACAGACCACCATTTTTTATGCCACCATCACAAGGACAACCACCTCAGCCTCCTCTACCCAGCGGTAGTGGCAGGTGAGCCTCTCGTCACCATTGATCACCCTCCATTTTACTATTCACATAAACAATATTAATTCACAGTTTTGCTTTTTTTTTTCTTTTCTTTTTTGCTTTGTGTCTTAGGCCGGACTGCTCTCGGCCTAGCCCAGTTGGTTGGGTCGGGTCCAGCCCAAGTCCAGCAGAGTTAGGCCACGCCCAGCCTGGAATTTTAATTTTTTTTATAAAAAAAATTCATTTAAAAAGAACAAAAAAATATGTTATTTTCGTGCATACGGCCGAATTCCAAGATTTTCCAAGCATATTTTTCATAAAAAAATATATATGTTGCATCTTTCATATGTTTTAAAAAAAAATTGGATATCGTAACCGGTTTATGATTATCCGTTGGAATTTGACCAAAATATCAAAAAAAAAATGTTTTATCTATTAGGGTGTAAAATTACATTGTAAAGTACATCTGTAGAAGAAAAAAATCTTTAACTTTGGTGTAAAATACACTGTAAAGTACACTCGCAAACAAAAAAAAATGATTTTTGAAAATGTAGTGTAAAAAAAAATTTAACTTACAAAAGAAATCAAACAACATTGCAACTTACCTTAGGTAAGGTGCACTGGAGGTGATGTGTCTTCTCATTGCACAACAAGTCTCCCTTATTCAGATACTTGTAGACCAATAGGTTCCTAGTGACCTTAATATTAGGTGGCGACTCCTGATAATCATGGGATGGCGGGGCACGAAAGCACAATAAAAACATCATCGCGACACCTATTGTGCAAAACTGTTGATCTTTTTATTGTATTCACACATCAAACCTTCTTATTGGGTTCTTATCAATGGCTTGAAATTTTTTTCATAAGATCAAAGCGTTACACCATATCTCAAACACTAAGGCCTAGGTCTTTTGGATGGCCTGAAGCTTTTGCGTTGTTGGATGATCACAATCGATTTAGAGCACTCAAACTTCAAGAGTTCAAGGTGATTTTTAACCATTAAGCTAAAGCTCTAACGAGACATCTTATTGTACATGGAAAAGAAATCACATTTTAGTGGTACATATGCTCCCCTTATCGCCCTTCAGTCCTAGCAATGACCCATCACCTCTTCCTCCTCTAGCCTCTCTTTTCAAGATTACTTGTGTTTAAATTGATAAAAATTTAAATCTGTAATAAACCTTTGGTTTTTATTTTAATTTAGTTAATTTTTACTTAGTTTTTTTAAAATATTTTACTAAAATTATTGACGGTCTCACCAATAGATTAAGTTTGTCGATACATTCAAGAAAGTTTTAAAACAATTATAGGAAATGTCACAATTAATGTTTAATCATCAATGATTTGATTTTTCTAGTAATATTAAAACAATTCACTAATGACATTACAAATAGTTTTTTTTCCTTGATGACATGTCATATTTACCGATGAGATACTTATGAAATAAAGCAGGTAAAAAAATTGCTTGTTATTCTCATTTATAAATTCATCATGATTATTAATCAACATAATTATAGACAAAACAAGAATTACCGAGACAAGGCGTTTTATTGAACACTAACTATTTACAAGCACGTCGGTAAAAGTTGTGCCTAAATAAGTTTTTACCTACCTCCAAAATATTTTGTCCGTAAATTACAAAACTATGATAGTGAGGGTACGAAAAATTACTATCAAGATCACTAGGTGTTAGATCAAAAAATTTGACCAGAAATATTTTAATTGACCTTTAATATGTGCTGCTAGTGCACAAATTAATTAGGCTATAACCCTATTTGTGCACATAAAAACATGACAACGCTCAAGTCCTATACTTGTAACAATTTCTTAGGAGCTAGCTATATAATTAGCCATTATTTCTCCACTTATTAATTAAATGTTACAAAACTAAGTCTCAAATAAATTAATTTTCTAACTATTCATTGTTATAAATTAAAATATAGTAATGATTATGAACAAAATAATTACCCTTGTAGTAACCTAGCCAGCATTGAGGAAAACCTCTACGAGCATGGCTATTAACTAAACTCCTTGCATTACAGGTACTCAGACAAGTTGGGGTGAGTAAATTAATTGAATTATCAAAATGAATGATTTTTCAAATTTGTGGGATAATTTTAGTTAGAAGTTTTTAAGAAATAATAATTAGATTTTTTAGTTTTAGAAAATTAAAAAGAATAACTAGATTCTGATCTTTGAGTTCTAGAAGTTAAAAAAAAAAAAGCCTCGAAACCGAACCGAACCCATTAATTTAATAAAACTTGTAAAAATTAACTCAACTAAAAGCCCATTAATAAATAACCCAACTAAGAACTCATTATTCAAATTTTATTTTACAAATGTAAAACCTAAGTGATACTTGCATTCAAATCGATATGGTGCAAAACTTGAAAAGAAAAAAGGGGTCTGGTTAAATTAGTCCAAACCTAACGTTTTGCTAATCAAGAATTGCGTCATCTAAAAAGAAGCAGAGTTGGCAATGACGACGGGTCTGTCACAACTGTGCTGCTTGTTTTGCCCCACTTGCAATTCTCTTGCTTGTTTTCAAAAGTGGTCCTCTGACCCGGAGACGCTGGAGCGGCAATGTTGAGATCAATATGAATGCTTGAAGAACAAGAAGTCGCAGCCTGCTGCGTCACCATAGATTCTTCATTTTCATCTTCGAGACAAGTTTCTGTGTCAGAAACCCTATCAGTACTGTCACCGTTTGAAATTTTCTTGGGTTTGGTGGCGGCCACATTATTCTTGGACCCTGTAGTAGTTGATGTAGCCATGACAGGAGCAGCGTGCTCAGCTCGAGGACGAGGAAGAATTTGATTCAACCGGTGATTATTTGGGTCAATTCCCATGTTTATTAGCTTTTTCTGTAAATGAGAGTTCCAGTAGTTCTTCACCTCATTATCAGTTCTTCCAGGCAATCTCCCTGCTATCAATGACCACCTGCAGCACCACACAAATTAACATAAAGATTTCTTGCTACCAGCCATTAAAGGAATCTCCTCGAGCTCGACCATGATCAGGCCAGCCCCGAAAGATTAATATGCCATACATACATACATACATATGTTTGTAAGATCATAAAGGGAGATCATACCTATTGCCAAGGAGAGCATGGAGCTTGATAATGAGGTCCTCTTCATCGTGTCCAAAGTTACCACGTTTTATGTCCGGCCTGAGATAGTTTATCCATCTTAGCCTGCAACTTTTACCACAGCGGTGCAAACCTGATGAATCACACAAGTTTCTTCATCATATATATATATATATATATATATATATAAATTGATTGAATATGCAAGGAGGAATCGATACTTATAATATATATACCTGCGGCCTCAGGGATAGAACGCCAACAACCTTCACCGTGAGTTTTAATATAATCAATGAGCTTCTGATCTTCTTGCGCCGACCATGCTCCTCTGTTATTGCCTTGTTTATCACAGCAAGGTTTTCTCATGGTTAGCTATGGTACTCACTCTTTCTTCAAATTAATTAAGACTCCAAGAGTTTCACAAATAGAGATCGAGGGAGACAAAGAAATTAATGGGAGCCGATTCCATGAGAGATAAGAATTTATAAATGTAGTTGAAAGGGAAGAGTGCCGGATAGGTACCGGAAAGGTTGACTTGGACGGTTGGACTGGTGGTTTTGGGTGTTTGGGTAGGTTTGAGATTTGAGAATGTCTTACACTTAGAGTGGATAAGCTATCTCTTAAGTTTGATCGTAGCTCGATCGTTGCTTGCTGGTAAGTATCTATCACTTCCCTTACCTCTGTAATTTTTTGTTACTTTTTTTTTATATTGTAAGTAAATTTTTAATTTGGAATCATTTTATAAGTTGTGTATTACTTATATGGTGAATATTATATATAAAATATGATCTGTTTATATATATATATGAAAAAACAAAACTATAAAAATGTATAGCATATGATATATAGGTGATGCCAAATGATAGTACTGTGTGCATGTTTTTCTTCTTGGAAAAACGATGAAATTTGCCCTGGTCCATCCCTGAACTCGAATCCAGAGTGACGCCCTCTTGCGTTGCATGATGTCATTGACATGCACGCTGATGCGTAATAATTATCTTATAAACATTTTTTATTTAAAAATATATTAAAATAATTTTTTTAAAATTTATTTCTAACAACTACATTTCTAGCAGTTGTGTAATGTCATTCATTCAATAAATTTTCAATTAGTTTTTCCAAACTTTCTCTGATCCCAAGAGTAAGGTTGTTAATAGATCGAATATATTATTCTTTTTATTAATTGAATCAACAGGTATTAATTATCTTTATTCGACCATACAATCATCCAATTCAAAATTAATATTATTTTTATTAAATATAATATTTTAAAAATATGAAAATTTCTAACGTGGGAGATAAAAAAAAAGTATAAATATGTAAAGGGTGTAAATATATCCGAATTAGAGTTTATTTACTCTGTATGATAAATAATTTTGTGCATCAACAAGAAGTCAAATCTCTATTATAAAAAGTAGAAGAATCGGAAAGTACAAATTGACAAGAAATTGTCGGAGCAATTGGACATTTTCTTGGAAATTATGGAATGCTGAAAAGAAAAACACAATTGTTCAGTTGATGGTTAGGGTTGCCATGTCTTACTGTCTTCTGAAATCAGGTAGTCCTGCTCTTCCCCTTTCATTCTAATTACGTGCATCACCATAATTATGAAAATGATAGCCTCAACGTTCAAGATCATCTTCTTCGATGCCTTGAAGATCCTATAATCTCATGTTGATTAAGATTATGAGTATTGTTGGGTATTTTTAAAATATTATTTTCAATATTAATTGTAAAAAAAACTAATTTGCGAATCAGAGGTTTTCCTGTGTGATTTGCTTTTGTTTATTTTTATATGTTATGAAATCAAATCCATATCCTTGAAAGGATTCCAAACACATGAAAATATTTAAATTTCAAAATTAAATTTAATTTTGAAGGTTGCAAGAATCCTAGCTATACATCATTATGATAGTTAAAGAAGCATTTTCTTTTCTTTTTTCCAAACCTTGTGTCACAACTCAGGTATATTTATTAAATTTCTCTTAATATATATATATATATATATATACACATCAAGCTGATATGAGGGGGCTATTTAAAATTATATGCTAAGAAATTTAGTCTTGATTGATTCACAAGCTCAAAAATACCTCTATGGCTGGCAAAAAAAAATATTATAAACAAAGAATTCTCATCTCAGCACATGTTTAATGCTAAGAAAATCAAGTGGCGGGAGAGTTTTGCCTTGAAAAGATCAAGGAAATTGTAGTCCATTCATGAAACTATTGGCTGAAAACTATTTGGTATAATGAGTCCTATCCCGAAATTTAATAGGGTTGTTGCGAAAAGTAAGTTTGGTAAGAAAGAAAATTATTGAAGTCTGAGACGTCACGATTGGAGTAAGAAAATATAGGAATACATATTTGAGTGATAAATTCTTTGGCATTGAGAAATCTAATTTGAAGGAATGGAGAGAATGGAGATGGAAATAGAAACATACCATGCAGATTTATTTATTTATTTGTATTTTACCGTTAATTAGTCTCATAACAAAAAGTAATACCTATAGAAGAGATAAGAAAAAAATATGTTTACATGAAGTGATGGTATCAACGATAGAAAATAAATTTATTTACAAAACAAACTTAAAGTGATGGTATCAACGATAGAAAAAATAAGGGAATGACTAATTTTTTTTCTTATAACTACTTAAATATTATCATAATAACTACTTTATTTTTATACTAATCTAGGTCAATAGTCAACCTGACGTGTGATGCGGGCCTACCCTTGAGTTGACCCCCCAGTTGACCCCCGAGTTGGCTTAAAATTATGTAAGTAACTATTTTTATCCTTATGTTAACCCTAGTTAATGGTTAAACCTACTTGTGATTTGATCTTGGTCATTGGTCAACCCACAATTTGAGTTTTAAGACAATGATAATAATCATTTTTATTTTTACGTTGACCCAATTCAATCCTTCACCAGACTTATGACCCGAGCCTAATATTAGGTCAATTTTTTAGTTGAGTTTTATAACTATAATAATAATAACTTGTATCCTCACACTGACCTATATCAATGGTCAACCTGACCCGTGATCTTAGTCTTGTCCTGGATAGGTCTCCATTTGAGTTTTAAAACTATGACAATAAATATTTTGATACTTACATTGACCCATATCACCTAGATTAACCTTGAGAATTGGACAAGTTTGTCCTACTCGTCTTTATCCACTTACCTTAACAGGATAAATAAAATTAAAAACATATAATGATTCTATATCTATCGCTTATAATATGAAGATAATATGATGTGAAATAGCCAGCAGAAAACATTGGAAGAGTAAATAACTGAGAACCCTAGAGCACTTGCAGGATGGGTTGAAGAGAAAGGTAGAGTTGTTATATCTATTGCTTATAATTTGAAGATTCATGCTGTGACATAGCCAGCAGAAAATACGTGCTGCACATTGGAAGAGTACAAAATCTGGCCGAGCCCTAGATCAGTAGCAGAGAAAGGTAAAGGTATTTGATACCATAAAGTCTCACGCCTTTTAGTTTTCACTATCTATTATTGGATTTCAAATACCATTGTATGGTCTAGCTTCTAAAAGCACCACCACCTTTAGTTTTTCAGGTGTAAACTGTTGGCAAAAAGGTTTGGTAAAGGTTTCGGATGGTGGGGTTATGGAAAAATCACCATCTAACAGTCATGCATGCAAGGATTCTACTACATGGGCGATTTTCATCTCATTATTTCGTGCTGACAGACAGCAGTCCTACCTAGCTAGACAGATTCGGCATTGATATTTCGTGTAAGCTCAATTCAAGCAAAGAGAGAATAGGGCATGGATTAGCATACTTAAGACACTGAAAAGACTGGAACTATCGTTAGAAAATTAACGTCCTTCAAATTTGACCAGTAGTTGGCTGTCCAACAGTCTTAACATTTTGTTTTCTCCTTGAGAAAGTTCATATTCGTTGTCGCCTTGTCCAAGGAAAATGCGAATTATATCGCGGTCGTGACTTGGTCTTTAGTTTGCTCTTATCTTCAGCTTTTAGCTATAAATGTCAGCAATTATTGGTTGGCTCTGCTATCAAGCTACTGTGAGGGGTTTGATGTCTTCGCTGTTAACAGTATATTTTAGCAACTTGCTAATTTAGTAATGCTTCATCAATGAATTGTGTTTTATAATAGAAAATTTGTTACAGTTGTGGTTTTTTTAACAGCAAATTGTGTTTAACAACGAAAAAATTGCATCAAGTAGTTTCCTATATAAAGTCTGTTGCTGATATTTTTAAGCAATTGATTTCAATGTTATCTGCAATGAATTTGATGGTTGCTAATCAACCCATTTTCTAGTAGTGATACATTTAATATACATTTAGATTTTAGGAATTATGGACATCGAGTTTTTATTGTAAATGTTATATATATTTGAGTTTGAATTGTATTTAATTAGAATGCTCATTCATTGCATTAGTTGTGAAGCACTAACTATTATAGAAGTAGAACTAACCACGTATGTGCTTAAAATAAGCATAAAGAAAGTAATAGCCTGCAAAATACATAAAGATAATTATGATTTCATAGATATACAGAATTACTTCAAGAACAAATGCAGAAAAAAAAAGAATAAGGTGTGTTTTTCTCTCTTTATTTCTTGTTTTGTAGAGATTTGCAATGAGATTTTCCCTAAAATCATATACAAGAGTTGAAGGTGAATCCCCACGTTTTGCAAGTGTGAGTATTTTAGTTTTATCAGTTCATTCAAGAAAGTAAATCTTTTATGAGGTCTTCTGAGATGTTTTGGTGGATGATGGTAGGTTCTTCAGGTTCCAAATTATGTATTGAATTAAATATGTTAATTTTCTGCATATAATTATAATCCAGCAAAGGGTTTACATTATCCATATTGACAGGAGTGGCTGATGGTTAGCATCCTGATCCCAATGCAGCTCAAGAGTTCTTTGAACGGAAGAAAAGAGATCAAACAGAAATCAAATGTGGAAAGAAAGATTCTTACATAAGACTACACTCATGCAATATCAAAGCCAATGGCAACTCCTCCTTTTTTACTCTGGTCTCGTTCACTAACATTTGGATGGGTAGTGGAACGTGTATGTAAGGCTAGCGTGTATTTGCTCATACATGAAAAAAAGAAAAATAACTGTAATATACTTGTACAAACTCTTGTGTCCCTGTCTTAATCCCAGTGTGAACATTCTTATCACAAGAGATAATATCAAATTACTACAGCAACATTTTCTCATAACTAGGATGGTTGTTATATAAATGGTGGTTTAGGTGCATGACAGAAATTTCATACTGTAAGATTGGATAAGGACCGGAGTCTTTCATGCTACCTAGTCATTTGTTTACTGGCAAGTATACATCTCTATCCTTCCCATGTAGTGTTCGGTTTGCCAGCTGAGCAATAATATTAAATAAAAGAAGAGTGAGTTGGTTGGGTTTTGATTGCCATTGTAGTTGAGTTAGTCCACCAATCAGAAGAAATAAACCCTATCCTTGACCTGCCAAAATACTCTCACTTTCAAGTTTCAACCTGGCAGGTTTTGACTTGGGGATTTTAAATTGCTTTCCTCCAATTCAAACATTGGAATCTAGATACATTACTTGGAGTTTCATGGGAGTTTTTTTTTTCAGAAAAAAAAAAATCATATTTCTGACCAAGTCTCAGCTAGAGCAGATGCAATATATTAACAGGAAAATCGAAGCAGTGACTGCAAAACACTAGCACAGCAGTTGCGTTACAGGAACAGGAAGAAAACAAAGTCAAACCCACCTTTCAAAACCTGTGACTGAAGGAAGCAGAACTTCCAGCCAACCAAACTCTCAGAAACTTAAACATGGATAAGAAGATGGTGGTTATAACAGGAACCTGCAGCTTTTGGTCACCTGTATCACAATAATTCCCTCAGAGAGAACTCACCCCTACAGAATGGTGGAAGAAAAAGACTCCCGAGGGAAAAACTATGTGCTACTGGTTCATCTACTGGTTCTACACCATAAACAAGATGTGATTTGTGCATGAACACTCACACAGTTTGCCTAAGGACAGCCTTTGAGCAAGATATTTAGGTGTTAAGACCCTGAAAAGTTGCAGGGAAGTTGCAGAGAAAGCTAAACCAGTCAGTAGATTCCTTGTTTGTTTTCATCGTCTGACCTTCAGACACCATCAATAGTCATTCATGCGCGGTCGGGGTAGGTTTACCAAACTCCGCCATAGCTGTGTGACAACCTTCCACAAGTCTTTGACCGGCTGGTTTATCAGACCCCTGCAACGCATCAAGCATTATCGATCCTTATCCCTTCTTGATAGAATAGTCCTGGCTAGCGAGATATTTCGTCACTTATATTCAAGATCTTCCCTTACATCCTATTCGATGAAAACCAATAATTCTGTCGGGACAAACTGTAAGAATAAAAGTAATTGATTGATTGCTCTTGATTTATCTTAATCATAAAAATAATTTTAACTGACGAATAAGGGTATAGATGAAGTCTGGAATTGTGGCACGCAGTAGCCCTATTTTTAAAGAGAAAACACGCTATCTATTTAAGAACGCTTCAAATATAATATGTTTTTTCTCTCGAGATATAACAATTTGTTAAAATTTTAATAGATATAGTGGAACTTGAGAGAATTAATAAATGAATAAAAAATATATGTGAGAGAATAGTTTAAAATAGAAAAACACATCTATTTTTATTCTTCATGTCGCATTTGAATTGCATCTATCATGTATATATACCTTACAAAAATATATGCTATCAATCATATTTAAAACAATTAAATATGATGAAAAAATGATAACCAATTGATATAATTTAAATATGAAATGGTTATCCTATCAATCATATATAAAACATTTAAATAATATGAATTAATGATAACCAATTGATATAATTTAAATGGTAATTGTAATTAATTATAACGGTTATGGTAATTAATTAAAACGGCTTTATTAATTATTACTAATGGTTATCATTAAAGTTAAATTTTAAATTGTAACATTCTCCCACATGATTTAAAATTTTTAATATGTAATAATAATTTAAGTGAGTAATTAATGTTGTGTAATAGGTGCTAGGTATCTTTAGGGTTTGAACCTACACTTACTGAAGAACCATAGTAACTAAAATATTTTGAACTATGTTCTTTGGACCGAGCATAAGCTTATGACACACACAACATTGAATGATTAAGTTTCTATTAGTGTTGTGCTTTTTACAGTCATGCACATGTATCTTGTCTCATGTCTCATGAGTGTCTTTAAAGAATTGTTCAAGTTCTTACAATGCCAACCCTTTACACCACACTCACTCTGGTGAATCCTTCAAGGATGTTTTGTGACTAATATCTCGCAAATAAATTTGTCTTTGGATTTCATTTAATACAGACCACATCATTATAGAAATGGGAACCATGACCATCCCACAATATATATATATATATATGTGTGTAGTGTGTGTGTGTGTATGTATATGTAATATTTATGTTATCTTCCAATCACCTAACAATTTCATTTGTACTTGTTGAACTTTATTCATGGGAGCACCATTTATTTGAAGACAGGTTTCCATTGTTAGTGATTAATTTAAGGGTTTCGGTCTCATTTTCCTCGATGATTAAATAACTCGTTGGCATGTTAAACTTTTAGTAATCAAATCTCCAATGTTGTTTTCAGACCTAACAAAATCCAAATAAATAATTACATAAGATATCAAATGTCAGATGGATTTAAGTCTAACAGTTATGTCTTTGTTTTTCATTAAAAATCTTACTTTTAATCTTAGTTATCGTAGTTTAGCTATCACAATGTATTGATATGGGTGGTATCGGTTTAGAAACAAATGGTTTGTCAATTAAATTTTTTTAAAACTTTGTTTACAAATCTTTAACAAATTGCACCACCACATAAAGTAAACATATATCCATTAGTAGATTTTGTTTCTTGTGAATCGAAAATCCAACTAGCATCCCTAAATCCCTCTATTGCAGCAGGGAAACCAAATAAAATCCCTCAAACCCTTAATTACCTATAATGCTTACTTGAATTATTAAGATAAACAATAAATATAGTAGAACTTAAGAGGATTAAGAAACGAATAAATTATATATGAGATGATAGTTTAAAATAGAAAATATGATTCTATTTTTGCTCTTAAGAATCTTAGTCCCAATTGAATTGCACTCATATACATACCTTACAAAAATATATATTACCAATCATGTTTAAAATAATTAATTATAATAAATTAATGATAACCAATTAATATAAATTTAATTATGAAATGGTTATAACTTTATTTTTTTGCCAGGTTCTACAAAACCTTATGGTTGATCCATATAAATCTTATCTTCTAAATCACCATTAAAAAAATTGTTTTAACATCCATTTAATGATTGTAAAATAAGCTAATGGAACCAAAATTATAATTCCAGTGATTTTAGAAACTGGAGCGTATGTGTCAAAAAAGATATTTTGACTCTACTAATATTTTCTCTCTAAGATTTTTAGAATAAATTTAATTGATTGATTGCTAAAGAAAACGAACAAGACAAACAAATTAAACAATTATTACTCGATTTAAGAATTTGATGCAGAAAGATCCCTCAAACCTTTAATGACCTATAATGCTTACTTAAATTATTAAGATAAAAGATAAACATAGTAGAACTTAAGAGGATTAAGAAACGAATAAAAAATATACTAGACAATAATCTAAAATAGAAAAATGCTTCTATTTTTATTCTTTAGAATCTTAGCCCCAATTGAACTGCACTCATATATATATTACCAATCATATTTAAAATAATTAAATATAATGAATTAATGATAACTAATTAATATAATTTAACTATGAAATGGTTATAATAATAAAAATTGTAACACAAACCAGATATTTCGAGCATTTAATAGGTTGTCAGACATTCCATATGAAACTCCTGTTAGCAGATTATCTACCTTCAGTTTGACTAGCAGTTGTGCCAACCCTTGTTTCCCCCGCCAGGTAATCTGATTCAACGTTTCCTTTCTCCGTGCTCAGAGAATGTGCTGTGATCTAGCTTCGCATCATTTGATAATAAAAAGTGCTTCTCAAAGTGCGTTTGGGTTGAAAAGCATCGTCAACTTGGCGGTTTTCAGACAAAATTCACTCTTAGCAGCGTTACCAGAAAGACTCCCAGGTGAATTTCTAGTTTCACATTTCCAAGGAAAAAATGTAGAGACAGGGGTGATCACCATAAGCCATGAACCTTAAGGTTTTACAGAGATTATTCAGTTCTCTTACATTTACATGTCGTCACCAAGATAACTTTTAAATTTGACTTTAAACTCTAATCAAGTTTAAATTTTCAGAAGATGATGAGTTCTGGGATTCCTGTATTATAAAATATAAATACCAGTGAATGGAAATGGCACACCCACGGTAAATCCAACCCTTCCCTTCAATTGTCAGACAGCTTCACAGCAATCTCTCTCTCTCTCTCTCTCTCTCTCTCTCTCTCCGTCACAGCCCCTAAACACCACCACTTACGGCGGACCGATCATCATGCGAAACCCACAGCCTTTCTCTCACAGCAACACCTTTCTTCACTTAATTGTTTCAGCTGAACCAACATTCACGACAGTCAGCCTGCACCAGCACCGTGAGTCACGCGACCGGCCGCTTTTCTTACTCCAGCTCACATGCCGCCATCTTTCGCTCCCAAAAAACAATGGCTGATGTGAGAAGATAGGAGGGGATTAAATCGATTTTTCTGTGTGAATTTTTTATTTTATTTTTGAAGGTAATATTGATTCTCACCGCAGCTACGTACGCTAAAAAGAGAGGGGAAGCTACCCGATCTGTTCTGCCACGCTCCTCGATCCAGGACTCTGGATTGTTACGTCTACAGCATCTGGTTTCATCGGGGCAGTCTCATCGCAACACTGTTGAAGGATGATTCAGAAGCTGAGATTTGTTTTCTTGCAGTGTGTGAATCCTGCGAGTGTTTTCGATGAGGATTGTATTATTGTAAAAGTGGGTGTGAGTAGATTAGTACAAAAGGGTGTGTGATGCATGGTTTCATTTTTTTCCAATGTGTTTGAATAATAGCATAAAAACTAAATATAAGAATATCATCAGGCATTTAAAAAAAAATACATCATGGCTATGAAAAAATGCATTTGCAGATCTCTTAGCATAAAAAACTAGCTCAAAAATATTTTTTATTTGAACTTTATAATAAATTTATAAAATCTATTAAAAGTTGAACTAAGAGTCTATTCAAGATTGTGGTTGAGATTGTTTTTTCAAAAGTATTTTTTGTTTAGAGAAAATATCAAAATGATTTCTTATAAAAAAAAATTGACATCAGCATATCAAAATGATCTAAAAATATCAAAAATAATTAAATTTAAAATTAAAAAAATCAATTTTTAATAAAATATTTTCAAAAACATAATAATAAAATACCTAAATAAAATTTATAGATCTACATACAAAATACTAAAATTTCAATCTTTGAAAAAGGTTCAAAGCCCACTTATATCCTTCTCTTGTAGATTCATCTTTTTAAAAGTGTTCAAAGCCCATTTCTGTCATTCTCGCATTAATTAGCCATTTTAAAAACTCAATCAAGAGTGTTGGTAAATGGATTTATGACAAGTTCTTACTACTATTGAAGTTAAAAGTATCAACTCTCATTTATTGATTGATGCTAGAGTTAAAAATACAAACCTTAATATTTATTAACATCAGAATGAGAAATATTATAAATAAATATAAATAACATAGCATAACAACCCATAACAATTTAAGATAAAACTTGCAATGCAGTCTGGTTCAGTTAGAATATTTCGGGAATGATAAAATATATTTTCAAATGTAACTAGTTCTTGTCATATAATTACTTGGATTTTTAATAATTATAATGCGAGATTGCAATTCTTTTAAGAAAAATCATAGTCTCTTCTAGCAATAAAATATTAGAAACTTGTTTTTTTGTCTAGTATTTGAAGGTCACACCAAGATGTCGGGTGTAGAGCTCATAATCAAGTCAGATAATAAGGCATGGAATGAGTATTCTATTTTTTTTATTCGAGTAAACTCCATTTTCTGAAAAAATGCACTTTGTGGATCCAGGTGAGTAAGTAAAATTTCAATTGTCTCAGACTTTTACAAGAGATGTATGTCCTGACTCTAACTCAAAACCTCTTGTGCAGATCTCAAATCATTTACCATCACACAACACTCTTTAGTGACATGGAGTAAGTATTCGTGTGAAGGCAAGAACTGAATTGTCCTGGTTTTAGTTTGTTCCCCCTGTTAGTCCTGAATGCTTCTACAGTTACTGCTAGGATTCTACAACAATCCCCGTAAGTTACTTGTGGAATTCAAAGTTGTGATATGTTCAGTTTCACACTGTGGAATTCTTGTTCTTTATTTTTTTTATAAATCAAACAGAATTTTAGTACTGGGAAAATGAAAACAAGTTTAGTCCTGTTTTCAGTTCTAATATGGCAATCGTTTCTCTGCTCGAAAGCCAAACAATGGAGAATAGCATTCCACCACCCATTTCCTTTCCATCCCAATTCATTCTTCCTATGTTCAAAAGGAGAAAGAGGTCGAACAAAAATCAATCACAGAAACAGTGGCTCGTGATTCGGGCTACGGCGGTGATATTTTAGGCCTTCGTCATTTCCTTCTAGCTCAATGGCCCCATTTATGCTCTAGTTACAAATTCTTGAGCAAAAATAAGTGATGTGTTGAAACACCAGTGAAGAAACTTCTTACACTATCAGACTTCTACGTGCAGAGAAATCACAAATTGGTTCAGGGCTGTGGAGAGGCAGATTGTGATGAGCTGATAATATAGATATGATGACCTACTGGCATGTGGAAATTCTACAGATTATCCATTCTGCTTTGAAAATTCCCCCTAGAGAACAGATAATAGCATAATTGACGAAGGGAAGATGATAAATATGCACTTTGCTATCGAGTTGGAAACTGCAGAAAATATTTCCTGCACACGGCCAAGAAGATTGCTTCAACCTAGCATCCTGGGGATTAATTGCTCAAGCAGCTATTCTGCAGACAGCAATTTCACTAGAGAAGCAAAATACAGAATGAAAGGATAGTGTTATTAATCCAAGGGTTGTGGTAAACTCCATGCAAAAAGCTTCTTGGAGCTTACCAACCAAGGATACGGTACCTTTCTGACTCAAACTATGGTTAAATGTGTGCAAGAATTCAAGATTTTGGTACTTGAAAGCATTCTATTTTCACCTACTGCAGCTATTCTGCCAATATTATCCTAATCCTTTGGGAGCAAAACCAAGTTGTCCTGTTTGACATCGAGAAGTTTTAGCACCTTGGTTGATGCTGTTTGTTCTATCATCTCCTTTCAAACTTACTCCAATGCTTTCGAAAGATAGAATCCTTCACCCCTACATCATGCAGAGTCTCATCAACTTTACATCATGTCTGACAATTTCATAGTTGTCCCCTGTAAGAAAGCTAAATTTTGACGGGTGTTCATATAGAACAAGTGTTCATATAAAACACCAGATCCAACAGTTACACTTGTTTATTTTAAAGGACCATTAGCTAAGAAATGCACAGAGAGTAGCCATCAGACTAATAGTTAATCCACAAGTTTTTGGTCCCTTTGTTTATCCAGCTTGCCTGCAGAGTATATATTCTGACCTAAAGATATTCTACAAACCCCATGCTCTAAGCCCATTGAACAAGGGTCATCAGTGCCAAATGAAACATTGTCTCTGCAACTAAATCCATTCGGACGAGCAGTTCAGTCGTGATCAGCAATATAGTTGTCTCTGCAAAATCATTTCCTGAACAGTTCTACATTTGTATTTTTTTTTATCAGCAATATGCCCTCCGTTTACCCAACAGATTAGCATAAAATCACGAAGAGAAAAAAGTATTCATCTTATGAACTCAAAGAAATCAATCAAGAGTTTCTGGGCTATTTTCCACAATAAGACTTTCTAGGCAACACTCCTCAAACCTCCTTATTTTTACATAACAAAGTGTCCAGATCTCTCCAAAACCTATCAAATTAGTTTTGTATCTGACAAAAGTAATGTCCAATGCAAAAGAATGTCCAATCTTAAATCCATAACTGGAAACTCAAAAGAGTAGAGTTGAGGAGTTTCAAAAACGTTGGTGCGTGAATAGCATACCATAAACAGCAATATTCAAGGACAAAGAAGCACAATCCCAAAAGATACAATATTCTATTATTGGCATGCTATTAGATTACAAAAATTATGTAAAAAAAAACATTCAATTATCATCAACTGATACATAAGATGAAGAGGGTTAAAATCTCACTCTACATGAACTCGGAAGGAGAATTGGCATCAGGCTTCCCACTGTCACCCAATCCTCCAGGATGTTGTAGATTCTGCAAAACCTGAGGCGGCAACCCACCCAATCCACCACCTAAACCGTCATTTGTTGATCCAAAAAATTGGCAGATAAACCTAGCCATAACTCCAAGTATCTGCATTTGGTTCTGGCATGCGTCAGCATGTATTTGCATCATTGCCTTCTCATGCTCAATTTGCATCCCCAACATTCTCTCCCTCCATTCCATCTCCTCCTCCTCCCTCTTCTCCTCCATTAGTCTCCTCTTTCTCCTCTCCTCATCCAACTCTCTCTCTACCCTAACCCTTCTCTCAAACTCCCTTCTAGCCCACATCAACTCCCTCTCTTCCAACTCCATTTCCCAATTCTCCACCCTCTCTTCCTTCTCACTCCGCCACATGTCTCTCCGATACTCCAACTCTTTCCTCCTCTTTTCACTCTCTAACACACTCTTCTCCCCATTAAACTCCCTTTCTCTCCTTTTCTCCTCCCTCCTCAACACCACATCCCTCAAGTCCATCACTTGTGCACCGAGCAAACCCAACCTCCTATTTCCTCCCAAACCCTTCTTCATTTTATCCTTTCGACCAATACCCATCTCCCCATTTCCTTTATCTCCCCCAAATTCACCATCTTCCTCACCACCACCAACAACAACATTATCATTGTCATCATCACCATTAACATCCCCTTCTTCTTCTCCATCTTCCTCTTCTTGATCATCTTCCTCTAAATAATCCTCACTATCAATCCCAAACCCCAAATCACCACAATCCTTAAACAAATCACTATCACCACTACCACTTGACTTCTTGCTCTTAACTTCAAGCTCAACATCACCAAAAACCTCTTTATACTTCAAGAAATTCTCCCAATGATTCTCCCCATCTTTCCAATTAAACTCATCCTTTGATATTCTAATCTTTTGCTTCACACCCAAATACTGATGCCTCATGTTTTGAACTTTTATAGATACATCACGCCACGACCATTTAAAAGGGTAGCCAATTGGGTCTTGAAGATGGTGTATGGTGTTAACATGGTCTGCTATTGGACGAAACTTTTTCTCTCTGGTTTTAAGCTTTGATAATGTGCCTGAAGTAAGGAGATCAGAGTATTTGGACAAAAGGGTTTGCTCTTCTAGCTCTGACCACTTTCTTTCTCTTCATGTTTTGTGGTGGGTTGTTTCTTAATTGTGCAGTAAAGTGTGCGCTCGTGGAGATTAAAGTGGAGGGTTGTCTGAGACTCTGAGGAGCGATGATGCAGAGGATTTCGTTTGAGGGTTGACATTTGCAAATAGCTGCCGGTTTTATCACGTCACTGTAAATATCTATTAATATAGTCCCTTTACTTCATATCGGTTGATAATTTAGTCCCTATTTTGAGACAAAACACATACATTTACTCTTGTATTTGTGTCAATTAAATAATTACTTGCTGTCCTTGTATTTCTAGTTGTTCTATTAAAATGAATATTTAATCATTTTCAACAAAAGACAATGGTATGATTATTGAGATAATATAGTTTTATTTTTAGAATCTATCTCATATTTTCACTTAAATAGTTCTAGTAAAATAACTAAATTATCTTTTAAAAAAATTCATTACTAAGCATCACGAGGTTTTTTTTAATTTTTATTTTTTAAAGCAAGACAAAATAATTAAATTACTCTCAAAAGAGCAAGAAGGAAGTGAAATACAACCTTCGTTGTAAAGATACACTAATTGTTCATCTCCTTCATATCTTTTGCAAAAATACGAAGCTCCTTGCAGAACCTCGAGTTCAGAGTTTGCAAATTTGAAGATTGATTCTGTTAGAGTATAATATAATTATATTATGGGGCCTTACTTATCAGCTTGAATTTTTAGGTGAGATAGTTCCTTAACATGGTATCAGAGCCTTGTTGACCCAGCAATCACGAGTTCGAATCTCACTATTCCTATTCTATTTGATAAAAAAAAATCAAACACAAGGTAATCTTGGACCTGTGCAAATTTCAAGTACAAAAGGCTTTTCACTTGAAAGAAGTGTTAGAGTATAATATAATCATATTTTGGAGTCTCATCTATCAGCTTGAGCTTTTAGATGAGATGATTTCTCAACAGAATCAGAGTCCATAACTTAGATTTTTGAAACTACAAATGGATTCTCAACCTCACCAGAATTAATCACTGCTAAGATTCTAAAATGATTTCTGCCTCGTAAACAACCATTGCAGTGTTTTTTCTCCGACCCATTACGTCGCCGTAACGATGGTGATAACGACGATGCAGAAAAGGTGAGCGCGACGGCTGGGCGCATGACGAGTCGTTCTAGAAATTCCGAGCGTCCTATCCCTCTCAAACGAATAACATTCATGTGCCATGATTGACCGAGCAAGATCATGCATCTAGAAGTCTCCTTGAGTTCTTGAAAAAATGATCTCCACTTGGTTCGTTGAAAATCTCATTTCCCATATCATGTGATGGTGTTTTTTTGTTGGGCCTCCCCGGTACGGGGGAATGCATGGGAAAAGAGATTTTTTATAATTATAATTTTCAAGATTTGTAAGTTTATTAGTCTGTGAGAGTTTGAACAAAGAGACTTGTTGTGTAAAGTTAAAATGTTCACCCTAGTACATTTATCTAAGATAAACTATATTGTTGTTTGATTGTTTTTCTAGGTCAGATTTTTTTATTATTTAGTGTTTTCCAAGGTTTTAAGTAGATTTCTTTTCGTGCAGGAGTATGTAACTCAATTGGTCAAAAACCTAATCAATCTAAACTTTGAATCATAATTTTTTTTCCATCTCATCAACTATTATCAATGTAAACCCAATCTCATGACTTTGGCTTTAACTTTGACAAATTAAATCGAGTTAACTTGTCTCTTATTTTTCGAGTTATAAGTTTATAATATTAACTTGAATTGATTACAACCAATATTTTTTTATTGTTTTTAATCCATTTTCATCCTTTTCATGTTTAATAAACTAAAAACTGAGCTATATTGTTTCTCTTTCTACAAAAGTATTTTTTTTTATATAAAACATATTTATGCAAATTAAATATTATTTTAAAAAAAAACAAATCTCGTCGCATATCGCTGGCATGTGCTAGTGCTCAACTATATATGTACAAGTTCATAAATAAGCTACATTGCAAAATTTTGGTGTGTGCAAGTTCCATACAAAGCAAATATGAACATCCCACAACCATCTAGTAGGTGGTTTAGTGGTAAGAATTTAAGACTAAGAAATTTATTCTCTCTGTGGTCTCAGGTTCGAGCCTTGTAGTTGCTAATATAATAGTTATTAGAAGCTTACATAATTATTAATTTTAAAATCCATAAGATTAATTAAAATGCACACCAAATAACCCAGACACTCACGTTAATAAAAAAAATATGAACATCCCACGTGCCGATAATTGGCTAAGTCCAAAATGGAATGTCAGGTAGGGAGGTCAGGTATTGGACCTTAAGCATCTCATGGGCCTTCTTGATTAATATCTTATCATCACTTGGGCCCTTACATGATGGACACCACCAAAGCAGTGTGTACATGGGATCCACCCACGGTTATTAAAACTTATCCGATTTGATCTTGCATTTGGGAACAAAAACCCAGTTATTTGACCTAGCTAAATTCAAGTGATATCTAATTGGATTTAAAAGATATTGTTTTTTAATAAAATCCATCGATTTGGTTATCCGCAAACTGATCCGACAACCCAATAATTTAAACACCAAGTCTAATGGATTTTCTCTATATATTCTTCCTGGTTTAGACCCTAGATAATTTAAACCTTAAATTAGGTTATATTTGGATCCGAGGCTGACAACGATGATGATTAGTTATATTCTTTGAAATAAGCTTTGAATTTAATAGATTAAGCCTCGAGTGTGATTAGCTATCAAGTTTGATTCCTTGATTAAAAGTGATAATGCTGCTTGATTCCAGGAAATAACTTGGAAAAGTAAAAGAAAACTAGGGCACCAAAAAGCAAAAGCAAGGAAAGAGAGGTCCCGCCATTAATACAGCTTTATTTATAGAAAGCTCTTTGGTCACCATCACAATCCCCTAATTTTGATGCACTCCCCCTCCCTCCCTCTTTCTCCATAATGTCTGCCACTGTTTCACACCTCCGTTCCATCATTCCCTCCTCCTTTCACTTTTTTTTTATTTTTTTATTTTTTATTTTTTATTTTTTTAAAAAAATAGAATCCCAAGTGCTTTTTCTTAGTGCATGAACTTAGAAAAAAATTGTGCAATTGAATTTTTGATGTTGTAACGAAAACATCAGAAACCATTTGTATGAATATGAAAATAGGTGCGAAGCCTCTTCAATAAAGAGCTTCTCGGCCAAAGTTTGGTAGCATTTATTATTATTATTATTATTAATGCGGATGTTGAGATTAATTTGTATGCATTTCAATTAATTTTATAAACCCTGAAATTAACGAATATATAAATTTTTAATAATTATTATATTAGCGGGCTTGAACCACAGACTACATAAAACCAAACTTCTTAGTATCGAATTATTACCATTAGATCATTTATTAGATAGTTAGTTTAGTAGCATTCTTATCTGCATGAAATGTTGGTTTGATTTTGAGATTTTCCCATGTTACCTTTCTAGTTAAAATTCCCAATTTTATTTTTTTATGGAGAAAAGATGATGAAGATCTATCACCTTTTTTTTTTAAAATAAATAAATAAAAGAGAATCTCCAGATTTATTAAAAAAATATATTTACGAAGTAACAAAATAAAAACAAGTTTCAAGAAGATCGTGAATTATTGGATTAAATATTTATGAGTTTTGTTATCTAAGGGTTTTTATATTCTTCAAATTTATTTTTATTTAAGAAATAACATTTTTTATATGTATCCGATACTAAATTTGTTTTTATTCGAGGATAAAAACATTCTTGAACTAGTTTTCATATCACTGGAGACTAAGATTCTTTTCCAGCAATATTAAAGTTACGCTCCACACATTAACATTATGTATTTAAAAGAATTTATAATAATTTTCCACAAATAATGCTTCCAAGATTTAAAATAAAAAACCTAAAGTACTTTATAATAGTGAAATTTATAATAAATTTACAATAGTGAAATTCGATCTCAAATCACTTCTGTTAGACACTAGACGATTTTCATCGGTTAGAGTTTTATTTTAAATTTCAATATTGCCCTCATAAAGATTATTTTTGACAAGGCAGTGTGTATTTATTTTTTTATTAGTTTTCTATCCATTTCTTTTTTTTTAGGAAAACGCCTATAAATAGTAGAAGAAAAACAAATAATTTATTAAAGAGACAAGGCAAAACAGCCCCATGGGAAAACAGCTATGTGGGTCAAATTATTTAGAGTATATTTATTTTTTTGTGGTTAAAAAATATTTTAAAAAAGAAATCTTATAATAATTATATTTATTTTTGAATACTTTTGATATATTAATGTTAAAAAAATATATTTTAAAAAAAAATATTACTTTTAATATATTTTCAAGTAAAAATATACTTTAAAAAATAATTGCTGTCATAATCTCACAATCTTGTTTATATTTTATTTTTTAAAAGTAATTTTACTTTTATATTTTTAAAAATATATTCAATTAAAAAATAATAATAGAAATAATATTAAATGCTAAAGAGAGCGTCAAACTGTGGCGCTGCAGGTGGGCCAGGTCATTTTAAAAAAGTTGGCCCATCAATTCAATTAATACGGAACACTGTGGGCCATACCCTCGGCGTGGTCTGACCCAAAGCAATTCAGGTGGACCCATCATGGTTAATTTACTGGCTACAGTAATAATCTCTTTCTAATAGTATTTTTCTTAGGAGTGTTATGCAAAAAATTAAAAATGTAATTCTACATTATAAATTGATGGTTTATATAGAAATTAGGGTTAAATGGAGTAATTAAGTAAATCAATATTATTTCATCAATTAATTTATATTTTTTTATATTCATGTATTAATATATGTTATATAAATTTATAAATAAGAAAAATCATTAAAAAATATTACATATAATACGTGATTTTTTTTAGATTAAACCTCAATCTTTATCAAAGAATTGAGTGAGCATCCTTTTTTTTCTGTTAATGCCACATATTATGCTATTATTACTTTTACAACTCATCATATTATAAAATCTAATTAATTAATTTACTGTTACTACAAGCAACATTAATATATTCTGAAAAGGCATCACTGCTTCTCTTCTCTGCAGCAACTCAGCCATTGTTGCCTCGTCAAAACAACAGAAACAGTCTTCATCCCCTTCCTCTATACCCTCTCTCTCTCTCTCTGTCTCTGTTTCTGGTCACCGTGAAGAACACAGGTCAAGCATGGCAGGCAACAAGTTTGCAACCATGCTGCAAAGAAACACGCACAAACTCACTGTAATTCTGGTTTATGCAGTTCTTGAATGGATCCTGATCATTCTCCTCCTCCTCAACTCCCTGTTCGCGTATCTGATAACCAAATTTGCCAAATACTTTGGCCTGAAAAAGCCTTGCCCTTGGTGTTCCAGGATTGATCATATGTTTGAGCCTGGAAGAAACACCAACTCCTTTAGAGATCTCGTGTGTGAGACTCATGCAACTGAGATTTCCAAACTGAGTTATTGCTCAAATCATCAAAAACTGGGTGCGACACAGAATATGTGCATGGACTGCTTGGCTTCTCGGCCAAATCACATCGAGCAGTCTGCTGGGATGACCGGGAGAATCGCTCTCTTTTCTTGGATGAGCAAGGATAATGCTATTGCAAAATGGTGAGAATATTGTCAGGTGTTCTTGCTGCAATGAGAGTTTAAACAGCAAAGTCTACCCTCCTTGTCTGCTGTTCAAGCCTTCCTGGGATGCTTTGAAGTATAGCGAGAAAGCAAGTTTGATCGTAGAAAGAGATAGATGATGAAAAGGATGGAGTTTACTGCAACGAAATAAGCGAAACCTGATAGCTTGCCACATTATACTGACCATGAAGACAGCGATGAGATTAAAAGGGATTATGGAGAAGGACAGCAGGAAGATGAACATCAAATGCTATCTGATGCTGGAAGTTTTTGCCTCAAAATGTCTGAAGCAAACTTGCATTGTGATGAAAAGGAAGCTCACATCATGGAGCAGGAATCGTACGGTATGAACTCTACTCATCAAGGATTTGATGACAATATGATTGAATATTGTTTTGATAAAGATAATTCTCTTGAGATCATCAATTTGCACTTGGAGAGAAATCTTGGCTGTGACTTTAGTCGCTTAATCCCAGTTGATTTGATTGATTCATCAACCACTGCAAATCATGAATCATACAACTTAAAGGAAGATCCCGCAGAGGAAAATCATCAAAATGGAACTTCTGATTCTGCATTACACGTTGGAATGAATAAAGAGGAAAGGACAAGTTATGCAGAAGTTGAATGGATGGGTTTAGCAGCGGAATGCTGTGAGAAATATTCAGTTTCAAATTTCACAGAGATGAAAAAATATTTGGTAGGCAAGGAGCACGAAAAAGTTTCTGCTCTAGAAGAAGCTCTTACATTATCGCTTGGTGGAAACAGTGTTGTTATGGAAGAAACAGAAGAACTAGATGAACTTCCAGGTATAGAATAACAGTTCATTTGCTTGTCCAATCTATATTTTTTTCATCAACATTATTAGCTTAACCAACATTGTCTAATCAAAAGCAGATTATGAGGAAGAAATTATTGGCTCCAGCCTGTTTGCTGATCAAGCCAAATCCAAAGACTTCATAGAGCTTTCTGATTTTGCAACCAATCAACCTCAAGCTCAAGAATCAACTAGATTGCCATGCCTGCAGGAAGACCAGTCTTCTGAAACTGGCAATGAAGCTGAGATCACAGGTGCCCTTGAAAGTAATGAACTTGGTAAGCAGAATTCCATATCTTACCTCCTCTAATAATGCTTGCTCAATTTAATCACAACTATCCGCAAAACAAGATGTAAATCTAATGCGATTATGGTATACTAGGTCCAAACGACACAGAAATAACTACCGAAGGAGAAAAAATGTTGTCAGCTGATGATAACCAAGTGGGCATAAGCCACCATTTATCTTCACATTTGGAGTCTAATGAAGCTGAGGAGGAGAAGTTTCCCGACACACCTACTTCTGCTGACAGTGCTCACTTCTTGCATAAGAAGCTCATGCTATTCGAGAAGCGCGAGTCAGGGACCGAGGAATCCTTTGATGGAAGTGTGGTAAGTGAGATGGATTTTGGCGATTCAGTTCTTACTGTTGAACGGATGAAAACAGAACTGAAAGCTGAGAGAAGAGCTTTCGGAGCATTATATACAGAACTAGAGGAAGAGAGGAGTGCCTCTGCCATTGCTGCAAACCAGACTATGGCTATGATAAACAGGCTTCAAGAAGAGAAGGCAGCAATGCAGATGGAAGCATTGCAGTACCAGAGGATGATGGAAGAGCAGTCTGAATATGACCAGGAAGCCCTGCAGCTTCTAAACGAGCTCATGATCAAGAGAGAAAAGGAGAAGCAGGAGCTCGAGAAAGAGTTGGAAGTGTATCGCAAGAAGGTTCTGGAGTACGAGGCTAAAGAGAAACTGAGAAAGATTAGAAGAATCAAGGATGGAAGTATAAGGAGTAGAACTTCGTCAGTTACATGCAGCAACACAGAGGATCTTGACGAGCTATCTATTGATCTTAATCGTGAAGCAAGGGATGAAGATGGTGGCAGCAGCAGCTTTGGGAACCAAGATAGTGGTAATAATAATACTTCAGGTGATGAAGTTGTAAACTTGCAGGAAATTGCACTGGATTGTGTGAAGCAGATGACTGCTCTAGATGATTCCCTGTTTGAATTTGAGGAAGAGAGGCTGTCCATTTTAGATCAGCTCAAGGCATTGGAGGAAAAGTTACTCCATTTGGATGATAATGACGATATCGAGGATGTGCATTCGGTCGAGCAGTCCTCGAATTATAGCGTCAAGGGATTCGATGAGAGCTATGAAATGAGCACCCCAGAAGAAAATGGGATTTCAATTGAAACGTCAAAGGATGGACGTTATCCCGAGAGGAGAACAATGAGCTCCATGGCAAAGAACCTCCTTCCTCTTCTGGATGACGCCGCTGATAACGAGACTGAAGAAGGGTTTATGTTCGATGAAAATGTTGAGTCTGAGTTTGTTGAAATGGAAAACTCTTTGGTTCCCAAATTTGATCTCGACGGCAAAAAAATAGCCATTGAAGAGGAGGTAGATCATTTATACGAGAGGCTACAGGCTCTTGAAGCAGACAGGGAGTTCTTGAAGCATTGCATGAGTTCAATCCAGAAGGGAGACAAGGGGATGAATCTTCTGCAAGAGATCTTGCAGCATCTGCGTGATCTTAGGACAGTGGAGCTCCGGGCGAGGAGCATTGGTGAGGATCCTCGAGAGTAAAGCTCCACCTACCAGCCATGGAACAGGAGATGAGGTAAATTTTATTTCTGTTCTTGCTAGTCATTCCAAGCTAATTTAAAATCTCATTTAACAAAGTGTAACAATACAACAGGACATCAGACTATCAACACAGTAAATTTGTCTGAAAATCCAGGTCCCTTTCTCATGGATGAGAAGAACTTAACCCACATCAAGCGCAGGCCCTGAAATGGGAGGAACTTAATGTTTTCTGCAGAATGCCAGGATATCTCCTGATGGAACAGAGGATTCCTGGTCTTTAGTTTGTTTTGGTCAGTGAATGATATTCACATAGAACAGAAACTGAAGTCTGCCCTCAACTTCTAAATGGTCTCTTTTGGGTTCTACTGAAAAGGTGTAGGCCCAAAATTTTGCAGGATCTCCTCCTAGCAGCCTTTTCCCAGGCAAAGGAGAAGGACCGACAGGATTGCACAAGCATACCTGGTTTGATTGCATTGGTTAGGTTACTTGTAGACTGAGGTTTATATCTACCTTTTTCAGATCATATTCTTTTGTTTCAGACAGGGAAGGGTTGAAAGGGATAGGAAGGAGGATTAAGCCTTCCTTCCAGGTTTTTGCATTGGTTATGTCACATGGTTGAAATACTGTGTCAAAAATTGTGAGTGGTGGTTGCCATTAATGCTTTCTGTTGCTTTTATACTTCCCTTTCATGACGATATTGAGATCTCGACACATTTCCTGACTAAAGGCAGAAATTGCAACCATATTTTGTTTATTTGATTATTAGTGAAAATTCTTGGTAACAAAATGCTGTAGATCTTTTTGTATCTTGAATGTATTAGATGTAAGGCAACTGAATTTTCCCATGCTGATTGGAGAAGAATCAGCCCTGAATTTAGAGTAAATAAATATGTTATTAGATGGTAATTGATACTTGACAAGATTTGCAAAAAACTCATCCTGAGTGGAATCTATTTTCTCAGGCATATTAGCTTCTAACCAATATGATCGTATTCCATTTGAAGGCAGGCATTGTCCTAGTGAGGTGTGATGCGATCCAATCCGCAAAAAACCTTGGCTTAAGAAAGATTATCGAAGAACAGAGACGTTCAACCACTACAGTATTCTCCATAGATGCACAGCAAATCTTTTTGTCACGCAATGTGTTTAGCTGTACTCGTAACCTTAGACATTAGAATTTTCCAGGTTTTAACTAGGAAGGAGACAATAAATAAATATAACAGCACTGGTTACATTTGGATAATAGTATCCCATGATAGAAGGGAAGGGATAGGTTCCCAAGGGACATGCCGTGATGACAAAGAGTCTATGATTTGCATAACAGGTCTCGAGTTCGAGTCATGACATGCATTTTTTATAAGAAGAGCCCGTGATGACAAAGAGTTTATGATTTGCATAACAGGTCTCGGGTTTGAGTCAGGACATGCACTCTTTATAAGAAGAGCCTAGGACGACCGGAGTTTTACTCGCTCATCTGATTCCACAAAATACGCTTTCCAGAGGGTGGGGTTTTCATCGCATCCAAAATAGAAAAGTGATAGAAGGGATAGATACATGTGGAATGAATTTATGGTCTATAAATATATGACATTTCATTAAATTTTTATTAAGAATTCTATCACAACATCATCCTGCTTCAATGAAATCTTATGAGCACCAAGATCCAGTAGCCCCATTCTTTGGCTGCATGTTTTAATCCTCCTTCTTTTCCCCAGAGTCAAGGACACAGTTATGGTCATACCCTAGGCCAGGGACTTCCTTAATCGAGCTTTCCAACTTTCTTCTCTGGAGTGGAAGTAGTCAAAAGCAGTGCCTTTAAACGGAAAGAGTTTTCCTGTTGGGATTGAGTTCTCGTCCACAGGGGTAATTTGAGATCCTGATATCTGAACCAAATGCTCAAGAACATTCCCAGAGTTGTGACCTGCTAAATCCCATAAAGGTATGTTGTGCGAGGTTAATTGGAGTGATCTTAATCTTGTTAATCCTGGGCACCGCTTCCGTATCCATCTTCATGCATGGTTTTGCTTGAAGTAAGCAAGTAGCAGTCACATTTAACGTCTGTTATCATTATGTTGCTATTTAAATTAACAGCTACAATCATGTACATAATGCAGAAATTAAATTGCATACTCGGATCCATAATCATAATCTTTTCTCGATCAAATCTTTATGTTGAACAATCTTTGTTATCAAGGTTATCAAACTCGCGTTTCAACTTCTAATATCAAGTCAAAACTATAAAACTAGTAAAATCAAGTTAAAAATCGAGTCAAACACTTTGAAAAATAGCTTACAATCACTACCGTAAACATTAACTAAATGAATTTACCTAATATAATCATCAAGATAAAATTTTGTTACAAGAGTTGGTGTATTGAGAGATTAATTTGATGATTTGATTAGAAAAACAATTTAGTTTTTTTAAATAATAAAAAAAATATTCCAAATCAACCTGTATAACTCCTTATTACTTTAGAGTTGATCCCATAGATGTTATAATTAGATGACAAAACGTCCAGAGATTTACCCTAGTTAACGTTTCCACAGTGATTTGTATCTTAAAAAATCATCATGCATAGATATTGTGTTCTTCATGAAAATTAAGGTTTTCAAGGTTATATATTAAAATGATCCTGTTGGAAGCATTATTAAATTAAATTGTTTTTATATGAATTTAATTAAATACTACTAAACTCGTTTTCTTTCTCTCTTTTTTTCCATTTTCAAACATTTTACCTTATATATATATATAAGAAATAGAAAATCACCACTTTCCCTTACAAAGCGAGTGTAAGAAATTTCTTAACATGAAAAAACCTTTTTATATCGTAAGAAAAATGAAAATCATATCCTATTTACCAAATTATTTGATATCTTTCTTAAGGTATGCCATACTGTGCATTTAAGTTCTTTTTTTAAAGATGACGATGACGAAGAAGAAGAAGCCTAAGTAAGGTCTTCCTTTTAAAAAAAATCTCCATTTTCTTTTTTGTTCTTTCGAATATTTTCTTTTGAAGTAAAACTTTAAACTTTTGGTTTCTAAATTAGAGACACAAGGAGGTAAATGAAAATAATTTATTTTTTATACTTTAAACCAAAATTAGTCTAATGGGTTGATATGGAAACTCACTAGGCTGAATTTGTTTTTTAAAAATAAATGAAAAGAATTTATCTTGGGGTAACCTTAAAATGATTTATTTAAAAAAAATTATTTTAACCTAGATCAATGGAGTTAACCTGCCACACTACTAATCATAACTTTGTAAAAAAATAATCTGTTTAAAATATACTACGTATATGTGTTTCATAGGAAAAAAAAATCTTTAAAGATTTATTAATTTAATAGCTTACTAAAAAAGAAAAAAAAACTTTTGACAAACAACATACTAAATCCTCACCATTCGGTTTTTTTATTAATATAATTGTCTTGATTAGCTTACGTGCATCTCATTTAATTCTATAAATTTTAAATTTCAATAGTCATATAAACTTGTATTGATTATTATTATAATAATTATATAACTCAAATATAAAAATATAAAAAAATAAATCTTTTATTTCCAAACTTATATCACTAAATTATTTAATAAATATTTTCTCACCGCTCGTTTTTCTTTGAGAAGAGAGGGGACCATCCCATTGTACATCTGTCTTTAGCACAAGAGGGCCATTATCATGCCACCACGAAGACGACGAGGATAATACAATAAAAACCTATCTCAAACAATGGATAAACAAGTAATTTCGGGAACTAAAAAACAATAAAAACACTACAAATATTCACAACATGCCACGTCATCAAATCTAAGTCACATCCTTATGACAGGCTCTCATCCGCTAGATCATCATCATCCATTAGACAATCCTAACCATCCATCCATTTTCTCTCCTAAACCAAAAATAAAGAAAGAAAAAAAAACCATTGCGGTATGACCTTTTGACAATATAGATGAAGATATTGTGAATTCTTTACAAGATTCTGAAACAAAGCAGTTGTTGCTGTTAGAGTTTCTTTTGTGTGGACTCACTTATTTTACTTCAGTGAAGAGTTTGGACTTTAAAATTTCAAACTTTTCCTCTTTGTTGGAAATTTAATGGCAGCTGAGGAGATTAGTAAGCCTCCATCACTCCCTCCTTACCCTGAGGTACTTAAATCACACACTATTTTCCCTTTCTATACAAAAAAACAGGTGAAAAGTTTCTGTCTGTTTTACGGTTCTTGTGATCTTTAGTTCTGAATATGTCATGGCGTAGCTTACTTCACTGAGTTTTTTTTTTTAGATTTTTTTGGGGTTGATGCTTGAAATGGAAGAAATGGTCTCTGAGGAAGATGATAAAGACCCATTTTTTATTTGATTTAGATTTTTTTTTTTATAAGATTGAGCTTGTGTTTTTTAAGCTTGTTTTTTATTTATTATTTTTTTGCTTCTGGTCCTGCTTGAATCATATTAAGGGAGAAAAACTGGAACTTTCTGGGAAATTCAGTTTTGTATATATCATCATTAAAGGTGGAAAATGATTAAAGAGTTTTTTTCTGGTTTCTGATTTCTTTGAGTTGGTTATGCCATTTAAAAATCAAAGCTTGGATTGTTTTTTTTGCCTTCACTTTTTAGGCTTGGTTTTTGTTGACTCAGTTTATTCTACTTATGCTAAATTTTGGGTTATTGAAATAGAAGAGGTGTTTTTTTTTCTTTTAAAAATTATAATCAAGAAATCTTTTCCCTTGAAATCCCCTGTTCATTTATTTGTTAAGGACAAAAAAAATAAATTTGACTGTATTTAACAAAAAAAAATTATATGCAGAAACTGCAGTACTTTTTCTGCTTGTAAAATTAAATAAATACTGTTTCACTTTGATGTTACTGAGATGAATTTTAACAGCCATTGAAGCAGCATGGTTAAATCACCAACGTTATGTACTTAACTATTTATTAAGAAAGTTGGGTTGAAACGGGTGATAGCAAAGTACTTGTGACAGTAGGTCGAGTTCGAGTGGCTTGTATTTTCAAGACTGTATATTTCATGTAAGAGCCTAGAACAACTAGGATTTTACTTGTTTATCGTAAAATGTCTTTTACAGGATGGTGTTTACCTGAGCTCATAAATACAAGATGCTGGTATTATATGCTTTAATTTTCCAAGCAAAGGGGAAGGGGATGTTCTGTATCTTTTGTTTACATTTTTCTCTTGTTTTAGCACACCTAGTTCTAATCCCTTTCTTGTATTTATTGAAAAACTGTTGTATTAAAAAATCCAAAGGAAATTTCTGAGGTCATAATTGATCGCATAGTTCTGAAAAAAACAAGCTTTTCAATTTCACCATGTTGGTGGCATGTATTCTTTTTGGTCCTTTTGCAAGGAATTGGTTTTTGTGATTTTGATGGATCTTTTCCTATTGCTCCCAGATGATTTGGTCAGCCATTGCAGCATTGAATGAGACAGGCGGCTCAAACAAGACATCAATAGCTAAATACATTGAATCAAAATACGGTGACTTGCTGGCTGGCAACACAGCTCTCCTCTCACACCACCTCAATCGAATGACGGATACCGGAGAATTAGTGTTTTGCAAAAACAATTACATGAAGCCAGATCCCAATGCTCCTCCAAAGCGCGGTCGTGGTAGGCCCCCAAAGCCCAAGGATCCAATTGCACCAGCTGCAGACCTGCCCCCTGCCAGACCGAGGGGTCGTCCACCAAAGGATCCAAATGCACCACCAAAGCCGCCGAAGGCTACCGCTGCGGGGACTGGAAGGCCAAGAGGGAGGCCACGCAAGATGGCACGGCCGGCCAGAGGAATAACCGGAACACCTACAGCTACCACAGCGGTGCCGATGACAGCAGGTAGTGGAAGGCCAAGGGGTCGGCCTCCGAAGGTGAAGGCTGCTGTTATGACTGAAGTGAGTGTTCAGAATTAGGCATCTCCTTCCAGCAGTGGTAATAAAAGTTGATGGACTATGTTGTCTCTACTCTCTGCATATCTGTAGAATTGGGTAGTTGTGTGTGTTCTTCGTTGTTAACAGTGGTGTGTGTTTCTGTGCATGTAACTGCGTCTTGTCTTCTTGTATAATTGAACGGTTTTAGCTGTTATTATTTAGCTTTCTTGGTTTATTATAGTTTTCGTAGAGAATGATGTTTATAACTGCATGTTTTTCTTGATGTTAATCCGCTTGACCCTTGTCTGAGAAAACCATTGCCTAGCCTTCTGAAATGTGGTGCCATGAAGCATTTTCGCTGTAGCTAAATCTGTTTTCTCTGTTTGAAAACAGTTCGAACCTTGTCCATAAATGATAGTCAATTTAGACGGTTGTGAGTATACAGTACGATGAATTTGTTATAGAATAATACGAGCTGATTAGCCCGCTTCGCTGGGTATTTTTATTAATGTAGAAAATTAATTGATTTTATAAATGTTGTATTTTGTTATTTTAATATTTAATTAGTATAATTGTAATTGATAAAATATGTTAAAAATAGTTTTTTTAAATCAAAATGTGATTGAATATTGTTATTGCTAAATTTTTTTTGATAAAATTTGTTAGAAAATTTGCTAAGAAGGTGAAATGATTTATAAGAAATTTGTTGTCACGGATACTCTGGTTAAAAAAACAAAACAACAAAAGAAACCCGGTTAAAAAAGAACAACTGAGTTGAACAGTGAAAAATCAAAAATACATGTGAAAAAAAAGTCACCGTTTCTTAAAAGAAGCAAACAAAGGGTCTAAAATATAAATTTAAATTCAAAGCCAAAGTTTTTTTTATAAGATTTCTTCATCATATTATTATATTAAATATCTTTAAGACTGTTGATATTAATTTTTTTTTCAAGAAATCGTAGGTCATTTTTTTTTCTCTTCTTATATATTTTTAGGCGATAATATTAAATAAATATTAAACACATATACTTAGTCTCACATATTATATAGTGTGATCGAAATGGGAAGTGATTTTTATATTTTTTAATTGTAGATAACCTAGGTAAATTTGTTCAAAAAAACAATATGAGTTGCCTTTTTTCCCCAGTAATATTAGACCTGACACATTATCAATAAAAACATTTCAATATTTTTCAAGAAAGGAATATATATTTTTTGCGTGCTATAATTATTTATTTGCTGTCTAAAAAGAACAGTGTAGTCGAAACAGAAAGTGCCTCATATATTTTTTAATTATATAATCTAGGCAAATTTGTTTACCTTTTTTTTTTGAGTTGTATTTTTTCCCGGGTAATATTAGATCTTAAATAATAAAAATCTATTTTTTTTTCCAGAAATATACTTGAAGAAAAGAGCACAAAATTAAAATTCGAAGCCAATTTTTTTTTTATTTATTTATTTTATAAGATTTGTTCTTCATATTATTATATTAAATGTATTTAAGCATGCTGATATTAATTTTTTTCTTGCAAAAAATCCGAGGTCAATTTTTGTTTTCTCTTTATATATTTTTAGGCGATAATATGCAATAAATTATAAAACATATAATAATGACTTGTTTGCCGTTTAAAAGGAACAGTGTAATCGAGACAAAGGTGACTTGTATCGTTTTTTAATTGTAGGTAACCTAGGTAAATTTGTCTATTTTTTTTATTGAGTTGTCTTTTATCCCCAGTAATATTAGATATAAAATGACTATTGCTATTATTGCAAAAATCATTAAAATAACAAAATTTTAACAGAAGAAAAAACACTCATAAACATTAACAAAAGAGTAAGTAAGAAAATATTATTATTATTATTATTATTATTATTATTATTATTATTATTATTATTATTATTATTATTATTATTATGCATGAAAGTGGCAAAAATAAATCAAAGAAAAAAAATCGATGGAAAATAAAATTATTAGCAAAAATGTAGCAATTATTTGATAAGCATTAAATATTTAAACAGGGATTTAAATCATAAATCAAAAGTTGAAGGGCTGAAATGAAAATCACATTTATTATCAATTTTAATCCAAGGACAAAATTGCAAAAATTCAAACCCCGTGTAATCGAATTTATTGACCAATTTGGACCCAATCCGAAATAAAACGCTCGAGGACCGAAGTGAAAGGTGCCCATTTAATTAATTTCAACCGGAAGGGACGAAATCGAAGAAAATGAAAACCACTGTAACAAAAGTGCAAGGTGCGGGGAAGCAAATTGTAAGTTGAGGGACCGAATTGAAGAATGCACAAACACGGGGGACTCCCCTGCACTTTTACGTGCAGGGGAGAGAGAGAAACGCTGCCGCCGTCTTCAACCGGCCTCCGCCGCGTACACGGACACAGTGTGGTCCAACGCGCCGCACCGGGAGGAAGACCAAGCGTCGGCGCACCGGATTAGACTCCGTTTGACCATTTCCGGCCACCGTAGCATACCGCACGCGCGGCTTGAAAGGGGCGTCAGGGGGGCACCGTCGACCGCGTGGCACGCACGCGCCTGACAGTTTCCGAAAAATATATAAATAATAATGGTCAGTTACCGTTATGTCCCTGCCCGTAAATAAGCTATTTTGTCTTATCGGGGGCTATAACCGTCTTTAGCCATTTCAAAAATATTTTTAAAAAAAAAGGGTTGCGGCGGACCGGATCGACCGGACCGGACCGGACCGGTCCGTACGCGTGTAATTACGTCCGCGCCCCTGAGCCTAACCGGTATTTACCCCTCAGCCGACAGCTTTTTTGTCCTATTACCAGGGCTAATCTCGCCTCTACACTGTTCATAATAGAAAAAAAAAGGTGGACGAACTCGCGCGACGCACGGCGGACAAAAGTCCAGTCCACAGTGCAAATGGGTCACAATGTACAGTGCCGACCCCGAGCTCTTTTAGCTCTTTTGTTAATAAATAAATAAAAAATAATATAAATAAATATACTTAAATTAAATTGAGACTAATTAATTTGACAGGGGTGATCAAGTGACCAAAGTACACTTGTGTGGTTTTGTTGGTGTTATGTAATTATGTTTTAGGTTTTTGATGACAAAAACTTGAGTTGATTTATGTTATTTTTTAATTTAAAATTGAATTTTATAAAACTTTTTTTCCTTGTATATACATATTCTAATCTGATGGCTAGTGTTGATTTTGTTTATTTTTTTTGAGTTTGGTATTAATATAGTATTTTTTTAAACTAGGCTTCGTATTTTTTATTTGTTTTATATGAAATTAAATTGATCTCATGATTTTGGTGATGAGTTGGCAGATTGATCCAAATTGGCTCAATTCAATTTTTTATCCTTTTTTTTAATTAGATTCCTTTTCAATTTCACCCTTCAACAACTCAATTTTCTTTTTTTTAGAAAAAAAATCTTATCTTTCAATATTAATTTGTTTTAGAATTGAGCTTTGTTATTTTCTTTCAACTTGTTTATTATGGATTTATCTTGGTCTCATGGTATTTATTTTCTTTTTACATCCTAGGACGCAAGTTTAACATGTTAGCCCGAGTTGACCTGGATTGTTTTTTTAAGTCTTTTTTATAATTGTATCCTTTAGCATTTGTTTGGTTGGAATCTAGGCTATGTAATTTTTTTTCATTTATTTTTTATGGGATTATCTCAATTTCATGACCTGAGTTAGGAGTTTGAAAAGTTAACATGAGTTGATTCGAGTAGTTTTTTTGTCTTTTTTACTCTTTTTTTTTTAATTTTTCTCTTAAAATTGGATTAATTAGGAATTGATCCTTACAATTTATTTTGATTTGCTTTTTACAAGGTTATTATGATCAATGATTTGTGTTATAGATTTCACAGATTAACCTTTGTCAATCTAATATATCATTGATTCAATATTTTTTAAAATATCATTTGATATGTATTCACAACAATATCTTTAAAAAAAAATCATATATATTTTAAGTTTATGAATAATATTTTTAGAAAAAAATGTTATCAATATTTAACTATTTCTTCCATTAAGAAAAATTGATCGGACCTGATTTGTAGTAAGGAACAATGATGTAGTGGATTCTAACATGTTCAGATGAATGCTGTCTCCTGGTTTGGATAGAACTTTGCAAGGGGATCCAGGTGGTTTTCTTTCGACAAGACTTGTCCGCACAAACTCATGGTTCCTAGTCTGTCTGTCTTTGCTATTGGTTAGACACCTTGTCCCACTCAAGTATTGATGATTTCTGTGATCCGAGAGAGTAGAATGTGATTGCTGGAATGAACCTCGAGCCTGGATTCATTGGCTACAGGATCAATACTATGCTATTCATGAATCGCATGCTTTCCTGGTGCGGCAAAATTTCAAAAATATGTGGAGCTGGACCTTGACTGGGGCCACCTGCTGTCTTGTATGGAGGCAAAAGTGTGGTTTATATAGAATGCTGTAACCTGTAAAATCACAATGGTTTCGTTAGATGAGACGTCTTAGCAAGAAAAAACTATCTTTTGTGGGTTGGATTAATTGGGACCGTGACGATGGAGCAGGATTCTTGATAGAGAGTTGGGTGTCTGTGTGAATGGTTTATATCAGGTTGCGTGCTTGCAAATCATCATTATATCTTTTGTGGTGCTTTTTATAGTCATGGTTGCTCTACCAAACACGTAGTATGCCTCGAAATCATTTCTTACTTCTGACAATCTCCAGTCCAGTTTAAAAAATATTTACGTTTGGGAAGAGTATATTTGCATAGCACATGGAAGCAGTGGCAACTAGCATGGCCAGATCAGAATGGCTCATGCTGCCAGTCCGTCGGTACTTCATCCTTGGAAATCGAAGGCAGCGTTCAAGCAGTATACCTGAATTTTTCGTATGACAATGAAAAGGAATGGGCTGTTGCAAGGGGGGGGTGTTGTTCCTCTGTTACCAAAAAGAAATTTATAATGGCTCATATTTTCAACACAAGAAGAGGGATAAAGCTGTTACATTTTCTCTGAGCCAAACTTTACAGGAGCTGCTTTACTTACATACAGCATGGCAACAACTACTGGTAGGGGAGGGGAATTGGTGAAGAACAAGAATTTCCCTGCACTGTGTCCTACAATCTAATCCGAGGGGCTTCACAATTTAAATATTAATTCAAGTATCATCATGCTTCATTCCAAGTACAGGTCCTGCATGGGTGTCCTACAATTCCTCTACTTGGATCAAAAAATCCACAATGACACCGCTTTGTCCTTGTTGAGGTCTCCTCATCAAAACTCTGATCATCTACAAAAAACACATGCTCATGATCATCTGTTAGAGTCATAGATGGAGCATTTAACTTGCGATCCTTTGCATCTTTATGGCGTTCTGGAGGTTGTGTATCGCACTGACTACCAACATGCACATCTGACTGGCTATTTGTATTTTGGACGTTGCTTGGCATTTGTGGCAACAAACCATTCCCGTATGATTTGTTCAGCCTTTGTCTGGTTATGATTGATGAAAGAAGTTGATACCACCTACAGATAGCTTGTGCTTCATTTCTTTTCTTCTCTTCAGCATCTCGTCTCTCTTCCTCTTCAGCATAAGCCTGGATAGAGAAGACAAGTACCTATGAATTTCTCGCTTAAAATGGCTAGAACGAGTAGGAATTAAGTAAAAGAAGAAAAACAAAAGATGTGGCTATCAGTTGGAAGACACCAGGACCATCAAGACAGGAAGTCTGAAAGTGTGAATAAAAAGGGAAAAAAAAACTTTGCATACAGATGTGTAAAGGACATACTGAAGAAACAGAAAAACAAGTTGAAACAGGTTGAGAAAAAAGTCAAGCACCATTCAACTTGTTACAACATTTTCCTTCAGAAATTTGAGTCGAGGTAAAGAACTATACATCCTAGTTGATGCAAAATGAGCATCTTAATGGTGAAGTATAACCAATATAACAAAAAAAGGGGGCTTCAAGATCATACTAATCATTAAAAAATCATAACACCATTTCAACAAGTTTCAACTTCAGCAAGTAGAAAGCTATTTACCTCTAATATTGCATCCTTGAACTCATTGCACACAACAATACCATCAAAGACTGGAACAGACCTACCATTTCTAAATTCAAAACCAACCATGGCAGGGTGCATAATCAATTTCCAGTCTCTTGGCAACATAAAATACCCTTGGCAATCTTAAGTGCACAGTCCCTGGCGGCAGGCATTTCTCAGACCACACGTCAACTTGACCCTCGTTCATTCTGAATTCACATTTAAATTGAACAGTCAATGAAAATATAGTTTCATTTGCAAAAGAAGCAGCATCAACCAAATGAGTGATAACTTCTAAATCTAATTGTTAAATAAACTACATATGAAATTGTACAGGGCATTTAAAAGCTGTCCTAAGAAGGCTTTGTATATCTGTAAGTCACACAACCAGACAAATGATGAAGGTACAGAGTGGAAAAATACAATTGAAAATGAAGTCATTGTATGTCCTGATAGAATTTTGACACCACCCATAGTTGGGAGCTTTATAAATCTGGAAATAAATGAAACGTGGCTTGAGGGGTTTTTCAGGTGAGTTCTCAAATCCCAATATATCCATTCCTAGAGGAACTTTATACAGTCTTTTTTAGATTAAAAATTAGATAAGATTGCACAAATGTTTATTGATCTTACCGTAAAACATTATACATATTTCTTCAACAAACTTATTCAGTGATAGAATTTAAAGATAATCTCTGTACTGCCAAACATGAATGTTGTTATGAAGGAAAGTAACATACTTGCTAGGGAAAATTGTTCAATCCCCATCATTTTGAAAATTTAAGGACGAATCATATCATTAGGAGAAAAGGGAGAATAATAGGAAGTCACCTTTGGAACAATCCCATTTACAGCATGGGGAAGTTGCAAGGGTTCTAGCTGCCACGTTCCGTAAAGTTCATTATTTCCTTTGGAATCAGTCTCATCATAATCATTGTCTTCGGAAAATTGCACTTTCTTAAGCTTTCCAGATTGTTTCACTACCTGTAGGAGATGTGCTATCTATTTGAAAAAAATTGCAATAGAAAACTCAACTATCTAATAAAAGAACAGATCTACAACATATTCACATTAGACAGACCAGACCTTAGCTGGAAATTCCTTTGCTTTAACTTGCAGCCCTTCACGCAGCCATCTCTCTTTTGTTCTGAGTGTTTGTACACAAGCACGGGGATAAACAGGGTGTCCAGAACAAAATCCCAGAATAGGACCCTTAGGATGAAGTATTTGACACTTTGTAAGCCATTTTTCAATTGCATAAAGGGAATGATTTTTGTAAGCCTGCACAAGGAAAAGGGTTCTATAAAACAAGAATTTGCAAAGAGACCTTTGAGATCATTTTAATTGATACCAATATACCTGCTGATTGGTGGGAAGAGGCTCAGTTAGTGCCCTAGTTTCCAATTCCATATCCTCAATAGTATTTCTAGAAGCAGCAAAAGAATTCCTACCAGAAGATTCTACCTCATTCTTACTCTCAGATTCTTTTGGGAACATTGCTTGAAAGTTCATTAGGCATTGGAAGATTAGATACTCCTGATGCTATTTACATTTTCATGTTCATTTGAGACTTCAGCTTGGGGCTTTTCCAAATGTGCCATGCCTCCAGTTGCTCCTGACTCTAACTCCCTCAGTGGGGCCAATACTGCATCCCACCAAAGCGAATTAATTCTTTGTGATGCTATCTTGTACCATTTCATACAGTACCTGCATTGCAATCGTTTTGTAATAAATATGGCTATAAAGATGACTATTGTTCCAACAACTCTTCAAGCCTTCCACAAGTATTGCATTTACTAGCAAGATTTTCAAAACATGTACCTAGGGTTAAAGACCTGGAGAATGTGAAGAGATTTTCAGTGAGTCGGAGCATAATTAGTACAGGTGCTTGAAACAAACATGTACATAATTTAAGTGTGCATTCTACTAGTCCTGTTTAGAAGTACAAAACCAAGGAAAGGTTTTTAGACGATCACTGAAAGGGAAAGAAAAGGAAGAAGACTTTTATCTCCCATTGCCATATATCTAGCAAGACAGCTCTTTTATCTCCAGGAATCAAGGTGTCATACCACATGAGATACAATATAAGAAGATCAAAATCTCATTGGAGAGAATCTAAAGGTGCATTCATTTGCTAATCAAGTTAAATGTAAAAATGGAGAGCCTTTGACACTATAGCTCAAATAGGAAAAAGGAAAGGGATAGTAATAGGTCTCCTCTTCACATCTTGCCAATGAGCATTTCTAAAACCTAATGAATTGATCAAACATATACAGACTCTAGCAATTGGAAACAGAAAGATCATATTTACTGTCCTGTATGCCAAGACTAAAAGTGATTTTATTTAGAATTACCATATATATTTAAAGCAAGAGATTTCATAGGATTCAAAACCTGCGAGTCACATCTTTAGCCCCAAGCCCAGCAAAAGCAACTACATATCTCAGAGATGTTTTGCAAGCAGCAGCTGCAGCTTCCACCTTCTGCTCTCCATCTACAATACCATGTACAGCATCCACATGCACCCACTTTCCAGTCAGATTTTCTCCACCGCAGTATACTTCTGCCCAATAAAGAGGAGATCCTATTTTTCTGGATCCAAGAGCAGTCGAGATTCCCTGGGAGGAAGATTCTTCATTTGCGAATTTTTCTGGTTCTTTTAAATGGAGAAGAGACATCAGATGAATTACTATTCAATTCTTTTGCATCCAATCCCATGTTACTTTGGGGAAATGCAACTGCTGTTGCAGACATTGCCATTTGCAACTGCATCTCAAGCTCAAGATCACCCTTCCTCTTTGAACCCTGAGATTTCTTGGTAACACATTCTTCAGAAGTGTTATTTTGTGTCTCATATGGAAATGTATCTACCATCTTGCCTTTTAGTTCAACAGCAGGAGGAGAATCATTAAATTGAATTTTCTTGCTCCTTGAACAGTTATCTTTACTTTTGCATGAAGCCTTGGTCAAGGTTTCAGCGACATTTTTTTTCTCACTACATGAGGGAGATTTAGGAGACATGAAAACCTCTTTCGGTCTATCAACCATCAGCGTTGAAGTGTTGAATATTCCCCTATGCACTTTACTCGTATTTTGACTCAAGGACTCATATGTTTCAGCGTCAGGTTTTATGGAAGCAACATCAAGGATGGATACAAATCTGAAACAGGTAACCTTTACTACAAATATATGTTTTTCATAAACAAAAATTCAAAAATCATAACATTCAGGGCTAAAGGGCCTGTAATATCAGATATTTTCCATTTTATCCTGAAGAAAAATCAGGCACACACATAAAACTACAAGAAACCTAAACAGCATAATTTGGTGGCTACCATCAGTTAATTGTCTGAAAAGAGCAGCCTCCAGCAAGTCCACAGATTACAGCATGACTAATCAATTCAAAACTATGAAAATCGAATCAGACAGAGTAGAGAATATGGACTTTTTTTCTTTTTTCTTTCTTTTTTTTTACCAAAGAGACCAATAAATTTAAAAGAAGGGAGGGAAAAAAAACTTTATACAGAGAATGTTAAAATTGCACAGTAGACAGATTCAAAATTAATTATCATTCCACATTTATTTGGGATCGGGGTAAGCCACCAACTAGTCATCTCCAATTTCTCTACATGTTGCTTAAATTATTATGCAATACTCAAGAACTAACGTCCTTTATTTCATGCATACATCAGTTAAACTTTCAATATGGTAATCATATTTGCATATGGTTTAATAATGCCTGCATAAGAAAAATGACTTCCCATACCGTGTTTTCAACCATAATATCATTAAGTTATGATTTCTTGTATGCGTTGAGTGTTCGTACTTCAATTAAGATGAGCAAACAATCATTTTGTAATGTCATATCAGTGATAGTATCAGAAACAAGGTTTGAAATATCTGATGAGGCTTCTGATACCCTTGATGTTATCTTGTAGGGGAAAAAAAAGGTACCAAGATGGGTGGATCATCATAAATCAAGAAAAAAACCTTTTGAGGGAAGAGGAACAAACAAATCAATAATTGTGACTAGAGCACTATGCACCACAACAATGAATGGTTCTTGATTTTGTTATGCCACCATACCGGGTTGTAAGCTTCAAAGCTCTAAATAGTGCCACAGATAATGCTGCAAGCTGCAAGAAAAAAGAAGACTTGTCAACTTTTACATCCTTGCCAAAAAGAAAAGAACAATCAATATGAACTGCAATTGTGTTATAAAGGCTTCACATATGACAAAATGACCAATATAATAATTAGGTCAAACCATTAAGGGAATATTAAATTGTGGCCAGTATTAAGGAAACCTTTCCAACTTTGGAAATTTTGATTTGCACACTAAAATTATTCAAATGTTCTATCTGAACCCTTTTTGTGGTTTCAGGTAATTTGCCCACCTCTGTTGTATCATTACCCGTCCAAAAAATATCATTCAATTTGCAGTTATGTGTTGGATAAAAAATGATAGAAATAAACAGAAGGGGTCCAAACCAAAAACTTTAATTGTTTGATAAGTATGTCATCCCAAGGCTCGACACTTTCAACCAGAAAGTGGACACAAAAAATGAAGATTAATCCACCATGAAGAAATTTTCTCATAAAAGTAACAAATTTAAAACCAATGCAAGTAAATAAATAGGAAAATCTGGAATCTGGAAGCAGAATCCAGTTCAAGAGATCAGGATACCACCTCCTCTAGAGTCCCTTCACGAGCTTCAAGAGCACATGCCAAGGCAGAATGAAACGATCTCTTTTCACTGAGTGAACTTACAACACGAAAGTTATTATGAAACTGCAAATTTTATGATACAAACCGTCAAGAAATTATGACCCAAGAAAGCTGGTTTGATTCCTATTGAAGAATATATATATATATATATATATATAAGTAAAGTATAAACTTACCCAATGGACAAGAGGAGATAAAGCCTTAGCATGAAGTTTTGAGTCCACTAATATATTCAACAAATGTGCCGGTAGAATAGAAAGTACAGAGGCCTGTCATTATCATAGATTTTCTCAGATGCAAGAAAATAATGGCAGTACATATCTGTTGTTTCACCATTTGATGGTCCAAAAAGAAAAAAAAACTATTACATTTTGTGTCTGAGGAAGAGAGATGCACAAAGTCTAGCAAAATCAAACATAATCTGTACCCTTTCCAACTCTAGCTATAACCTTTAGACAGTGCAGACAGTGAAAACCAAAAGGCTGGTAATGCATACAGTGTTAACAAACAGACTAAGATATGGAAGTCAAAATCAATCTCAAACACCCATTTAAACTCAAAATCATGACTAGATTGTACATCTCATTAAAAAGTTATTGTAACTGACCTGAATGAGAGGATCATCACAAACACGATCAATTATTCTGCCCCTTGCAAGTAAACAAAGCAGGTGAACCTTATGCACAAGCTCAGCCAATACCTGAGGAAGAAAAGAGCAGTGTTCTTTTTCATTCATTAACAAGATGCACAAAATAATTCATGTGCAGTGCTAGTGAAAGAAGTGAATGTCACCTTTTCTTCAGCAGTAGCTCGACGAATGGGCTTTTGTTTAGCAGAGTCAGGTGACTCACTGAATTCAATAGTAACTTCCCTAATGTCATCACCTGGATGATTTTTTATACAATCCAGTATGGGAGAAGAACCATCTTCCCAATCTATGTCATCCATCTCTTGATCGCTCTCCTGAAAAGTAGTCCGAAAACCTCCCCCTTCAACTTCACTATTTTCAGTTTGTGGCAGGATCTTGAGCAAGACCCCGAGCATCCAAGTCATTCCATGTAACTCTTGCATCTAGAACTTGTTTTCCATTACTTTTTATCCCATTATCTGCCTGAAGGTAAAATAGAGAAATAAGGGCCCAAAAAAAAAGTTGGTTGTAGTTGATACCCACAATGAAAGTGCATCATCCAAGTTAAGCTTTCATTTTCTAGGAAAAGGGATGAGAAGAACAAAGAACTTTAAAACTCATCATTACATCTAAACTATGCAAACAGCAAATCAACCACTCAAGTCCCTAAAGAAATAAAGATTCCCTAAATCATGAAACTTAGAAGCTGTTTGGCGCTGCGGCCAAACCGGCGTTTGGCCAAAATTCAATTTTTTTTTCATTTTAAATGAAATTGTTTTGGTGTTTTTAGATCATTTTGATGTGCTGATGTCAAATGATTTTTAAAAAATAAAAAAAAAATATCATTTTGATGTATTTCTAAACGAAAAGCACTTTCAAAAGCAATCGCCTTCCCCAAACAGGCCCTTAATTAGCTAAATCTTCTCTATCATAAAATATCAAATGAAACATTGCTAGAAAATATAAGCAGCCAGCTTCATTAGGCAAAATAGACTAACCGTGGCAAGAGAATCACATTGCAGCCGATTATCTTGTTTCTTCTTCCCAGATGACCCATGCCCCTTCACACGTCTTACAAGCTTATTCACTGCCTCATTTGACATGTCAGCAAGACTTTCACAATCTACATCACGTATAGCACTCACTGTACTCTCCTTCCCTGACAAAACAAAAGGGCAGAACCAACAAGTCTAAATCAAAATGAAGGGTACAAGTTGATGCATTGCAGTTTTATATCATAAAAATTCACTACCCTTAAAGCATCCCAAACCCAATATTCAAATAAAATTCAATTTTGAGCACATAGACTAAGTAAAGAATCTTTTACCTCATATTATACATTGTTACAATAAAACTCAATTTGGAGCAACTAAAGTTCAGAACTTTACATCACAAAATGAAAACCAACGAAAACCCATGTCTCAACTTTTCTACAATACCAACTATTCCTATCAAGAAACAGAAAATTCAAACTAAACAAATACCCATCAAACTCATAGGAAATTCAATAACTTTACACAACGACACACCCACAAAAAAAGACTTTTAAGGAAATCAAAGCACCGGTTTGTTTCATTGTAAGACTTAATGCTATTGTAAGAGACAAGAGATGAAATGGCAGTACTTGAAGATTGTTTGCTGTTGCTCCTTGTACGCATTTTGTTGTTGTCAGAGATTTTCTCAAAGCAAAAATAAGTCGCGCGTGAAACTGTTGAGGGTTTTTATTTGCAATTGGAGTTATACGGTGGGTGCGCCTATACTAAGAGAGTTGGGCGGGTCGCAGAGAGCGCGCGCGAGAGAGATAGAACGCGAGAGGTCGGGGGTTTAAATGATTGACCAAGCAGTTATTGGCGTAGTTATCGTAGCCATCCCGTGGTCTAACCGATCCATGGTCTGGATCACTGGTAAAATAAAATCATTGGAGTTGATCACTTCGGGTATCATTCCCGTGTTTGGAATGCAGCGACCTTAAAATAAAACTTGTAAATTTAGAGACTCGTGTAGCAGTGTATTTCAAATTTTATTTTGAAGATTTTTTAAAAAAAAACATGTTTTAAATTAATTTTTTTATTACTTTTACAGTTTTAAGTAATAATTTTTTAAAAAAAAACAATCCTAATAATACTCTCAAACAAGGTTTACTGAGTTTTTTTTTAAATATATATTTTTAAATAGTGATGTCCGTATTTATTGATTCGTCAATTTTACGTTTCTATATCTAAATTTTGAAACTTTATGGTAGTACCTTTTAAAAAGTTTCAATTTTGTCCTTTATTAATGTGGAGTAACTCACAGTCTCACCTTTTTTTTTTCTTCACCCTATGCTTAGAAGTTTTTTTAGAGACAAATATACAATTATATTTGTTCATGAAGAGAGTACAATGGATTTATTAACCGTGTTGTTATCACTTTTTTTCCATGAAAAATCCATAATAATTTTTTAAATGCGTTAATCCATCATCCTTTAGTACTTTCTTTAAATAAAATATTTTTCAAATTAATTTGTATATCAATCAAGAAGAAATTCATAATTTATTGGTGCAATTATAAAATTTTATTTTTTATACATTTAATGTAATTTGTAAAGCCTTGCTTACAATTTTTAGTGGATGTGATACAATAGATGCCACAAGAGTTCATAATTGGAGGGTCAGCCCTAATTATACTTCAAAATTTGTGATTTGGGTTATGAGAACATGATAATTTATAAAAAAAAATATAAATAAATTATAAAATTTCAATTTTTCAATCAATCAAATATTGAAGAGCAAAAATGAAAAAAAAAAACAATCAATTAAAAAATAAACAAAAAGAACCTAACTCAAGTCAACATAGGTAAACCTACCAAACCCATAACCTAAATCATAAGAAAGGGAATAACCTCATAGAAAGAAAAATTATAAAAAACTTATGAAGATCAATTCTCAACATTGAAATAAATAATTAAATTTTAAAAAATTCAACTCGAATCAACTTAGGTAAAAATCATCAAGTTCATGTTCTAGGTTATGAGACTATAATAATTTTATAAAAAAATAAAATCAATTAAAAAAAGTCCAATTTCAAACCAATTAGATGTTGAAAGATAAAATTGAAAAAATATAAATACATAAAAAGACCTAAAAATAGCAAATCAGAAACCTAATATGACAATTTTGATAAACCAAGACATGAAAACCAAGAAGAGAAAAGAAAAAAAAAGATGAGAAGAAAGAAAGAAAATGATTAGTTAGAATGAAAGCATCGTTTTCAGCATACAAGCTGTCATAAAAAAATGAAGGTCATGTCAAGACTATTATAATCCACCAAAAAAGAAACCATTTAGATTAAGATTGTCGATATCATTTTGATTGATATTTTGTTTTTTTTATTGGTACAAAATATTTCAGTTTCGAAGTGTTTTGGCATGCTGTTTTGAGGTTGTACTGTTTATATATAATTAATTATTTATATGAAAAAACTTAAAAAGCAAAAGAAATTAAATATAATTTTTATTTTTTATAAAATCAAAGTTGACAACAATTTTATTTTTTATAATATATTCTTTTAATATTTATTGTTTTGATTTTTATATTTTCAATATATCTAATAAACAATAGTATATGTATATATATATATATACACAAAGTCATAAATCACATGTCACATCAACTTATGGTTAGGTGGGTAAGAGATGAGCGACGCGAGAAATGATATTTTTCCTAGTAGTCGAAATGGAACGGCCGGCGTGATTCCAGTGTGTGTCAGCTGGTATTTGATGAAATATCTGGTATATGCTAGAATTTAAATCGAGACAAATAACATTGTTTTATCTTCTATTTTTACTGATATAAAATATTTTAGTCGTTTCATTCGAAACGAAACAGTATTTGATTTAGATATATTTGATTTAGATATAGGTGAGCCTTGCACACGACGCTATCAACTTCAACCCTTCTGATTCAATTTAGTACTTGGACTTGAAAACATAAGGCTAAAAATATGTGTTAGTTTCAAATGTGGTCCATAAACCTTAATTGTTTGAAATCAATGAAACTTAATTTTATTTTGTCAAACTGATTATTAATTGAGCACCGTTATTTTTTCTTGACATCATAAGATCCCTGCATCTAACCAACCTAAACAAAAAATCAAATCCAATCTAAAAAGACTCAATGTGAAAGGATCAATTTAAGAAGAAGAAAAAAAAGCAATAAAAAAAACCAAAGCATAACAAAAAGGGTTTAACATTTTTCAATGTTCACTCAGTTCAATCCCTGCTCTAGCAAGAAAAAGAGGTTGAACATTTGTCTCGTAATCAAATTCGATCTCCAAAGCTTTAGTTTTTTTAAATACATAAAATTTAATTAGCAACCAGAGATCAAACTCCATAGTGCTATGATTTTGCAATACACTTTAGTTTTTTTTTTAAAAAAGAAATAATTGTAATTAAAAAGAAATACAACAAGATGAAGACGCCACAAAAAAAAATCAAAGAAAGCATCAGGTAGATTATGTACATCACAACACATAATTCTGGGTCACTACCAATCATGTTAGATTTAGCATACAAAGCCCTGGCAAATATAGCATCAAGGAACATGGAGAATTCTTAGCAACTCCATCTCCTCGTAACTAAACCCAAACTCCCTGCCAAAGGGACATGAACTGGAGCTGTCTCTTCGGCCATCTTACTGAATCCCATGATGTTAGCCTGAATCATATCGTCTATCCTTCCATTGCCATCTAACAAAGCATCACATCTATCTATACCCCCTTCTCCTAGCTTCAGATGTCGCTCGTTGAAGCTTGATAATTGCAAGAAAACATCAAAATCTATCATATCCTTCAAAGAACGGAGTAGCAAACGTCTGTGACTTTCCTACCACAATTATCTATATCGGAATCCATCAAGGATATGAAATCCTTGTTTGAAACCTTAGGTCCTACACAGTATTAATCTGGAACATGAGTGAAAGATGAGACAGACTCAGCCTTGAGAGTCTCTTTGAGAAGAATGTAAAGACTGGAACTAGCAAATGCGTTTCTGACGTCGTAGCAACTCATCTGTGCTAGACTCGCCAGATTGATTAGGCAATGCTTCCATGTCTTGCTGAGATGAAGGGGTCTGAAACCTTCCTGACTGCAAAACTGAGGTTAGAAAAGCTGTCCGAGTTGATTGATCTTGAAGAACACAATATTAACATAAGTAACTAATTACATGGGGGATAACATAAGGGCGAGTTGCAATCCCGATGACTATGCCAAGCAAACATGAAAGCGCAAGTCCAAGAACCCAAAATTTAACTGCCCCGAGCACTGTAAATTTAAAAACGATCAGATTCATGAAGAAAAAAAAACCCGATAAGCCTTGCTTTTCAGTTCAAGATAAATCAGGCCTGCTAGAACCTGAAGTAAGAGATTGTAACATGTTCAGGTTCTCACCAGATTGAGGACCAAATGCACAATCCTCTGGCTTAAGATCAATCTGGCGAAGCAGTTGATTTCCATGGTCGGAAATTAGTAAAGCACATATTTGAGGAACAAAAAGCACCTCAAAATCACCGGAGAATGTTGCAGTTTCCCCTGGACCATCTTGCCGACCTGTCCGGGAGTAGTTACCAACAATGGTGGATGTCACCCCTACAAAGAACCAGAAAAAGAAAGCAAAGTGTCTGTAATTTGATTTTCTTCCAATACACAAGCAAAGCTAATCCAAATTCAATGCAGATAGATGTGATCACAAGCACCTGAGTTGCTTATCTTTCTGACAACATGGTTTAGTTGATCAGCCACGTAAACATTCCCTCTAAGATCAACAGCAAAACTCTTTGGTTTATTGAACCGAGCCAAACCCGGTTCTCCATCTGTGTAACCATTCTTCCCCTCTCCAGACAACCGATTAACCATTACGCTGTCTGCATTTTTGGTATTAAGACAATCGAGTTAATTAATCAGGCGCTAACACTTTTTGGTTACAAACAAGCTTATAATCTTTATAATAAATTACACATGTACAATTCAATACTTCAAAAAAGAAAAATCGGAACGCAAAATGAAATTAATTATTACCCTGAGAAATGGGAAATGATAGAGTGTAAAAAACACTGTGAGAAGAATCGAGGACAACAAGATCAGACGATCTGAGTTGGACTGCATAAGGGTTTATGTTTAGTCTGTGTCCATCAAAAACTGTAGATACCATGTACCCATCTTCTAACATGATCTGATCTCCTGTCACTGAAACATAGGGCAGATTATTAAAACTTTCTTTATAAACGGAATAAATGTAAAAACCAAGTGGTAGGAAAGAAGATTTACCATGAATTGAGGCTAGGTTGAAAAGGAAAGAGCATAAGAATGAGCAAAGATAATTGAGAAGCCATGGGGACTGGGGAGATTTTGACGGTGGTTTTGGTGGAGGAGCGGAGAGAGTCCTTGCAAGTGAAGTCTTGATTCTGTATGGTCTTTATAACCCAAGAGAAAGGTAGAGTTGCGTATGACGAAGGTTAAAAAGTATGCGGTAAGCACGGTCATGATTTTAGTTTATGTCTGTAATCCAGTTGAACCGTTAATTTGTCATTTTAGTTTTTTTTATATATATATATATATATATATTAGTTTTTTTTTTAATATATTAGTTTTTTTTTTAATATATTAGTTTTAAATTGTTTTAATGTGTTTAAATTAAAAATAAAATTTTAAAAAATAAAATAAAAATTATATTTAATGTATTTTCAAGTGAGAAATTATTTAAAACACAATCTCCATTACAATTATAAATTTACAAAGAGACATTTAAAATCTAAGGTGACTGAGTTTTAAATTAAATTAAAAAAAAAACATTGATTACTTAATAAGTCAATGAAGCCACTAAAACATTAATTGAAAACAAGCATTGATTAGTTGTTTTAGGTATATTTCAGTGGTTTTATTGACTTATTAAATGTTTTCCAAACTTTATATAGTTAATTATAAGAAAAATTATATGTATAAATAGTCAATTATAAGAAAAATTATATGTATAAATAGTTAATTATAAGAAAAAAAATATATGTGTATATATTTATGATTAAAATAATTGACTTGGGATGAGGCACAATAACTCCTTGATTAACCTAATGATCCATTGACCTAGAACTTATTCCAAGCTAGTTGGTTGAAGTAAAATGTGAAATTGAAGAACATTGAAAGTTTAATGGTCAATTAAATGTTAAATTGTATAAATCCAAGACAAAGATCAAATTGAAAAATGACGTAAATACAAGATTGATCTTGAAGTTTGTTAGGGGTGAAATTGCATATAATTAAAAGTATGAAAGTCAATAAGGGTGTAATTAAGAGAAACTAAGAATCAAATGACTAAACCTAACTTTACCAAAACAACATTGTTTTGATTACTATTCACTATCTTCTTCAAGTTTTCTCTATAATGACAACTTAGCAACTTACTCTGTAGATGCATTTAATGATTATGTCCTTCACCAAATTTAACAAAACATGCATAAAAATGATCCTTTGATGTTTGACCATACCATGGTGTGGTTAGCTCAAACTAATAGACACCACACATGCAACGATGTCACCCCAAATATGACAACAAGGCAACCATGAGTTGCTAAATATGACAGCCCATGAGATCAACTTTGAACCAACATTCAAATACTTCCAAGTTAAATCAAGGGTTTAAAGTTTACCCCAACAAAGACATGATTATTTTTTTCTACCAACTATAAATAGGGGTTGATTTCATGCTCAAATCATCAAAAAAATTGAAAGCTAAATTTTCATTTTTCTATGGTTTTTCTTTTTTCAACCAACAACTCCTCTTTTCTCTCTCTCTTCATTGCACCTAGTTATCAAAATGTCCTCCATATTATGATCAACATCATTACAACACTACCAGAGCCCCATTACCTCCGACCAACCACTACACCTTATCAATAACTACTTTTCTATGATCTACAACTTTTTCCTCCTCCTTTTGCAAGCATTGTCGACCATCATATCCTCCACCACTAGTTGAACTTATCATTCATGGTTGAAACCCTCAAAATTAGTAACTCTTTTATTCTGCATCTCCCCTCGACAATTCATATACAAAAACTGCATGTAAATAGTGGAATATGAATTCATTTATATTAATGGTCAATTCATGTTTCACTGTTCAGCTAGTCACTGGGTTGGCAAATGACTAAGTTGGATTGGACTGGATTTATCTTGGCTCGACCCATAGTATTAGGTCAAGCCCTAACCCAACATTTATATTTAAAATGATATTATAGTAAAATAATATTAAAACAATATTTTTAGAAACAAATTAAAAAAATTAAATGGTTATTTCAAAATATTTGTGATTTTCTCGCAAGTTTTTTTCAATAATTTTGAATAATATTGGTTTGTAAAATTCTTATTTCAAATGTTTTGTTTTTGTAAATATGATCCAATTTTTAAAAAAAATCAAGCATATTTTTTATAAAAAAAACAAAAACAAATTGAAACCTATGTCTCCGTGTGTGTATATTTAATTCTAATTGAATGACAAAATTGAAACAAATAGAAATCTTGGGACCAAAACAAATAAAGATATATTTAAAGGAAATTGCAGTGTAATTTTGTTAAAAAAAAATTAAAAGAATAAGGACTAAAATGAAAAGTAGCATATATGATCAATTTCAATTGAATGACAAAATTAAACCAAATTAAAACCTTTTAAAAATCAAAAGAATAAGAGCTGAACTGAAAATCAACATATATAATCAGTTTCAATTGAAGGGTACAATTGAAAAAAAATCAAAATTTTCATTTAAGAAAATTGGGAATAAAACTAAAATCAAAAGAATAGAGACTAACTAAAACTATAAGAAAACATGAAAGGACTTCCCTTATAATGTCGGGTGGCAGGAGAGAGTGAGAGAGAAAATTTAAAAACTATTCATCGACGATTCACCGATACGTACCAAACATAAAAAAAAATAAAAAAAAGTTTTGATGGTTGGATTCGTTACCAATAGACATTTTCTCTCTTTAAGCTATAATTCGACGGCTTCCTCTCTTTCCTCCAACCAAAAAAGGACTGAAAAATGAAAATTTAGTATCAAAATTGAATCATTGTAAAATGCAAGGGGTCGGTTACCTAATAGCTAAGAGAGATGGGGGACAGTAAAAACATCACGCTTTTAGTAGTTAGTAGAGGTTAAAGATGGTGTTAAGACCATCAGTCTCAATATAAAATGCACCCCGCTGTTCTCCAACGTTAACTTGCTGCCTAAAACCTACCTTTCAGTCCAAGCCCTGAAGGATTTGAGATCTAATACAAGTAGAAGAATAGGAACCATTGCAGGAGTGGCATCAGCTGTATTGTTAAAGGAAGCAATACTCAGTCAAGATATTGCAAATGGACAAGAGTTCAGGTCTGCAATTCCTGGTGAAAGATCAGTTGAAGAAGCAGAAAGTGGAAACAGAGGCTACGCACAATCTATGTTACAGCTAAAAGATGTGGTAGCGTTAGAATCTTGGGATAATTTCTTGTATTCGTTGACATTAGGTTGTCATTCATGCAAACAACTTTAATCATGGTTTTTCATTTGTCTTTGAATGGCAATGTTACGAAGGGAATTGTCACTGCCTATGATGATATTTTGTCCAGAATATGATCTCACCAAATAGTGTTTTGCCTACTTCCCATGTGGTTAAAGAAGCTGAGAACATACAGGTCACCTTATGACCAGAACTTGTTATGCCACAAACCAGAGCATGAATTGAGAGAGAGCCTAGATGGATATTTGAATGAATAGCATTTGTTGCAGCTGAAGGCTCCTGTTGTAAATCAATTATCCTATTGAAACAGAAGTTCGATCTAGCATGTGAGTTGGATTGAGAGAGATTTTAACAAAAAGTAGCAATTCTATTTCTGCTGTAAATTATTTTACAACATTTCCAAATTTTAAAAGTGAAATGTGGCCTATCTGCAAAAAAGTTAAAGAGGTGATTGTACAAAAAAATTGAGCACTTTCCAGAATATCACTCGCATAAATTCTAGAAGGAAATTGCCCCCATTACCCGCATGCAAAATCCACCAAATTGTCTGTCCCGGGAAACCATGGTTCTCCAAGAATGATAAGATTAAGGTCAGCCAGTCATCCCAGGGAAGAGCTCTGATATTTTGTTGAAGACATCCATAACCTGCAATCAGAGAGAAAACGCCCCCCATTCTCCTGTTCAGATATTCAAGTGATCTATCGAATTGATGCAACTTAAACCCTATCAGGCCAGGGTGTTTCTTTGAAAAACAAACGATAAACTGTGAAAGAGTGCAAGAACAAAACTAAAGCATGATAGGAATTGTAATTGGGTTGGCAAAAAAGGAGACTTACCAGTTAAAGACATGGAAAACAATTTTACAACAATAGAATGTTATTTGCAATTGTTTTGGAAATCTATCTAAAGTTTTCAAGTAAATTAGCCTTGAAAATATCTGTCAATGAGGTACCTGCTGGAAAACATAAATCCAGTACTCCACATAACAATAGACACTTCAAAACGCAGTTTATTCCTCCAGCTAACAATTGACACTTTAGACATTTCAAAAAACAAACACCAGTGCATAATGGTGTAGCTACAGTGACAAACAATTTTCATTTTCATTTTCAATGATTGATGAAGGATGTCTGAGATCAGAGGAGATAGGACATACCTCCTTGTCATTCTGATATTTGGTAATGTTAATTGGGTTCTGTGAACACTGCAAAATGGACAAAATATTAGAGATATGATTTCTAGATTTTAAAAAATTAATTATAAGTCAGTTGCGACATACCTCCATTATGGCTTGTTGAACTCTTGGATTTTGAAATGCCATGGCAACATCAGGATTGGCCATGATTTTTGAAATTACTTCCTCAGGTGTAAGACCAATTTGATCTGAAATACATAAATGACCAGAGAACCGGATGATAAGAAGAAAAGCTAATTTCCTTCAGCATTTTTTTTTATCCCTAATCAACACAATTCATTAAGCAATGGTGAATCAATCTGATAAAAACTCAACGTTAAATGCAAATTTGGAGGCAATCTGTGCAACCACTGAAATGAGCAATCAAATTCCGGACAATACCAGCAATTAATTTCAAGCTTGAGTATGGAAAGAGAAGATACAAAGATAAGGAGAAAAAAGAATGTGAGAAAAGGGAAATAGAACTCCTGAAAAAAGGTTATGGTATCATTTATGAAATTTTTGAAACATCAAAATTCAATAAATCATTCTTCATTGAATGGATCAAGCTAAGATAACATATTGAGGCAAAATTGAGCAGATTGGGCCTACATATTAATAGAACATAACCAAAAAACTTTAACAGCCAAGTTTATAAGTCCCTCATAAAAAAAGAAATAAAAGAGAGGTAGCAAGAAGGCAAGCAATAAACCCATGGTCTCAAATCATAATCATGAACATTTGGATGATGAAACATATAGCAGAAACAACAAATCCCAAACTTACCAAACTGCTGCTTAACCTCAGCACTGTTGAGATCAAAATCTTTGAAAGAATCCATCATCTGGCTGTCCCATTTACCACTTCCACCCATATTATTTCTGAAGAAACAGAAGACAGAGAATGAATTTAAATCCATCAAAAACTGGCTAAAATTTGGCCTATGCTTATGATAAAACTTATCAGCACAAAACCAACCTACTGAACCTTGAGAAAAAAGGGAAAAACTTGTTACAACAAAACATCCAAAAGCTTAAAAAAACATTTAAACAATTACATCCACCAAAAGCTTGCAATAAGAAAAGCAATATTTATCATCAACCATAGCTTAGAAATTTCCACAGCATGCCATCCTTTCAAATGCTAGGAAAGAATCAAACAAAAAGGCTTAAGTATCCTCAAGGTCAAACAAGCAATCAACATTGAGCATCATAATACAAAATCAACTGCAAAAGAGCTGGAACAGGAGCTTACAGCATGTCTTCCAGTTGTTGACGGTATTGTGGATTTTGTAGCATCCCTGTTACATAATGCACAGCACAGAAAACCATAACATATCAATCAATATGCACACTAAATTTAGAGTTGCTAAAATTATTAAATTTTGCATTTGGATAGGATATGTAAACCATGCTATTGACTGAAACAGCAAAAGTAATAGCAAAATCACATTCCAAGTGAACCATTCTAGTAAGACATTATGTCTGTAAAGTCCCCCATCCCACAAAAAAAGGCAGGCAACCTGCTGGGAAAAAAAAACAAAAAAAACCATGCAAACATCCAAAGTGAAACTGACAAGATATTACATACAGCATGAATGACCTGATAATGTTGAAAACTCATATCCAACAGCCTACACAAATTGTGGCCTTCATATTTAAGTATTCACTTAAACTCTATGATGATTTAAATAACTGTGTTAAACAACAACAAAAAAAAATATGGTCTATAATGCATCATAGTTTAGAAGATTTCTCAAATATGACAACCAAAGTAAGCCTTGAGAAAATATAAATCAATGAACATTGGACTTACATTTGAAGGTGGTAGGGTTCCTCATCTCCTCAGGTAAGTACCTGCAAGGATATGAGAAGAATTAAACTGTCAAGAGAAAATATGAAACAGGACATCTAATTTTACGGTGCAATTAACCATACATGTAAGTCAGACAAGCAAATGAGGAAGTAAGGCCACCACATGTTTGTATGGAAAAAAAAAGAGAGCTAATATGACAACTGAAGTTCAATGCAAATAAAGAAATACCAGGAAAATGGAGCAGCATCATACTGAAATAACTACACTTAGAAAAACACAAAATGATTTGATTTGAGGAAAAGAAGCTATATTACGGATAAACCATCTTTTGCATTGTAGGATCTTCCATCATTTTCTCCAAAGCTTCCACGGATAACAAAGGTCCTGCTTTTTTGTCCATGAATAAATATCAACTCAGAGAGCTTTATTTATTTAATAACAGAGAATACTGAATAAATATCAGTTATTTATTTAATAACAGAAAATCATCAATGTACAAAAAACGAGCAATGAAAATCCTAAGAGATCAATCTTGAATTGTCACACTACATGTTCCACCACCTCCTAAGAACTTTACTAACTGCTTATTTCCTTTTTAAAAATGGAAATTGATCTTCGCATCATAATTTGCTTTCTATTTTTTTATATCTTCTGATTGTTCATTCTTAAAACTACTCTCATATTTTCTTCTAGCAAATGTGTATGAAGATCCTATAAAAGATCCAGAATACCAAAACACTGCTAGATATTACAGTCAACTTCATAAATTCATGAATCCCTGGTTTCATCATTAGAAACAAAACTTAGGGCACATAAAACCAACAAGTGTGAACTATAATAATACAGGATAATGAGTATTTTTAGTTTAATTTTTACTTACGAGTAGATTGAAAACTCTCAGCAGCACCAGGACCCTGCTTCAAAGGCAGCTCCATTTTGAAAGACCTACAGACAGTATTGAACAATTTACTTCAGAATATGTTGACAATAGAATATGGCACGCTAAGTTTTAATGATAGAAACTTACTTCCTTGGCAAACTGAACATCCTTGGATGAGCTTACTTCCTTGGCAAAACTGAACATCCTTGGATGAGCTTGTATTGTTTGTCATCTTCAACACTTGAAAAAGGAGTATTCAGTGAGGTTTCTTCAGGAGAAATGTCCACAAAAGCTGCAAGAAGGGACTGCATCATACTTTCTTATGGAGAAAATTTTTCTACAAACCCTATAAGCAAGCGTCCAGTATTAAAATGAGCAATCAAATGCTAGCATTTCTTAAGGTATCATCAGTTTTGAAGTTGTGGGGGTGCATGCATGATGCATCATCAAAAACCTGACAGTTCCTAAGATGCTACTAGAGAAGGAAATAGAGGAAGAGGCAGGGGAGCAAGGAAAAAGGGAGCAGGAAATAGAAATAGTAGGGAAATTCAATACTTCAATAACCAGTTACCAGTTACCAGTCATCAATCTTCCAAAAAACAACCCCTAAACAAGATTTGGACTCACAGCCAGAGATTCTGTCATACCATATTTTTTTGTCTCCTCCTTTATCTCCCTTTCCTCTAGAAAACCAGTCTCCTTTTCCTTTCCAACATCAGTGGTTGGAGCTGCTTCTACTTTTGTAGCAGGAATGTCTACTGTGACTGCAGGTTGAGAAGCAACTGGAGAAGGTGATGTTGAAGGCTGTGATTCTGGTGGAGAAAATGGAAAAGGTGGCCTTGAAGAAAATGCAGGATTGAATTGGTTATTTTGTGTATTCATCTGTTCTGTCAAAGATTTGAAAGCTTGTTGCATGGCATAATTCTGAAAGAAGAGATGAACATGGAGAAATTATTGAAGTTAAATATCTGATGTTTCTATTTGTAGCTATTTCTGGACAAAGATATGAAACTTGGACTCATATAGAAACATGCAAAATAGGACTGGAATGACTAGTTATATTCTTTGCAAGGTTTAACTGGTTGGATCACAAAGAGCACATTGTTTACCTGAAAATGATAAACGCACCAGCCAAAACGTCATATAAATAGGGAAAGAGCAATTATGTCGAAATCAAGCCAATGAAGTTTGGAAAGGAACAAGTGAAAGTAGAATGTAAGGCATACCACTAACATAATTGGGGTCAGAGGTAGATTATTAAAGGTCCTCTGATTTGAGGTCAAGGCATTCCACTAGTTCCATTGGAAATGCCCACATTGAGGTCAAAGGTCCTCCAATTTTTTAGAAGTAGATTCCATAAGTTGCAGTTATTTTTATAACACCACTCCTCTAGGAACTGAAAAAAAGAGTTCTGTAGTAGGTAGTACATACTAGAAAACACTAACTCGCTAGAAGCTTCACTTATCGTGAAACCAAATTTAATTACTCAAAATATTTGAAACTACAGATTGAACAAATCATTGACAAAGAAAAATTAGAGGAGAGCACTGGGTTGGGAGGTTATAAAAATTTGGAACACTAATTTTCCATCCACAAAAGAGACCAACCACCTAACAGCTGTAAGAGCATGAAATTTCATTCAAAATAAGTAAAATTCCCTTAATTTTAAAATTGGCATGATAAACCTTCAATAGTTGAAAAGAAAAGGGGAATAAAGCAGGAGACCTCAATCTTTGAACAAATCAACTCTCACATGAGGAAAATAAATGTTGTTAAATTTCAAAACAACATATAGGAGTTAATTACATTCCACAGGTGTGACATTGTTGGATCTACAGAAGGCTGTCTAGCAAGACTAGGGGAATGAAATAACAAAGATCAAACTTAAGTGATTAAGCCCAAGAAAAAGGTGAAAAGGAAAAAAAATCTGCAAGCAGTATGACACCCAACAAAATGGATTTGTCACTGCCCTTAGAAGAAACTATAGATTGAAAAGGATGACGAAAATGAAATCACCGGGAGCTGATATTCAAACTCCCCTGATGTCTAACCACACTCCCACTAGCACTTATTTTTACTAAATGGACCAATATATCCTTGAAAAAGGCTCTCCATATTTCTGAATAAAACCAAGGCTCTCTATGTCCATCACCCTTTCAGTTTTCCAGTTTTGCTCTTAAGAATGAAAAAGCCATCATTTTCTTTTACCACCACCATTTACTAACCAGTAGTAATCAATCATATTTGTCAAATTTCATTAAAAAAAAGAGTAGAACCAATATTGACAAAGATTGCAAAATTTATTGCAAGATGCTCTCCACAATTCCACCATTGGTGCCACTGCCACCAAAGGCACTCCCATTTCATTACTCCACTATAAACTCAAGTACATTAAACTCAATTTTCAATTTAGTGCAAGATTGCAAATCCATTGGAGCTCACAGGAGAGACCTACAATTGCAAGATCCATTGGGACTTAGATCTTCACTATAAACACCTTGTTGTCTATACAGATCTTCATAATGTTGCCTGTGTTAGCTTGGTGTTTAATTAATTTATCTTTAATTATAATGGACAAAGAGGGCAGAGATGGTGAATTGGGTTTGTGGTCTAAGAATGGTGGTAAAGCGGCTTGATCCAGGGTTGAGATGGTGGTAATCAGCGGTGGTGATAGCTGGCTTGATTTGGTGGAGTTGGTGGTGACAATCATTGACCGGAGGCATCTTTATTACAGTTACAAAAATGTTAATATTTATATATATATATATATATATATAACAATATCTATTCAATGGGTATCATAGTCAGCTTGAAAAAATGGAGTAAATGGGTGTGTTTAACCTTTGTTGGAGTGTAAATATTTCTACTGAAATCACCATCATAAAATCTATCACCGCACAAAATTATACACATAAATAATTAGTAAAAAAACACTCACCAACCGATCCTAAGTGAACAAAAAACCTTTCAGCCCCAACCTTTACTCTAAATCCCAATTCTACAGCACATAAATTGATATATAGTCAGGAGATGAAAAAGGAATTAAATGTTTGACATAGCCAAGATTTGGGAAAGTTAACCTTGAAGCTAACAAAGCCTCTACTATTCAAGAAACATCAGTCAATGACATACTGATTTCCACAGCTTAAGTTTTACAAGCTCCTAACTACAAATATTTTTCCATAAATGTCACAACAAATGGTGATTGCATTGAGAATCTTTATAAATAAAAACTAAGTACTACAAAATCAACAAAATTTTCCCCCGTCATCATCCCATTGCAAAGTTGCTCAGTAAGAAGAACAGAAAATTAAGCAAAAAACGCAGACATTTGTACCTTGCAGGAGATTAAAAAACAAAACTCACCTTTACCCTGGTATGCCACCTGTACATTTGATAAAACCCAACGTTAACCCAGCATCACAGAAAGAAAATAAAAACCCTTGACAAATAGATAAAAGTGCATATAAACCAGTGATTCTCACCAATGAAAAAATTGCTGATAACCCAACACCAACTCCAACCCAAAATAGCGGTGATCCTCTACAAACACACAATCAAAAAACAAAATAAACATCCATCCACACATAAAAACAAAGAACACCCAATATAACTTGTGTACACGAATGCCTTGCTAAATGCAAAAAGCTCGAAAATCAATTCATTACATTTGCGTAGGAGGTGGCGACACTGGCTGTGGATTAACTCCTACAGAAAGTGTTTGTTTTCCACTTGATGAAGAAATGCTAGCAAAATATTCACTCCCTAATTTCCCTATCACATTATAACACAAAATTAACCAGAAAAACAACAAACAAAATCATTAAAGAAACAAACTTTTAACACAGAATCAACAAATGAAATCACAAAAAGGAAGAGACATTGATATCGAAATTCGTAAATGACTGAAAGTTACCATTTTTGGAGGTTCTACGGTGACCATGAGAGTTGGCAAGGGCAGAAATGGAGAGTCTTGAAGCATGAGAAGCAGTTATGGAAGTTTTGAGAAAGAAGGGAAGAGAGGGCCTGGTTGTGGATATGGAGAATTTAGGGGTGGTAGGGTTTTTGAGGGAAGTTGGGCATCCCATAACTAATTTCGGGGAGGAAGAAGAGAGTAGAGCTAATCTAGGGTTTTCCATGTTTTGAATTTTGAAATAAAAAACCCTACAGCAGAGAATTAGAGCATGAAGTAGGAGAAGCGACTGAGAGGGTGGGGGGAGTTTTTTGGGTCGCTCTGGTCCTGGTGGTTTCAACGAAGAGAGACGAGTGGGAGAGGAAGGGAAGACAGTTTCGGTCAGCCTGGCCCATATCAGCTAGAGCCCAGACAGATTTAGTTAGGTTCATGGGCCTATAATGGGCCTTGAAGACACAAACCCTAAAACAAAAGCACACCCCACGTTATAGACGCGTGACCTTGCGTCTCACTTCCCTTCTTTCTTCCTTTCTACTTTCCTCTTCAAACACACCGCCTTCCTCGAGAAAATAAAAATCCCACTAAAAACCCTAGAATTTCATCAGACCTCAATAAAATCCCCCCTCAAAACCCTAAATTCACATCTCTCCCTCCTCTCTCTATATCTCTTCGCATTTCTTCCCGATCTTTGATTCTCTCCAGGTATTCTCCCTTTCCTGTGCTGTCTTGTGTTCTTAAGGTTTCGAATTTTCTAGGGGTCTTGATTTGTGCTCGTTGACTAAGTTATTGACTTTATTTACGGATCTGAAAGTGTCCTCTTCCTTTTTGGTTTCGAGCTCTGTTTATTTCAGTTTTTACAGGCAGGAATTAGGGTTTTGTTGATGTATGGTTATGTAGGTCATGTTTGTTTGTTTGTTTAGAGATCTGAAAGTATGGTTTTTTAAGAAAAAAAATCTAGACTCGTAGTTGTTTTTGTTGAAAGTATTATTTGTCTGTTTTGCTTAGTTCATGATCCGAATCTAACTAATCTTGAAATTCCCCATGAGATGGTTGAGTGGAAAGGGAGAACCAAGATCAGGGCTTTTTGTTAGTTTTTTAATGGTAATGTGCTAATCCGAGTGTTTGAGTTTTTAAAATACATACTTGACAAAAGTTTGAAGTGGTTTTCGCTGCTTTTTTTTTGTCTAAAAGCTTAGAAGCAGTTTACTCTGGCTCTTTTGTGGTTAAGAAAGAGGAGCTTGGCATGCTAATTATGATCTGTTTGTTTTTATATTTTTGACCTAGCATTTTGCTAAGTTTCTGGGTTTTTTTTTGTTTGCGAGTTCATGTTTATAATGTTTTTGAGTGATCAAATTTGTGGATTCTATTGCTCTGCGTGATAATTTTTAGTGTTCATGTTCATTTTATTATGCCAAAGTTTTGATACTGACCATTCCACTGTTTTTTTTATTTTATATGTATCTTCATATTGCAGGTTTACTGCTACACATTTGCCAAAAAAAAAGTTTGTACTGTTGCTGCAATTTCAATGGCAACAACTGTGGATATGTCTCTTGATGACATTATAAAGAAAAACAGAGAGAGAGGTAGAGGACGAGGTAGGGCCAGCCGTGGCCGTGGCCGTGGACCTGGTAGGTTCTTTAATAATGGAAGGATGTCAGGGGCGGTTCGTAGAGGCCCTCTTTCAGTGAATGCTCGGCCACCAAAATACTCAAATGCCAAGGCAAGCTCAAAACTGTGGATGGTCTATGCATATGATTCAGAACCTTCTAGGACTATGAAATCCAAATGCAAGGGATCTCTATTATGCTCTAAAATTTAGAAAGACAAAATGCAGCGGATCTTAATATTTGTTTGTTCATGGAGAAGCTCATTTTGGCCCCATCCACTAAAGCATTACAGCTTGTAGCATTTATAACATTATCTTGGGGATTTAGTTGTACTTATGGGTTGTGGGACTATATATCATGGATTTGGCCACAGATCTGATGACATTAGTCAGAAGTCATTCTGGTTCACATTCAGTTATTGTGCTACTTCCTAGCATTTTATTCCCTGGCTTCATTAGGTGAATATTTTGGATTGGAGCTCACACCAGTAACATAATGTCAGTTAACAATTAGACCTCTATATAATCCATATTATATAGTTATCACTTGTTTAGACGGAATGGATTCTCTTGCTATGTTTGGAATTTGTTCGGTGTGAGATCTCATCTCTCCTAGTTCATGGTGTTTTTGCAAAGGAGTTCCTTCGCTTAACTTCAGAACTGGAGCTCTCACCTATATCAAAGCACTGGTTTTTGCACGCAGTGGGTCGAATTCCTCACTCCTACCTTCCATCTATTAATTCAACATCCTGAAGTTTGGACACATGGTTGCTTGAGCTTTTAACTAAACTGCAGTTGCTTTTTATCTTATGGAAATTTCTTCAACAGATTGATGTTGAAGATGGTGATCTTGTAATGGAAATAAGCTGACATGTTCTATTTGATGTCATCAGCCTACTCGCAGAATTAGGAGTTTGCCCTGGCAGCATGATTTGCTTGAGGATAGCATTAGAGCTGCAGGGATAACAGGATTGGAAGTTGGAACCAAGTTATATGTTTCAAACTTGGATTATGGTGTGACCAATGAAGACATAAGGGTACTAGTTAAGCTGTATGTTTTCATCATAGATGCTTTGTGTGCTGTAATGGATTTCTAAACTAGTTTTCTGGGAACTACAGGAGCTCTTCGCAGAGATTGGAGACCTGAAACGATTCGCTGTTCATTATGACAAAAATGGTCGCTCTACTGTAAGTTCTTTTCTTAATATCTGAACTTATTGATGTTAAATGCTACAAGCATTTAGTCTGGGGCAATTGTTAGCTACATGATTGTTGTTAGGGTAATGATTGAAGTCCTTTATTCCTCACCAAATGCACTCTAGTGTTATTAAGATCAAGAAGCATGTCCATAGCTGTGTAATAAAACAAGTTCTTCAATGCAAATGCATAGATTGTTTAATCATATGTATACTACTGGCCATTGTATATGGTGCCTCAAGATATTGATGCACGTGTGTGCCTTACTTTAAATCATTCACTTGGTCCACCTCACAAATCCTCAACCATGATTGTTTAGTGGGCAATAATGCTGTTGACTTGCTGCCAGATCCATAACCTTGACCCTTAAACTTCTTATTGTCTGTTGCAGTTTTGGTTTGTAAGTGTTCTTTCAGGATAGGAATTTCTAATGTTGATCACTTGGTGACAGGGCTCAGCTGAAGTTTTGTATACCAGAAGAAGTGATGCGTTTTCTGCTCTTAAGAAGTATAACAATGTACTTTTAGATGGAAGGCCTATGAAGATTGAGATTGTGGGTTCCAATCCTGAGGTCCCTATTTCAGCTCGAGTGAATGTTACTGGAGCAAATGGAAAGAAGAAGAGAACTGTTGTTATGACGTATGTGGTTTTGCTCTTGTCTTTCTTTTGGTGATTTGATTCTTGAGGTCGATTGAAATTTTTTGCATTCTCTATCCGAATCTGCCATTCTATGGGAAGTTAGGGCTTTTGCTGGTCACTTGTTGAATTGTTTTGCAAGATACCAGTTCCAGAAGTTTGATGTAGAACATTTCACCATTTTAATGGGTAGCTTCTGTTTTCTTAGACAAATTAATTGTGGCTGATTTTGCTGATGTTATAAGGGATTGGTAACTTCAGCTTATCAATGAAAAAATAGCTTTTTATGTGAAATGACTGCCAGCTGTTTTGCTGGAATCCTGGAAAACATGATGAGCATCTTTCATGTATTGCCACTTTTCATGTTTGAAGGTGTGATAGACAACATTGATTAGTAGCTTTTTCCTGAAGGTGTTAATTGTATTTTTGGTACACTTCCATTTATAGTTTGAAAATTATGCAGGCCTGGACCAGGTCGTGGAAGAGGTGGTGGTGCTGTGAATACTCATGGTCCTGGGTAAGCTTTACTGACTGTGGATGTGGTTGCTTTGCTTGTTGATTCAATTTCTCAATATCGTTTGACAATTAGTTTTAGGAGTCAATTTTAGGTTTGCTTGAAACTGTTTTGTTTCATGTTACCTGCCATGGCTTTTTTTTTTAACATCAGCATTTCTATGACCTTCTGGTGTGGATTATGTTTGAGTTAATATTGTTATGAACAATAATGTAATGTGTTGCTGAATCAATGCAGTCAGAGCCGTCGTGGGGGTGGGGTTCCAAGGAATGGTATGAGGAATGGCCGTGGTCGTGCTCAGGGTCGAGGTCGAGGCCGTGGGAAGAAACAACCTGTTGAGAAGTCGGTAGATGATCTGGATAAGGAATTGGAAAGTTATCATGCTGAAGCCATGCAGACGTGAATTTGAAAGTTGTTAACCTAGACATCATAGTATCAGCTGGTGTTTATCTTTGTTAGAGAAACTTATGGTAATTGCAGTGATGGGTGGTTGTTCCCCTTTCAGCTTCGTGACTTTTAACACTATATCTGGAAGCTTTGTTGTAAATGAGAATGTTGGTTGTCTTTTTTCAACTCATAACCATCTTCATTTTTCCGTTACTTGTTTAAGTTTATCTGTATATACTGTTTAACATGGTATTGAACATTCAAAGCGTTCATATGTTAAAATCGGAAGTCGAAGCAAGGAATTAAATTTTTAATTTCAAGTTTGATCTCTTTAATGTCCTTCACTGATTGGTTTTTAAATATGAACTTCAGTTAAGAATCCTTGCTTGGCCACTAATTCTTGCTTAAGAGAGTCATCATGACCTGTTTATTTGCACACAAAAAGGGGGGGCATCCTTGCCATGGTTATTAAACCTGGCTTGGGTCAGGTTTTATGGTCCAAATATTTTTTCTTTTTTTAAGAAAAAACTAAATCAGGGTTTTAGTTGGGTCAATCATGTCAATTGCAGGTTGTCTTCTTTTACACCGGCTTGAATCAGGAGACAGCACAGTTGTGTTGCAGTCTGATCCCTCGCGCCAGTCGGTTTTCATAAAAGTGATCCATGCTCCGAAATCCTTTCACTTGTTATGTTGGACGAGACACGTGCTACGAAGACAAACTTGCCTGATAGACAGCTTGTTTAACAACTAGAGAATGTATGAATAATCTTTGAAGACTTATCATGGATGACAATATCATGAATACTACTGGCTCATTCTGCTCGTAGCTATATAGCATAATAACGTGGTAGGATGATTAACATTCATGGCTATGCAGTACAGTTTATTAAACAATTTCCTCTCCTTCCAGTTGATTAGTCTTCTTCGAGAAACCGAGGAATGCCGATGAAAAACTTGAATTCTTTAACGATTTTGCTTCCCATCAAGAGAGTATTATGTGATTGACAAGTCACCTATTGCTTGCTTGCTCATGTAATGCCTTCAAGGTAGATAGATGCATGAGACATTCGACTGATTGATAATGACAAGTTCAACAATTTGAAAGCACCAGGTTGATTATTGATTTGCAAGGCGTTTTTATGTTCTCTATCTTTAAACTCTAGGCAAGATCTCACATACTGTGAATGACAAATAGCATGAACCAAAACCAGAACATAGCTGCAGGATCTAATGAAAAGCCCCTTCCGCGTCTGTTCTCCATTTTCTCGCACAGTGGCAACAAACCATGGGGTTTTATGGCATTATGGCAACAAGATACACAAACAAGTTTGTACTAAAAGGTTGAAAGAAAGATTCAAGTGTATTCACGGAGGTTGAACAACAGAAATGTTATTTAGAGCAGTTACATCTCTGTTTAAGACAAGGTGTCCTGACTCGCCCTTCTTGAAAAGTTTGTTAACTAGTTCATCCCAGTTTGTCTTTCCACCACCAGAGGTAGATTTAGTTTTCGAGGCTTGATCACCCTCGGACTGGGAAGGCACTGTTCCATTATCCATGCAGGGTTCAGCATCAGCGGTGGCCACAGCATGAGGAATATTTAAACTGACAGCTCTTTCCAATGCATCCCTGTGTTCTTGTTCAATTGTCTGCATCCTTTCAAATTTTTGTACACCCGGAGGAGTTGTGATGGTTTCAGAATTGATTTCCTTTATTTTCTGTGAAAACATAAATATTGTTAATAGCCAATTAAGTATTCAACAGAAAAAGAAGTTGAGCCCTGCAAATTTAAGGGCAAAACAAAAATTTATCCCCCCGTGCTACTTCAAGACACAATCACGGTTATCAATAACCAGGGAGCAATTTTATGCAATCTTGGATATGCTCCTTTCAGACTGGCTACAGGCAGTTGATAGTAAAACTACAACAAAATCTCAGTGTTTAAATAAAAGACTGACGAAACAGAGAGATTAGAAATGCCAATGCCCTGTGGCGCAAGATGTATATCCCTGACGTGAGTTAATGGGGAGAACTGTGGGGAGGTTTGTCCCCAAGGGAGAAAACGGTATAAGAAATCAGAGTTGCATAAAACAAGCAGAAAAGCATTCAGAGTAGCAGTTAAAATACAATGATGTATGTATAAGCCATGGGCGGGCATGTATGATTCTGTGATGGAGAAAGGAGAGAGAAGATACATCACCAAATGGTTGAAATGCTTTATCCAAATAACCTTCTTTGGATCGGAAAAAAACGAGCATGCACTCTAACTAAATGGCTAAATAGCAGGTAAAAACGCTTTTGGCAGTATGACAGTAAAACTATTTATTTCTATTCACTGCTCCAAATTACAAGATGATTGTAAATGAACTGGCACATGAAATTTTTTAGCAAAAGCAAGAGTTTACCTCCAAGGCTTTTTGTGATTCCCTTTCTATCCAAATAATTCCATGATCAGATGTGGCATTACATGACAAGACAATGTGTTCAAATCTTCCATCTACAGGAATGGCAGTTCTGACCTCTGGTGGAAACCTCCCACATCTGTGACAACATGAATGAGGACATAGTTTTAAGGACATGGACAATTAGTTTTCAGTAAGCATTATACCACCAATGCTCTCACGAGAGAAATAACTTTGATAATCAAACACCAAATTAGGGAGATTATAGCTAAGTTCAAAGTCAAACTTTAACCCAAGGACTGATAAGCAAACTATATAAACAAAAGGAGGCTCACAAAACTGGATAGCTGAATGATTAAACTGCATTTGTATCATGTTATAATCAATTGACTGGGCAACCTGATCGTGTTAATTATAAGTTGATGAATGAACATCTAGAAACAGACCATCTAATGGGCGGTTTGTGTGTGTGACTGTGTTAATGAGAGAGACACAATAAGAAGGGCTGAGCAACAATAGAAGTTAATATATTTTCTAAAGGTAAAGACTATATTAGCAATTGCAGGATGTCAGAAGCTAACAGTGGTCTATACATCTAATCAAATTGCAGGTTATGCATGTGATTATTTGCAAGTTTTGTATAATGCCTAAGGGCAATGGTAGGCTAATGCATTTAGTCAACAAAACTGATAAATTGAACATGTACCTGCAAAATTTTCTCTCTACAATATGATACATTCGTCCAGGAGCATAAAGTCTTCTTTGATCTCTAAGCTTTCTACCTTCTGGAATGAAGGTATCTCTCAAGCATACCAAAAACAACAAGCAAGGCAAGCTGTCCAAAGGATCAACACCTGGTTTAAGAGATGATAATAGTAACCCACTACACTAAGTTTATGGGGGTGAGGATTTGTATGACAAAATGAAAAGGCGACATAGACTTTATGATGATATAAAATTAAGAAACACCAACCAGAAGATTGACTTAAAGATATCTTCCAATGGAGTAGCTGTTCTTGGTAAGAAATCATCCTGGAAAAGAACAATAAGTTTGTATCAATTTTGTGCCTTCAACACTAAAATAGATTGACCCACGCAAATTAATACACTATTATATTGCAGATTCAATAAATAACATAAACATCAAGTACTAGAAATCTAAGCTACTTTCACATAAATATGGTTTGATTAACATGCACATGCTCAGAGAATGATGTTTTGTTCATTTTATTTGCCTGGGCGACAAAGTACTACCTGAACCAATCATCAGTTATTTTGCCCCAAAGTAAAAATTAAGAAACACCATCATACAATTTGAAACCCAGATCAATAGCTTCTGCGTTACCAGGCATTTATACTACGAAAGCATCATAGTAAAAATGAAATATTCATCACCTCTTACAACGATATTAACTGCAGAAGTCCCTAAACACACCCAGCCTCAAACATCGCATCAGCAAAAACTCAACATAAATCAAACTTTTGACAAATAAGCACCAGAAAAAGCACACGCATAACAGTCAAAAGCTAGGAGCTTTCATTGGAATCACAAATCAAACAAAATCACAAAAACCAATTAATTCAATAAACATTAAACAATCAAATACACAAATCATACACACCTGCAAAATTATAGAGTGAATAACATCAGCATACTTAACAGCCAAATTTAGTGACATACACCTCGCTGGAGCCATAGCATAACACCTAATCTTCTCCCTGGGTATCCCACCTAACCTACCTCTATGATTAACTACAATAACAGTTAACAAAGCCGCTACGCCAGACCCTAAAGAATGTCCAGCAAAAACCATACCATACACTTTTCCATTTTCCTCCCACAACCTCTTCAATATCTCCCCTTCTTCATTCAATAACCAAACAGCAGACTTCAACAACCCATGATGCACAAAACCTCCATCAAACATCTGCATTCCTAACCTATTATCTAACAACGTTTTGTAATCACTCTCTTTGTATAAATTCAATCCCCGAATCGCCAAAACAATCTCTTTATGATCATGATCTATGTAAATTATATAAGGAGGGGCACGCCCTTGTGTTTGTTCATAAGTTACACGCTTGATAACCCAATCTGGGTTTAAGCGGTAACCCATGTTGAGGAAATCGAGGGCTGTTAAGATCTGGTTCGTAGACAGCAAGAACTAAACGACACATACGAGGGATTGGTTCAAACTCTCCTAGGGTTGCCAAGGTCCAGTTTGCACTGTCATTAGCACCAATGTATGTGCAACGCTTCCAAGCCCAGCGACCGAAGCCTAGTATAACTACGGATTCTACTCCACAACACAATGACATCTTTTTGGGTTGATCTTTGGAGAGGGATTTGTGAGGTGGGTTTTTTTGTAGATTTGGAAAAGAGTGGAGCTTTCAAGAGAAAAGCGAGAGCTTGGAGGGGTAAAAGATAGAGGTTTTGAAGGGAAACGAGAGAGATTTTTGTGAGGCAACTAGCTGGAATTAAGAGAGATAGATTTTGAGGAGAAAGAAGGAAGCTTGAGAAATGGAGTGTATGCACGAGAGAAATGTAATGAATTCATTGGATTTCATGAGAATATTTCGGGGAGAGAGAGAGAAGGAAAAGGGAGGAATGGAGAGGAAAATTTGTGTTTGAGATGGGAAAGTTTGCAAGAAGAAGAGAGAGAGAGAGAGAGAGAGATAGAGAGAGAGAGAGAGAGAGAGAGAGGGTGGTGAAGCTTAGAATCATTGGAAGGAAGGTTATATTACAAGTTCACATGAAAAGCAAGTTTAGTGTTAGCTATAAGCTCTGCACCGACCGAGAGAGAGAGAGGGAGAGGTAAGCTGAAAGGAAGAGGAAAGGGAAGTGGCAGGTGGGCTGTGATTGGATGACTGTGAATGGTGTATTACTGTTACTATCGTCTGTGTTTCCAAATATAATTTGGCGTTTTTGCTTCAATGTGAAGGATGATGAAACAGTGTTTGTTTTTAGTAGTAGTAGTAGTAGTAGTAGTATTTATTGTATTATTTAAAACTAGTTAATAAAATTTAATTTCTAATAAAAAATCTTATATTTTAGACTGAGAAAACTCAAAAATCATACTTTCGGTGAAGAGCCATAAAATTAAAGTGAGTCAATACTTTATTACTTCTTATATATAGACATTAATGTATCAATAAAATACTTTAAAATATAATATTATCAGAAAAATAATGAATTACTAATATATTTATATAGGAAATAATATATTAAGATACATTAATATACACTATAAAAGTATATTAATTAGACATATTAGTGCATATAATATTTTAATTTAAATTATATTGCTAGAAAAAATATTTGAATACAAACCATATTAAGATGAACAAACATGGACTTAACTCCCAAGACAAAAACAAATAAATAAATAAATACAGAAGGCAAAAGGAATGAGATGCCAGATGCCACCCCTTGAAGATTTGCCACTGTCCAGCTGTCTCTCTCACCGTCCACTGAATTTTCAACTTTTTTTATATATATAGAATTAATGGATATTTATCCATAGTTTATTGCTCATAAACAAAACAAGCAAATAAAAACAAACGGAATGGTACAAGAAAGATTAACTACTCCATTGTTTTCTCGTTGAAATAGTTTTTAAAAATACTTTTTGTTTAAAAATATATTAAAATAATATTTTTATTTATTTTTTTAAAAAACACTTTCTAAAAACATTTCGAAACACTCCCTAACAGTGCATCAACTTTCAAATCCTAGCTGTTTTAAGATACTTAAATTTATTTCCACAAAAAAATATCTGGTTCTTAAGAGTCTCATCTATCATAAATAAATTATGAATTTTTTTTTGAGTATGATAGTTGTGGTGATAATATATAGAGATTACTCCAAGTGTATTAAACTTTATTGGCTACATACTTTCAACAAATTGTCCTGTTAGTTAAAGCTTTGTTTTTTTTTTATTGATTCTCCTATATTTTAATTCTCAAATGGCAACATGATGATCGGACACGAAATACGGGAGTGAGATATTTCTAGCAACATTGTCCGTACAACGAGTCGTTTTTTCTTACGTGTTCTTGTGAAATTCTTACAAGCTGGATTTTGTCGATGCGCGTCAACGACGTGTCTTTCACGAGTAGGAACCCCGCCACGCCACGCCCCCGCTTCCTTGATGATTCATACGCGCTGCGAAGGAAAGATTCTTCTACACTTCCGAGTTATCACTTCTCTAACTAACCAATGGGATTCTAGTTTACTAGCCAGATTGTTGACCTGCACTCTGTTGCTGCTAGTGGTTTTAAAAAAATGAAAAAAAAAATGAGATTCATATAATGAATTCAACTTGGGCTCCATTTGTTTGCAGGAAAATAGTTATTTTTTGGAAAATGAATTCTGGGAAAGTGAATTCCTGGAAAGTGAATTCTGATGTTTGGCAGTGTTATGGAAAATGAACTGGAAAACACTTTCCAGTGTTTGTTTGTGTTATGGAAAATGAACTGGAAAATAATTTATTAATAAATTAATTTTTTTTTCAAATTTATTTAATATATATAAAATATTTAATATAAAATATTTAATCACTTAAAATAAAAAAAATGAAATCTAAAAAGTATAATGTCATATACATACATATTAGTTCAAATTACAAACATAAATAAGTTAAACCGAATTAAACAAGTAAACATACTTGTCAAATAACAAACATACTAGTAATTCAGTATCCAAACTCTATTTTAAATTTATCATAGGATCGAGCATGATAACCATGACTCCCATGTATTTATCATAGGATCGTGGTGCACATGTAGTTATAATTATATTTTCAAATAAAAATTATTTATATTATAAACTAAAAACAACTTTTTTAATATAAAAAAACTGTTCTAACCATAACCATGTTTGTGCTCTTAATGTCTGTTTGAAAATGTGGTTAACGTTATTTTTTAAAATAATTTTTATTTAGAAATACATCAAAATAATATTTAAAAAACAAAATTATTTTTAACATCAATACATGAAAATAATCTAAAAACACCAAAATTTTAATTTAAAATAATAAATAAATTATTTATTTATTTATTTATTTTCAAAAACACTTTTGAAATGTAATGACAAACAAGATATTAAATATGTACTTGGATAAGATAATTTTATCAATCCACCACATAATATAAGAAAATACACTTCTAAACACGTGAATAGTTATTGAACAATTATTCAAACATTTTATATGTATATACTATCTAGCATCTACCTTTAAAAGTTTGATTAAGGTGATAAATGGCTTTGTTATTTTATATCTCACATTCGCTCGAGATGAGATGAAAAAATTGGACGAAAGATATTCATAATTTTTTTTAAAATATTAATAATATCCAAATAATTTTTTTCATGCTAAAAAAAAACTCATTTGCAACGTGATGCAAGTGGGATAAATTATCTAATTAATTATGTAATTATCGTGCCATGTATAAAAGGAGCTGCCTTTACTCCCTAGCATTCTCGCTGTATTTAGCTGCACACAAACACGCACATTGTGATGGTTTAATTGCAGCCACAAAAAAAAAAAAAGCCCAGGAAAGGAAGGAAGAAAAGAAGAAGTTAAAGGAAAGTGTTTTCCTTTTGATAAGGAAAGGAAAACACTTTCCTGTGAATGGATGTAATTTCCTTGTTCACCGGAAAGTTAAAGAATTAATTTTTCTTTGATTAATTTTCTGGATGGTTGTCAAACATTAGAAAATGAGAAAATTGAATTCCTGAAATTCAGTTTCCTTGAAACAACTCGTTAATCCATTAATATGATTAAAAAAAATGTAGCCAGCAATAATAGTAATAAACCATACTAAACAAAATATACAATGATTAATTTAAAAAAATAAATGCTTTATACAATGTTATAAAAAGATATTCTTTTAATATTTAAAAACAAAATAAAAATTAAATGAGAATCTGGTAACCTCACAAAGTAAAATATAAACAATTTAAACTCAATTCTTAGAAAATTATAAAAAAATAAAAATTTAAAAAAAATCAAATAAAAATGATTGTAATGAAAAGGAGGAAAAATCCCAGGCTTAACTTCATTTAAGTTCCATTTGTTTCATTCCGGTTAATCTAGTCCAATTAATTATGTTTTAGTCCAATGGAACTGAAAAAATTCAAACCATCCCATTTAATTCATTTTCTGTTTTCCAATTGTTTTCAATTAACTCAATTTAGCCTAATTAAGTTCAATAATTTTGTCAAATTATTTTAATTTAGTCCAAATGATGTGAACCAAACAATATTAGTAATCAAACTAAGAATTCAATCCATCAATTTAGCTTGCACAATATTAATAATAACATTATTATCATAACCTTTTCTCTCATTAACCATAATCACCTTCCCTACAAGGAAAACAAACTTAGTAACCTTGTTTCTTCTCTTTAATATCTATTGCCTTATAAATCAAACACTACATAAATTGACCTAACCCTATACAAAACTTCATCACGTTAAATATCCAAACTATCATTCACGTAAAGATGACCTTTGTTTCTACATACTTACCACAACTTCAAATTGAACAACCATCATCACTACCTAATCTTTATTTTTTCACTTACCATTAAAATAACAACTATTGAACCACTAAACCTGCCATCATCACTGACTCTCTTACACCAATCTAATAGCCACACAAACATTCAAACTCATCTCCTTCTCTTTTCACAAAATAAATACAGACTTGTTTAAGCCACTACAATATCCAACAACTCTCTAGTAACAAATAATCATTAATCACCATATAAAACTAAACTCGAACCACTATAGACCCAAAATTATCAGATCCACATTAACCTCCAATTACAATAATCTCATTCTGGTTATTGAAAACAACCTACATCTAAATCATTCTCTCACCAAGATCATTATTGATTTCAACACAATCTCCAAGAACCTAATGTTCTTCTTAAAAGGACTAAGTCAACCAAAATAATCCACCTTTATCTTATTTTCGCTCATAACATCAATAAGGTCAAGAAGGAAAGGATGTCCATGTTCAATTGACCTTTAATTTCACATTTTTCCTTTCCAAGTTTCAATAATGTCTCTAATCTTTTTATCTTTATGAATTGATCAAAATTAGGCCTTCAAGCTTAATTTTTCTTCATCTAAATCCTTGATCAAGACAATTAAATCAACTAAAGTTTTAATTAAATCCTTAAACTTGATTAATTATTATGACTTTAGTCAAATTGACTTTTTAACTTAATTTTGCTTTTGATCAAGCCCTTAATTAAATTAATTAGGCTCATCAAAAAATTGATTTTGTCTTTAAACTCAATTATTTTACAAGTTTGCCCCAATCTTAAATATCTTTCTTTAATTTCATCTTAAGTTCTTAGTGTCTTCTTTTAATTTAACCCTTCATTATTGCTATTTGGCTCCCAAACCATGCATTCCATTTAATTTGGTCCTTCAACCTTTGATTAACTCTCCTTTGTTCATTTGTTCAAATTTTTTTTTGGATAATCTTGGGGAGCCCAAAATTAAGTTATGATAGAAAAAAAACAATGAAAAAAACAAGATATAATAAAGACACAATTCATGTGGATTGAAATAATTACCCTTATTGTTTTCTTTTTCCCCCTCTTTGTTTAATTTTTGTTTTATCATAAGATATTTATTTTGGCAAATTTAATCCTCACATTTAATTGACTTGAGATTGTGTTTGATGTTTTGTTTCGGTTGGCTAAAATAGAGCTCTCACTCTATGTTATTAATAAGTTTTGATATTAAGTTTATGTTCAATTTTGCAATATAAAATTCAATTTCATTGATTCAAGCCACATAAAACTTGAGACCCAATTTCAAATAAAAATAAATATTTAACCTCATTTTATTAGAAATTACATCTTTATCTTAGTTTGCCGACTTAATTTTTAGTTGTAATCAACAAATTTGTTATTATTTATTAACATATATATTTTTTAAATTTTTTTAAAGACGTCTAAACGTTTCAGTTTACAATAAAAGTTTTCTTTATGGTAAAAAAAAAAGTTTAAAATGGGAGCACCGTTCTTTGCATTGAGAAAACAAATGATGTTTATTTGTTTTAATTGCTACTTATTATCGTTATTTATCTTTTTAGGTTAATTGATCATGAATAAGAAGAGGTAAAAGTTGGAGTGCACTATTATGATGGAAAATAAGTTTATGACCACTGCATCAAAGTGTCCATTTCTACAATGGAAGACATATCTAAATATGAAAATAGATGCAACTAATTGTTTGGGAGTGATAAATTTTATTTGAAAAAAAATAAATTTATTTCTTAAGAAAATATCTTTATCTAATTTTGATATACTAATACTAATTATTGTTTTCTTATCTATCATGCGGGCATGTTGTGTGTTCTTTCTAACTATGTTAACCTCGAACTGCCTTGTCTATAAGGTAATCATAGCACACGTAAAATACGTTCTCTTTGCATAATTATCTTACCTTTGAGTGATTACTAATGGTTCATTAGAGAAATACTTTAAACTTCTAGACGCTATTTTGCAAAGATTTGTTCAGCTACTGCTAATACCATTTTTTTTCTTTTTTTGGATTCGAAAAAACTCTATTTCTCAAAAAATAATTATATGAATTCAAATGAAAAAATCTCGGTGGTCGTAGACTCTTACAAGTGGTGAACGCTCTAACTCAAACTCGAGATCTATTATGCAAATCAGAAGCTATTTTTCCATCACGTCACTTTTTTTTTTTTGGGACCTAATACAATTTCAGAGTTTGCATGAAAAAAGGGAATCATGCCTGTGATTTTTCTTGATGTGTTTAGTCGTTGAGTGAATCAGTGAACAATGTCACTGTTACCACAGGCAAAAACCTAACAATATAAACACAGTAAGATGAGTAGGCCAACTGCTAGAAGAGCCCACCCACCACCCAAAACTTGTGAAGTTACTCTCGCTAAATCAGAGATCCTCTGCTCGAAGAGTATCTCATATGGTTATGAAATTAATCACCTAATATGTGCAAACTTGCAGAACTAGGCATGAAAAATGCCATGAATAGGGCGCTAAACCTAGTATAAATCCATGCCATTGATTCTCCATTTCCTGGGGCAAGAACAAAGCAAGTGGAAATTGGCAGACAATGGCGATACAAGGGCTGGTTTTAGCTGCATTCATTCTTGCAGCCAAGGCAACAACGGTGGTTTCGGCTGCTTCACTTGTCACGTTTATTTTTGGTGACTCGTTGACCGAAGTTGGAAACAACAACTATCTTCAATATTCTCTTGCAAGGTCTGATTTTCCGTGGTATGGGATCGATTATTCCGGCGGAAAGGCAACCGGCAGGTTCACAAATGGGAGGACGATTGGTGATATAATCTGTAATACTGCAACTAGTTATCTTATAAACCAAATGTGGAAGTTGTATTAGTGATAAGCATCCTTGCTCGTTGGACTGACCACTTTTTTCTTTCTATTTTTTGTGGAATTTGAAGCTGAAAAACTTGGGATTCCACCACCACCACCTTACCTTTCTCTGTCAAAGAATGATGATGCATTACTTAAGGGGGTCAACTATGCATCTGGTGGAGCTGGAATTCTTAATGACACAGGATTATATTTTGTATGTTTTTTTCTTTGGAGATGACTGTTTTTCTGTGAATTTCTTGACAGAGCTTACTCTATTTGCATTTTATTTATTTGACATCAATATTCTTCTTTTTCCAGATTCAGAGATTATCTTTTGATGATCAAATAGACTGCTTTAAGAAGACCAAGGAATCAATCACGACTAAAATAGGTGCAGAAGCTGCCAACAAGCTTTGCAATGAGGCCATGTACTTCATTGGAATTGGTACGCTTGTCTTGACAAATTAAATGCATCAGGAATTCAGCCATTTCAGCTGTGCCGAGGATTAACCATTCTCTCTTGGCCAATTTGCAGGCAGCAATGACTATGTCAACAATTATTTGCAGCCATTTTTAGCAGATGGTCAAGAGTACACCCCTGAAGAGTTTGTGAAACTCGTGATTACGACCTTGGACAACCAGCTTACGGTAAAAAAGGCTCCTTCTTACCCCTGCTGCTGTATTTCTCTAGTTTTATCAACAATTTTCTGACAATAAACCACATATCACGGATCCTGCCCATGCCAGAGGTTATACCAGCTGGGTGCCAGAAAGGTGGCCTTCCATGGTCTTGGTCCACTTGGTTGCATTCCATCACAGAGGGTGAAATCAAAGACAGGGAAGTGCTTAAAGAGAGTAAACGAATGGGTGTTGGGAATTCAACTCCGAAGTTAAGAAGCTGATTGCTACTTTAAACCACCGATTCCCAAATGCTAAATTCGCATTTGCAGATACATATGGAGATGTTTTGGACTTAATTGATAATCCTACTGCTTATGGCAAGTTCAACCATCTCTTTTAATCAAATAATCCCACAGATGTTTAAACAAGCTCCTTTCTTAAACAGTTCATTTTTTTTCAGGGTTCAAGGTCTCCAACACTTCATGTTGCAATGTGGATACCAACATAGGAGGTTTATGCTTGCCAAACTCTAAACTATGCAGCAACCGCACAGATTATGTGTTCTGGGATGCATTCCACCCTTCTGATAAAGCAAATGAAATACTGGCTGAAAAGTTCTTTTCCACCCTGTTCTCAGGTCCTCCATCTATAGCACCAAAGCCTTCTCATTGATTGATGCCTCATCAACAGAAGTGAGAACACATAGAGCTGAAACCCCATAACGATAGAGGGGTTTTTGTTGGAGAGACTGATATACATGTAGCTAATAAATACTTTATGAAAGCTTTCCATTGTGAAATAATGAACTTTTGATTAATTCAGTTGAATGGTCAGTAATATAATAGATATTACATTACAAATGAAATACATCTCCTAGCTACATTTTATTAATTCAAGAAAAATTGGTGTCATTCAATTTTATTTTTTTGAGAAAAGCAAACTGAACTCATTCAGAAAAGAATAAAATCTTTCTGCAGGTGTAAATAAAACTGGTTGCTTAACATGAACATAAGTTTTCGGAAGCTTGCTCATAAGAATGAAACTTGCTCATAAGACCTCAAGAACTACGCCTCCATATGCATCAATTTTTCAAAAGCACCAAACACTTTTTATGAATCCATCGAGCTTAAGAACGAAAAATTATTATAAGAAACGATCGCTCTCAGATAAGGCCAAAGTTGTCCACATGAGAGACTAAAGAGAAGGGACAATACTCATTTTGTTTAAGCCAAAGAGAAACTTGTTTGTAATGCTTGACAAAAGTCTTCTTCTTTTCTCCATAAAAGAGAGATTATAAGAACCTCCACTGTAATAGAAAAGAGAGTCATCAAACAGCCATCAAACAAAACAAGCAATAGCCTTTCTTTGGATTAAAGAAAAGGAATATTTTTTAAACACCCGAAATCTCTCAAGTCTGTCTTTCAGTGTGGTTAAAGCAAAATCAATCATCATCGAGCAATATTCCACAAATTAAACTATAAAATTGATAAGTTCAATCAGATTAAACGAAAGGGTGTTTGGGAAATTGGCCAGAAATAGATTTTCAAACCCCAAAACCTCTAAAATCTAAATCTTTCAGAAATAAACAACAAAAAGGTAAGAAAAATAAAATTAAACAAAGGGGAACGTATAAAATGTGAAAATAAAATATGGAACTTACGAGAAAAAGCTAGAATCCACGTGAAAAATTTGGAATCTGCTTGTCCAATAAGTACCAGGTTGATTTTGCATCATTTCTCATTCTATGTGATATAGCGTAAGTTAAATCACAGAAGATCATGGTTACGATGCTTTAGTGATTGAAAATGAACAAAACTTTTAGGAAAACTTGACAAAGTAAAGGAGATTGGAGAAGATATTTTTGTGTTCGGAGATCGAAGTGGAACTGACGATTCGGTGGCTTATGAGAGATTATAGTGTATTTATAGCAGATGAAATTCGAAATTAGGGTTATGCAAAACGTACCGTTTAGGAGTGGTCTTTTTTTTTAAAAACGACCACAGATCTCAAATTTCATTCACAATGGTAGACTCGACCACTAAAATCTTTTTTTTCTCTTCTTTTGATAGCATTCTCGTTATTATTAACTACAAACATAATATTTTGATTTCAAAAACTACAAAAAGGATGGCAGATTTCTTCCCGGTTTCATTTGCCTAGCCACGCATGGTTTTGTAGGATGCGGTCATATGCTGAGGTGTGGATTTCATCTCATTGCAATTTATTCTTCGAAATAACTTGGATTAAAATAAAACTGCATTGCCCTTAATCATGTTATAGTGAGGAAACTTGTCTCTTTGATTATCTTAGAAGGATCGCTTTACATCATTAGAAAAATTATGGCAATATTAACTAATTATATCCATATATCAAATGAATTTAATTATTGTTCTTAGAATCCCGATTATTTTAAAATAAATTATATATACATATATATTCTCTAAAAAATATAAATTATATATACCGCTATAAAAAAATGGTTATTTAGCTTGTATTTAGGTTTTGTTTAGGAGCAACCTTTAATTTCAACAAGTAGTATTGGGTATGTGAGGTTTTGCTTTAACTTTTTGGTTATTCAGTGAACTACTCTAACTTATCAAAGATTAAACAAGCTTCAAAATTATATATACTTTGTAGTGTTTTTTATTGTTTTTATATTGTTTATATTTCGTATAAATTCATATTGATATTCCCATTTTTGTATTGATAATGTTCGTCTTTTATTGCTTCTCTAGTTCTTATATTATTTAATTGTATCATTAAGATATTAATCTTTAATTTGTAGTGAACTAGTTTTTCTAGGAACTAACACCTTGAGAATTGATTGGTAAAAGTAAAAGTTAGCATATTAAAATGAAAAACTAATTATTTATGGGAAACATTTTAGAAAATGTGTAAGGTATATATATACCGACATCAACGTTTGAAAATTAGAACCTCACTTGCTTTGCCTATGTGTCTAATGTATTGGCTGTATCTATATATTATTATTATTATTATTATTATTATTATTATTATTATTATTATTCTTTACTCTTGAGTTATTCCCATTTTATCTATACTCTTGTGTACTCGAGTTCCCATTTTATATATAGAGATCTTGGATTAACTTCTGTATTTGGGTGGAAGATCACGAAACGTACACAAGAATATTAAATACGCCAGGCAATATTTAGTAAAAATATAGATTTTTTTAGAAGCACATAATGCATGCAATATCGTCATGCATGGAAACACGAACTCATATGAAAGAAGAAGAGACTCAGTCCCCCGACGGGAATTAGCTCAAACAGGCTCTGCCACCCGTTTTATTCTAGCACTCGATCGCTTACTAATATACTTCATAATCTTCTAAACCGCATGCTTCTTCTTCAACTCTTCACTTCACGCTGCCAGAAAGAAAATCACAAAAAAAGAGTCAATATTTCTATATTATCGTGATTAATTTATGAAATCAATGACTTGCACATGAAGTAAGTATAGAATACGTACGTCTTGCAGTTAGTGGAGGGACTGATTTTGTAGGAGATGGATACGCCGCACTTTGAAGGGAGGCCGGCGGCGAAGCCATAGTTGACACCAGAGACCCTGCCGGCCAGGGATTTCAAACAGTTGCAAACCCCTTGGCGGTCAGGGGTGGTCTTGGCGGCGGAATTGAGTGCTTTCATCCCGCTGCAGCACGGTGCAGGCACAGCGCCACCTTTCTGGAGGTAGCCTATACACTGTGCCAAGCTGCTCGTCACCTGGCCACATGAGATGGCAGCTTCTGCTAGCGGTGAGCCGACAACCATCACGATAAGCATGGCAGATGCCAGCCTGATCAAGCTCATTGAAGAAGCCATTGATTGTATTCTAGAGAAATATTACAGCTAGCTGGAGTTATAAGAAGATTTCAAGAGTATGGTTTAAGAGTAGTGCCTGCTGATTTGAGTACAAATTCCTTCAACAATGGTGTTTATATATAGAGAAAATCCTCAAGTGTAAGAACTGATGAAGAGAACTGTGACAAGGTAACATACAAGGTTTAGTTAGCAGTTGGGATTCATTAATGATCTGTTTCATCATCATGTTCCTGTCAAGTTGGGTTGTGGTTGAACATTTATTTCTTTCGACTTTTGAAAACGTTGATTCGGAGAATAGCTTGTCATGGCTGCCGGAAATTCATTATCTATCAGTATCAGCAGGTGCAAATGGCGGGGTAAAGCGTCAAACATCAGTTGCAGATCGAGAGAATTTTTTTAAAATAAAATCTTTCTTAGCTTATAAGACTTGAATAATAACTTGAATTTAAAATATTCTTATAATAAAATACATATCATCTATTTATATTAATTTTAAAATAATTCTTAATTAAAATTTAAATAGCTAATATAATTCCTCGAGTATAAAAAATACTAATTAAATTAAAAACCTTATACTAAATATAAAATAGTAAATAAATATTTATCTGTAGGCTCTTATTTTTAGATCCTCTTGATTTAAAATCTTCATAAAATTTAAACTTATAGGAAATAAAACTTTCATTTTTTTTTTATTAAAACTTTATCTCAATCCAAAAATTAAATTAAAAGTTATACATGATATACAAACCGAGCTTTTAAAACCTTAAAAAATATTAAATAAAGTCCCATGACTAAGTGTCTGTTTGGCGAAGCGGTTGAACCGTCATTTGGCCAAATTTTGATTTTTTTTCATTATAAATGAATTTTTTTGGTGTTTTTGGATCATTTTGATATGCTAATGTCAAAAATAATTTTTAAAAATAAAAAAATATCATTTTGATGTATTTCTAAATAAAAAAACACTTTTAAAAACAACCGAAAACCACTCTCAAACACCCTCTAAGGGAATGACCTGCTATTTCTGTCTAATCCCTCTTGGTTTGTTTACAAGGTCATGTTTTGTCTTGTATTTAAAAAATAATATTTTAAAAAAATAAAATTTTTATTTATATATATATATATATAGATATTTTTATATATTAAAATATACTTTAAAAAACAATTTCAATTATACTAACAGCTCACATCTAGTGAATAAACACACACGGAATATTTCTAACATGGGCCTGTTTGGGAGACCGGTTGCAATAGCTTTTTAAAGTGCTTTTCGTGCGGAAATACATCAAAATGATGTTTTTTTGATTTTTTAAAAATTATTTTTGATATCAGCACATCAAAATGATCTAAACACACTAAAAAAATTTCATTTAAAATGCAAAAAAAAAGAAAGAAATTTGGCAAAACGCATAGACAAACACACGTGCTGAGGACTTATAATTTTTTTATATATTTTTTATGTGTCGGTCCATTAAACTTCGTGGTGGCCCTATAATTAGAAGCGATGTAGCCGTCCATAATTTAATACCTGGGAAAGTCAAATATATCTGCTAATCAGTGATTGGCTATGAATGGTTATTATGGATGATAGCTTGGCATATTATGTAAGTTGTATCATCACAACCAACAGGCCCGTGTTAGAAATATTCCGGTCTCCCAAACAGTCTCACAACCAACGGGGGCGTGGGTCGACTGGTGGGGGGTCGTCCCAGCTTAACCAAGGTCTCGAGTTCGAGCCTTGGGTATGCAGCTGCTTTAAAACTCGCTTGGGAGAGATTTGCCGCCCTTAAGGATCCTACCCGGCTCGAATCCGGATTAGTCGGCAGTGGCCGAATTACCGGATGGTTTGTACCAAAAAAAAAAAAGTTGTATCATCACATCACATATTGAAGGGAGTAGAATTTCGGGACCCATTTTTATATTTTTTTTGTTGATTGATAGACCGTACGGTGTGCCTTTGATGCACCGACAGCCATTGGTGAATTCATTACTGTGGGCCTGGAAGAGTTTCTCTTTCTGCTGTTTCGGTCCCTTAAATTTACAAAGAATCTCCTTTGATTCTCTTTTATTAGAGAATACTTATTTTAGTCCTTGATTGTTAGTAAGTTATCATGTTGAGGAGGGTTGCGAGTTTTCAAATCAAATAATGGTGGTTATTTACCTGAGAGGATCACTTCAGATTTGTTTTTTTTTTTTTTTAATTTCACTGCCCAAATAACGTGGGCTTTTTGGCACCACATTTCTTTTTTCTTTTATTTAAAATAATGAATATGAGTTTTATATACATAAGAGGTTGTTTTGCAGCGTGTTAATTGAATTGAATTTCATTAATTTGTCTCTTTCAAAACCTTCCACCTTCTCTTCCCCGCCTTGTTCTTCACCTTCTTTAACCATTGCTTTTTTTCGTGGCGTTTGAGAATGCGTTTAGGATTTTTTTTTGAAATTCTTTTATTTTTATATTTTATTTTAAATTAAAAGATTTTAGTGTATATAAATTATATTCATGTGTTAATATCAACTATACTCCACAAAGCAAAAGCTTTGGTTTTCGGGTTCAAAAAATTAGATGAAATAGGAAAGGGTGCAAGCAAGAATGGCTTCCAGCAGGTTAATGATTCCTTCCATCTCACTTTGTTATTCAAGAAATTGATAGAAAGTTTTGAAATAAACTCTATGAGCGAATTGTTCATGGCAGTTGAGATTATTTTTTTGAATTCGAGGAAACTCAAATAAAGAATAAAATTTTATACATACATACATAATCATATTGATTCATTTCTAGCCCTTTAAGTATTTATATATTTGCTACACAATTTTTTTGAAAATGTTACGATAACAAAAACAAATGAGAGCTCTTCTACAAGGTGACTCCTTTTTATAGCAACTTGCATTTAATGCAGTGATTAAGTGAGTTTTTGAAGATATAATATAACATGAAAACTCATCATTTAATGATGAGGGTGTAAGAAATGTTTTTTTTATTTTTTACTTCGAGTAATTTCTAAAAATCTATCATGTTGAAAACCCATTATTTGCTTAATATATATAAAATCTATTGTTTCTTTCTGTTTTTTTCTTCCCCTCGCCCCAGAACAGCATGCAAAAAATACTCTACTCTCGCAGCACTCTTTTATAAAATAAAAGGTGAGGGTAAGAAAAGGTCACAGTTTTTTTTTCCACACATAATGCATTCAATTTTATTATTTTACAGGAAACACAAACTCGCAGAAACACGAGATCACTCTTAATCCCTCCAACGGGAAATTAGCTGGAAAAGGCTCGAACGTACACCCCTTTTTATTCTAGCAACTTGCTTAGTTTATTAATACACCTCGTAATCTTCTAAATCGCTTCTCCAGTTCTTCACTTCACGCTGCCAGAAAGAAAAAGAGAGAGTCAGTATTATTGTGATTTATGAAATCAGGCTACCACACTATATATATATAATTTCTAGTGGTCTGCATGGATCGGAGTGTAGAATACGTACGTCTTGCAATCAGTGGAAGGACTGATCTTGTAGCCGATGGAAACACCGCACTTTGAAGGGAGGCCGGCAGCAAGGCCGTAGTTGATACCAGAGATCTTGCCGGACAGGGATTTCAAACAGTTGCAAGCCCCTTGGCGGTCAGGGGTGGTCTTGGCGGCGGAGTTGAGTGATTTTATCCCGCTGCAGCACGGTGCAGGCACAGCGCCACCTTTCTGGAGGTAGCCTATACACTGTGCCAAGCTGCTAGTCACCTGGCCACAGGAGATGGCAGCTTCTGCTAGCGGTGAGCCGACAACCATCACGATAAGCATGGCAGATGCCAGCCTCAAGCTCATTGAAGAAGCCATTGATTGTATTCTAGAGAAATATTACAGCTAGCTGGAGTTATAAGAAGATTTCGAGAGTATGGCTTAAGACTAGTGCCCTTGGATGTTGTGTACAGAGTCCATGAACAATGGTGTTTATATAGCAAAGTGAAGTGTACGAAACGAAGACATGTTTAAAATGAAAATAAAAAATTCCATTTTTTTTAATAACATTTTTGAAACGTGTCAGTTAGTGAGTGACATACAGGGTCTAGTTAGCAGTTGGGATTCATTAATTCTCTGTTTCATGTCCTTGTCAAGTTGGCTTATGGTTGAACATTTATTTCTTTCAACTTCTGAGAACGTTGATTTGGAGAATTGCTTGTCATCGTTGATGAAACCTACCCCCACAATATAGTGACTACCAGGTGGCGCAAATCACGAAGGAAATGACCTGTCATTTGCTAATTGGTAGCTTTCAAACCCCAGGAATACAGATATCTCATCCTATCAAGAGGATATCACTCGAGGGGATTACAGGTTTCTCAAGAGGTTAAGAGACCGTTTGGCACGTGCCGCAGAAATTCTTTTTTTTTCATTTTAAATGAAATATGTTTTTGAAGATTTTAGATCATTTTGATGTGCTGATATCAAAAATAATTTTTAAAAAATAAAAAAAATATATTATTTTAATATATTTTGACCAAAAAAACACTTTAAAAAGTTACCGCAACAGCTCTCTCAAACAGGCCCTAAGTGAATATATTTTGATATAAAAAAAATATTATTTTAATATATTTTGACACAAAAAAAAACACTTTAAAAAGCTACGACAACAGCTCTCTCAAACAGACCTCAAGTGGTTTCGAGTTTGAGCCCCAACTTTGATAGAAGTTTGGAGATCAATTAAGCAAATATTCTGCCACTCAAATATCATCTAGAAACCTTTCCACCATACAAATGGTTTGTTTGACGATATGAACAAGAGTTGATGGTCGATTTTAATAATCAGAAGGATAAATAAATATCACATCTTTCATTAAAAAGAATAATAATCCAGTTGATGCCAAACTAAGTTCAGGCTCTTCTCCAGTTTCTTTTGTACAAAAAAAATTCAATGCACCAGTTCCTACGAACAATCCGACTCAAAATTTCTGGTGTTGCGGGAGATTTCAGCAGATGCCATTTTACAGGAAAACTAAGCTACAGATTAGAACTCTGAGAAAGCACTAAGAAGCTAGTAGAGCAGAGGTTGTAAAGATCTCTGACAGAAGGAGCTGAACTCGTGGAATTCATTGATGGGGCTGTGATGTTTACCATGGTTCCATTCATCCTGCCAGTGCTGCATGCAAGGTTCAATTAAACATAAGAAAACGAGGTTTTACATCATAGAAGCCAGCTTACCAAGCATGCCTAATTGATTATTTGCAAGACAAAAAATAAATCTAAAAATAACTAGCATTCAAATGCAAGTGACTAAAAAACAGGCAGGACTAGTTATTCGGGCATACCTTCCTGGGAACACACAAGTACCATGACCTGCCGTAGAATCAAATCAAACAGGGCATTAGAGCTTCAGAAAGTGCTTTCTTGTGCAACATGACACTAACACATTGTTAAACTAAGCACGAACTTACTTGGATTTGTAGTGGTGATAGCGGCCACACCATTGAAGTCGCATGACCCAGGAACCTTCCCCATCTGATTATAGTAGCTGTTGAACGCATAAGTAGCATGCGCAAACACATTGTCCGGTTGGTAACATGGTTCTCCCTGCAACATAGCAGAGCAATCAACCTTGCCAGGTCCACATGCCCAATCCAAAGCAGCTTGCAGCATCTTTGGATCAGCGCCTTGCTTTGCAGTACAGTATGTTTGGTTCGTAGTGTCATTTGCTAGCACTAAGCCTGAGCCGGTCAGGTGCAATATGTAAACAGGCTCCCCATTTGCATTAAACAATCCCCAATTCTTCTCTGAGACTGGACCGGGTTTCAAATCTTCATTATAAAGCTCATAAATGTACGTGCTAACAGCAATTCCAGGGTGTTTGGGAGTTCCAGTTTTGTTCAGCACATGCCTAATCAAATTACTGTTGTACGTGTTGGCATTATCTAGAGTTGCATCCGGCTCGTTAGAATCACCTTTTGATGGCCAGCCAGATTCAGTTACCATAACAGGAACGCTAGTAAAGTTTAGGAAATCCATGGCAAAGTAAGCTGCATCAATCATGGCATCAAAGACATTGGAATAGTGAACAAGTGTGTTAGCATCGACAGCTTCCTTGTTTGGAGCAAGAGGCTTCAAGAGTGCATAATCTAATGGAATCACACCATTTGATTGCATGTAGTCATAGTAAGGGTATATATTGAGCATCAGGTGTGACCCTGTAGACTGCAAGAAATTGAGCATGGGAATCAAAACAGGATTCCACGTTTTGTTAAAGAAGGCCTGGGATGGTGGGAAGGAATCAAGGATAATAGAGGAAGAAAGGGGTGTTGAAACTTTGATTTGGCGATCTAGGTTGGATGCAACAAGGGCTGATTGAATAAACTTCATGGAATTGACAAGGACTGAAGCGGCATTGGGAACGGCTGTGAAAACCTCAGAACCTACACAAATGGCTGTGATGTTTGTAGCTGGGTAATGAGCTACCACATTATGAGAAACCCAATTAGCAGCAGTGGAATTTGATTGACCAATTCCCAGCAGTTGTTCATTGGGAACAGAGACCATGACCTGAATGCCTGTATTAGCAAGTGCAACTAGCATGCCTCGGTCAGCGTCATAGAGCCGGACGTGTCTGATTTGCTGAGCCTTGAGGAGGGCTACCACTTGAGTTGGGTGTGGCATGTCAGAAAGGTCTGTTCCTATGTTAACACCAATGAATGCTTCTGCAAGAAAGACAATGCAAATACTGTAACACGCATCTATGTCAAAAATGGATCACCGACTTGTGGACAAATGCAATTATAAAATGAAAATATCACTAGAGGGGATCACAGTGCAATACAAGCTCATAAATCACTAGATAAGATGATCCAAATACAGCAACTGCAAGCTATTGAGATGAGGACTGGTAAAATTCAACTCAATTAACTAGCCTGTGTTTAGCTTTACAAATGGAAGAGAATTGGTGTCATCTAAGAAAAACAAAGAATGCAACTACTAGATTGAAGGACAGCGTATGCCAAAAACTTTGTTAATAAAGAGAAAAATACAAGAGAAAACCTCTAAAGTTAGGCCCAGATCAGAGTTAAAATGATAAAATATGCAGATGAAACTTTGCTAGACAGGAACCATTTTGGATAAAAGCTAAAATGCACAGGATTTGACAATTTTGAAATTTTAGTGATAGTGGTTTGCTTCTTAGTGCTCGTGTGACTTGCATTTTTCTCCACCCGAAATGTCCTTTAACTCTGTTGGTAACAAGAAAATAGCTGCACTTCTTACTCTTGTCTTGCTAGAAAGGCATCACCAATTGTATCGTTAAGAATACATGTAAACAGCAGACACTTTTTAGCATCACCATTTTTTTTCTTGACCTCTTAGAGAAATCACTAAATGTAGTGCTTCGGAATAAACAGACCTTATTACAAAATGTTCCTGGTGCAAACCTTAAGTCACTCAGGTATATATAAATATACTTCGTGACATCATACTTTTTCCCCTCGCACCTCCATGCGAAGCAGTAGGAATTCAGTGAGAAAGAAAGTAGTGTTCTAGGATAATGCATCTTGTTTAAGCTAATTCCACTATCTTCTTATTATTATTCTCAATGGGATTTGAAGCCCTACCATCAACATAAACACTTGTGTGTAAAAACAATAACCCTTGTTCTACTGGAAACCTGCATTGCCTTGGTAATAGCTATTATAGGAAGAAATTGTCTTAAACAGTAGACAACATCCAAATATTAAGTGGTCTTATTTGAAAGCTTTGCTTTGCTTCATTCAAAGGTTTGTTATCCTATTAGGCACCATAAAACCTTCTTATTATTTGACCTCGGTAGTTTGATCAATTGATACCTGGTTTCTGATCTCATGCTTCATTACTGGTATGTTAAGTTTAAAAAGGGTGGGAAAAAATCAGCTAATAGAAAACTTTAATACCGTAATAATCTATTAAAGGCCATTTTTTAAACTATTGGGGATACTTCCCACCACAAAGACAAACAAGTATATCATAGGAATGGGATTGGTTCTATGCTTTTGGAGTTCTTGTGTACTTTGCTGTGAAAAGAAAGAGAGCTGGAGCAGATATAAATTGCAAGGCTCTAGACATACAGGCATATATGTATGTATAGTGTTGATGGTATCAATATAAGAGTTTCATAGACACAGAAAACAAACACGAGTTTGATTACAAATTGCATGCACAAATACTTGGTGGGGATTTGACTTTTGCAGAACCCATATTTAGTGTTTGTTTGGCTAAGCGGTTGAACCGCCGTTTGATCAAATTTTGAATCTTTTTTTTATTATAAATGAAAAAGTTTTTTAGTGTTTTTAGATCATTTTGATGTGTTGATGTCAAAAATAATTTTTTAAAAAATAAATAAAAAAATATCATTTTGATGTATTTCTAAACAAAAAATACTTTTAAAAGCAATCGCAATCACACTCTCAAACAATCTCTTAAGATACTAGAATGAAGCATAGATTACAGAGGAAGGTTGTGAAGGGAGGAAGGCATAAAAAAAAGAAAAAAAGAAAATGGCATTGGTAGTTACTTTCCACCATGTCTGACCCACAGATTTCAATTCCTAGAAAGGGGGCTTTAATTCTCTCAACTTTGACCACCATCTGCCCTGCCAATGGCAGAACCTATCCGTACAGCTTAGAACAAGTGGGTAAACAAATAATGGTATAGCTTGCTAGAACCAATGAGGCAGCATGCTAGAAATTAGGGTGTGGCCATATTTCCTTATTTATTTATTCAATTATGAAAAAGGAGGGGCGCATTTAGGGTCAGGGCCAAGTTTTCATGGCCATGCTTAGGTACAGTAGCAAGGAGGACCCAGTAGGAAAACAAAATCAATAACCAGCTGGCCTCCACAATCTACAGACATTTAATTACAGAACATTCATCATCAAACGAGGAACATTTAATTAGTGCACCAACTTCCCAGTTGCCATTCTTTTATGTCCTAGTTTAATACCCAACCACCTACTGAACCTAACACACAAGCAAGCACAGATGCTCAAACGCAGACAGTGCTGCAATCTTCAAAGCTCTGTTTTTTTTTTTACAAAACCCACCTTCAAATTTCACTCAATGCACAACTTTCAAGCATGAACAAATCTTTTCAAAGCAGGAAAGAACAGGTAGACAATCTATCCATGGAAAGAAGGATGCAAGGAAAACAAGTAGGAGTCATGAAAAAAGAAGGCAAGAAACACTTACCATCATCAGCAGCAACTAAAAGAAGAAACTGCTACTGTAAGCAGAAGTATAAGCACAAAGCCACACTCCATACTCGAAAACATTCTCTAAAGGAACTGAAAACTGAAACCCCGAGAACGTACAGAGAGATGGAGAGTAAGAGAGAGTGTGGAAATGGCGTTAACAAAGAAGAGACCAATAAAAGGGAGTGATGGGAGTAAAGGAACGAGAAAATAAGGGAAGTATATGAGAGTGGAGGTCAGAGAATGAACGGTGAAGATACCATCTGCAACTTTTTTACACAGTGAACAAAGCATAACCTTGTTTTAAGTGTAATCTAAGAGGCTTTTTTGTGTAAGAAATCCAAAGTCCTAGGCAAACTTTCGTTGTTCTGTTTTTTCTGTCTGTAAGTTTGCTAAAATTATTTTTTATGTGGTCCCTCTATTTGTTTATATTTTATAAATGATTCTTCTGCTTTAAATTTGATCAAATGAACTTTTCTTTTTTTTCTTTTTTTTAATTTCCACATCAGAGAATTTGAGATCTTCTATCCAGTTATGGCATAAAACATGATGATTATCTTGTTTTTTTAAGAGGTGAAATTAAAATTATTCTACATTAATCTTGGCTCACAACTAACACTATATATATGAATAAAGAAACCCATTTCAGCAAGATGGTTATAATTAAAATCAATTTAATTGTTACATAACTCATCTGTGATAAGTTTACAAATCATTATCGGTGTAGAGATACTCATAGAATTATTGAATAGAGGGCTGAAATCACCTTCTTTAATTGAAAATCGGATTGATTTTATACTACTCAAGTTAAGGGTTTAAATGGATGAAATGTACAAGTATAGGGACCATAAGGGATGTTCAGGCTGTAGATTTTGCTACCGTTAGAGTCCCCAAAATGGCAGGCCATTTTGCAGTTTGTTTGGATACTATATGATATGATAGCATTTAGGACCATAAATGCATTGAATACTGTGAAATTAGCTGTCGTCATTTCTGTGTTGCTGACTAGGAGAGGGAACGTGGGACCTGATTTCTACACCCAACGGTCAATTTTATCGTCCTTTTTTAATTATTAATACCCTTCTTTTAAATTTAAATTCCTTGCTTTTTTCTGTTAATAATATGGAAGACCATTTCATGTTGTCGCCTTTTGAATGGGAAAAAAAAATTGTTTGGGAGCGGAAAGGAATTCATTAAACTCAAGCATTTTAAGTCACTGTTTGTTTGTTTGTTCGCTTTTGAATTATTATTTTTTTCCTTTAAACTAATTTTATTAGTGTTTTTGAATATTTTACTATGTTAATATAAAAAATAAATTTTAAAAAACTACAAAAAAAATTGTGTACAATTTAAGAGAAAAAACCTGAGATGAAACCTAAAAACAAATGAGTACCAAATTTGAAAGATTAAAAAATCATAGATATCGAAACTGTAAATATTTATAATTTGATAGGTTAAATAAATATTACAAAATGGTATGAGTGAAATTGTTTAAATGAATATAGATATTACAAAATGGTATGAGTGAAATTGTTTAAAGGAATATAGAGGGGTAACCTAATAGAACCAAACCCAAAATAAAACCCTCTAAAAAGAGATAGAAAGAAAAAGAAAAAAAGAGATGGAAACATAAACTAAAGAAAAAAAAGACAAACATTCAAACTCTGATCTAATCTTAAAAACTCACAATCCATAAAATCTTGGACTCAAGTTCAATCAATAAGTTTATTATGAGATGATTTAAAAATATTAATTTTAAAACTTTTCAAAGAGAAAATATTAATGAAAAGAATGAATTAATTTTTTTAGAAAAAAAGTAAATAAAAAAAAGGACTAAAAATACAATAAAAAGAAAAAGGAACAAATTTATAAGATAGAAAAAATTCAAGAAGGGTGGAATTGCAATTTTGTAGATTATTGAAGAAAAAATTGTAATGAAAAGAAAAAAGGGTCATTTTTTCTTTATTTTACACTGAATAGTGATTTTATTATATATAAATAAAAAAAATAAAAAAATATTAATTTTATAAAAAATATTAAAAATAATTGTATTATGATAAAAATATACTCTTGCCACCATTGCCTAAGCCAACGACTTTTTCTTGCAAGGCCAGTTTTGTACTTTAATAATTACAATAAATAGTAATATGTGTATTAGATTACAGTAACTTAACTACCGGATTTTTGTTTTGTTTTGATAATCTTTCGTGTTCATGGGATTCTGCCTGTGCCAGGTCCCAAAGAGACCTCGACCTCCAATGGACTGTGGCAGACAAGATGGAAGAAGTTTTGTTTTGGGTATGAAAAATTGAAAACCGGAGTTGCATGGGCAGTTGAGATTTAGATTCTATTTTACATTGCATTTCAAAAATATATTTTTTTTTAAAATGATTTTTTTTATACTAAATTAAAGTATTTTTTTCGATTATTTTTATGTATTAATGTCAAAAATATTTTTTAAAAAATAAAAATATATATTATTTTGATGTATTTTTAAATAAAAATTATTTTCAAAAGTAACCTCAACCACGCTCTCAAACAAACATTTAGTTTACTTGTATCAACTTTAGATGCATATAACCTGCTATAACTTGATAAATACTTTACATTTTTTTTTGTATTAATAAAAAATAAATTTTTAAATACTTATATTTACATGGGATATAAACTTTTTTATTTAAATTCGGAGAATATAAAATTTGAACACAACTTATTAAGACATTAGATTCAAGTTAAAAAATCATTTCTAACCAGATATTTTAATACTTTTTCTTTGAATAGAGAATTAATTAAAAATAACTTAAATCAATTTATAAAAATCACACAAAACCATAACCTAAATAGTACAATTTATAAAAACAGGATGGTGACATTAGAAACTTTGCAACTCATAGGATAAGTGGGCTCAAACCACTTATGATGGTGGACTCGAGCCTTCATTGGATATTATAGTGGCTGCTCCGGACATTGCTGGCCCAATGTGTAAAAATGGAAAAGAAAACTCAAAATATTTATATATTTTGGGTATGAAAAAAGGAAAACTCAAAATTCAATGTCTGAATTAGATAAGTTTATAATTAAATTAAATATTGAATTAACCAAACTTAGCAAATACAATAATTTTTTAGTGATTTAGTTAGCAGGGAAATTTATAAGTTAATTTAATAACTATTTTATAAGTTAATACAATAAATGTATGCTAATGCTAATTGATTAATTTCATATTTTCTTCGGTGAACTTATTTAGCTTGATGATTCTTGATAAGGGATAGCTAATTTTTTTTGTTTGCTTAATCATTAGCATTGATTCTTCAGCAAAAGGCTCACCTAGAAACAATCTCAATTAGTGGGAGAGTATACAAACTAATTGCTGGTTTTGTGTACTAAGATCACGTTTATTTTTTCATTTTAAAAATAAAATGTTTTTAATTTGTTTCAAATTAATATATGTTTTTTTTAAATTTCAATTTTTTTGATGTGCTGATATCAAGAATATTTTTTTTTAAAAAAAAATATTTTAATATATTTCTAAAGAAAAAACATTTTAAAAAACAACTACTACTATAATATCGAACATACTCTAAATTATTACTAGATATGCTGCCCATGCTTTGCCGTATGTCGAACTATTTCTTCTTATATAAAAAAGTGTGTCTAAAATATTTCTGAAGTCCTAAGTTATTTGTTCAAGTGGTAATTTAAATAATGTGAAGAAACAACAATTAATAAATTGACAAACATAAAAAAAGATAAAAAAAAAAAAACCACACTTAAGCTTATCCATATTATCAAACAACTCAATGCGAACCTAATTGAAGAAAAATTATAAAAGAGTGTAACTTTAAAAAAAAACAAAGAACATCAACTTAAAAACAAGGAGGGAAAACCCAAATGAACTTTCTAAATCTAGTCTAATTTAAAAAACTTGTAACTCGTTAAATTCTTGACCCAAGTTTAATCAAAAAGCTTAATTGTCATCCAATTTAATTTTGAAAGATGAAATTATTGAAAAATATTAATAAAAACCATGAAAAAAAAAGAGAGGGTGATATGATAAAACAAAATTAATTTAAAAAATGATCCAAAACACTTGTCAAGGCCAAAAAATTAGCAATCAAAAGAATAATTTGATAGGAAAAAAACAAAGGAGGGTAAAATCACAAAACAAGTCAATTTAAAAACTGACTCAAACTAAAAAAAATAGAAATTAAAAGAATAAAGATTAAATTAAAAGATAAAAAATATTAAAGAGGTGAAATTGAAAAGGCATACAAACTTTATATATTATTCAAGATAAAAATATTTTTTTTATAAAAAGTGATCAAGAAGAATTAATAAATTAAAGAGCTATTCTTAATTCTTTTTAGGGATTGGGATGAAAATCTAGATGGAGAAAGAGATAAGAAAGGCTGAAAAGATATAGCCTACGATGCCAAATCACTGTGAATAGTGGCACACGCGCTACTTTATCAAGTTAGAGACATTGAAATTTATCAAATGCTTCAATGAAAGACGGAGTTTGATGATGGTTTATCAACCCTTTATATAACTCCTGAACAGGTGGGGACCACCCACATGTTCTAGGAAGCCTATTATATTAATTAAATTAAATTAGAAACAATGCCTCTAAGCATAGTTGTCACTTGTCAATACCATTCCGGTCGCCGTTCTGGTTTTTTGATTGGAACGGAACGTTCTGGTTTCGGAGCGTTCCGGCGTGCCGTTTCGGTGTCGTACTGTTCATATATAATTAATTATATATATATGAAAAAAATAAAATATTAATTTAACAAGCATAATTAAAATTTGAATTCTTTTTTATTTAAAATATTTTGGTGTTTTTAAATTATTTTGATGTATAGATGTCAAAAATATATATATATATTTTTTATATAAAAAAAATAGATTTTGAACCCGGAACGGCACGTCCGGAAAGAAACCGAGGCGTTCCGACCGGAATTTCCGGATCGGACCGGAATTAAAACCGAGACAAAAACAACGCCGTTTTGTCTCGGTTTGTTGAACGGAACGGAATGGAATTAACAACTATGCCTCTAAGTGCTCTGAAAATTTATAATAGAAATAAATGTAAAATAAAATAAAAAGCCTTATGGTGAGAGTATAATTGATTTTATCATTAAAAATATCAAAGTAATCATACTATTCTATAAAAATAAAAAGATAAAAAATATCATTGATCAGTAGGCATTAGATTATTTTATTTAATTGTTACATGAGAAATTTTATTGTGTATTTAAAACCAAAATTACCAACAGAACCCTACACATTCATCAATATACAATCATGTTATAGTGAAAACTTTCAATGCCTAATGAAAAGACTTAATAACCGGGAGGCAAAATAATAATTATATTATTATAATAAATAATAAACTGAGTCTTAGAATACATTAATGATTATAATGAATAATAAATAATAAACTGTATCTTAGAATACATTAATTTCACTAGCAGAGTTACTTTTTTTTTTTTTAAATCCTCATCTCTCATACAAAATTCTAAATAATTATTAGCATGTATGATACAAAACAAAAATAAAATCAATATCTCTATCATTTTTCGCCATGCACACGTAGAATGACATCAATTACACACACACACACACACACACACACGTGTATGATATTACAGTGCATTATATGTTTTTTTTTTAATAAAAAATATATTTTTAACATTAATATATTAAAATAGTTAAATAACATTAAAAAATATCAATTTAATATTTTCTCAAGATAAATATTCTTCTAAAAAATATAAAAATCAGAAGCTAGAAGTAGCAATATTTCCCATAATTGTCTGATAAGAAGACTTATGAAGTGGGAATTAAGATTATTAGCCTTTTAATTTGAGTGAAAAGCCTAAAAATATAATTTTAAATATTAGCACATCAAATATTAATTTAATATTTTTTAAAAAATAAAAAAAATACTCCACTCAAATAGATTCTTATTGTCTTAACAGTCGGGTGAGCCACCATTGACCATGGTGCATGGAGGTCTAGCAGCAGCAATATTTTCCATAATTGTCCGATTAGAAGACTTAGAAAGTGGAAACTAAGAATACGAATTATGTGTTCAATTTGAGAAACCAAAGCCTGCACAGCCGGGAGCACAGACCGAGAGACCTGTGAAAGGAGGAAGACTCTTGCCTGGTCGATCTAACTCATCGAGAAAGAAACTAACAATCAAAGTGGGGTCTTGGTCCAGTGGTTGAAGGGATTTATTTTTTTTCCTCTGCATCAGGGTTCAAGTCCCAGCATGCACGTCTGTCATCCACGCGGTGCCTTATATGCTCACTGAGTTTGCAAGATGTGTAGTGAGTCCGGGAATTAGTTGTGGTACGTGTAAGCTTGCCTGAAACATCCTGGTTATAAAAAAAGAAGAAAGAAACTAACAATGATACCTGACTTTAATTTGTACTATTTTTTGACTTTAATTGATAGATTAGCGTGTCATTAGAGTTACAATTATTCATGAACACGAACACATTCATTCATAAGTGATAAACGTTTTCTTGGCTGTAATTGTAGCTGTGATTGCGATTAATACGTGTGGTTGAGCATTATTTTTTATTAAAAAATTATATTATATATATCTGATATAACACAAAAATTACTTATGACGTAGCGGCTGTCCTGCATCACTTTACATTACGTATATATACTTTATATTTTATCAAACAAATCACAGACAAGCTCTAGAAAATGTAAGTGTGAGAGTGGGGTGGAGTAGCAAGTTTTTCTCCTTCTAACGCTTCAAACTGAAGCAAAGAAAGGTGTGATGAGGCAGAGCTTTCTGACGACACAATCGCACGTGCCTTACGCACACACTAATCTTACCACAGTGGAGCACAGCATTAATTAAATGAAATAAAAAAAAACGCCCCCTCAAACTCACAATAAAAAATAAATAAAACATTTCATGTAGACAAAGTCCACTGGGGCAGGGGAGGTGGAGTTGTATATAAATAAGCAGGTATTATCCTTTGATAGTATCAAAGAGGAAGAAGAATCTCTCATTATCAGCTTTTTATCAGCTTTTCTTCGGCTCTTCAAGATCTGGAGTTAGTTTTCTACTCTGTGGTGTTCGTGATCTCGTGAAAGATGGGAAGGCAGCCGTGCTGCGACAAAGTTGGATTGAAGAAAGGCCCGTGGACTTCTGACGAGGATAAGAAACTCATCAACTTCATCCTCAGTAATGGCCAATGTTGCTGGAGATCTGTTCCTAAGCTCGCAGGTCTGTATCCATCAGAATATCTTTTGTTCTTGCCGCTCTCTCTTCTTTTCTTTTGGCAGAGGAAGACTGAATTAAAAAAGACTGATATCTTTCTGGTTCTTTTTATCCTCGATGAAGTGAAAATGAACGGTTTGAATGTTTTTCTTTGACTTACCATAGCCATGGTTGATGTTATTGCAGGATTGTTACGGTGCGGGAAGAGTTGCAGGCTGAGATGGACGAACTATCTCAGGCCAGATTTGAAGAGAGGTCTTTTATCAGAATACGAGGAGAAAATGGTCATTGACCTTCATGCTCAACTTGGCAACAGGTTGTCTATCTTTTCCAGTTTCAGTAACCTGATCTGATCTCCATGAAAGCTATGGATCAACTCCAAGTTTAAAATATTTTCCCATTATTTACTTCAAATAATAATTTCCCCGTCAGCCTGGATTGATATTCAACTTGCAGTGATCTTCTTGGACTGCAAAACTGTCAAAATCTTGGACCTTGGTTCCATTTCATTATTTAATGCAGTACTTGCATGCATCCATAGAATTGTCAGGCTACGCCGGCTAGGTGTTAATGTGGATTTTGTCAGCCACGAGCATTCACTTCACTACTTTTTCTGAAAATTGGACTAAATTTTTTCAACAGATGGCGAATTTACCACTACTTTTCCACACTTTACCTTTTCTCAACCTTTTTTCTTTTATGTGTCTGTAAATTTAGCTTCGTTTTGATCAAGTCTAGTTCTTGTTTGATTGCTGCTTTCAGATGGTCTAAGATTGCATCGCATCTACCAGGAAGAACTGATAATGAAATCAAGAACCATTGGAATACTCACATCAAGAAGAAGCTAAGGAAAATGGGAATTGATCCTCTCACTCACAGGCCACTCCCGACTATTGAAACACCTCCTCCACCACCACCACCACCGCAGCAAGAAAATCAAGTGCAGAATATTATACAAGAACTAGAACAGCGAGCTGGACAACAACAGTCTAGTTCCACCAATGACGTATCGGAACTGGATCAAAATGAGGTACCAGAGACATCATTACAATCAGCTATAACTCAAGATGAAGAGAATAACATGGGTAGAACATATGAAACAATGGAGGTAGTGAATGATTTTTGCATAGATGAAGTTCCACTAATTGAAGCCCATGAAATGTTAGTTCCTGGTGGACCTTCTTTTTCAACAACCGCGACCGCTTCTTCTTCTTCTTCTTCTTCTTCTTCGTCTTCTTTATATGGTTCAAACAGTATCCTTGATGAGTTGCTATTGCCAGATTTTGAGTGGCCGATTAACAATGTCGAAATTGGCTCGTGGGATGATGACTTGAGTAGTTTGGATTTTCTTTTCAGTGACGTAGACAGTGGCAGGAAGCAAGCAACCATGTTTGATCCTTTTCTCGATCAGTGTCCAGGAATGATTTTGGATCAAGATTCTTGGACATATGGGCTCTTGTGATCATTTGAAAGAAAAATAAAAACTTGTGGAGCTTGTTTGTAATTTGGTATTAGTTCTGACAGATAATAAATTGATTTAGGTTTATTTTTTTTATTTTTTTTCTTAAATATTTTAGGAAGGAAAATAACAATATCATTATTGAACTTTTATTTATGAAAGTAATATATTGGGTTGTATTCTTTTCCCCACCTGTGTACTTAGGTAGTCATCCTTTTTCGTCTTGTATATTGTGGTCTTGTGGGCTTCATTTCGCCTATATTGATAATAAAGAATTTTACAAAATTAAATAAAAAATCATTTGTTCATATTTTAGTTAATTTGCTTGTCCTAGCTCATGCTAGAGTGATTTTTAAAATATACATTTTAGTGTGTATTTGATAATACAATGTATAATATTTTTTTTAAAAATATTTTTTTGAGTGAAATATCAAACAACGATTTAAAAGAAAAAAACATTAGCATAATAAACATTTTGAAAAATATTTTTTAAAATAATTTAATATTTTTGAAATAAGAATAAAAATTAGTCATTTTAGACATTTAGATTCTATTTAGCTACGTGACTGGGACGTGTTTTTTTTGTAAGAAAAATAATTTTTTTTATTTGGATTGATTCTTTTATATTTTTAAGTTATTTTTATGTAATGATATAAAAAATAAATTTTTTAAAAAGATATTTTTTTTAATAATAGTGAAACGATTATACTCAAAAGTGATGTTTTCTACAGTCAACACATTACGTTGACATGACTTCTTCTTTTTTCATGTAATACACACCTGGCATCTATTATGTTGACATGTATTTTTTTTCTTTCCAAATATCTATAACCTCTTTCTTAAAGAATGATTAAGCACCTTCGAATTATATATATATATATATATATATATATATATATATATATATATATATATATATATATATATAACTTTTAGATTAAGAGTATAAGAACAAAATCTTTTATTCCTTCTCAATTCTAGTGTCTTTCCATAGTTATTATAATTTTTTGGATACGATAAAACTCTACATCTTGAAAAATAAATTTTGTGGATCCAAATGAGTGAGTAAACCCTGGTTGTCATAGACTCTTACACGGGCTATACGTCTTGACTCGAACTTGAGACCTATTGTTCATATTGCAAGCACCTTGAAAACTCAGGGAGATATAATCATTCTCAAAAAATATAATCTAGACTCTAATTATGTACTTAACCCAAATCAATAAGCTCATATTAAAAAAAAACAAAAAAAAAGTTATAATCATTCTAACTTGTTTGAAACAATTCAGGTCAACATGCAAAATCCTTAATCTAGTCATAATACCAAATTAACCCTAAAAAAAAACTGAAAGTTCAATCATCAATAATCCCATGCTAAAAGGAGAAACTAAAAGAAAAATAATAATTCAGTCATCAATACATACATATATCACATTGAATTAAAAAAAATCTAAATATTCAAAAAATATATTTGTATAATATAAATATACATTTTTGGGTTAGGTTTAGTCGGGTTTCAAGTATTTTTTTTTTATAATATTCATATCACATTCATTATTCATCGGGATAAGTTAACTATCGCGGGATGGGTAGAGGTGACATCCATCTTGTTTGAATGAAATTATAATGTCTAATGTTGAGGGATATAATAAATAAAAATTAAATTAAGGAAATGATACCAATAAAATAAATAGTATCAAAAGAATGAAGACTAAATTTGGAATAAAAATTAAATGAAATTAAATGATGAGGGATGAAGTTGAGAAGAAAAAAAACCTACATTTTTTTTTAAAAAAAATATGGGAAATGAAAAAAAAACAAGGATAAAATTTGAAATAGAAACTAAATGATATTACATTATAGCTCAATTATTAATATCTGATTTATTTTTATTGTATATAAGAGTAAATATTCTTGAACATTTATATGAGAGAAGATATATAATAATAAAAATATTTTATCTTAATTTAAAAGTCTTCAATTACAATTTCCCTTTCAAGAGTGTGTATATATATATATATATATATATATATATATGTATGTATTTCGATTACAGATTTGCAAATAATCGGTTATAGCATCAAAGAAATACCAAAATCTCTATTAAATCACTCAAAAACACCAAAATCTCTTGATCTTTTGCACTCAGTCATGCTATTTTTTTTTAAAAAAAAATTATGACAAATTAAAGTTTATGAAAACGTGTAATCAAACGACTCTCAAATGGTGTTAGCTAGACTCGGTTTTGTTTTACCATTTCCTTTTTGTTGGCATGGACCACGCCTGGCCGAGACTACATGCATGCTTACACGGGGGAGGGCTGGACGTTTTCCAATCATATATATATAGGACGTGGAATTTGTCAAGGAGTTAATCCAAGATAAAGTTTTTAACTACAATGTTTGTTGAACGATTAAACTCTAACAACGTAATTACGACTAGTTATTTTTTTTAATTAATTATTGAGTTGGTAATGTAACTATGTCATGTACGTGCTAAAAGAGAACTCACGTATCACCTTCCTTCAAATTTAATAAATCAACCTCTGAAACATGAATCTTTCAAACTACTACAAGGGCTATTAATTAAATCTATGATTTCTTATTTAAAAACTTCACATGAACTGCTCGTGTTGACAACAAGCCGAGAAAGATTCCATGAAAATTGAAGAAGAAGAAGAAGAAGAAGAAGAAGCTAGCTTGATCACTTCTATGGATTTTATGGAAGTCAACTCTTGTGCTAATTCTGTTGAACACTTCGTACGTATATACGTACTGGGACAAACCATTGACAGTTTAAACGGTAATTAAATTAAATTATCTTAATTAATGCATATGTTACTCTCAAAATTAATTTAAAAGATACTATCTCTGCCTTTACATGGCTAGGGTTCTAAAGATTGCCTTAGTCGTGCAAGTTAAAGCCCGCATGCCACGAGCAACAATCACGAGCAGGGTCCAACCGCACGTGATTCGATAAAATAATTGGGATCCTAGATAAGCACAAGGCCGTATGAATTAAAACAATATAGTATATAGTAGCAGTGGACGTTCATATGATCGTAATTTATCTTCCTTGCATGGCTAAGATAATACGACATGTGATGGAGCCGTATTATTAAACGTTTATTTTACATATAAATCAAATAATTAATCAGCTCCTCAAATTTCCCCAAAAATATCATTTAAATCAGCTCTTCAAAAAAAACAAAAAATCAGAGTCAACAAAACATGCAATCTAGGGGTCTTGGTGAAGAAAATTAAAAGAAAGGGTTCAAATGTGAAATATGTCAGAGTTCAGAAGCCCAGTTAAATCAACTGAGGGTTTAATCGAGAGCAGAAATTAAAATTAAGAGCAAAATTGACTAGTTTTACAAGCTCATCAAACTACATATAAATACACACACACACATGCGCGATGCGAGATACACTTGACCAGGAAAAAAAAACTCTGAGATCTTAATTTTTTTTCTTATATATATTTATTTATAGGTGTTCAAACAATTTGGACTTAATTTAGGTGGACGATAAACAAAAATCAGTTTAAAAATATTATCAATAGAAAAATATTCAAAAATAAAATAAGTTAGAGTGAGTCAGTTTCTTTCAAATTAAGATAAGATAGGATAGCAGCTAAGTTAAATAAGACTATAGACAAATCTACTATTGAATGGGATTAAGAAGAATTTGACCGTTGCTAGGAATGTACAGTTCTGGTGAAGTAAAAAGGAAACCAGCTTCTTCTGTACACGAGCCTGTTGATAAAAAAATAAATTTTTAATATTAATATATAAATATGAATGTATAGATTAATACCAATATTGTTAATCTCATTACTAAAATAGCCAAAACATTTGATACTAGTTAAAAAATTATATATAAAACGGTGCAATCTGACCGTTAATATAAATGTATAGCTGGATTATAAACAGGTGAAGTAAAAAGGAAACCAACTTCCTCTGTACACGAGCTTGTTGATGATAAAAAAAAATAATTTTAATATTAATATATTAAAATGATATATAAATATCAGAAAATTATTTAAAAAATAAAACATCTCTAAAATATAAAAATAAACAAACTTTTATGATATCAATAAACTCTGATATCAAATGATGAACCTCTTGATTATGCAATCAAGAAACTCACATATAAAAATATCAATTTTTATAAAATTAAATAAATCAGGTTTGATAAAACTATAATAAAAAAATAAATTGTGTTTAGGTATCAACATTATTAAATTTGAACTTTCATCGAACAAATAGTAATTCACAAACAAAAATGATAGATTAATACTCGAATTCAGATGAATGCCGGTAAATTATTTTAATCCTTTAAACAAAAGAAAAAGAAAAAAGAAAATTCTCAACACAAACTTGCTGCTGTTTACAAAAAGTAGAGGTTAAACTTTACGTCCATGGCGGCAGGTCATGGTCGTCGCTAAAACAGGTTCAGCCGTGACAGGCACCTCGATTCAATGCATTTTTTTAACCGGACATCTATATTTAGTTTCATGGATCATGAAGAACAAAATAGGCAACTCGATGTTCATTAATTAATTTGATAATTAATAAATAATCTGATCCATTCACCTAATATGTTTTAGTAGACTACTCTTTATGATTGACTAGAAGGTTTAAGATACTCTTTATAATATTGGAGAAAGTTATTTTCTCATAAAGCTCAAATTAAATAATATAAAGAAACATACGAAATAATTGAAACACGTAATTTTCTTCTTTCACACGCACATGAGATTGATTTTCTTCAGGAAAAAAATGAAGATAAATTTATTTGTAAAGGTCAATTGGGCACACATCAAAGTCGTTTTACGACCGATTAATAAAGACAAAAAAAAGGACAACTTAATTTCCACATGATTGTGATAAGGAAAACGCGGTTAGACGAAAAGGACACCCAGCAAAATAAAGTATAGAAATATTATCCAATCAAATCCTCTAGATAGATTTTAAAAGTATATATATTCTAGAAGCCCTTCAAGCAATAATATTAAAAACAAAAAAACCCTTTCCCTTCCTAGCATGATGTGAAACCGTGTTAAAATGGTTGGGCCAGACCAAAATTTTCCTACTGGTTTTTTTTTATTTCACACACACTTTCTATATTTTTTTTTATATACGAGAACACCTCTTGATTGACAAATGTATTTTGTGGATTTAATTCAACAAATAAAATTTTGGTTGTACAGATTTTTATAAAGAGTATATATTCTAACTTGAATTCGAGATCTACTATGCAGATCAAAGATTCTTTATCATCGCGCTATACTTCTTAGAGATCACATTTTCTATACCGTTTAGCAACATGTTTTAAAAATATTTTTAATTTTAATTATTTTTTTTATTTTTACACCCTTCTCGTCTTTTCCCATCTCTGCCTATGTCGGTAATATTTATATTAATTCTTACGTTAATCTTTTCATAGGCCACAATTGTCACATCCCTTCTCATTTTCATACTAATATTACATTTATTTTTTAAGAAAATCAATAGCGGTAGAATGCATTGTCAGTCCATAAACACATATTTCAACTGAAGCCACCGCCAACATCCACGTCCAAGCTTTTACGCAACGCGTAGAGGATGATCGGAGTGCTACGCAGTGTCGAAAACCTAATTTACTAATAAGCTAATTATCACTATCAGGTATCAATTTCAGTCCTTTGAAGTAAAACGACTTGTCATTTCCTGCAAAATGCCGCAGAAACTGATTTGTTTCTTCTCCCTCAGCTTCACAAAATACATATCGTCAAGATTCTGGGAACATAAACCACAAGCTACGTTGCTATTTGCATGCAAGATGGATTCACGCGGAATTAAATATTTTTATAGCTTGTATTAATTAGATTTCACCAAGCTTATATTAAAAAAAATGCTGACCATCGAAGGAAACTATGGTTCTCAAGGCAAGATTTTACAATCCTAAATGCTAGAAAAAATAATAGAGAAAAAAATTAATATAGTCTAAAAATTCTTTCAGAGTTAAGTAGGAAAAACACTAGGGATCCAAAATTAATTACAAATATAATTAAATCAGCAAAAACGCTACATCAAGGTCTATTTCGAGGGCCTTTCCCTTTCCTTTCCTTTCCATGATCGATTATATCTTTTGACCAAGTTAAAACCTAATATAATAATCAAATAAAAAATTATAGTTGTTGTTATCAAACTGTATGTAAGACGTGCTTAGTTTCACATTAGAAGCCTAGAACACAAAACGTTTTCATGTATTTTCTCGTAATAAATGAAAAATGGTTTGATTAATAAATAATAATTTATTTATTTAGCCCCAATACTCGATGATACAATTCGTTTTAAAATTATGGAGGAGATTAAATTCTGGTCCAAATCCTGCATGCCCTCGATTCATTATCTTTAGAAAAAGAAAAGAAAAACTAGATATAGCATGTCCTTGGCATATCATTACACATATGACAATAAAATATAAATGTAAGCTTTACCAAAGATGGTGTCAAAAAAAGAGATTACCACATAGCTCCGTAAAAAAAACATATATAGAGTATATAAACAATAATCCCCTATGATAAATACTAAAAAATACACATGTGAAAAGGGATGTGTTGCACACATCCACGTAATGTATGAGTGAGGTCGTTAGAGTTGTCATCTAATTGTTTGGTTTAGAGTACCAAGAAAACCTAAGTATATTAGTCTTGCTAAAGATTTAAGAGTAAGAGACTAGTTATGACTAGGAAAGATATTAACATTTCTAATGCACCCTACCAGGGATAAGCTGCATTGTGCAATTTGATATGATTTAAACGTTTTGATAATTATCCTTGATAGACTCAAACTTTTCCAACAAATGTTTTCTTTTGAGTGCACCTTTGAAACTTTATCTTCTAGATAATGTGCTTTTGATCCCTATATCTTTTTTTAAGTGTCTCTTTGAGCTCCCATCTCCTAGATAATATGCTTTCTAGCCATATTGTTTTTCCTACTAAGTGTGATTTGAGCTTTCATCACCCAAATAGTGTTTTTTTTTGCTTTATATTAAAAAAAATTTACTGTGTCTTTTAGCCCACACCTCCTAGATATTCTCCTAGATAGTGCACTTTTAAGTCCTATTTCTTTTATTTTAAGTGCACCTTTGATCTCTTATCTTTTAGATAATGCATTTTATAATCTTATATCTTTGCTCATGAGTATGCCTTTGACCCCTCATTTCCCAAATAATTCACTTTATATCCCTGTCATTTCTTTTCTAAACCACACTTTCAAGCCCTAATTTCTAATGCGTTTGAAAGGATTGACAATCTTTTATTTAGGTAAATCTATAATATCTCATCATTTTGTCTTTACAAGCTTATTGTTTAAAGTCCCTTACGAGACTTCCACTACAAGAAAAGGGTGCCATTAGCAACGGAATTTTGCAACGGCAAAATTCCGTTCCTAAATTTGCATCCGGAAATTGTTTAGCAACGGATATTCCGTTGCTAAACGAATTGAAGAAATTAAAAAAAGGAAACAAGGATTGCAACGGATTTTCCATTGCAAATTTAATGTGCAACGGAATTTCCGTTGCATTTAGCAACGGATTAGCCATTGCAAAGTAACATACTTTGCAACGGATAATCCGTTGCAAATTAAAGATGCAACGCACGCGCCCAGTGAAAATTTTACGCATGTAACGCATCGTTTTAACTTTTTAAATTTAATATCCATTGTCTTCCTCTTCTTCTCTCCCGGTCGCTTGTCTACCTCATTTACTCACATTTAAGTTACTCATCAACCAATCGAACCACCTAGCTGCTCTCCATCTCTTCTTCCCGATCACCACTTTGTCCGGCGACGAGCTTCAGCTACCCAGCAAGCCCATCACCACCACAACGAAGATCATCCGAAGATACGGTCAACATTTCAAATTTTAAATTTCTGCTCAGTTTCTAAATTTGCTTATTTTCTAAATTTGTTTAGGGTTTAGGGAGTTTTGGGGGAGCTTTGTCATGGGTTTGCTTCGAATTTCCATCTATGCTCATGGGTTTTGACCAATTATGTGTTTTTGCCGAGAAATTGCATTCTGAACTTGAAGTTAATTGAACTGCTGTGTACACGATTGTGTGTGTGTGAGTGAGTGAGAGAGAGAGTAGGCTACTACGGTACTGTTAATATCTTTTGGCTTACAAGGGTATACTGTTTTGTCTAGAGATTAATACAGCGGATGAGAACAGTTAAGGGGGGTTGGTGAGGCAAAATTAAGCTGAAAGCCATTAAAATGAAATAGTGTTAACCTGAAGTATAACATTGCTTTATGAAACGGATCCAATGAAACCAAAAAAGCTGCGAGTTACTGTTTTATAAATTTGAAATTGAAAAACCATAGAAACAAGAGGTGGGTGCCTTCACGAGCTGAAAAGGAGAAATATACTATAGGAATTAGAGTCCACACATTTATTTACACATCGTACCCTCCCTCGCTTCAGCTGGTAATGAAACATGCGATCATGCATTAACATATCTTCAGAACTGCTTCATGTCAGTATGTGAGTCACCATTATGATTATATATATATATCGGCCTAGCTAGATGAGAAACAAATATGAATGATAGTTGTAGAAAATAGAAACTTTGAGTAATGAGATGTAAATTTCTTTATGAAGAAGATAAAACAAGCACATTTTTGTAGGTGAATGCAAATCGGAGGATCAATTTGGACATCTTCTATACGCATGGGTGTTTTTGAAACCTATTGCCAGGAATGAGTTATAGAATTTGCAGAAAAAGTTATATCAATAATGAAGACCACAAATATTATCGATTGCCTGGATAAAGGACCTATTTGGATCCAAAATGAAGATTGAAATACGATGATCAACGATGTTTGGTCCACCGATGGATTCCACAAATGATCCAAATCTTTAAAACAGAATCGATTGAAGAAAACAGATAGGAAAATAAGTACCCATTCTGCTGGCTCGGTTTTATTTGCATCATATCGAGCTAGTATGGTACGAAATGTTGTTGTTCAAAACTAGTAATTTAATTTGTTTAATATTTTTGTTGCTTACTTTTTTTTTCATGTTCGTAGCAAGATCAAGCCGAGGGGAAAGAACTTCCATGGGATGAGGTCTTTTCTGTTTTGCATCAAAAAGCAAATAAGACCGACACATTCATAGATAACAGGTCTAAAACAGTGGTGGTAAGTACTTATATTTTTTTTTATTTGTTATGATGTGAACAACAAGATCTAAATCTGACCTTTAATTAAAGGATTGGTGCACATAGAGAGCATTTCAATAGAGTTTTTACTTTTATTGTAATTAAAATTATTGGTGTGACTTTGACACCATATTTTCTAGCATATTTATGCGACATAAGAGAATTTTATGAGTGCAGTCATGTAAATTTTAAACTAAGAATTATTTAAAGCTTGGAGCCCAGTAGACTCTAGTAGTGGGCAAGCACATTCATGTTATATTATATATAAATGATCCTTACTCTAGTAAAAAGAAATTAATAGAAAGTTTATGTCTTCCATCTACATAAAGAAACCTTCAAGTCTGATAGTAAAAAAGAGGTATATTTTCTATTAATATTTCAATGTGTTTACAAGATTGTCATACTGAAATTATTTCACACCATCTCCGATTCTCTGTACGCGCAAAGGCATGCACGGGCATCTTCTCAAGTGGAGCAATGAGTCGTTCATGGGTCCAAAAAGTGGGATGATAACTGGAGTTCATTTGATTGGCTACGTTTTCTCTTCCAATTTCAAAGCTCTGCTTGCCACAATGGATAATGAAATTGGCAGGATAGGAATAGTTCTGAGAATAAATAAATAAATAAATAACCCCACAAATACACCAAATTCAGTAGACAATAAACCATCTTTAATCATTTTATTCGCATCACTTTCTCTCATGATGATGAAAGGTGGTATCTCAAGATAAATATTCAAAATGGTTTCATATTTTATATTATTTCCTCATAGCAATGCCCTAGCAGAAACCTTATAATCTGCAACCACATAATGAATATGCCTAGCTTTCTACATTGTTCGTGTAGTGTGAAAGGATAGCGAGTGCAGTTTTAGAGCACTTAGGTTTAGGTCTTTTTGAGTGCCTGTTTGGGACGGCGTTTCAACCGCCGTTTCCAAAAAAAATGATTTTTTTTAAATGAATTTTTTTTGGTGTTTTAAAATTATTTTGATATGCTGATGTCAAAAATGATTTTTAAAAAATAAAAAAAATATTATTTTGATGTATTTCTAAATGAAAAACACTTTCAAAAACAACTGCAACCGTCCTCCCAAACATGCCCTGAGTTTGACGGGATTGTTTGGAACTGGTCAACAGTGAAGCACTTAGGTCTCCACCACTCTCTTGCAAATATTTCAAATGTCAATAACTCCGAAATTAAAGTGATGCAACCCTTCACGCAGTCTATTGTTATGTTATCATTTCTCACTTAATATTTAAGTTTAAATGAATAATCGAAACAAAAGCTCAAGCTATGGCTATGAGAGTTAGAATCAATGAGTAAGTTCATACTTTTGGATTATTTCAAAAAAATAGAAAAGAAAAGTCCTGTAAGTGTGTTTTTCGTGTCTGAATTAAAAATATGTGAGTCGCCTAGAATTAACATTTAGCAAGCATTCTATTAATTAATATATTATTTTAAACAACATTAGCTAAACTATTTTCAATGGCAAACAGAAATCTCATGAATTCTCTCATTTTGATATGAATATGAAGTGGAATGCTATATTTTTTTTATAGTATGGTTTTTTTAGTAAAGTATTTATTTAACAGTTAAGATCTACAAGGACTTATTTAGTTTAGAGATTCTAATATTAATTGGATTTTATTAGCCATGTAAATTCTCTTTCTATAAAGATTTTAAATTTATATGTAATATAAATGACTAGCTTATAGATTAATGAAAAAAAATAGTTTTTTTTTAAGATATCAGAGTTTTTTATGCTTGTGCTTGAAAACCCTACTTTCTATTAATATTATATGCTATATTAGGATATTATATATTTTTGAAAAATAAAATAAAAATTTAATATTGATAATTAAAAATAATTCAAGAATGTTTTTTTTTTCTTACTGTGAAACCAAACAACAACAACAATAATTTGTTAAAAATATGGCCTTTTAAAACATTATGGGAGTCATATTTAGTTTAGTTGATGTCATGTATAACGTTATCAAGTCACCATTATAAGTCAGAGGGTGTTCAATCCTGTTGGGGCCATGTTGTCTACAAAATTATATAATTTCTATGTAATATGGGAGTACTTTTATTTGCACTAGGATAGATAATAATTGTGTAGGAGGAAAGTGTAGGCTTCGATTAGTTATATGTCAAAGAAAACATCCTGTAGTTGTAGTGAATGGAAACATCAGATTCGAGAAACTTCGAGGTTCGAAACCATCTCTAAATCGCAGGCCCTTTAAAATTAATTTTTGGCAGTAAAAGGGTGCTTGAGAATGTGAAAATATTCTTGAAAAAAATTAAAAAAATTTATTTTTATTTTTTATTTTAAATTAAAATATTTTGGTGTTCTTAGATCATTTTGATGTGCTTATGTCAAAAATAATTTTAAAAAATAAAAATATATAATTTTGATGCATTTCTGAATGAAAAGCACTTTAAAAAATAATTTCAACCACAGTTCCAAATATATACTAAGTTTTAAGTTTGATTTATACTAAAATATTGCACAATCATGAGGAGCCATTATGAAACATCTTTAAATATCCCAAAATAAAGTTTGATGTTACTTCTTGTTTTGTTCCAAAGGGTGTGTTATGCTAGTTGATGGCTTACGACTTGTACAACAGGTCTCGAGTTCGAGTCATGATATGTATTTTTTATAAAAGTTTTGAACAACTAGAATTTTACTCGTTCACTTGAACCCACAAAATATATTTTTAATGAGATGAGTTTCTTCGCATCCAAAAACAACAAGTTACTTCTTGTTTCATTGAACAGCTTTTTCAGCAATGAAAATTCTTAAAACAAGACTTTGCAATTATATTGAGGATGATTTTTTTGCACAATATTTGATTGTTGAAAAAAATATTGTTGAAATATTTTGAATAGATATGATAGTCAATGATTTTTATTCCCTAAAAAAACGACAAGCATAATTAAATAAATGTATAAGAATCTTTCATTATTGTTTTTATTTTATTTTAATTCAAAAAATATACAATCATAAATAATGAAATGTTTTAGTAATGCTTATTATAAATAGTTGATAGATATGAAGACCAATAAAATTAAAGTGGTGGATGTATTATTAAGATCGTTCTATATTTGTAGTAAGTTCTTACGTTATTTACATTGTTTGTAATAAACTTTGTATCATTTCATATTTTTCTTTGCACAAAACTCATATATGATAAATTAGAAGCATTCATCATGGATTTGAGATATGAATATATGACAAGTCAGTGGAAGTAAACCCATAAAAGGAATGCTTGATTTGTCAATAATTGTTTTGAGTGTATTTAGCATTGTGGTATATGTTATTTTAAAAAAAAAGTATTTTTAATTAAAAATATATTGAAATATTTTTTTATATTTAACATCATCACATAAAAATTATTTAAAAATATCTTGATTTTATACTTTCTCATAAAAATAATAATTTTAAAAAATAAACTCCTCAATACTTAAAAAAAGAAAAAATATTTATTTTGCTCAGACATTCCCAGTCCAATATAATTGAAGCCCAGCCATGCCCAGTCTCTTTACTTGAGGTCCTCTTCCTTACATAACTGCACCAAGCCAAAAATAAGAAAATTGGGCTATTGGATTGGGTCATTTGGAATTCATCTCCAGCCCCTCTTCGGGTTGATTTTGAAAATTGATTCAAAACTCAATTATGATTTACAAAGAAATTCAAATCATTCCTTACTTTTTCTCAAAACACGGCTACATATCAAGCAATTTTCTAGAATTTATTGAGTTTTTTCAATAATATATGGTATGTAGTGAAATGGTAGATTACACTTCTTCTCTTTTTTACCCTTTTCCAATTCTTTTTTTTTTCTTGATGAGATATTGATGAAGACATGTTTCAAAATAATGTTTATGTCTAATTTAAGGGAAAATTGAGATACATTTTTTAAACTAAAAAAAGGATCTTGTAATTCACCCAACAAACCCTTAAGATATTAACTCATGATAAACTCACAAGTTGACTCATGGAATCGTATGATATAAAATGTATTGGATCCAAATGGGTCATATTCTTGACTCATGATTTTTTTATTCAATTTTATTCGAGTTTATATTATATTTCTGTGTCGTGTAAAAAAAGACAATTTTAACAATCTTAGTTGTTGGTGTTATTAAATATAATATAATATAATAAAAAGCCATGACAAAGAAATTAGTATAAATGTAAAAATTCTTACAGGTATGTCTAACTAAAATTTAATTTGAAAAGAAAAATAATTAATGCATGCGAACTAATCTAAAAATATTTCAATTATTAAACATTTTTTAATCATTTTCACATATACCATAAATAAATTAATAGTTTTAGTAGAGTTTCACCTTTTATCAATTTCATCATTAATTTGAAAGATAGTAGAAATTTAAGAATGTTTAATTAAAAAAATATTTTTAACCCAATTAAAAGAAAAAAGACAGATAAATTAACTTCCTTTGTTACCTTGTCACTAGATAGTAGTTCTGTACTCTTGCAAGCTGACAGATAGTAGATGCAGTCGCCGAAGTTTCCTTCTTGTTCTCTTCTATTGCTTCCCTTCATTCTTTTGTTTCCTTCCCTTCCTCCTCAAGATAAAAAGGATCTGAAATTCTCTCTTTAAGATAAATTTTCTACTTTTCTCCAAATGGGTCTCTTGGATTCCCTTCTAAATTGGCTCAGGAGGTAAATTTCCTTTACTTTTTTTTATGTTGTGATTTTCTGCCTTTTATTTTGTGGGGTTTGTTTGCGCTTTCAATTTTGTTTGGTTGTTGAGAAAGTTTTGGAAAAAGATGTGAACTTTTTATTGTTATATGCTGATTAGTTGAACTAAATTTAATTAGTTTGTTGATAAATTATTGTGCTTAATATCGGTTTGGTTTGCTAGTGATTTTGAGGTGAAGAAAGTTTAGATTTTGATAGACCAGAAGTAGACTGTGATAAGAAAACATGTATGCAACATGAAATTATTCAAATCAGAAAAAAGATTTGGAGATTTTTTTTTTTTTTTTGGGGGGGGTATTTATTTTCTGTGATGGGCTGATATGCGGATTGTGAACTTTACATTTTACTCTTTAGTTCTCTCAATATTAAAATTCCAGACATGAATTTGTCACGGGAGAGCATTTCACTGTGGAGTTCTTTTAAGCTTTTTGTTTATTTCTTAAATAAAATTCAGAAACATAGATGAATGCTTGTTTGCAATATTTCATAAAGAAAGAGGTGCTTTTGGAAATTGATATACTAGATGTTGATAGTGCATACGCATGCAGAAAAGGAATAAAAAGATGAAGTTGTTGGAAAATACAGATTAGTATAAATGAATAGAGGATTTGAAGTTTGTGCTTTAACATGTAAGGGGAAAGATATAAAGCAGATGTCATACAAATATGAATAACTAATATATAATTTGCTGGATATAAAGAGAAGAGGGGGGCACTTTCACCTTGTACAACTTCATGAATTAGGAGTAGAAAGTCATTGCATCATAGAGTTTCAGGCTGTTTTTCAAATGGACAGTTGTTGTTCGTCTGTGGTTAATGCTATTGATCTTATCAAGATAATTAGGAGTAGCTGAAGATCTATCATATGCAAGAAAATACTACAGGACTGTGGTGGAGATAAAATCTTTTTAATTTTCTGTGAGATTGTCTTTGCTTGTGCTGCATATGATTAGATTACCGTCTCTTGAACCTGAACAAAATTGGCAGTCATTGTAGGAAGAGAAGGATAGGGGGTTCATTTATGTTCGTTTCTGGTTCTCTGCGACTTTTTGGCAAATACTAGTAGAAATGATCTTTTTGATTGGTGTCATAGAACATTTTGGGCTTAGGAAGAGCCAAACACCTTCCTAGTATGAGAAAGCAACTGTGGTCAAATGATTATGTTATGAACTCCTAGAATGTTGGTTCACATTCACTTGGGATGTTGTCGATTTATCCAAGTGTGCACAACTTCTTTTCATCCTTAATGCTGTTTGCAATCTGCTTGTACTTATTAACTGCAATAATCATTGCACATTACTTCTCCAGTGATTTTGCATTCTGCTTCTGACCCTGTGTCCATATCATCAGCTTATTCTTTAAACAAGAAATGGAGCTATCACTTGTAGGCCTTCAGAATGCTGGAAAGACATCTCTTGTTAATTCCATTGCAGTAAGTTGACACATACCAAACACTTATTTTGGGGTATTAGTGAGTGGCTCTCTTTTAACATTTTTCCTTTTATATTTACCAGACAGGTGGCTACAGTGAGGACATGATTCCAACTGTAAGTAACTATTCCTTGAACAAATCCCAAATAAAGCATTTGATGGTGTTTAAAAGATATAGACTTTTCCTACTATGAAAACCAGGTTGGATTCAACATGCGAAAAGTTACAAAAGGTAATGTGACAATAAAGCTTTGGGATCTTGGAGGGCAGCGGAGGTTTCGTACAATGTGGGAGCGCTATTGTCGTGGGGTCACTGCAATTCTGTAATAACATCCATTCTCGTATTCATATTTGTTAAGCCATTATAACTTCTTTGTATTTTTGTTTAATTGAATGCCCTACATATTAGGAACTAGCATGAAACAATATCTTTTAGTTCCAGGATGACAATCCAGAGTCAGAATCAGATATCGTAATCTGCATTTACCATCAAATTTAATCCATGAAAACTCTTGTTAACTCTTCTGATTATCTTTCAACAAGTTTTTTTCTGTCTTTTCTTAACTGCTATCGAATATTCTACCCTGATAGAGCGCTGGCCTGTGTTAGCTCAACTGATCTTGATGTGTTGTTTGAGATAGGTGTTGGTATAGACTATATTAGGCTTTTTTCAGTGCCTGGAGAGAAGTACCCATAAAGCCACAGCTCTTGTGTTTTATTTGTTGATTGTGCACTCATACACGTGCATATATTTGACTGCATGAGAATGTGTTTTACACTTCTCTTTCCCCCTAGAAAAAATGTACTTATAATAGACTGCATGCCTCGTTGAGCCCAGAATGCTTGCTCATGCTACATGGGAAAGCATCAATCCCCTAAAGAGAGAAGAAATCGGTCCCATCACACAAAATGAAATCCTAGTCATACAATTTACTATTATGACTGAAATTTCATCTTCTCCTCAAATTTAAAAAGTCATGTTCCTTTCAGTAATGGAAAATAAGGGAAGATGATAAATATTTTTTTTTAAAATAATTTCTCTAATCCCTATTGCTTTCAGATTCCATGTTTTCTTTTTCTATCACCTTCACTCCTTCAGTTTGTTGGAGCATTAGTGGATGATATCTGATGTTTTCTTCTCCCTGGTGTCTGTCTAATGGACTAACTCTTTTGTTTGTCTTCTGATTGATGCAAAGACAGGTATGTAGTTGACGCGGCTGATAGAGACAGCGTTCCCATTTCAAGAAGTGAGTTACATGACCTCCTAACAAAACCTTCTTTAAGTGGAATCCCATTGCTTCTTGTTGGCAACAAAATTGACAAGTCAGAAGCTCTGTCCAAGCAAGCTTTGGTGGATCAGCTGTGAGTTAGTAAACCATATTAGTCCTATGATTCTATGTACAGATTCCGTTTCAAACATCCCTCAATAATTAAATGTACTCATAATTTCCTATTTGCTTTATGCTGGGTGGTTTCAGAGGTCTTCAATTAATCACAGATAGAGAGGTGTGCTGCTATATGATCTCATGCAAGGACTCCATAAACATAGGCATGGTCATCGATTGGCTTATCAAGCACTCAAAAACAGCCAATTGATCAGTTGGTTTGACCTTCTCCTAGTCAATGCTCTCTTTTACATTAAAGGAGGTTAAGAATTTAAGCATAGATGCAGGGTAGGCGATATAGTGCTTCCTCGAGGAATTCGTTTATTGGTTTTCGATTCCTTGTTTCGTTCTGAATGCTCTGTACAGTACCATAATGATTACAGTGAGTTTTTCATGCAATTTCTCATAATTTATTTCCTCTTGTATTCTTGTTTGCTGAATTTGAGCAGGCCTGCTTATTTTGTTTGTTTTCTTCTATTTGGTTATGCCGGTATGATTACTACCCTGCTTATATTTACTGAAGCATGATGATAAATGTCCTAAAAAAAGAAAAGCATCACTTTATTGAAGTACAGAGGGATAGTATCATTTGTGCTTCTGTAATTCATGCACCCCTGGAGGTTTGGAGAAAGCAAGAACTAAAAGAATTTAAAAAAAAAAACCTCTCTTCTTGTAGGGGAGGAGCAGGAAACACTTTTTCCTTTCAGTATTTCTTCCGGCCATATGAAGAATGCTTTATGGATAACAGTCTTGATCTGCTCCTCCAGGGGACCCCTAAGAACACCTTCAATAATTGCAAATCAATGTGATAATTTATCCATCTTTTAGAGTAACAGGTGTGGCTTGGGATAGCAGAAATGTGAATGGTGGCTTGCGATTGCAGAAAGCTGAAAGATGTGAGCTGGGATCTGTTAAAACTTAGGATCAGTGGGCGAAAACAGGCTGTTGTGTCAACTAATTTGTAAACACAATATAACTTTGCTGGATTGAAAAGGTAACCTAATAGACAAGAGTACCAAATAGGGTTTCCTTTTCTTATATTTGTGAAAAGTAAATTAATAGTTTCAAAAAATGCAACCCACACGACAGTTGGTGTGCTAACCATGTCCTAAATCCCATATCAAATTCCCGACCAGAATATCATCCTTGTAATAAACAAAGTGCCACCCCATTAGGAGCTATTCTAATCATGGCTGCCTCTGCGTTGGAGACCTTGGTTCGTACAAATTGTAGACAAAAGCTATGGGAATTTCGTTGATGGTAAGCATCAAATACTTTATGTTTGTCATAGTTTTATTAACCAATGATTACAATAATGTTGAAAGATTTGCTACAATTTCCACTTGATTCTCATCAAACAAGGGAGCATATGTTTGACAAAACATTGAAAGTACAAATTTGTGATCTGCATAGGTTGTTTCCACGTTAATTCCTAGCAAATATAGGACATGTAAGGTAGGATACCAGATTCATTGAGTGATTTCCAAGGTTGGATAATTGGTTCCAGTTGTGTGTATTTTAAACAAAAAGTTCTAGGAAAATCGACGAAGATCTCGAGTTAGTTCAAGAAATATATGTTAGTCGTTGCTCAAATCTTTTCCCTGACTTGCCTTTATGGATTTGGTTCATGTCTTTAGTTAGGTCTTTTTCTGCTTTCATAATTCATAGTAATAGAAAGTTTGGAAGAAAAATCCAACAAAAAATATCATTAATTTAAATAGATAATACGTGTAGTTTAGTTTAGTTTAGTTTGTTTATATATATTAACAACAACCACTTTAATTGTAGTTAAAGTTTTTAAATTCAATCCAGTTCAAAGCTCAGATTATAGGCTAAGCAGATCAATCTAAATTAGCATCATCTCAAGATTTTTTTTTAAAAAAAAACAGCAAGCTAAATTTTTACTTAGTTGATCAAGTTTAATTAGATTAACATAACTTGATTTAATTTAAAATTTAATCCAAAACAAGTAGATTAAACGACAGGGTTTAATACATCTCTATTTGGATATGTGATCCACACAAACTGATAAATCTAAATGATACATGAGTATCATATACAATTCGAATGTTTAAATCATCGATTGAGATGATTATCTTTTCATTTTCCAAATCAAAAATCATTTTCAAACGTTGGAAAAGCTATTAGTTTTTCACTGTCAATTTAGCAAGGACATTTAACCTCACATATTAATTCTCTTGTGGATATTATATTGTCTTAACTTCGTCCCAAGAGTCACGACGTGGTGATAAAGAACTTCAGATTTGACTTATACGTCTTGATTTTGAGTCAGGACGTGCTCACCTTGTAAAAACCTGGAAAGGCAGGGGTTTTACTCGTTTAACCTGGACCCGTAAAACTGCCTAAAAGGGTAGAGTTTACTCCAATTTAAAAAAAAAATGGTCTTAACTTCGGATTTAATGATACCAGAAAGAAAAGGGACACAAGGATCTGAGCTGAAAATCTATAAAAGACAAACTCCATATGGTCCTACTCGTGAAACCAACTAATATAACTCAGCTTGAACAATTAGATTTGTACCAGAAGCGATTGCAGTGCGATTTTGATTTGAACATCGAACAGAACAGGACTTCATTCTTTGTAAAGCAACATAATACAACACAGTTTCAGCAAACCAAAATATGATTACTAGAAGCAAAGGCTGAGGATTATCTACAGAAAAAGTACTGCAGAAAAAGCAAAGAAAAGGAGCATGCTATCTTCTTTGAGGTTTGAAGAAGAACCCCATGACTAAGTGGCCTTTTTCAGTCAAATCTCTGGTTCAATCTTGTAAAACCTTTACCAACTGATAAGAATAGATAGGGAGATGCAAGTTGTAGAAAACACAGGAGGGTAAAATCATTGACAGACCTCGAGGAAACATGCCAAGTTGTTGATTGCTAGAAACAATGGTAAGGAAGTGACCAAAAATGGTAAGCATGAACCGAATCACTTCAATCTTTAATTATGAAGTGATTCTGTCGAAACTAATCACCAAAAAAAACTAAACTCTGTTCTGAAATGATGTCAAGGGCTGTTTCCCATTAACATGAGTGGCAAGAAATATGCTCCTGTCTTGATCGATATATCACAATGAGAAAGAAAGACATGACCGAGTAACTAAGGATGGAGATGACCCTTAATTGACAGAGCACCTGCCTCTCAAATCATGATTGTTTATGATGCCTTGATTACTCATCTCCTATTAAAAAAAATAAAAGCCTGCGGGATAACAAGTGAAAGCTAGCATTCATGATTTACAAAATCTGGCATACCAAAAGCTTAAAATTCATGGCCAAAAGTTGTCAAAGGAAATGAGGTTTAAGGGATTACAGGACCATGTACTCAACTGAGATAATTTGCTAGTTATTCACACTTTCACACAGCCAAGAAAGAATAATATTGTTGGAGTTCTCCTATCAAATACAGCATCGAAGGTAAGTAAAAATGCAGGAAGTAAACTGCAGCTACGAAAACAGGTGAAGGAGAAATGAACAGGAGGAAAAGGGAATGGAGCTCACAAATAAGATGAACCCGAGAATAAACAAACAAATGAAGCACTAATGTATGAAAAAACAGGAAACACTGAAAGATTTCGGATATTTTTGTCATTTAAGAAGATGGTGGTGCATCTGAATCAACCCAATAAGTATGTTAAGAGGACTTGTCATCGTAAATGTCATGTTCTTGCGAGCTAGAACGGCAAAGGTCCTCCATCAGGCTTCTCACCTTGGACATTGAAGGGCGGTTATCAGGATATTGAGCAGTGCAATCGGTTGCAAGCTGTAGGAGCTGAACCATATCCTCCTCCACAGTCTGGTATCGAAGAAGCTCGGAATCAAACACCTCAGCAGACCACTCTTCTCTGACAACAGATTGGACCCATCTCGGAAGGTCGACACCCTCATCATTCAATTGCGTATGTGTCGGAGCCTTTCCGGTGAGCAATTCCAGCAGCAATATACCAAAGCTGTAGACATCAGCCTTTTGGGATACTTTACGAGCGTCTGTCACTTCTGGAGCACGATAGCCATCGATGCGGTTGGGAGTGGGGGTAGGACCTGCTAGCTGTGCAAGGCCGAAGTCAGAGACGCGGGCTTCAAACGAAGTGGTGAGGAGGATATTTGATGACTTTATGTTTCCATGAGAGTTTGCAGGGCCCTGAGAGTGGATGTATGCAATCCCTCTGGCAGCTCCAAGAGCAATGCCAGACCTTGTCTCCCAATTCAATGGAGTCCTGCCAGAACCTTTATTTCCTGCAGTTGAAACCAAATGTTATAACAAACAAAAGCATAGCCAGCATTGCATTTAGTTTACCTTAATCTGCTGCTCATGAATCGCAATTCTCAACATTATCATTATCAAACAGTCTCAAGACAGATTCAACTATGAACTGCGGTTGTCCAAATATAACTATTCTCTCAAGGCAGTTTAAGAGGACTTCAATTGTCAACTATCCAATGAAACATGATTTCTATCAGATAAAAGCATAGTTTAGGATTTTGAATTACATGTGGTAAATTTCATTCTGCAAAATGCGATTTCCAGGTAGGAGTTACATGACAGAATTATACAAAAGTATCAGCAGTGTCATTACATGAAACAAGCATGTCAGAATACCCAAAATCAAGTGATTGCTCTTGAAAGATAACAGGATCATATACCAGACATGTGCAAAACCCAACAATCAAGATGGTTAGGAAAGAAAAAAAGGAGAAATTATAAGGAACCAAAAAGGGAACAAAACATTATGAAAAAAGAAGGAGATGCGCACCATGCAAAAGTGCAGATAAGCTTCCCATGGGCATGTAATCATGAACAAGAAGCTTTTCATCCCGGCTGTAATAATAAGCCCTCAATGGAACCAAATTCTCATGGTTCATATTTCCAACCCTTTCAATCTTCTCTCTGAATTCCTTCTCCGGTACCGTTACATCCTTCAGCCTCTTCACCGCCACAACCAACCCCACATCCAAGGCGGCCTTATACGCAGTACCAAACGTTCCCTTCCCCAAAACCTCGGCGGAAGCTTTCAACAAGTCCTCCAAATCAAATGCCCTCGCCGCGTTCCCAAAGAACACCAGATTCTTAGTTCCCACTGCTCTTAGCTTCACTTTTCACTACCGCCCCAGTTTGCCCTGCACGCACATTACCACTCCTCCCTGCCGCCTTCTCGCCGGGGATCTCAGCTTCTCTCTCCCTTGGCTGCTCAACACCTTTAGACCCTGCTTCTTTTCTCTCTCTCTTTCGTCGACGCAAGAAGATCAAGATCAGTACAATTAACAAAAATGCAATCACACATCCAATAACAATTCCAGCATTTGCTAAACCAGATAACTTATCACCACCACCACCACCACCACCACCACCACCACTATCCCCATTTGAAGTGCCATTGCAAGAAGCCAAAGGTACCCCACAAAGCAAGGTCCCTTGAAAAGCACTTGCAGGCTTAGTAGACAGCTTCTGAGGAATAGGACCGGTCAAATTGTTAAGAGAAACATTGAATTGATCAAGTGGCAAATTCAAGTCAGGAATAGAACCAGTAAGTTGATTCCCCTCCAAATACAAAGTATCCAACCTAGTCAAGTTATTAAAACTTGGAGAGATCACACCAGAGAAGTTATTGTTAGCCAGGTTTAACCTTACCAAGTTCTTTAATTTGAACAGGAATTCAGGAATCTCCCCAGAAAAGAAGTTCCCTTGCAAAAAAAGATTACGTAGAGAAATAATATCGCCTATATCAGCTGGAATTGGCCCTGAAAGTGCATTGAACCTCAGAGACAGTGTTTGCAAACTTGTTAAATTTCCAAGTGCAACAGGCAAATGCCCTGAAAATCCCTTGCCAGGTAACTTTAAATAAACAACCGTACTGTTCTTTTGGTCACAAAACACTCCCATCCATTGACATGGATTCTCTGACAGGTTCCACAAAAGTGATCTGCCTCCAACTGCATCACGTAGAGTTATCAAAGCTGCTCTCTCAGAAGCTAGATCTGACTCCACGGTAGATAATGAATTCAATGAGAGAAACACAAAGAAAGCTATTGAGACTAAAAGAGTTGGTCTTGGCTTCATTTTTTGGTGGCAAAACCAAAAATGAAAACCAACCAGGTATATATAATATATCTTTCGATTAACTATAAGAAGTGTTTTTTCTTAAGGTTGTCTTTGGTTTCATCAAGTTTAGGACAGAATCAAGAAAGTTTTATATGGGCATTAGAAGGTTCTCAAAAATGGAAATGGGGTAGTGTGAATTCTTGAATTTTGTTAAGAATTGTGTTTGTGAATTCTTTCAACTCTTAGACAGGTGGTTGTGACCCTTGTGGGCAGGGAGGGGGGGTGTTAAAAGCCAAGCCGAGACAATTGGAAGGTAGAAGTCATTTCCTTGGCTGATTGACTGTTGTTATAGTTTAATGATACAGTCCTTCCAAGACGGTAATGACTATTATTATTGAATAGTTTTTTTAAAAAAATATTATCATTCGATTTTAAATTTATGAATTATTTTTTATTAGTTTTTATTAGGTCATCTCGATCTCGTGAATTTGAATTATTTTTTTGAATTTTTTAATTTTTATTCATCAATATTAAATTTATTGGGATTTGAGTTTATAATTTATTTTGATTAGTTTTATATAGAGTTATCATGATCTCATGATTTGATACATGAACTGATAAATTTATCCAAATTAATCTAAATTCATCCAATATATTGTTTCATCATTAATGCATATTAAAATAATTTTATTTTAAATATTTATCTTAAATTAAACTATATTGTTACCGGTTATCAGAGTTTTTTTTTGGATCACTAAGACAATATAGTTATAACAAATTAATTTTCACATGATTTTTTTTCTACTATAAAAAATAATAGCAATGTCATAATATTCACAAATGAATCGCAGATCATATATTTAGTTTTTATTAAACTTATGTATTAAAATGAATTTATTTTAATTATCCGGTAATAAACTATTCGATTTTGGACCAGGTGTGATTAGGAATTCTCTTTTAGTGTAATGTTTTATTAAATCCAAACATTAAATAATATACCATGAAAAAAAAACATGTAAATGAGATTTTAACAATTAGAATATTCCTGTATTAACGCTTAATATGTATACATGTCTTTAAATTAATACATTTAAGAGAACTGTTTTTTCTTTTGATTTTTCTTGAATTTAAATTTTAATATGAGAGGTGCCATTTTATAACTCGAGTTAAGTTTGGTAAATGGGGGGTTGGGGGTGTTAACTGAGTTGGAATTAATTGTAGATAAGAAATTGGTAAGAATAATGTGAAATGAGTCCCACACACGTTGGTGACTAATGAAAGTAGCTAAGCTAATCTTGAAGTGGGGTTTGAATGCAACTAGATATGTAAATATATTTATATTTAATTTTTTATATTTTTAAATTGTGTTGATATTGCTTGTTATTAGATAGATCAAAGAAAGAAAGAAAGAAAGAAAGAAAATTGCTTGCATCTCAAGCTTTTTTTTATAAAAAAAATAGTTTATATTTATTTTCTGGTTTTATTTTCATGTTTCTAATCAAATACATTTGTATGTATTTATTTGGAACACTAATTAAACGCTATTCTATTGTGTTTGTGGTACAAATATAATGGAAAAAAATAAAACAAGGTTAGGAAATTAAACTAGGTTGCCAGATTTTATAATTAATTCTAAAATTGCTAGGATTATTCTCAACCACTTAAAAAAAGAAGAAGGAAAAACAATATTCAAGCAAATGTCGCTTGCCAAGCTGTCTCTTTTCACTGTATATATCGTTTAATAAGATGAGAAAGTAGCTCGTTTTTAATATATTTTCTGGGCAGTTCATGAAAATAAAGCAGCAAGAAGTAACTTGTATAGTGGTCTTAATGTCTTTCATCACCATGCCCCCAGCAAGTTTTTCATTTAATTAATTAATTTATCACCAATCGAGCACAAGTGGGTGTTTTCATAGGGTGTGGTGTGATGATAAAAAACTTGCAATTTGTACAATAAATCTCGAGTTCGAGTCAAGACGTACATCTCTTATAAAAATCTAAAATAATTGAAGTTTTACTCATTTATCTAAATTTATAAAATATACTTTTTAGAAAATAAAATTTTCTCGGGCATATGAACTTTCTAAGATGTTATTGAATCCACGTTAGACATGCACAACATGCTTAAGCAAGCAGAAAATCAATTAGAGGACGGATGATTTTGTTGTCTTAAATTGATAATGTTCAATGCTAGCTGATATAATTTTAATTTCAGTTGGAATTTTATTTATTTATTTTAATCCATAAAATACATTTTTCAAAAAATAAAATTTATTTTGGCATATAAACTTTCTAAGATGTTAATGAATCCATGTTAGGCATGCACATCATGCTTAAGCAAGTAGAAAATCAATTAGAGGAGGGATGATTTTGTTGTCTTAAATTAATAATGTTCAATGCTAGCTAACATAATTTTAATTTCAATTATTGAAATGAGATGGATTTATATTTCATAATTGATATCTAAAATTAAAAGATATTAAGAAAAATATGAAAATTCTAGTAATTAAATCGAGGAATGACATCTGGCTTTTTGTATAAAAAGGTTTTGGAATAGATTCTCGCTTCCTTCTTTTGTTGGAGGCTTACCTTCTTATTCCTCTCTATCTCTCCACTTCAATTTTGATTAATTAATTTATTTATTGATGAAAATTAAAATTATTTTAGTTATTTTAATAGTAATCAAACTGCACAATTGATTCTGTCAAATACAGGTAAACTAGTCAAAATCAACTCCAAGAATTTTCTTTTTCTTTTTTATTCAAAATAATATCGTTTTATTTTTTAAATACATATATATATATATATACACTAAAATATTAAGGTCAATTAGCAACTTTGCTATTCGATCATATTTAATAACCACTTTTTTTATTTTTTTCATCTAAAATCTTTATTATGATCCTCTCATATTTTAAAAACTGAATTTAAAATCTTTATTTTTCTTTGAATGTATCCATTTAGAAATCATATCTTTAAATAAAAGAAAAATGCTTCTCATTAAGCTAAATGCTATTTGACCCATTTATATATGATATCATTTTCTTAATTAAAAATCAAGAAAAGAAGTGCCCAAACAAGGCATCATTAATCAATTCAAATTTATTATGAAGAAAAGAAGAGAGATTTCTTGGCAACTGTCATGATCGTGTTCGACAGATTCCTGACCACTTCTTCGGTCTTACAAATTTAGTTAAAACGATACCATTGGTCGGTCACGAATATAAAACACACAGCTTTTTGTACCTTATCAGTCTAAAATACATTGCTTTTTTCTTGTTTTATGCTGCCCAATGAAAAGGTGGCGATTTGACGTGGCAACAGATGGCTGGACAAATCTCACGGTACTGTGATGCTTTTGGTTCTGATTGGGTCGTCAAGACTCAAGAGCGGTTCAACTTTCAATTTGATTCGACACCTTTGGGGACCGCTTGGTTTGGTCCACATGTTAGTCGTGCAAGCTGAGATGAAAAGTATTTTTATAAGAATGTTTTAATTAAAAAAATATTAATATATTATAATTATAATTTTTTTTATTGATTCGAACCTTTTGACAAGTGGATACCCTTCACGAAATCAGCTTCTTTTTTGACAAGTGGAAGTCCTTATAGTTCGATACTATTGAAACATTCCATCCTACACTTTCGAAAAGGACAAATAGATCCTTGAAATTTTGGATTTGTGATTGTGAGAAGAGTTCATTCTTTCCCACAATTCTATCAAAGTCGAAGTTATGTGCATGCCAATTCACCAATTAATAAATATTTTGGGTTTAACAGGGTTTGAATTCTACTCGTTTCATTTCTTTGAAATCATCATTTCTGGTGTAAGAACAAGTGATATATACAACTAAATTTTTTATAAAAAAAATATAAAAATCCAAAAATTTAATCGAGGTACACAAGTTAATCTGGGCATCTGATTATAAAAAAAAAAAAAGAAATTGGATGGAGAGATTTAATTTATATTTATACTATAACTAAGAAATAAATATATGTATTTCGTAGTATTAATATAACAATGCTTTATTTTTTTATGTATTTTAATTAATTCTATATATTTTGAAATTAATGATAATATATATTTTTTTAATAATTAACATATTAACAATAACAAAACTCAAACCTGAAATTACAAAAAAATAAAACTTTGAATTCCAAACTTGTATCACCGATAAACTATTAGTTGCCTTGCACCGATCAAAATTTATGTGGAAGGATTAGTGGTAATGATAAGCCACAACAGTTTTGTATTCTGAAGGAAAGTTTCTGGAATGACAACACTGTAAATAGCTATTAAATAGAGTGGTGGCTCGCTCCATGTCCCAAACGTTTTAAACGATTTTTTAAGGTTTTAAGAAATATTTATACAATGACAATACTTTTTTTAAAAAAAAAGAAAAAACTCAAGATTCCAAGTTAAGTTTTATTAGTTTGATAATAAAACAAGAAATAAAATAATACAAATTTATATTAAGTTAGATCAAACACTTTTTAATATATGAAACATATAAACTTATACATGAAATCAGATAATTTCATAAAATAATAGAATCATAAAAATATCTTGATAAATATATCTAAGCAAACCCATTCCAATACCTAAAAGGTCAACGAAATTCTGATAAATAAAATGGTAGGAATAAAATAAAATAAATCTCAAGCAAAATAATTAAGATATAGAGGGATGCAATTAAAAAAATAATTCAATCAAAGTAATAATATAAAAAATATTGAGGAATGTAATTGAAAGAAAAAAAAATCTTAACAATAAGAAAATGAGTATTAAATTTGAAAAGTAGAAAAAATAAATTAGGGTTAAATTAAAGAGTTTCAATCTTATAGATTATTTAAAATAAAATAAATAGAAATCAAATATTAAAAAAAAACTACTTTAAAAAATATATATAAGAAAAGCCTCTAAAACTGAGGAGATGAGAAGAAAAAAAAGGATAAAAAATGATATATGATATTTCAAGTTCGAGTCAGGACAAACATATGTAGCAGATCTCGAAACAATCATAATTTTGCTTATTCACTTAGATTCATAAAATATATTTTTTTCAATAATAAAATTTACTCGTATTAAAAAAAAAGTTATTATCAAAGTTGCTTTCACCGTCTTATTTCGATCCAGACAAATTTTTGAGTTCATAGAAGGAGAGATCGATGTATACTTCGCCGGCAAGTAATAAAATATAAGCAAGGAATACTCGAACACATGAACACTTAATTGACAATCTTGTATAATTCCACATTCAAGACGCAGACAAAATTAATTAATTCCTCTTGGTAATGTGAAAGATTGATAATTTTTTGTTCACTAACATATACTTTTCTTCTGATAGAAGAAAGGGAAATTAAATCTTTAATTTGAATACTCTCCTTGCAACATGGTTCATGCTTGACATGGATGTTAAACTCAATTTTATTTTTTAGATTAATCTGAAAGATTCATGATTTAAAATCTAATTTAATGAAAGTTTTAGCTAAATCAGATAATATATTAAATGACCCACTTAGATTTTTTTATTAAATATTTAACTTCATTAAACTCAATATGACCTCTTCATGGGAAGAAATAAATAAGATAACACGATTTTAATTTAAAAAAAAACTATTGACTTTAACTTATAATGCTAAGTATATGACGATAACATAAAAATATATAACATATGTTATAGATGACAAGAAATTCCTATCTCTTGTGCTATTTGCTTGGATCAAAAGAATGCGAGTACATAAACATATTGTTTGTACTTGGATCCCTTAAGGGATGTGAGAAGACTATTTTCTAATTTATATTATGCTTTCATGTAGAAGCTAGCACGCTGTATTTTTCAAATTTATTCAGTATATTGAATATCCTAATCAGAAGTTCCAAGGCTCTTTTCATCTCGATATAGTAAATACGCGTGACCCTCGTGGAAATTTCATGAAGCATGATGATGCATGACATTTTTTCAATTAACAGAGAATTTATATGGTTATATTATGTTAATGTTGTTGCACGGGTAATTTTTGATGTTCTGACTCTTTTTTTTTCCGATGCAAGAAAATTTTATTTTATGGGTCTAAATGAACGAGTAAAATTTTGGTTGTCCCAGATTCTTACAAGGGATGCACGTCCTGACTCGAGCTCGAGACCTGCTACGCAGATCACAAGTCTCGTGTCATCATATCACGCCCCTTAAAGACGATGTTCTGACTCTGATAATAAGTATTTTTGTTTTTTATATTATCATTTTATATATAAATTTAAAGATAGGTCACGAGAAATAATTTTTTTATATATGAATATAGAAGTAATTGGTGTATTTAGAATTATTTTTTTTTATTTTGTTTAAGTGTGAAAGCTAGTATGGTCTTAAAAAATAAAGTTATTGGATGAGAAAATCAATAAAAAATATTAAATTTCCCGTTTGATTGATATTCACATCAATGCTTTTCATCGAAGCTTTATCACCTCAAATACTTTATTATTACAAATAATTTATCTCAAACACTAGTTAAAGAACATACACCAACTACGATTGGTCGACATTGAAACAAATGGCTATAACCCAATCATGTCTTTTGAATTCATGTTTAGGACCCCTCGAAAAACAGTTTCCAATTACATGATTTATTTTCTCTTTTGAAAAGACAACTAATCTTAATCATAGCATCACCCAAGGTTTGATTTCTCACCAAATAATGATTAATCATGTAATTTTTAGAGGCATGAACTATTGTATACACCAAACTTGAAATGGGCTTTAAGGAAAAGACAGCAACCACAAGGCATCATGGATATGTCACCAGCCACTATTGCTATGACAACGAACGAGCATGCCACCATCCTCGTGAATCAAAGCTGTCAATTTCGTTCTGTTTTGTTTGGAACGGCCGACATGTTTCGTGTCATTAAAAAAATTGAGATAAAACGGCGTCATTTTTGTCTCAGTTTTAATTTTGGACTGTTCCGGAAATTCCGGTCAAATTTCAGCCGGAACGTCTCGGTACCGTTTCGGGTGTACCGTTCGGCCTTAAAATCCTCTTTATTTTTGATTAACTTGTGATTTTTTTTTCTAATTTTGAGATTATGTTTGTTTGACTTTGTGTTTATATTGTATAATTTAAAGTGAATTTAACTTGAACTTTAATTATGCTTGTTAAATTAATATTTTAATTTTATATATATATATATATATATATATATATATATATATATATATATATATATATATATATATATATATATATATGAACAGTACAACTCCGAAACAGCACACTGAAACGCTCGAAACCGAAATGTTCCGTTCTAATAGAAAAACCAGAACGACAACCGAAAAGATACCGAAAAGGTATTGATAACCTTGCGTGAAACAATGATTTCCCTGCTCCTAGAAGATAAGCATAAGCTCATCCCATGTAAAGCTGTAATAAATTCTTTTTCTATTATTATTATTATTATTATTTCTTGAGAAAAAATAATTTGGAGAGTAATAAATTATCCATGATGTTATTTCAAATCTTATTTGTACATCTAAGGTTAAAAATGCATTTCAAGACTGTTTTCTTCGTCTTCTTTCGTTGACCATCGTTTGACTTCTTGATGGCAATGTTCTATGTTAATTGAAACACAGCCTCTTAAAGAGTAGGGCTCGCCATCGTGCCTGGCTGCCAACCAATTACAGTTAAGCTTTTACAGATTATTCAATAATATTTCATTATCATTCGAGGACTTTAGAGATGGTTTTGGGGCAATTTAATGATAACTAACATATTTTTATATCCAACATTTCATCAAGCTTAAGTATTCTAGATGATTCTAGAAACCTTGTTTTATATAGGGTTTAAACTACATTAACTTTTCAAACAACGAGAAGGTCTTGTGATAAAATATAAAAATTATTGTGCGAGAATTGCAATCGTTCCCTAATTGAATCATGATTATTTCTCATATTTAGTTTATTATTTAACTATTTTAAAAACTATTTTATTATTTTTGCAGGATATTTTTACCTATAAGTTAGATTATTTAACTTGTATTTAGTTTTTTATTTTTAAAAGATAGACTTTGATAGGCTATATTATGTTTTTTTTTAGTTTCCATTTTATTCCATGGTTGTTGTAATTTCAATTTGCAATTAAGATAAATATAAAAGAAATCGTAAGAGGGTAAAAACTAGGGTTCGCCAGAAATTGTATTGTCTGATCGTCTTGGATTTGACAACTCAGAAAAATAATATTTATCAAGTTGACTATTAGGATATATTAGTGTCATATCTGGATTTGTTTTTAACTGATAAGCTCTTCGTTACTACCCGCAGATCAATTCGTGACTCATTAATTTGAACCCTGATCATTTGTTTATTTTTGTGCATGTAATTTTGGAAAATTTTTCAATCATCATCGTCGAGTAGATTTGAACCTGCTAGTAATGGTGATGTTTCTCCCTGACAAAGAGAGTTGATGCTGCGGTGTCGTGCTGTCAATTTTTATGTTTGTGCTGCTGAAACTTGATCATTGCACGAAATAATATTAAAGAATAATATAAATTATATTTTAATATTTTATGTAATAACTTAAATTCTTAGAATAAAATTAGTTTTTTGATATAGTATCAGAGACTTATTGACTCAGATGTTTACGAGTTTCGAATCTCATCATCCCATATTTTATTTGATAAAAAATCAAACACAAGATAATGTGAATTAATATAAATTTCACACTGAAAATATTTTTATATGAAAAAACATGTTAGAAAACGAGTCTTTGCTCTGGACCTCATCTTTTGCCACCCTCACCTCTTACGTGCAAAGTATTACCATCTTCTACCTGTACCTTCATGTCGTCTCTGTTAAATCCTGCACAGAACCAGAATGAATCATACATCAAGAACGAAGAAAACCCATCACAGTTCAATTCTCAGAAAGTAAAGAATTCATTGAATTACTCAATCAACTTCTTTGTCTCAAGATCTTACTAAACTATCTAGGAGTTATTTTTTGATAAGAAGGATGAGACATGGCATTTATTACGTCATAATACGTTCTTCAGCCGGAGCAAATCTCCATAATATATATCACCATTTGCTCTGCCGGCGGGGGAACATAATTATCTTAAAGTAAACAAAACTGTTAATTTTATTATATACACTAATAACTCAAAAGGCATTCATAAAGGCAAATTGAGTTAATATTTTTTATTTTATTTTTAAAGGGTGTTTGGAAATATAATAATAGTTACCTGTTAAAAGTATATTTTACTAAAAAATATATTAAAATAATATTTTTTAAAATCTTTTTTGAACATAAACACATTAAAAGCAATCTAAAAATAATCATTTAATCAAATTGCTAAAGCTTGAATGGATCAATATCTAAAAGTCAATTCAACTAAAAACTCAATTTAAATCAGCCTATCAATACTAAAAAAAAATTTTAAATCAATTTATTTCTCCAAGCTAGATTTAAAATACATAATCGTGAAAGAGTATACTTGCTTTCTAGATTGGAGTTCTTAGAAATATCATGAAGAAAAAAAATACTTTTTGAATAATATGCTCGCTACACCACAAGCTATCAGTAAAAGACATTATAAAAGAGAACAATTTTTGTAAGGAAAAAAAAGAGTAGGGTATTATTTAATTGAAATTACTCGTATATAAAAAGGGGAGTCCTTGTGATTTGTTTTTTCCTATTTTTTATAATTTGAATTCTACTTGAAATTCAAATTAATATTTTTAAAAATAATTTCAACTTCAATTACAAATGTTTAAAATAGGTTGGTAATGTTAAAAGAAGGGGGAAAAACAAAACTTTTCATCCTTGCTCTTATGGAAAATTTTGGTCTAAGCCCATTAAAAGCCCATGGCATGATCATTCAAAGTTGCTAGATGGGCCTTTCTTAGAAAAGAGTGACTGGCCTGCCATAGATTAATAATAGCAACACGAAAATTGCGAGCACTTGATGAACGTGGTGGTACAGCATACAATCATGCTGGTTATGAATTAGGATATGACTCTTTATTTTACCCGTGTGTGAGACATTTCTTTTTGAAGAAAATAAATAAACATACAAGCTCTTAACTTGTTTTTCAAAATTCTAATTATAAATTAAAAAAATCTATGCATGTGTTTAATTAACAACTACATATATCAATAAATATAAAAAATAATGTGTTAGCATGTCTAGTCAACTCGCCTAGCTACATGTCGAATAATTATTATTTTTTGCAAGTTATTGTGATTTTGATAGAATCAAATTTATTTTTGCAGCCAAATCACGTAAATATATAAAAGTATTTTTCTGTAAAAAGGGAAGTAACCAAGCCATTATAGCAATCGATGGCTATATTTCTTTTGTGCTTTTTTGTATTATTATTAATGTGAGTGTTTGGAATAATTTATACGCACTTCAACTAATTTCACGAGCCATAAAATCAACGATCATATAAATTTAATTTCTAGTAATGATTATATTAACAATCGATTTCTTTTCTTTGGTGTTTTTTTAGTTAGGATATATAGCTTTATTATGTGAGTCAAAGCAAATTAGGGTTAATCCTTGAGAGGTCACAATGTTTTGCTAGCCTTTACAAGAGAGACACTTTTCATTCACGAACACACTATATCTATTAACACAAAACTCCCGATCATTCACTCTCTCTTTGCTTCCCTTCACTTTAGTTTCTTCACCTAATCATTCATACCAATTTTTTTTAATTTAAATTTTTAATTATTTTTTAAAAAAACACAAGGTAAAACACCGGCTATATATCTATCAACACAAAACTCCCAATCATCCATACTCTCTCTTCACTTTAGTTTCTTCACCTACAAGTTCCTATCACCTTATGGGCCCAATGTTGGATCATGGTTGCTAATTTGGATAGTGTTTTTAATCATAAAGTTATGGCTACGAAAGCCATGATCACATGAAGAAGTTTGCTACCTTACAGGATGTCGAGCAAAACCACTAATTGAAGTCCCATCTTAATGAAAGATACCTCTTAATTATATGATCTTTGTTGTCATCGTGCGTGGCTGAAAAGCACTGGACGATGGATTTCAGCATATACTGCATGATTCTTGCTTTTGTTGGTCTCCAAATTAATTAATTATGCCTGCATGTAATCCACCATGGTGCTAGCTATCATGCATTGCAAAGATATCCCTTCGATTTGGTACCAATAATCAATCCCTAGTTGATAATTATGGGATTTTCATGTGTTTTGGTCTGGTTAACAGGGTTCCCTCTCCAAATCATAATTATGCAGATCAAAATTCTTGGATTGGTTGATGCAACAAGCTTTGAAATTACTAATGCATTAACTCGTATTTTTCTCATGGAACTAATTGGATCTTGATTGAAAAAGTACTCTCTTTTTCTCTAACTACGGATAGAGAATAGAGAATATAAGTAACCCAACTATATACCTCTGGATAGTTGTTGAGAATTGAAGTGATTAAATGATACACCCATTTATATATATATATAATATGATTATATCATTTATTTTTTTGTGGCTCACATGCTCATATCAAATTAAAGTGCAACAAGGGTCTTTCTCAAGGAAAAAAAGAGTGTAAAAGGGTCTGAATTTTATTTTATTCAACTTTTCTTTCGAGAAATTCTTTAAAGATGCTTTTGTTTGAAGAAATAGGTGGAAGCTTTAAGCTCGAGATCCAATTTTCCCGAAAATCACACACACAAATCGTCTTTCTATAGCAGCACAAGAGTAAATTTCTTAAAAAGTAAAGAGAGATTTAAAAAGAAGAGCTAGGTCTACAAAAGTTCAATAGAATAAGGCACACAACATGATTTATTTATTTTTATGCGAGGAAATCTCATCCTGAAAAACGCACTTTGTGAATCAAAGTGAGAGATTAAGTGTATGTTTGAGAATGTGATTGAGAATGATTTTGAAAATGTTTTTTTTTATTTAGAAATGCATCAAAATAATATTTTTTTTATTTTTAAAAAATCATTTTTGATATCAGCACATCAAAATGATCTAAAAACACAAAAAAAAATTAATTTAAAGTGAAAAATAAAAATAAAAAATTTTCAATTTTTTCAAAAGTGCTTCCCAAACACACCTTAAAATCCTAGTTGTCTCAGACTCTTACAAAGAGTGTATATTCCAACTTAAACTCGAGATTTATTATAAAGATCGCAAGCTCTCTGTCATTATACCACACCTCTTAGAATACAACAGGACTTGCCATAAGGTATGGCATCCAACAAACACTTCTACGACATGCAACATTAACGGAGGGAACAAATTACATGGAGCCGAGAGAAAGTAAGAATAATTTCTGATTCCATGTGAGTAGCTCAGATTATGAAATCAATCTCAGTTTTATTCTGCTAGATTGCCTTCATACTTTAAGCAGCACTTATCGAATTCATCTGAAACTTATTTTAACAGGTTCAGGAATGGAGAGACTGGAGTCTAGACATTCCATCTTGGGGCCTGTACCTTATTTTGGCCATCAGGAAAATCTTTTACCAAGGCAATACTTTTCTGAAAAACTTATTCCTCATTTTTCCTTTTTGTCATTGAAGTATTACTCGATCCTTAGTTTGACACCAGAGAAAAACATGTTATCAGTTTTATCTCAAAAACACTTGACAGATCCTCATGAATGTATCAGGAGGATTGTTTTTGCATCTATATTTCATGTCCATGGAAGGGTAGCAGTATGCGGTTTCTAATTGAATGGGGATGAAATTGAAACAATTAACTAGTAAGTGGTGAGACTGAGAATGATGTGATATATTAGGGCTGATAATAAAGTCTTGCCTTCTTAAGTACAAAAGTGAAACTGATAAGTTCTGGCTTTGGAACAGCAGAGTTAAGGATCTCGATCACTTGAATCTGTCAAAATTCAAAGCTGTGTTGACTCGAAATTTTAAGAAGCATCAAATTCAATACAAAAAAGATCCAATTTTTTTTTGTTTGTTTCTTTTAATTATCACTGCATTCCTTTTTTATTAATGGTTAAAAAATAAACTTTTTAATTTCAAGCTGTACTATTAAATAGTTTTCTTTCTCACGCTTGACATCCAAAGCAGCACAAATTAACAGGACATGGCCTTCTTTAATTGATAGACAATCACAAATGAATCATAATAAAGACTTATTCAAAGTACTGAAAAGATAGTCTCGACAGAAAGAGAAACATAATTTTCACCTTTACAGAAAGAATAGGCCATTTTTTTCACATCAAGACAACACAGCTTTATCAAAGTGGAGAGGAGAGTGGAATCTTATATAGCTTCCCTTTTTCCTAACTTTGTTTTTTTGGACACATTCCGCCACCCCCCCACCATACTTCTCTTGCCCTAACCTTCCATTTGCGAGTAAAATTGAAGAAAACCTTGGAAAGTTGATATCATGAAGAGGAAGCAACCGGGAGTAGAACGAAATAGCAGAGGCTGAGATGGAGTGCAGTGCCAAGGTCGTCGGAGCAGCTGGACTGATTCATTTACCTGCATGCATGCATGGGAAACAATAATGGCAGTCAGAAATCATGTTATGCATCTCTGAATTCGTAAAACAAATTGAGAAGATAACCTAATATGAGGGAAAATTGAAGGCAAGAAAAGTTTGGATCTTACCATTTCCTCCAAACACCTTTCTTAGGAAAATAAGGAAAATAATCAGCAACGCGACTCCAGCCAATAGCCCGATAATTATTGCGAATGTCTTCTCGCCATCGTTGGTAGATTTATCTGCATTTGGAAATATTAAAATAAAAAACAAAATTGCAATCCAATTACTTCTCTCTTTTCAAAACATTCTAATCTCGAAACTTTGATCACTTCTCCCATGGAAGTTTTGGACTCCAGTTGACAACAGAAAAACATCGTTTCTTTTTTATGCTTATTGCGGCTAACTACAGTTTGGAACCTGGTTAAATACGTAGAAAAACTAGCCCTCAGCCTCAGTCATGCTTTGAAACCGTGCTTACCGCTATGAGACTTGGTATAAGCACGAGGCCCGCCGGTGGTGTACCTAGCGTAGCACTTGGCCAGGAACATATCACCATAATCCGCCGTGCCGCAGTCGGATCTCAGCCGCATGATCGCCTCCGACAAACAATCCTGACATTCTCCGGCGCTCAAGTCACCGACACATTGGGCCACTCCCTGGACATCACCTGACCCGCCAACCCGATAAGCCCCCCCAGTTCTAGCCATCCCCCCTAAAACTGCATCCCTAAGGTTCATAGCATCCGTCTTATACCCAACCGAAGGTCCACATTTCTTCAACACCACAGTCTTATCTTCCACACCCAAAAACGTTGTATTATCATACTTTACATAACAACCTTGTAGCTGCAATGCCCCGCCGCACGTCTGAGCACACAGAACACTGAGTTGGCTCACGGCACGGGCGACACATGTGGCACAATCAGGCATCGACAGGTCACCACGGCACTGGTAAAGCCCGTAAACAACATCTTGTGGGCTTGACCCCATAATGGTGTACTTGTTGTAAGAAGAGTATGTGGCTGAGTTGACAAGAGAAGTGAGGAGAGAGTTAAGGTTGGACTCAAAAGGTGAGTCGTGTACATATTTTTGTTGAGTGCAGCCTCCAAAGACAAATGCATCTGTGGAAGCTGAAAACGAAGGACAGGTGAGAGATGAAAAAGAGACGATGAGTGTGAAGGTTAAGAGAAGTGAAGATCTTGTTCTTCTCCCCATCATGTCTAGACAGGTTCTCAGAGAGAGAGAGAGAGAGAGAAATGGAAGCAAATCGAAGCCGCTGGTTATTGAATTAACGTGAGCTTAATACAAGACTCTTGTCTCTCTCATCATCTCTACGAGTGTATGAAGGGCTCTTTCTTTCCTTCTTTTTATATACGTGGGAGAAGAGGCTTTTTATCTATATATATCTATGAATTGGTACGTAGGACTCTTAAGAGGATGCACATAATTCAAGAATATTTTAGTTAAATAATTATTTAAGGACATGTAATTAACGAATAATTACATTACAACTTTGTTGGGGTTTTACTATTTTTGGAAAAAAAATATGTAACAGTACAATGAAAAAAGATAATGAGTTAAAGAACTGCTAGATTCATTCATAGCCTCATCACTTAATTTTTAGAGGAAGAAATTATTTTTCTTTTCCCTAGAAAGAGAGAGAGAACCTGTGGAAAGAGATCAGTGAGTGCATGAACTAAAAGCAATTAATTATTCTGAAATTGAAGAATCTCGCCTTTATGTTAAAATATAAACAATTAAACTTGGCTATCAGGGACATATATAGTTTACTACGAAGTGGTGAACTCAAACAACTCATAGGCTTTCAAGGAGGATGTTATCAAAATGTTAAGAGTTCCTATTTACTCCACAACAAAAATCCCAAAAGAGAGAATATCACACACACACACACACACACACACACACACACAGAGAGAGATGATGCACACAAAGAGTAACAGTAAGTTTTGGTTGTTTTTATTTATTTGCAATGTATTGTACACGAGGATCGCAATATCATATCATATAGTTTAAAATTTTAGTTTGACTAAAAAATAAAGTTGAACTTCTTAAACCATAAAGGCAAAGAAAAAAACAATCAAATTATAGAACGCTTGATGTGATTTTTAAAAAAAATATATAGATATTTACTTGACTGAATCTGAATTGATAATAAAAAAAAATGAATGAATTGAAAAAAACACAAGATGAAAATAATGAGTTCAAAAGAATTTTTGATATAATGAGTTCAAAAGAATTTTTGATAATGTGGTAGATTCTTTTTTTTTTTCCCTCTAGAAAGCATTGTTTGATTAGCCAAATAGCTTATTCTTTTTTACCGAGCTTCACACATAATTATATTTCAAACATTAGTTTTATAAAAGTTAAGATAACTTGTTTTTCATTTATGAAAACTTATTTTTTATTTATTATGCATGTAAAAATTCATCTCATAACAATTTTAACCAATATATTCTTTTTTAACTTATTATATTAAAACTTAGAATTTAAAATATTTAAAAAAAAACTATTTTTTTAAATACTAATCGCAGAAATTAACACCATATCAAGCACATACTAAACCATGAATTTTGCTTGAAAAGGTTTCAATATACACGTTGGTTTAAAATATACCTTTTAAGAAAGTTAAATTAACCATTAAATCAATAAATTAAGGCAAATTGCCAGCTCTATATAAATCCTAAGAATCTATGCATGAAAGATTTGTTTCACTCGTGTTGTTAATTTGTATAAAAAATGGTTTGTTTAATATCCTATCCAAGAGATTATTAGGTTCATTTTCGAAAATTGGTCGAGGATGATCATTGGTGAAATGTTTTTTACGAACCAACGGGGGTGTGGGTTGACTGGTAGGGGAGCTTTGCTGTCCTTAAGGGTCTTATCCGGCTCGAATCCAGATTAGTCGATAGTGGCCGGATTACCGGATGGTTTATACCAAAAAAAAAATGTTTTTTACTAAATATAAATAAATCGGGTTCTGAAAAAACATAAAAAATAAAATAATTATCTTTATTTGGTTCAATTAAATGGCCTAGCCCAAGATTACAGCATCACACCAAACCTAAGGCAGAGGTGCCTTCGAAATCCTCAACCAAGCTAAGGGCCCAAGGACTAGCAGTAAATGGAGCAAACTGAAAATACACCACACAACCTCTAGTCGTCGTGCAGTTTGCCAATCCTAGTTTATGCTTTGTTATTTATTTATTTATTTATTTATTAATCTCACTTGACAAAAATGAAAAATGGCACTCCGACTGAAAACCCTGTTTCTCTTACTTCTACACTGAAGGTAGCACTACGCTTCAGGCTAGCTAAAAGAGCTTATATATATATAACAGGATAGATGGATGTCAAGTGATTATAGAATTCTAATGAATGAAGAAAATTTTAAAGGGTATTTTTTGTAATTAAAACCATATCTTTTTCTTATGCGGGAATCCCCATCTCCCGAGAAACGTATTTTGTGAGTGCTATTATAAAAAGTGCACGTCCTGACTCGAACTCTAGACTTGGTATGCAGATCGCAAGTCCTTTGTCATCATGTCATGTTATTTGAAAACTAATTAAAACCATATCTTTCATATAAAAGTCGGATAGTTAACCAATAACATGTCGTGCATCTGTATTTGTAGTCGAAAAATAACATTACAAAATTGAATGGATCTATGCATAATATGATGCAAAAACTGTCATTTAATAACTTAAATAGGTTACCATTTGCAATTAGGTTGATTGTAGAAATATCTAAACTTTACCTGTAAGATCAATTAGTGATCCAGAATTTTAGATGGTTTTATCATTAATTGTTTCTCTTTAAACCAAAATAACTGTAATTTTAGTTTTTTAGGAAAGAAAATACATTGCTAAGGTTGTCCTACCGACCACAAGCGAGCAACCTGGAATCTTGAGTCGGATCAGTCCAAGTTGATTCTTATAACTACGCATTTATCTAGTTTGACAATTTCTTTCTTTCCAAAACATAATTTCCATAGATTCCTCCTTCATTAGAAACCATGTTATGTCTTTTCTTGATGAACTTTCATGACGTTTCCCCTAACATTTACCTACCAAGAAATCGATCAGAATTGAAACTTCAAGAAAGTGACACCAAAATGAACACAAAATTGCATAATTCCTGCTCCTCGTCACTCTTTCCTTGCTTGTTTCAGTTCCTGCCATGGCCCTCACTGTATTCCTCAACGAGCACTCTTATTTACAAGTTAGATTTCGCCTGGTAGTTTAAGGAACAAGATTCTACTTCTTCCTCGTCGAGCTGTTGCTGGCCTCCGAGACGATCAACCAGCACATCTAGAGCTTCCTTCATCCACCAGTGCTGGCAGCATTCTCTTGCCTCTGTCACACTCATCTGTTTATAAACATCCATGGAAAATTATCAGCAATCGCACCGGGAGCTCAGAAACCAAGTCAAAATATAGATAAAAGTGTAAATTAAACATGGATTGCAGCATGCGCATACCCATAATCTCCGGCGATTGGTTTTCTCCGGCCATAAATTTAATACCTCCGTGACTTGTAGAGGGAACATGTATCCTTCATAATCAGTGCCATGAGTTCTACTCTGGAAGGTCCATTCACCCAACTGGCGCTGCAGAGAAAATGTTAAAACGTTTGATCAGATTTGGGAGAGATAAACTTGGAATAAAGTACAACCACGCCATTAACGAAAACTCGAAACCCACCTCAACAACGCCTTTCACGCCGGCTTCCTCGTATGTCTCTCGCAGAGCTGCTTGTGTTATGGTTTCATCCGATTCCCAACCTCCCTGGTAATCAATGAAGCATGCTGGTTAGGTTATGTGAAGAGCAATAATGGCAATCAACGAAGTGTTGACTTAATTAGTGACGGTTGACTTAGGTACCTTAGGAAACAGCATCCCCTTTCCTTTCTGTGAACTAATGACAAGAACCTGCAACCCATCTTCACCCTTTACCTTCGTGTATCTGTATGGGATACATCTGCAACAAGAAGACAGAAAATTTAGTAACCAAGAACTGGGTGTAGGATCAGTAAAACCTTGTGGCAAAAAAAACTAAACTACTTAGAATCTCTCTGTGTTGAATTCCAACAAAGTTGGACAGCAAAATTAGTGGCTCATCAGGGAGCAGAACAGAGATTGCATCGCCCCTGCTCCACAAGAAGATTTGGGAAAGGTTTTGGATAATCTAGTATTACAAGACATCATTTAAGACCAATCCTGTTTAATTGAAAGACATGGCTAAATTCAACACAACCTTAACCAGATAATGATTATTTCTGCAGGCCTAATAAGAGCTACCTCCATAAAGAATTCAGTAGAGAAGAAGGATGATAAGGGAGAGCAACCCACCCTACAACTTGACGGCGACCTTTTTTATACCGCTGCAAATGCCTCCCTGTACGAGACACCAAAGAAGCCACAACATTTTCTTGAGATACCAAAGCAGCAGCCATTTTTCTTTCTGTCAAAACTCCGAGACACCAATTCACTCGAGAAAACTTGACTGGATGGTGCAGAAACAAGAAACTAAGCTTAGCCGAGAAGGGGGGGGCAAGAAAGAAGAGCTGGATTGGATGGTGCGGAAGAAGGAGATTGAGAAATCTGTCAAGGGATCGATCTCAGTTCTGTCAGTGGGTATGATTAAGAGAAAAAAGGACATGTTAGCTACCTGCTACCCCTGCTATAAATAAACAATGGCGAGCAGGGTAGGGAGGGAAGGGAGCTTTGATTGAGCTGTGGGGCCCACGCATCGATTGTGCAGGCCCAGTCACCACGTGTAGCTGACGCGTCACCACTGTTTTCTTCTTCCACCTTCTTCTTCTTCGTCATTATATTATTTTTATTGAGCGGAAGGAGGGAGGAAAAATAAATCAAAATTTCCTTTACTCTTCCCCGTAGGTTAAGGGCTCTGATCATGGAGTTGTGGAGCCATACCATTGGATTAATTTAAGTTGTAGATTTAAGTTTATTATTTCTGTTTAAAATAATATGGTTTTAACTTTCTTTTTTTTTATTTCGAAATCTATTTAAAAGTTTAATTATTCGCTCATAAATCAATTACATGAATTTAGCAAATCCATATAAAAAACATTTCAAATATATGTATGTATGTATTCCTTGTAGCATCAAAGATACAATTGGCTTAATCCAACACGCAATCACTAGAATTGTTGCGTGTCAAATGTCAATGACTGATTATAATACAAATTTTCGGCACAATGTGTTCTAGTAAAAGTGGGGAGTGACGAATAATGAGGAAAAGAAATGAGTATTAGAGAATTGGGTTATTATAAAAAAAAAATTGAAATATTATATATAATTTATAGCCAATTATTGTGTATGCAATTGTTGTGGCTATAATTTGCTGGTAGCAATGGTTTGGTTAATTAAGATGCCTAATGGCTACATGATTGGTTAATTGTGCCTTCCTCCCATTGATGATAGGTTTTCCAAGTTCATTAGATAATAATTATCTTATTTAAGATTCTTGATCAAGACAAAGAGAGACGACTTTGAGTCGTTAATTAATGGAACATTTACTTTCATGGAATCTTTCAAGGTTTTGTTCTATGTTCTTGATTTTTTAAGAGATGCTCTCGTTTGATTTCAAACTTGACGCATCAGAAAAAAGGCGTGGATTTGTTCCAAGTCTTCTCTAATTGTCTTGCTTACAGTAATTGTTGGCGGTGTCTCTACGAGATCCATTCAAGTAAATTGCTTCTTTTTGTAAAACATACCAAAAAAAAAAAAAAAAAACAAAGAAATTAGCAAATGTTTCAATGATGGGCCACTCATTAAATTTTTCAAAATTATTGGTTACTGTCTATAAAATGAAAATGGATCCCATTTTTTTTAAAAATAATTAAAACTCATTTCAAAAAATATTAATTGTTGTTGTTTTATTTTATGTTTTTAAACTATTCTCATGTTTTAATATAAAATTAATAATTTTCCTCTCTGTCAAGGGGGGAAAAAACCCTTCAAGTGGGAGAAGAAATAATTATTTATATGTATCACGTTTATTTATTTTTCTGCCGTAATATCTACTGTTACTCTTAGTACTTGTTTGACAGCAAAACGTTTTCAGTGGGATTGTAATACCGTGTTGAAATATATAAACATTCCCTGTATTTAGCCTGTGAGAATTTTCATGCGAGCTGTGAGATTCATGCATGTAATTCTATATGATTTTTCTGAAATTGCTCATTGCCTGTATCAGAAGAATGATTTACAGGCATCTCCTGTGATCGACTCCTTGTTGATTATTCTGACCTACAACGTCTGTTTTTTTCACATAACAATGGATTCCAATATGGGTTAGAAAAAAAAAAAAACAAATGGGATATATCCAATTGCCTCCTTCCAGCCTATTTACAAAGATATATGTGTGAAATATAAATAATCTTAAGAGATTGCTTCTGGTGACCTGGGGAAACGTTCTGTGTATTTTTAAATTTCTTGGATTTTGTTTTGAAATTTTTTTATTTAGATGAATTATTTCTCAAGTGTTCCATGGTTTTTATTTAAAAATGAAGGTATGCAATGCATCAATTTGACCCAACTAATTCACATATCATATGAAACCGCCCCGCTTCCATGTAATAAATATAATGATGATCACTTTCCAAGAAAATGACTCCATTAATGTACTGAAATATCCATATGCCATGACCTCGAAAATAGGGTGATATGCTTTTTAATTATAAAGTCTTTGTATTTTATTTTGATTTTTGTATTTGTTGCGGGTACAACTTTGAATAACATAAGAGCAAAAACAACAAATTCATGCTTTTAATGGTGTATTTTTTTTGCTTTTAGTGTGGCTCCACCACTAAAAGCAAATACAATAACTTCGTACATTTGTGCGCCGTGTTGAGGGATCATTGAAATTGTCAACAAGTTATTTGATTTAGAGTTGGTAGAAAAAACATGGATGTACTAATTTTAATAGAGATTCAAGAATAAGAGATTAGTCGTAATAAAAAAAAAAAGTATTAACACTTGTAGCATATTGTATCTAAGATAAGTTGTATTGTATGGTTTTGAGTATGGTTTAAGGGTTTTAACGAATAAAACTTACCCGAGTAAATAAATATAAATTTATAATATCTCAAGTGACCAAACAATTTTTTATGATGTTACTTTCAATGTTAATTAATTTTTCATCTCTAGAGAAAGGCATGCCGCTTGGAGCATTATTTCTTTAATCGGGAGGTTTCTTCTCTGAAGTTAACAATTGAGGACGACGCCGTTCCCTTTCATGAAAGGTTCTTTATTCAATGAAGGGATCGAGGCAACTTTCATGCTTCATGGATTTATTTTGTGAGCACGCCGAATTATTTACTTTATCATTTTAAAGGAGGAGGAAGTTCCTTGCAACCATCGTCTACTTATTTATTTTATTTTGAAAAGCCAGGAAATAGTAATCATTAATTGTAAAAGTGAGCAAAATCCACAATAAAGAATGGGCGAAAACAAAAATCAACGAGCAATTCAAGTAAAACAAAAAATTCTCTTTCTTCTTGTTTTTTTTTTTTTTTAATTATTACTATCCCTTGTATTCTTTCTTTCATTTCAAGTAAAAATTTAAATATAAGAAATAATTCCGTATGAATTAGTCAATTTCCTAGTAATTTAATACATGAGTGATGCATAAATGCACACACAACCAACCCGAAATAGTATTTCCAATTATTATATATGACTAATATGAAAAATAGTAGTAAACAAACTTGAAAAATTGAAGAAGACGACTGAGTTTAATCCATGAGGTCCCGGCTACGTTTTAATTGCACATGGTCTACCACATGGGTTCAATTAATTTAACATATCTCAATCTCAGTTCCTGCATGGTCCGACCGACCTCGTATAACAAATTCATTAATCCTAAGTAAACACATTTCAAACTGATTAACTACATGATGATTTTGTTTTTTTTTCCCCTTAGGGCTTGATATTTATGCATAACAAGATTTATGTATTTAATGAATTAGATAATTAATTCACTTTGAGATTAAAACAACAATCTATATGAGATATCTTCTTCTTTTTTATACGAGAAAACTTCATCCTAGAAAGCGTACTTTGTGTGTCCAGGTGAGCGAGTAAAACCCTAGTTATCCCAGACTTTTACAAGAGATGCACGCTCTAACTCGAACTCGAGACATTCTGTGCAGATCTCAAACTCTTTGTTATCACGTCACACCCCTTAAATGCCGCATGAGATATCCCTTCATTATAAGCTAAATCACACACCTATAGCACACCACCACGAAGCACATATTGTGCTGTACTAGCTCAATCAAATCAAATATATTATTATTATTATTATTATTATTATGGTATATATCAAAACATTTCTTAATATATTCCTCGAATAGAATTTAATGTGTCCTATATCATAGCAACATGGCATGTTCTAACCTAATTGAAGTTGTCAGGGGAAGAAAAAACAATTGGTCGACAACAAAGTATGATCCAAACTAGCATGTTCATGAGAATCAAAATCTGAAAGAAGGAAAAACAAAATGCTCAAATGTCTCCAATTATATATTAATTTAGGTTTCAATCGATGAAATGGTCAAACAAACTTAATGCCTTGGGTGGAAATGCAAAACCCTAGGTGATATTTTGCGTCCCTTTAATTCCATATACTACAAATTTTAGTATAAAGTCTCCTGATTCGTTATACAATAGCCTATTCTCAACTCTTAATCAATAACACTGCATGAACTATATATACATATATGGCTGAAGAAGAGAAAAGTCGTATATTTGACTTTGTCCTCTTTCTTAGAGTTGGTCAGTCACATGTCGGTTATGAGCCGGTTTGAAGTTTGTAGCCGGACGACATTTTTCTCTAATGGTGGTTCTCAATAAATAAAACAAATTATTGAAAATTGTACATTATTTTTTAATACAAATTGATTTTTAAAGTCGGTGCAAGTATGTAAGAAATTAATATATCTTGAGAAAAGGGGAACAAATTATTGACATCTCAAGTTTCTCTAGCTGTGCCAGTACTCTTCACGGACACAATCTATGTGATCTTTTTTTCATCGTGCCACTTTTAGTAAAAAAAAAAATATTTTTACTAAATTGTTTAAATTAAAAGTAAATTAAACCATGTGAAGGTGATAATGATAATGATTTTCTAAATTATATTTAAAATTTGATGCAATTAACCATTGATGGGATCATGAGAGGCAAAAATATAAATAACTGTTACGGATACATTTACAAATCGGATGAATAACATAAAAAAAAATATTTAGCTAAAATAATTTTAAAATCATTAGATGACGAAAACCGGTTATTGAGGTTAAACAAAACCCTGATATTACGCTAAGGAAAGATAGTCGTGTAGTTAAGTGGTCGTTTGGTATTGCGTTCCAAACGGAATTTCGAGCAAAAAGCAATTTTTTAGTCGTCTAATATTGATATAAAACACAGTTTAAATTGTTATGGGACTCGCTAAAAAAAAATATTCAAAATCGTGGTTTAGTTATGAAGTTTTTGGCTGTGTTTCATTTCTATATAGTGACTAAAGCACGATATATAATAGCAATATGAAGCAGCTCCCGAAGAACACTAATCGCAAGCACACCATCGATGGTTTCTCTCTCTCTCTCTCTCTCCACAGCGGCAGCTCTCTCTCTCCACAGTCAGGGCAGCCCGAAGAGCACCACCATCATCTCCCTCAGCACCGGTAGCTTTTCCTCCATGCCAGAAGCTCCGTCGTGACCTCCAGCAATAGCAGCAAGCCTCAGCGTAGAGGTAGCAGCAACGACAACAAGCTTTCGGCGCTCCTCTCATCCTCCACGGGCCACCATTTACGATGTCATCACCACACGGAAGAATCATCTTGGCCTCCTCTACCTGTTGGCATCAGTAAATGAGTCTTTCATCACCGTCAGGCGACCACCCTTGCTATTGTTCACGCAATACGTGAACAGTGCAACGCACCGTTTTCTCTTCTATTAATAAAATATGGGGGTTGGGTTGGACCTACTCTCACTCAACCCATTTAGGTGATCAAACCCTAGTGCGATTTTTTTTTTATAAAAAATCATATTTAAAAAAAATGTGTAGATAAAGATCAATCTTGATGAAAGGGAAAAGCGCGTGACTTCGTTTCACTGCACAACCCTATTATTTTTCAATTATTTATGGGTCAGAAACTTGCAACTGGATTTGATCTTGAAATTATATCTCTACAGCAAGTAGATAGAGATTCTAAAACTCAATATGGATCGCAAATGTTGTTACTAATAATATTTTACCAAATGTTGTTCCTCGATCAAATAGCAAGGGATCATAGAGGCATTCACATATCGATTTAGTTCGTGATGAAATTGCAGGTAGTTTGATGGGAGAATAGAAATAAATGTTTAATTTACTTAAATTATTAATTATATTTTATTGTTATGATTATTAATCTATAATATTTATAAAAACTAAAAGTATCTACATATATGTGTATATGCGACTTTTAAAGTAATTTTCACAAATTGACAGCAATATGAAAAACATGGTAACCAAACACATGAAAATGTTTTTCATTAAACATCAAACTCAACCACAGTTTTAAAACAAACACTTCAATTTCAGTTAAGAACCGTAGCTAAAAATAGTTTTTATAAAACTGCTTTTTTTTTAAATTCAATCACATCACTTAATAAAGTGTCGGCTATGAGTTAGTCTGAGATTTGTAGCAAGACGACCTGTAGCTTTAGTGGTAGTTATCAAGAAAACTTAAATACCATACGTTTCTATATTCTTTTCAGCACAAATTGATTTTATATTTGAATTTGATCACCTCAAGTGCCAAACTCTCCGAGATTATTTAGATACAGCTCTGCCACGGGTTGTACATTCTTGGGAAAAAAACAAAATTGATGTAGATTATTTCGATATATGTTTATTTATATGTATAGAATTATTATTAAAAATAAATTACCATTCATCTATATAAATAAAATAATATTAACAATAATTATGAGAGTTGACAAGACCTGGATAATGAGTTATGATTGTTAATTTAGGTTCATTCTGAAAAAGAAAAAAAAGATCATAACACTATTGTTTTTTTATAAAAAAAAATGAAGTGTTAAGATCAGGGTTTTGGCCGAATTAAAGATCAGGTCATCAATTGATTCATGCCTATTACCAGTTTTTCATTGATTTTATATTTTTATATTTTTTCTTTAACTCAAACCATTTTAAATTCTAAACAAACTTGCTCCGTCCATCTAAGTTCTATAATGATACAATTTATCAATTAAATGATCACTTAATCCAAAAAACATTTGTTGAATTCGAGGAAACTCTATCTTTTTTTTAGGAGTTTTTTACGGGTCCAGATTAAGCGAGTAAAATCATAGTTATCTCAGACTCTTAAAAAAGATAAACACATTCTAACTCAAACTCAAAATTAATAATACAAATCTCAATCTTTTTATCAAAGAACCCGCCTTTTTAGGACTCATTTAATCCTAATTTCCCCATTATTTCTCCCCCATTCGGTGATATTTGTCGTGACAAATACAAACAAAATAGAAAAGGGGGAGTTTGTGGAGTCAAATATGGTGAATGGGTTTTTCTTTATAGTTGCACTAAAGTCATATATGTCATCTATGACACCATCATGTGATCTGATTTCATTTCATTGCATTATCAAAGCTTAGCTTATAGCCAGAGATGATAACCACTGAAGATGCGTGGCAGGGAGGGAGTCCGAGGGTTCACACAAGTGGTGATGAATGGACAAAACGAGAGGAGAAGACAAGATTTTGTGGATTGCCATCCTTTCTGTGGGTCTCCCACTTGCAAGTTTTGCAGACAAGGATGATGGCGTGCTTCTCATCCTTTCGGTGGAAATTTTGCAACCAAGTATAGGCAACATGCCTTTCACTTTCATATCCATTAATTGCAAAATACTTTTTCTCCCGACTCTTCTAGACCTTCGTGTACGTGAATGGTTGCTTTTTTCCTCCTTGTTTTATCCATATCGCGTTCTGTCATCCTTTCGGTGGGTCTCCAAATCGACTCAGCTCGAGAACCAAATTGTTTATTGGGTAGATTAATCTGTAGACTAAAGGGTCGACATAAACTATGGTTTTTTTTTATTAAAATAACTTTGTTTTGATAAAATAAAAACAAAAGTCCAAAATAAACGCAGTTTGAACTAAGCTTTGGATTACTTTATAGGAACTTCTCGGATTTTCGGCTACAAGTATATCTATCCTTAACTTGTCCTTGTGGGTTTGAGCTGCCACTTCTGCTTGCAACTGATGATTGTAGTTTCAAATTTGCCTTCACAGTTGGATTCCAAAAGGGAAACAAATCTAAAATGATGAAAGTGCAAGCATGCAACATGCAAAAGCTGGCTCACAATTCCTTACACCAAACTGACCATGTGTGCAGAGATTCGATGCAATGAATTATGATTATGTTGATTTCAGAAAGAAGGCAGGTGTGGGTAAGAAGTGGAATACCCCTGGAGAACTCCTGACAATTGGAGTCCATCTCATAGATGAATTGGAATTCATACAAGTAGTTTATATGGACATTATCTCTACAAATCCCCAATATTAACAAAGACAAGCAAGCATACAACAACAGATAATAGTGCTGAGAAAGCACAATATTTGCATGGAAAATCTGTAAAATGCTCATTCAGCATAATGAATAGAGTCGTCAGAATCTTCTTCTGAGGTCATCTCAGACCCTTCTCCCTCTTCATCGTCAACTTCAACAATCCTAACAGCTACATTGTTTGTCATCTTGGTCAGGGCTGCAGTCTTGCTAGCCCTTTGTGAGCGGCTCCCTATAGTGCGAGGAGCAGTCTGAACAACAGTGGACGGTGAGTCTTCTTCATCAGAAGAGTCTTCATGCCTAGCCTGTCTCCTGGTACGTGATGGTCTAGTTGATGGTCTAGTTGATTGCCGAGGGGCTGGTGTTTGTGGCATTGCAGCGGGGCTATCAACATCCAAGTTGATATTGACTCCCAGTTTCCCTGCAATGTATGACAAAAGTTAGCTCAGAAAAAAAGATGAGGTAGACTGAAACATCAGAAAATACTTTTAAAACTAATTTGGTGATTGCTTTACATGGATTAGGCACTCAATCAACTTATACATGCAGAAACTTTCTAGTATCATATGGAATTCATTCAGCATACCAGAATAACAAATCAATTTGGCGTAGAAACCTCAATATCTGATTTGCTATTGATATATGCAATGCATTAACCAGCACAGAGAGATCACACTGTAAAGCAACAAATCATTCTTTCTGGATACATTTGTAATTTATAATATACAAGTACATTCTTATGCTTCAGCTTCTTGGCATTTCTTTCTTTCACAATTTTTTGTAATCTATGTAATTAAAATATCTAGCAAACTGTCATTAGAGACGCAGATATTTCAGGAATTTCCTACGAAAAGGAATTTACCCATAATAAGTTTTGCTTGATCCTCCAATAGCTCCTCTTCTGGTTGCTTATCTACTGACTTGAGACGTTCAGCCATCTGTTTCAGCTCCTTTACAAGGTCTTTCTCTGTCGATACAGTTTCAGCCACACGATTCAAGACTTTCCTCATTAATTTTATCACACCTTGTTCCGAAACCCTAAAATGGAGCAAGTCAAGTATTCTACATAGTGCTGAAACATATGACCTCTCAGCAAGTGTCTTCTTTGTAGTGAAGCTTGCCACCTGCATGAAGCACAGAAGTAACAAATGAAGTTCATTATAAAAGAAAAAGGTTTGAAGCAATATCAATCAGAAGTAGGGTTGTCAACTGTAGTGAGCAGTGCACATATACTAACTACTGAACCTGAAATCAAGGAACACAGAACCAAGGATGCTGATATAATAAGCAAAATATAGAACACTAACTGTATTTGATTTCTATTTTCCTTTCTAAGTAGGAAATATTTTTAAATTGAGAAAAAAAGTGCCAAGCATATATGATTTGCTGCCATGAGTAAGCATTTCCTTGTTTGGAGCAGACAAGCAGTTTTAAGGAAATGGTGATTATGTTACAGAACTCTGATATGAGCTGAGGAGGGGTCTTTTTCCAGGAACCAAAGTACTCTCTAAGTATATAACTCAAGGAGTCCTATATCGTAGGTTAGTTCTCCTTTCATTTGAAATAACCTTTTACTCTATGCTTCTTAAGGGTTCTTCAATTTTCTATGGTCATTACTAGAGCTTTGCTACTCCTTATTAAGGTATTTAAGTACAGCATTTTCTATTTTCTATAACAACAGTACAAGATGTCTGACAAGAAACAGGTTCCTAAATCCATGTAACTTGGAGGACCAATGCAACTTGGAGCAGTATGATTGGATTTTCCTGGATATCAAAATCCTTGTCATATATGACTTAACAATAGTGCTAAGATAATAAACTTACATGAATTTGATCACACTTTCCTAACACAGCATCAGGATAAGAGCGTGTCTGGGATTGTAGTAGAGATTGGTTTTCTAATTTTTTTCCGCTTGAAAAATGCATCCAAATTTTTTTTTCATATTTTAAATTTCATTTTGACATTAGCACATTAATTCAAAAACACAAAAAAAAATGAAGCTTCAAAAGCATGGTCCAACCACAAAAAATAAATACTGCCTAAAATTGCACAACTAAAATCTGACTGCTTAAACCTTTTAAGAAATACTGTTATATAACAATTAAATCTTTGGTTGTAAGAGGTTACCTCTGCAGCAATGCGAATACCAAGTCCCTCATCTGAACATTCAAATGAAGGTTGCAAAGAGCCATCTACAGTTTCAGTTGGTTGTGTGCTACAAATCTCAACCCCATTTTCAGTTGGTTTAGGATACAAGGGGGCCTGCATCATCTGCAACATAAATCTTGATGCTTGGACTGCACGCTTACGCATATTAGACACCACTACTGCAGAGCCTCCAGCATTTCCATAGATGCCTGGCCACATAGAACGCATTACTAGAATGAATGCCTTTGACAAATGCTTCTGCATGTTCATACTCAATTGTTATAAATCTAAAAGGCATGCACAAAACAAGAGATAAATATAATTATCCTAAATGTGCATAAAACATGTCAAATATCGGAGGCTTGCCTTATGATTTGCTGAGAGTGATGGGTAATGCTCAAAGAACACAGATAAACATTGTTTCAACCTGCAAAAAAGTTATCAGGAAACAAAGTTAGATGACCATTCTTATAGAGAGACAATAATGAATGAGAGAATAGGTACAGCACAGTCCACCTCTGCAGGTCTTTTGTTTCATTACTGAAATACAATTTAATGAGCTTGGCTAAGTGCAAAGGGTGCAAAGCAGCTGGTATGCTTGGATAATTCTCACTAAGGAGAAGAATCTTAGCAAAACCTTCACCAAGAGCAGCTTGCACTGTCTCATTTTCTTCAGTTTCAATGTCTCCCCAATTATTTCTATCGAAGCCAGCATATAAGAGGTCAAGCAATTCAACATTCAAATTCTCATCAGGCTTAGAAAAGTCCACGAGATCAATTGTCATCTTGTCACCCTGAAATTTGGATGAATGATCTAGTCCAATCACCCTGTCAACTTCCTGAGGACCATGCCACATGACAAGATCAATTAAAGCCTTGCACGCCATTATGCTAACTGGAGCAGGGCCCTTGGCAAAAGAAAGCCTCAACTGCTTCAATAGCTCTTCACTTGGCTTTTTCTCTAATAAGCCAAAAAGGCCAAGACACCTGATAGCAACCCTCTGCACATCCAAGTGAGCATGCTTTGCCTGAAGTCATCATTCAATCCAGTAGTTAATATCATCTGGGAAAAACAGCAAGTTGAAAAAATGATACATTGATTGCTGCAGTAATAAACACATAACACATGGAATATTTATACAAAATCCATGAAGTGCATCTTTCTTCTTACCCCAGGAAGCAGTAATGACTGCAGTAATTCAATAGGCTCGATAGCCTTCCCTTGAAGCCAGTAGAATGATTTTGCATTTTCCAAAAGAAGACCAGTAACAGCAAGGCTGTGCATCCACTGCATGAAATCTGCTGTTCTCTCCCTACAGGGTGTGGCAAGTTCTTCTACAACTGCAAGAAAAACTTTTTCGAATTCACCAGCAGCAGCATGGACTTTCTTTGCCAAACTGGACACTGCACCAGCCCATTCTCTGTCACCACCGAGGTTTATGCCATCTCCTATGATAACCCTGTTCCCTTCATCATCCACTTCATGATCTAAGGGCCTGTGCAATAAGTCTTGGACAAATGCACTAGCAACCTTCCTGCTTGTAGAGTCAGAAAAATCAAGCATTGCACCAAGTAATAGTAGCTGCCGAGATGCAAAGCGATAATTTGGTCCTGAAAACATCAAAGGTCAAATTAGAACATATAGTAGGATAACACATTCTAATCATATAATGTCACCTACCAGCATCTATATGAGCTCTGACCAAAACTACATAATCTGAAACTGTTGCAGGAAGAATCCTCTCAAGAAGATCATTGTTGTCTGACGCTTCAGCTGCATACACTGCAGCTTCAGCGCCCATTGTACTTGCAGCATCAGAGCCCTTTGCCTGTTCAAAGACATTTTATGATCAGAATGTATGGATCTAACATCAACATATTCAAGCATGATAACTGTCCCAGAAGAACATAATGTTAAAGATCAACCTGAAAAAACAAAAGTTATATTATTCTTGAAAGATTCATATCCTGTTAAAATGATTAATTCTTCTACACTGGTATTAGTATAAGTTTTGTGTTATTGGCAATAGGTTACCTCCAAACAATTCATTTGAAGAATTTATCAGAAATAACTTTCAAGTCTAAAGAGCATCAAAAGATTATTAGTTATAGATAAAAGGACAGCAGTACAGCCGTGTATATCAAGGAAATAAGGGATGAGCTTTAACATAATGCACATTACAACTCCATGTCCTTTAAAACACAGCAAAGAAAGAGGCATTTACATTACTAGAACCTAGTATCAAACAAACCCCTTCCCTACCATTCTAAGGGGCTATAGGAATCAGCAGACACCCAAAACTATATTATGATGGGAGTTGAGATGTCTGCTTTGACAAGAAATCTACACAAAATATAACCAGAGTGACTTGGATTTGGCTGCTTGGTATCTGGTGCATTCTACAAGTAGATAGTCAGAATAAAACCAGGTGACCTGGCAGCTTTTGGAAAATAACTTTCTCCATAAACATAAAGCAGGAGGTCCAATTAATGACCACAGCCTTTAAGGGTGCTAGTATCTTCTGGGAACTCTGAAGATTAAACAAGTTATGGAACTTAAGAAAATTCATACACACAACAGTTACCAAGTGATTATGCTCAGAAAATTTAACTTTGAAGAAATGATAATCTCATTCCTCAATAAGATTGAGAGAGGAAATAAAATAACTGCTATGATGCAAGGTAAATGCTTTTCTTAGAAAAAACTCAAATATATTTCACTATGCTTACTCCCTTCCTGCCTTCATCTACAAATAAAACAATTAAAAAAAAAGTAAACAATTTAACAGCACATGCCACGGAAAAGAATTATAAGTGAAAAACATTTTGCCTGTGCTTCTGTCTGCAAGTGCCTGCACACGGTTTTCCAATAAATAGCAAACTCTGGTTCCATTAGCTGGATGCTTGCAGAGCAGTTTTCAGGTTCCTCTGTCATCAAAACAGGAAGCCTTAAGGGTATAACAAATAGCAAGCTAACCACATGTAATATCAAGCAATCAATCCTGAACAGGCTAAATAGATTTATCTTGCAGAAGATATTAAATACTCAACTATCAAGGCTTATGGCACACTAGTTTTGATGCATTGAAAAGTTAGAGACCAATATTCAGAGGCGCACAAGAAGATAAAAGGGGAAACATGAATTAAGCATATTGAATGATAATTAGTAATTGAATCTACATCATAGAATTTTTTGTAATTTAATTCAAGTTTGTGAATGCCAGAGATAGAATGAATACATTGTTTCTTCAAACATTTGATGAGTACTGCAAAAGATAACAACTAAAAAATTACATTTCCCTACAATTTGCTTGGAGAAGGATAAATAAAGATGGAAAAGTTATGCTTCCATCATATAAACCCTATGTCACAGAAAAAAGTAAGCATTTATTCTATTTCTACACCTCGCTTTCAACAAGTGGAGAATATTGAAGCGCTTGTGGAAGTCTGAACTCATGTCTCTAGAGTCATCTTTAATTGCAAAAAGGTTTTGGTTTGATAGCTTGATCACAAATATAACCAAAAGAAATTAAACACGTCATTAGAAAATATGCTTAAAACAGAACAAGCATGGTCGTTAGTGATATCAACAAAGAAGCAAATTTCCTTCTTTCCATCCTTAAAGACTTAATTTGGAGAAATTGGACAGGCAAACACACCAAATTTGGAGAAATTTGAAAGTTACCATAAACTTGATAACCATGTGTTGGAAGCCAGGGAATTAGATATCAATTCTTAAACCATGCTCCATCTAACAAATATGTATGCTAACTGGTTTTGTTGATCAAAACTCATGCTACAAGCAGCAACAGTCACCCCATGGATTTATGGCAATTGAAAAATGTAAAAGGAAAACAAAAATAAAAATTGGGAAATAAAAGAGATAAAACAAAGGGCTATAATCTGACAAAGATATTGAAAAGATCTACCAACCTCCATCTTCACCAAAGGTTGATAATATGTACTGCCGGATACTCTGATCACCATGTAATTTTATTAATCCATCTCTTAATAGAGCCTCCATCACAGATTCCCCAACCACTTCATAGGTTTCAACATCAAGATACTTAAGAAGTTCTATGGGATCATCATTGCAGCACTTAGAAAGCCATTCATCTCTCATCAACTTTAAACATTCTTTTGCAACAGCTGCAGAACGATCAGCAAGTCCTCTCTGTAGAATTACTGTCCTGAGCTTAATGCTATCAAACCAAACAAAAAGAGAAGCCTGATGATAAATATTAAACGCGTGATCACTAAGTTAAAACTAGACAATAAAGCACATGATTTCCCCAGAGATGCAATGGAACATATAAAATTCACAAAAAGATAATTTGAAGATGTATCTTGACATATGAGAGCAAAGAAAAAGTCACCAATATGTAAAAGCGAAAGGCAAAATTATATAACAGTTTTGAAATGACATCAATTACCTGAGACTTTGAAGAGGAAATTTATTGGCTAGAACACAGAATGCAGCTTTGCGGACCGACTCACTCATATCCAGGGTGCAATCAATGATTGCTGGTGAGGTTGCATTGGAAGGTGGCAAAGCTAATACAATTGTCTTACGAACCTCCTGCAAATATCCCACGGGTAAGCATACGACGGCAAACTTCTGATATCCAAATCAATATAATGATCTCACAGCTTTTTTTTCTGTTGAGTAGTTCATTGTTTTATGTCAAGTGCAAAATATGAAGTGTTGTATGACAAGTATTATAGAAGATACAATGGATTTTCCCACATTGTTTAATTCACTTTATAATACGAAAGCTGAACCCTTCAATATACCAGTGCTGTTCATAATTGTAAATAACTATAGGAAAAGGATAAGAAATAAATTTAATGAGTTCGTCAAGTTTCTAATATGATGAGAGAATTTTTTCAAAAAGTATCTGCCAATGAACCATCACCAATGGAATGCCTCCTATCCTCACATGATTTTGTATCTCCCTTTTAAAAGTGTCAATTCATAAGCATGTAATAGCTCTCTTGATCCTTACTCTCTAACAAAACACTAAACATGCGTCCAAATTTCCATCTGAAGTTAACACCAACAAATCATATTCATTCGAAGCAATTGGGACACTCACCGCATTCTGCTCCAAGGCAAGCACTTCAAGAAACAAATCCAGAATATCACTATTCTCGGTATCATTTGCAAAGCGTGAAAGAGCTCTAACTGCAAATGTGCGAATAGCTGGAACTTTGTCTGCAACTCTTAACTTCATAGATTCTATAACTTCATCCCAAAGCTCATTGCTTACTTCTGCATCGTCTGGCAATCTCAATATAATCTACAAAAAAGCAAAAATACCATAAACAGAAAGAAGAACGCAATGAAGCAGTTTTCCTACAGGAGACAAAACTCAGGGTCCCAGTTTCTAAATCCTAAACTAGAATTTTATTCATAAGCATATCTCGATAAAGGAGCCGCATTCAAAACCTATAAACGAGTATAAACAAAACTCAAAATTATACTGCAAAACCCACATTTTAATTTATCAACATATTTACTAATAAGCAGTGCTTCAGATTTTAGAATTATAATTCGATTTTTAAATATTATAATTAAGGTTTAAATTCATTAATACCTAATACCTATTAAAATCTACAAGTTTCTCAAAAGTATAACAAGTAAAAGAACCTAAGAATTTGGAAAAATACCTCAGAGATAATTTGACAAGCTCGAAATCTAACACTCTTATTAGCAGCCAAACTCGCAGACATCAAAAATTTAAGAAAATCCTCCATAAACCCATCACCAGCAACACCCGCCCCCTCATTCTCCTTCCCGTCACGGGCCGTCGTGGAGGCGGCAAAGACAGAGACAAACTTAACAACACGCTCAGCAGAGGCAGACCGTCTTTGGAATAGGAAAAGAGGGGTTAGGGATTTGCAAAAGGCAGAAGCGAATTGAAAAGAATCAGAGATTTTGGGGACTCTGATTTGGGGACTTTTTCGAAAATAAGAGTAAAGACAGATCTTTTAGCTTTCTGATATGTGTAGCATTTGAAGTTTTTGTTTCTTCAAGGATTTTTGAGATTTTTTGAATCAATTTCTCTGTGGCATCCATTTCTCTGGCCATCTGTTTTCTCAGTAGAGAGGAAATGTTTAATTTAGGGGATTTAGGGTTTTGAATTTTGATTTTGGGGATTTTTTTGAATTCGAGCGGGAGTTTTTTCAAGAGAGTTATCATGGGCCGATTATTGAGACTCGAGGGTTTTAATTCGGGCCGGAACAGAGTAAATTCTGCAGTTCATTCCCTGAACTGGTAGCCTAAAAATGAAGGATTATTTTGTGGGTTCCTGGGCCCATTAATCAGATGGTTCAAGGTTTTGGGGATTGGAAAATATATGTATATATAGGATAAAATAAATCTTAAGTCGAGATTATTATCTAGAAATTTAGAAGATTTAGGAATAGAATGTGAATTATTTAAACTTTGGGGATGACATTATTCTACATGCCCCAAACATAATAGTAAAGGAATCGATGATTAATTATGACATTTAGTTATTATTCAAGACAAATAAAAAAAAGCGGAGATAAAATAAACAAGATGTCAAAGAAGATAGATATAAAATTATATATGGTATGTATAAGACATAATATCTATGGTGGACAAAGACAATATAAAAATTATAAAAGGTTTATTTAACCCTTGACATGTATTTTCATCAAACTTACATATTTCAAAAAATAAGTAGATACTGTTTTTTTTACTTTAGTTTATATTGATTGTTAAAATTAACAGCATTATAATAACTCTTATTATAAAAAACTTGACTAACCGAGTGACTCATCCAGAGGAGTGGATAGGTCTAGGTTAGATCATAGTTGTCAGTTTTATTTTATTTCAGTCGAAATAGCCGAAATATTTTTGTACTAGTACAAAAACAAGATAAGACAAAGTTATTTTTATCTCAATTTAAATTCTGATCCCATTTCAGATTTTTCGGTTCAATCCCAAACAAAATACATCGATATTATACTGTATGTGTCGTTTCGGCCTTGAAAAAAAAAGGCAAAGGATGTCTTGTGATTTGTCCATTTGTTTGACTTTTGGTTTATTTGAAAGCGATGTGAGGCCTGAGAAAGAGATATGGTCTGATACAAAGCTCTCCTTTCAATGACACAACGGAATTCTTTAATTAAGAGTTTTCATTTTTCTCTCTAGAGCAGAACGATTGAGTGTGCTCGGAGTAGAAAAGTTATGCATGGCCTATTTAGGAGAGCTGTTGCGGTAGTTTTTTAAAGTGTTTTTCGTGCTGAAATAAATCAAAATGATATATTTTTTTTATTTTTTAAAAATTATTTTTGACATCAGCACATCAAAATGATCGAAAAACATCAAAACATATTCATTTAAAATGAAAAAAAAATATCAAAAGTTGTGGCACGACGGGTGAAACAGCCGTGCCAAACAGCTTCTAAGTCATGAAAACAAAAAAACAAATTATAGCTTCTCTACTTCCAACTGTATCATACGTTGACTTTGTTTAAAAATCACCAATTAGTTTTTCATCATAGACAACAACAACAACAACAACAACAACAACAACAATAATAATAATAATAATAATAATAATAATAATAAAATTTGAGGCTTTAATTTGCTTCATAATATTTTGGAATTTTTAAAGATGTTTCTAATTTTGAGATTATATTTGTTTGATTTTCTGTTTGTATTATATAATTTAAAGTTAATTTATCTTAAATTTGAATTATATTTGTTACATTAATATTTTAATTTTTTCATATATATAATTAATTATATATATATATATGAACAGTACAACCTCAAAAGCGTGCCGAAACGCTCCGAAACCAAATCATTTCATTCCAATTGAAAAAATAAAACATCAACCGAAGCGAAACTGACAATTTTGGGTTAGATAATAAAGAAAGATTGACATGACTTAACCTGGTAAGAAACCGAGGTTGGTTCTAGATAAAACAGAGACTAAAAACCTATTTTTTTATAAATAAAAAAAAAGAAGTTGTTTTGATTCCTTTTTAGAAAAACATATGATCAACTCTAAGATGACCCTCTTGAACTGTGAATCAAATTTTATGTCGAATCACTTTTTGGACAAGTTTTAAAATTATAATCATAATAATTTTTTTTATCCTTACATTGATGGGACAAACTAGATTGACACTACTAACTCGTCAACCAGAGATTACTCCGGGGTTGACCCTTGGATCTGGATTTAAAATTATGATATTAACTATTTTTTATCCTTACAGTGACCTCGACCACCCTCCTAAATCATGACTCGTGCATTGTTCTAACCAAACCTCGAGTTTAGTTTTAAAGTTATGATAAAAACGACTTGTATTCTTATATTAATTAGGGTTTACCCTCCCAAATTCGTGATATGACTTTATCTTGAGTCAAGTTTTTCAAATTATGATAATAAAATTTTTTTTGTTTTGATATTGACCCAAGTCAATGGTCAATCCTGAATCATAACATAGGTCATGTCCTATATTGATCCCCGAGTTGAATTTTAAAACCACAATAATCATTATTTTTACTCTTACATGTCTTAGTTGGATTATTTAAAATTAAGAGATTTTTACAAAGATATTTTAGAAATAAAAATAATAAATACATACTTCGAATACATTTTCTTTTTATATCTTTTATTTTGAAAGCTCAGAGATTTACTTTAAAATTACCTCAAAAAAAAATTTATTTTTAAATATACATCCTTATCTTTATTGTTTTAACCAATTTATTTTTATTTTTATTGTCTAAATGACTTTTATCATGAAATAGTAACCAACATTATCCAATAACTATCTTTCTATTTTAGTTCTTACTTTGTCTTCAGTGTCTAGAACCATTTGTTTATAAATTGATTAGTTTTAATTTAATACTAGTCGGATCGGTCTGGCCGGTCCGGTGACTGGAGAAGCCGACGGAGACGGCGACATAGAGGAAGAAGACGACTGAGAGTAGGATGACTGGGGAGAGGAGTCACTTCCTCTAAACATTTTGAACATCTTGTACGTTTCGGCGGTGAGACTGTGATGTGAGTTTTGCTTTCGGTTTTCTAGCTTTATTTTGGGTTTGCTTGTGGCGGGTTCAAAATTGGAGAGGGAAAGGGAGAGGGAAAGAAAGAAGCGGTGAGATATGGGAAAACACCTCCACGCTTCTTTAGAGAGTCAAAACGACAGCGTGGAATAAAGCTAAAACTCGGCTTGACTATTTTATATATATATATATATATATGAGATTTATTTATTGGATTGGATCCATAGGAACACTAGAAAAAAAAATATTTCATGGAAAAAAAAGAAAAAAAATATAATCAGAAAAAAAAAAGAAACCGAAAAGAATGAAAAAAAAAACTAAAAAAAAAAAATTAGATCCGAAAATTAATTGTGATGTGCTTAAATTAGCCCAAACGCCTTGATTATAAAAAACAAATAAAATTATGTATAAGTAGAAAAAGAAAAAAAATATATAACCAGTAAAAAAAAATATTTCATGAAAAAAAAATAAAAAAAACAAAAAAAAAGAAAGAAACAAAAAAAAAGAAATAAAATAATTAGAAAAAAAAAGAAACGTAATAGGAAAAAAAGAAGGGAAAAAAAGGAAAGCACTGTGGAAATTATGGGGAACTACAGTTAAACAAAATTAGATCCGGGGATGAATTATGGTGCACTTAACCTAGTTTGGACACCTCGATCATATATATATATATATATATATATATTAGTGCAAAAAGAAAAAAAAAAGTATAACCTGAAAAAAAATATTTCATGGAAAAAAATGAAAAAAAATATAATCAGAAAAAAAATGAAAAAAAAAAAAAAAAAAAATGAAAAAAAAACTATAAAAAAAATTAGATCCGAGAATTAATTGTGATGTGCTTAAATTAGCCCAAACACCCCGATTATAAAAAACAAATAAAATTATATATAAGTAGAAAACAAAAAAAAATATAACCAACAAAAAAAATATTTCATGAAAAAAAATAATTAGAAAAAAAAGAAATAAAAAAACAAAAAAAAGCAAGAAACGAAAAAAAATAAAAAAAATGAAACGTAATGAAAACAAAAAGGAAAAAAAAAAGCATTGTGGAAATCCACAGTGCTTTGTGTGGGGAACTACAGTGAATTCCCCACACGGTTTAGTTTCTTTTTAATTTATTATAATCATGACAAAAATGCCAACACATTAGTATTAAAAGCTTCCTGGTTTTATTAAGTAGTGTGAATATTCATATAGTTCTTGTATATGTAAACTTTGATGAGTTTTTTAATTTGTTATTTTATAGATGTGTGTTTTTATAAGGTATTATTAAATTAAACTTTGAAAAATGTATTTTCACTTTTCAAATGATGAGATATTACCTTGAGTTTTAATATAAAGATCAAACCAACTATAATAATTACATTTGAAACTTGAAATATATCTATCAAAGATGCAATGAAACAAGTGAACGACATAAATTAGAGAAACAAAATTCATATTAAGAGTTCTTTTTTTTATATATTTCTATCTTATCTAGCATTATTCAAACATGATAAAGAACACGATTATATTTATAAATTAATATCAAACACAATTTTATCTCTCTCTCTCTCTCATTTTAGGATAATAAACAAACACTACCTAACAACTTTGATAAATCTTTTAATTTATTTACATAGTTATAAAACTCGATCAAAGACAAAATCCAGATTATAATTTAATAGTCAATCAAGATTGACCTGAATTTTTTTTAAAAAAAAAATAATTAAAATATTTTTATTAAAAAAACAATTTAGGGGCTAGGTTACTCACCAAGCTAGGTCAAGTTACTCTTATTTTTTCTTCAATCCATACTAGTCAAGATCCTAGGTATTTTAAGTCTTATGTTGTCCTATCAAGTTTATTTAGGTTTTATAACAATATATATTTATCCATGAATATTTTTTTTCTTTGTGAACATCTTTGAGTTGCAAGATTCTTTGTATTCTCGTCTTCATATTCCTTTTATTTTTCCACCCGTGGTTATTTATAAAAAAATCTAATAAAATATATTATGAACATTTGTTCAACAATTGAAGCATTGTTGGTTCTCCCCATTTTTCTTATTAAAATAAGAATCTAAAACACATGGAAAAGGTAATGTGCAAATGCTTTTATCTACTATATATTGTAACAATGAATATATAATTTTTTCCCTTTTAAGGGTACAATTGAGGGTAATTGTACAATAATATTTTAATTTACTTCATTTTTTATTTTAGAATCATTTAGGAGCATCTCAATCTTTTGATAAAAAAATCTATACAATAAAATAAATTTATTGATCTTAAAAGCAAAAAAAAATCTTATAACTATGATCTAGGGTGTTTCTTAATATTCCATTATTTTTTGATACAAAGTAATGACTCTTTGTCATTGGAATCAAATTTTTAAAAGCTTGACTATAAGGGCTTGGTCATTATATTACAATAGTTTTTTCCACAATAATTTTTATGGTTATAGGAGCAATGTGTTATTTACATAAATAAATAATTGTTGAAGTGTGCGTACATGTTAGGTGTTCGCTAGTATCGGGTGACACATGCAACTGATGCGATGTTCTAAACCATTTTTCCCACCATGTCATTGGGTTTTGTATCGATGTACTCTTCCTCCCTACATATCGTGTGTGGTCAATGGATCTCATGTGTTATGTCATTTTTCTTCTTCTTTTATATTTGATGCTCATTTTTTATTGCTATTTTGTTTCTTTGGTGATTTTTTTCTTAATTTGAGATTTTTTTTTCAATTTTCACAATTTAACATTAAATTTGTTGAGAATTGAAACTTCTAAATTAAACCCGAGTTTGCAACTTCACGAGGTTGTGAATTTGAAATATTAACCTAGGTTTACAATACTCACCGATCAATTATTGTGGATACAAACAATAAATTTATAGTTTTTTCTTATAAAAAACTTTCACACTTGCCCTCCTTCAATTATTATGGATTGACCATTTTTTTAATTGCTTGAGGTTACTATTGTCTTTTTACATTTTTTTTTAATAAGTTAAATTACTAGAATATTCTTAAAAAAAAACATTTAACTTGGATCAAACTTTTTTTATAATTGCTCTTAAAGCTTGACTCTAGGTGCGTATTCATAATTTTAGTGGCAATTTTGATCTTTTAATTAGTATTTGTAATAATTAAAAAAAATTTTTTTTTATTTCATCCTTCATTATTAAAATTGTTAGGAAATAGATCTCATGGGTAATTTTTTTATGTTTTGTATAAGATTATCATAATCTCAAACAAACATCTATTTTATGGTTGATATTCAAAATTGAAAACATATATTTTTTATCATATAATTAAGTAAAAAATTATTTTTAAAAAACAAAGTTGTTTAATCAAGTCCATGAACTGAGTAGTGGGGTGATCGTTGTCATCTAATATATCATCATCTGGCTTTAAAAAAAAAATTATCATGAAGTTTGTTTGTAGGTTAAATCATGTTTTTATTAATCATCTCGGTTACAATTGAACACATAAATTGATTTACATCGAATGAATTTTGATACTGTTTAATTGAAAACTCACACTAGATAAGGAGTTGGGTCAAGAAGTTTAAAGATTTACCCACTTGTTTGAGTTTAATGACATTGGCAAATAATTTTTACATTTAAAAGATTTAATACAATCCATACAGGAGCATGTTCCAATGAATCGGTGAACTCTATATCTATTTATGAAAAAAAAAACTTTTTATATGTATTTTACTTGTGCTATAATCATTTATTAGAAACAATATACTACTTTCCAAAAATTGAGTTGAACATACAAGAACCACTAGTATAATAGCATCTTATCAAAGTGTATTGATCTAGAAGACATTTAATACTTTATCAAACAGTAAATATTTTATTTAATCCATTTCTAGGCATTACATCAAAGCAAAAAGCTTTTTAACCCATTTCTAGGCACTAGAAATCAGGTTTTCTATAAAAGTGATTCATACTAAGCCTTCCATTAATGCAATATCATAAGACAAGCAAGCAAAGTAATGAACTCATTTGCTGCCTCAAATACAATGGGAAACAAATAGAAAGACAACCATCCTACTGACACAAATCTTTCCACGGTCCCTTGCAAAGAATACCACCAACTTTATTCTGTCTGAAAGGCCTGTTGAGGATCCTATGGCTTCCACAGGATGGTGGTTTCTGCAATCATGGAAGTAACAACATATGGATCCATGTTCGAAGCAGGCCTTCTGTCCTCGAAATACCCCTTCCCTTCTTTCTCTGTGTCGCGGCCAACACGAATAGAAGCTCCACGATTGGCCACACCCTGTCATTCGGACAAGATGCAATGAAATTAACGTTAGACATCTTGTAAAAAGAAACCAAGCAGAGAGGAAATCGTTTCTTCCTCCTCTTACCCATTTGAAAGTGTTGATATCAGCTGTCTCGTGTCGTCCGGTGAGTCTCCGCTCATTCCCTTCTCCATAGGCTGCAATGTGTTCTTTATGCCTCAGGCCAAGCTTTTCAATTGCTTTCTTGATGATTTCATAGCCTCCTTCATTTCTCATAGACTTGGTACTGAAAATGTGATGAATTTTCAAGTATAAGAAGACCAAAATCAATTAAAGAGTAAGCAAAAAACTAAACTCTCATCCAGTGATGCAAATATTTGTACCTGTAATTTGTGTGTGCCCCAGCTCCATTCCAATCGCCCTGGCAAAATAGAAGTGTTTTTTTGTTAGAGCTTAAACGGTAAAAGCTACTATAAGATAGAACTTAGATGTGAGATAAGCAAGAAAATGAAACAATAACTTTACCTGAATTGGCTTAGGGTCAAATGAAAGTACAACTCCAGCAACCTCAGTAATCCTCTGTCAATATAAATATGAACTTGAGAATTTAATATAAATTGGAAATACTAGAACTGTCTTCTGTAATCAAGTATATTAAAACTACCTCCAAAATATACCGAGCAGCCCATAATTCATCTCCGGAAGAGATACCGACTGAAGGTCCAACTTGAAATTCCCACTGCGTGAAAATGAAGATGATTTAATGTTGTGAAACATCACAAGATCACAGATGTTCAAAATTAGAATCTAGAACTGCTAGGATCAAATAAGCAGAAGGGTGATGCAAGTTCTTTGATTTTACCTGGCCTGGCATCACTTCTCCATTGATACCACTAATGTTAATGCCTGCATATAGACATGCCTTGTAATGCGCATCGACAATGTCACGGCCGAAGGCTTTGTCAACACCAATACCGCAGTAGTATGGTCCCTGAGGGCCAGGATAGCCGCCGAGCGGCCAGCCGAGTGGCCATTTAACATCTTTCTGCAACAAGGTGTATTCTTGCTCGAGGCCATACCTGGTTTTATATCATATTTCAAGCTAATCATGATTGCAAAATCACATAGTAGTTATTCTGAAAAGAGAAAAGAATGAACAAAATAAGGGTGGATTAGGATAAAAAAAAAAAATACCAGGGAATCTCAGCAACAACATCAGGATGGCTGAATATCTTAGCAGCAGCACATCTCTTGTTTGTCGGAATTGGCACGCCAGCAGGAGTGTAAGTGTCACATATGACCTATACAATCACATCAATGTCAGAGAAAATGACTTCAAGCTATGGTGGCTGTATCAATTGACAAGATATAGTGTAAAGGATTGAACTTACGAGGATGTTATTTCCCCTCCTAAATGGATCTCTGAAAATAGCTTGTGGACTGTTTCGAGGAATAATAAGTTCAGAAATATTTGAAAATTAACAGAACCATAAGAACAGGGTGGTCCAGCATTAGGAAAAAGAGAAGCGGATAGAAGCTTACTATAGGATCACTTCACTGTCTTCTCCAGGAGCCTGGCCTGTGCTGGAACCATCATAGTTCCACTTGGGAAGCTTTGCAGGATCACTAACTGGGCCGGAAAGAGTCTGTCCATAAAATCGATAAAAAAACAATTTTATTTGAGCTTGAACAAGAGCAACACATACAAAACCTTCAAATCACAAAGTTATATACCCTTGCTTTGCTCCTCATATCCATTCCAGATCCACCAATCCTGTTCAAGAACAAAATCATAGGTTACTAGCTTGCTTGGTTACTGAACAAGGGCAACCTCTAACTTTAAAGATTTATCGAAATTGAGCTTAGCCATGTTAGCTACCATAAGAAACCTTGACAGAACTTGAACCTCCAAGGAAAAATCAAGAACATGGCATCATTAATTCTGATACCACCAATAATCCCTTTTTTAATCATACAACAAAGGAAAAATCAACTATTAGAAACAAACAGAATTCAATCACTTATCGATATTGGCTAAAACTATTTGCGTCGAACTACTAAAGTTTCTCCTTGAAAAACTATAGGTTAAAAAAAGAAGTAAGATTCTTCAAAACCGAGCATCTTATCGGGCCACCAATCGATCACACCATAAATAGCTGAAGCAGGGCAGAGCCTTGTGTTCTGTTCTTTGAAAATGATGTCGTGGAATAAGCAGAGAGACCCAAAAGTGTTGGTTCATGTCAGATCATCGAATTGGTGACCTTACTTATATTCGTAGAAGTTGAATATTACAAGCAAAGCACACAAAAATAAAGCAAAATCATCCAAAACTTTAAGGAACAGCAGCAGGGGAATGGCAAGAACCGTAAAAAGGAGAAGTAAAACCTTTCTTTTTTAGTGAAAATAAATGAGATACTCTTCGAAAAGTATTCGATTCTTGATATCTAATTATCTATAAACTTTCATGAAAATAAAAGAAAAGTTACCGAAACAAGAAAATAGAGAAATCCCACAATCCCAGAAGGGATAGGTTTCGAGAAAGAATCAAAGAAGTAAGCCCAAACAAAACAACCCTTTGACACAATCACACGCATATATCCATACATTACGTAAGAAGATGAAAGAAGAAGACGAAGATGTGCGGAGGAGAGTAAAGAAGGCAGTACCATATGTACTCAGCAATGATTTTCTCAGTCGAGTCTGAGAGGTTAAGGTTAACGAGATCTGAAAGCAACGACATGATCAAACTAACTTTCTCTGTGTTTTTTTTGAGATTGTTTATGAAAGTTTTTGTGTCTATACAGAGACGTGAGCACAGAAGCGGTTTGCCTAGCGCTGCTTTTATAGCCGATGAGATCAGGGTGTTGAAGATATAAAAGAATTCTAAAAAGATTCAGTTTTTTTTTATCTGATATGTATTAAAATAAAAAAAAAGATATATAATAATTAAGAAGTGATTTATTTGATTTAATATATTTTGTTTTTTCTAAAATAAAATTATAAATGAAGTGAACGCTTCAGCGGCAAAGTTGAATTATGAGGGAGTTATTATGGTTAGAAAGGAATCTAGACAGACAGGTCCGTGTTTTACTTTCATTTGCTAACTGCTCTCCCGGTTACCTGTAATTTTCTTTCAAGTCCATACTTTTTTCTGGATTTCAACATTATAACAATATCTAAATAATAAAAGTGAGGTTAATCTGGGTCGACAGTTGACTCAGGTTTTATTTCGGGTCGGGTTTTACAACTATGAATTTCAACATTAAATTTTAATTAAAAAAGCTTAAAGATAATCTCAAGTTATCTCTATAGTTATCTTACTCGTAAGAGATTAGAGGATATTGACTCATTGAGTTAATTTAGATCAATTGTTCTTATTAAAATAATATTATGCCATTGAAAAAGGAATTCAAAGGAGTTGAATCGGCTAAAATTAAATTAGGTCACGAGTTAATTTAATTAAGTCAACTAGTTTTTAATGGATTTATATCATTTTTAGCTTAACTTAAAACTTGATCCAAGTTAGATTTTGAATTGTGAGTTTTTTTAATATCCTGACAAATAAACTAAGCAAGGTATGACTTTAATGTATTTCATTAAAAAATTCTTGCCAAACGATTATTTGGAAATACTTACACATATATGATCAATTTCAATTAAATGACACAATTGAAAATAATTAAAATTTTCATTGAAAAAATCAATGTACACGTGAAAATTGACGGCGCCTTTGGAAGATGCGCCTGCAATAACCTTGAGATTTTTTTTTTTTAAATATGGAATTACCTAAACATCCCTTAACCTAGCAATAATCGCTAAAAAACCATGCATGAAAGTACCACCATGCCCCCAACATCATACCTTTGTTTTTGTCGTTCTTGAGGGTATTTAAGTGGTTTTGCTGTGTTAAAAAACATGAAACACCTAAAATACTCTCGTCTCAAGATCTCTGCGTATGTCCCACCTGAGGGCAAAGTGGTTATTCCACTATTCAAGATCACTGAAAAACTAAAAATACCCTTAATCAGTTGTCTTCTTGTCTGCATTCAAGGATAAATAGGTAGTTTCATTGAACAAATAAAAATAAAAAAATCACAAAACCCCTAAATAATCTACAAATGCCACACGGACTCCTGGAAAATGTCCAAAATACTCATTGCATGGCACCGAGAGTTAAATTTTGTGATCCAAGGAATTTTTTTAAAAAAATCTATATTGAAAAACATAATAAAATATCAACGTATTTTATATTTTTTTAAATTTTGCACCCGAGAGATTTGGCGCTTCGCTTTATTTTGTTACTATTTGCAAGAAGTAGTTCTCTTGTCTATTCGCATGTTCATTCTCATTTATTTTAATAAATAAATAAATAATATGAAAAGATTGATGGAAAAATAAAATGTTTTTTAATAGAATATTATTGAACAAAGTAGATTAACATTAATTAATTTTTAAAGCTAGAATAACCATTTAATTTATTTTTCAAAACCAGAAGAATTAATTTATTAAGTGTAAAAAAATCTTGAAATGTCAAAGGGAGGTATCCTCTTTGTAACAGGGAGGTATCCTCTTTGTAATTTATTTTCTAAGAAAATATACTTTATTATAATCTTCTTGAAGGGATAATACTACCTCGTATCCACACCAACCATCTGCCCATGCTAGTTCATATGAAGTATGAACCTCTCAAAATTAATCAACTTCTCGAAGCCCGATTTTTTTGATGGAAATTTCTTATAGTCGTGGTCTGAATGGAATAGCATGATTGACTTTTTGGCAGACCCATAATTGTCAACAAGTGAGGCAGTTTGCCACCACATATTTTAATTTATTATATCAAGAAGGGTCGTTAATTTTTTTTAATTTTTTTTTTATAAATGTATTAAAATAATATTTTTAAAATTTATTTTTGATATCAACGTATGAAAATACTAAGAAAAATTATTTTAAAATAAAAAATATTTTTGAAATACAATAATACAAATAAATTTTTAAAAATAAAATATAATTTTTTTATCACACTCGACGTCGTGGTTCACATGCATGATGCACCACATTCCACATGAAGATGCTTGAGGCCATTGAAGTGATGTAATCCCTCGTTAACAAGAGGTTTGCATCTCTCAATTATTCATAAACAACTCTGTATATTCCAATTCTCGAAGCCCTTCAGCATGTCAATGGTCACCACAAACATAGAATCAGAAATATTTTTTTATTTTAATTGGGAATATCACAGTTATGCTAATTTATTAATTATCATATTCTTACATATTAAGCTTGAGGTTTATGAATTACAAAACTATATTTAATTCATACTTTCAAATTAATTAAAATTTATATTAAGCTTGAGGTTTACGAATTACAATGAAAGGAACACAGTTTTTTTAGGGATGCTTGTTTTTGCAGTTCAAATCGTGTTTTATGATTTTTTGAAGTTCTTATTTGATGTTTTTAAATTATTTTGATATATTAATATCAAAAATAATTTTAAGACAATAATATATATATATATATATATATATATATATATATATATATATTAAAAAACAACTACCACTATAACACTTCAACCTTCTTTTTTTTTAATTTGAAGGTGTGTCCTCAGCCCTACCATAGACTAATTATGGGGCAAGATGTGTGAGGAAATCAGTTTACTAATCATATGTTTGCGTGGTTAAGAGATTATATTAGGGATCATGGGCATAATCATAGGGCTAACAGGTCCACTTTCTTCTCAATTATTGTCATGTCTTTCATAAGATTTATTATTTTTTATGGCCTGAATAATTAGATTATCTTGAAAGGGCAAGGATGGATTCGACTTCACATGTGTTTTTTTTTTTGGCTAGAGAAATTAACGATAATTTAATGAAGGACAATATAAATAATTAAATTTAATTGAGTGGTTACATTAAACGTCTATCTTAAGAAAATAAAATAATTTTGGATGCTTTATTGTTATTTGTTTTCTATCAAATGAAAGTGTCAAGAAATGAAGAGCCAATTTTCTAGGGCCCTTGGCAGTTTTTCTTCACATGAAGTGTACTCCTCGTAACTCATCTCATTACAAGATAAACCCCACCTTGTCCCTTCTAGAGTTTTAAGGCTAAGAAAAGGTCAAGATGACCTTTCCAAATTTTGGCTTCATAGCTAATATCATCCCGTCAACATCTGAGTTGATGGCTACTTTGAAGATTCCATAGATTGTGATGTATCAACAATTTTGGACATTATAAAATATAAAAAAAAATTGAGTGCTGGGTGATTATTTAGAAGGTACAAGGATAAGGTGATAATGTATTGATAGGTAGGCGAGGATTGTGTACATATCTAATATCTTCAGGTTTGATAGAATCCTAACTTATGTAACATGTGTTTAACTTGCTTTCAAACTCAACATTTCTCGGTGTGGTTGTGAACCTCGTCTAAGTAGATATATGTTTGGTGAATTGTCCCGATTCAACACCTTTAGGCCTAGGTGTATAATGAGTTTCAACGAGGTGAGAGTTTGATGAGTTGTCAGACCCAATATCTTTGAGTTTAATTTGTACGTTGAGTCCAACTAAACATGGATCTAGTGAACTTTGTCAGACTCATCACATTTAGGTTTTGGTTACACACCTTACCTAATTAGACATAGGTTTAACAACCTTTCTCGTCCATCACCCTTGGGCTTGGTATCATATCGAACCCTAAGTTGGTATAAATTTGACAAGTTGTTAAACTTAATACATTTGGGCTTAGATACATGTCAAGCTTAATTGAGCATTAATCTAATGACTTGCCAAAGCTCATCTATTTTACACTTGGCTACATGCCAAGCCTAACGACCTTCTTAACCTGTCGATCTGAGAATTAACCATGTATTAAGTCAAATTAGGCATAAGTCTTGCATGTTGCAATACTTATTGATTGTGGGCTTAACAATGTGCCAAATTCAAAGGAGTAAATGCTTGGAGATCATTATGGTCTTATGTTAGGCCATAAGACATAATTTGCTTATTTATATATCTTTTAGCATTAAATGTTAATGTTAGAGATATTTGTCTCTCATCCCTCTATTAGTATTAATGTCAAAGATATATCATTCCATATTAAATTTAATGTTAGAGATATTTATCTTTTATCTCCCTATTAATATTAATGTCGAGATATATTCATACCCTATTAATATTAATTTTAGGGGTATTTATCTTTAATGAGTGTTATAAGAGTATAAAGACCTTATAAACCCTTAAAAAACATATTTTTTACATGGTTTTGAGAGTATAAATATCATTGGTAAAGGGTTTACAATCTCTATTCTCAAGAAAAAAATACATTATTTAATTTTAGAGTATCTACTAACAAATACTTTTGTTCTTAAGAATAAATGTTCACTCCCTCATTTATTGTAATTATTTGTTTGAAATGTTATTGACTTTATGATCTGAGGGATCACCAAATCCCATAAAAAAAAATTTAGATTACTAACTAATTGGATAAAAAGATCTACAAACAATCAAGTTAAACCATCCTCTCAACTTTCTAACTACTTTCTAACCAAGAGTGATTCAACTTAGTGTACGTTTGACATGATGATGACTTTTTATGGTTGTTGTTTGAAAATATATACTTAAAAAACTATAAATTATAGTTTTTTAATCAAGCTTTCAATAAAGAGTTTTCAATGAAACTCATGTAAAAACCAAACACTTTCAAATTTATGGTTAAGATAAAAACATGAATCACACCACACAACATCACACCATATCACATAAATAAACATTATTTAATTCAATTGGTACAAATTAAAACCACATGTTATTATTTAATTGGATAAGACTCAAAAAATAGTATTCATGGAAGAGTGAGGTTGATTTGACCCCACTTCTAAATGTGTGTGTATCACATCTATAATTTAGAGGTAATGCACATGATTTCCCCTAATGTCTAAAATATCAAGATATGATAATATAATAAAATGCAAACTTAACTTTTATAGCTCAATATCACATAGATCTCATTAAAGAAAATTTTAATGGAAGGTCAATTTATAATGTTTAATCCTTACATTATAGTCTCTAAATTAAACAAAATACATAACTTGTAGGCTTTTAATTGTAGTGACAAACACAATTTATAAGTGTAATTACTATTTTACCATTGAGTGTGAAAATGAAAACCTTGATTATGGGGTAACTTGGTCCTTTTTCCGGTGTCTTATTAGTTATTAAAAAGATTTTTTTTGGGAGTATATGAGTCTTTTCCAAAAAAATTGCATAGTAAAACTATACTTTTTACCCTTAAAATCAACAAAGTTTAGAATTGTCAACCAATGATCTTTTTTTTTCCAAATTCCAAAGCAATAAAATAACTTTTTTGTCATCAAGTTGAAAAAAAATATAGACTTGTTGGTCAATAACCCTCCTTTTTTAGCCTACAATTAAAATACATCTTTGTCCTCATAGAAAAAGACAAAAAAAAAGTATGTATATTTAATGTTGAATTTTTTATTTTTTTTATTATGAAAAGTTGTTAATATGTGCTCATTACGCGCAAACATGTGAGTGATATTTCGTGCATTCTATTGTTCAAACTTGGCCTTTTGCCATGTCCTTAAAAGAGCCACCATATCCTTTTCCTGCTAATGTAACGAGCGATGGTAGATGATGAACACTTTGTTATTAAAGGTCTTTTTTCATTCTTTTCTCTATTTTATATAGAGAATGCATGTCTATCTTCTTTTCCTTTTGTTTTCAATTCAATTCTTCATGTTTTTTATTGCTAATTTTCATCCTTGGTCCTTTTAAAAAAATATTTTTATAATTTTGAATTTAGAAATTAATATTTATATATATATTTTTTTTCAATTTGCTCTTTATTATTTTAGTTTGATTTTTTGTCCTTGCACATTTGTTAAAATTTTATTGGTTTTCAATTTTATCCTTCAATCAAAATTTATGTTATTATTATTTTTTCTTCAAATTAGTCATCATACTTTTGATTCTTTTTTTTTCCGTTTTTAAAGTTTTTCTCTTTTTAATTTACCCTTCAATTGAATTTTTTTCGATGCCCTCTAGTTTATTTTTTATTTCAATTATCACCCTTATTCTTTTAATTATAATTTTTTTTGTTTTGATTCATTTTTTTCCGGTTTCATTCTTTGGTGTCTAATTTGTTCATGATAGGGATTTTGTCATGCTTCCCATCTAATATACTACATGTAAAGAGTTTTAAGAGTTAATACAATTAAATATTCTTTCTTTTTCCCTCGCTTTGTTTTTATGATTTTATCATTATACACTATTTAAGTCTGAAAAACTTTCTGCTTGTGAGATAGATTTTTTTTTATTATTTATTTATTTTTTTTATAAAAAAAACAATGTATTTTGTTTTGTATTTAATCATTGAAGAATTCATTTAGATACAAATAAGCTTTGATTTATAAAAAAAAATACTTATTTTGAAATAATATTTCTAATATGTACAACCTTGCATAATATTTTGATTTATTTCTAATACTTAGTTTTATATGTGTTTCTATTTCTATTATATTTTATAGATCTTAATACACAAATTCTACAGACAAAAATAGATATCTTATTTTACAATATCAATGTCTTAGTTTTTCCAGCTTTTTATTTTAATTATTGTTAAATACTTTTTTTTTGTTTATTTATGTAAATGATTATCAATTTATTTGATTAGGTTTCCGGTTAAGTTTTTTTATTTACACTTTGAAATTTTATGTAAAAAACAACATCAAAAATAGTCTGTATACTCATTTTCTTTAAAGAAATTATAACTTGTTGTAAATCGAGGGTCAAATAGCTTAGTTCTTGATCAAAGCTAGAAACATCCATCTCAAACTAATAAATTCCCCCTTTGTTTGCCTTGTAAGGTCATTGTTATCGCTTTACATGATCATTAGAGAATAAACATGATAATTTAATGCCAATGATGCATTGACATGTGATGAGATGGAATTAGTTTCAGTGACTGGTCGACAATACGATTGAGTTTTTTTTTGAAAGTGTTTCGTTAAGAAATGTATTAAATATTAAAATATTTGTTTTTATTTTTTTTACATAAATACATGAAATTAATCTAAAAACAATATTTTTTTTTAATTTAATATAAAAATAAAAATAAAAATAAAACTTTTTCAATTTTTTGTTATCCTTAGGCTAACTGTCCCTTTTATGTACCCAAAATAAATAAATCAAGAAGATCCTTTGCAATCCATGGCTTTGAGCCTGTTTGGCTCTGCGTTTCAACCGGCATTTTGCTGAAATTTGTTTTTTTTTTTTTCATTTTAAATGAATATGTTTTGGTATTTTTAAATCATTTTGATGTGCTGATATCAAAAATAATTTTTAAAAAATAAAAAAAATATCATTTTGATGTATTTCAACATAAAAAACATTTTCAAAAACTACCACAACCACATGCCATTTGTATAAGATATGAACCCTATCAACATCTGAAGACAGGAAAAAAAGAGTCACGAGTACGGCCCCCCATTTTTTTCAGACACACAAATCACTTCGTGGGCTTGTGGCTAGCCCTAGCTGCCAGGTCATGTCATTGTTCGACAACTGGAAGAAATAGTGACTCATTTGGAGGCGATGGACACGTTGCTGCCGCCTCTCTCCAGGCCAACAATGGTGGGCATCAGGTGCCAAATTCGCAGGTCTTACGATTCTCTAACCTCTCTCCAGTGCTGGGTTGACGATGGCTACAAGAAATTCATTGAATGTTTTTACAGGCCGCGATGCTCTAAAAAACAGAACATATTCTGCAGCACAAAACTGCAAGTGTATACTATCTTTATTCCATACAAAAGCCAATGCTTTAAAGGTGCCCTTGTTCACTTAGAAGCTGTTTGGCACGGCAACTTTTGGTACTTTTTTTTATTTTAAATGAATATATTTTGATATTTTTAGATCATTTTGATGTGTTGATGTTAAAAATAATTTTAAAAAAAATAAAAAAAATATCATTTTGATGTATTTCGGCACGAAAAACACTTTGAAAAGTTACCGCGACAACTTTCCCAAACAGACACTTAGTTGAAAGTGTGGTTAATGTTGTTTTTGATAATATTTTTTGTTTATAAATATATTATAATAATATTTTTTTATTTTTAAAAAATTATTGTTGATATCAATATATAAAAATAAAATAAAAACTATTTTTTAATTTAAAATACAAAATAAAAATAAATTTTGTTTATTTTTTTTCAAAAATAGTAATGAAAGCCCGTGAAAAAAACACTCTCTCCTTGTCCTCATGTATTCTTACAAATCAGGGTAGGTTCTTCCGTACGTACGTGGGTAGCTCGGGTCATTAAGCAACAGAATATGTTGGAAATCGATACTAAATTAATGTCGTCAGTGAAATATTCTGTAACCATATGCGAAGCCATCCTCCACTATCTATAATCCGATGAACATTATCCATAACTTAAAATCAAATCATTATTATTTTAATTAGTAAATAAAACTAATAGAAAAAAAAACTACAACAGGCCTTTTCTTTGAACCTATATATATATACACAGACACACAAAGAAAAAACAAGGCTGTATAAGTAATAAGGAGGTTTGTTTTTTACTTTATCATCCTAAGTTTAAATTGAAAAATATATCATAAAAAGAAGTTTCTCATAAATGTATAGCGATGAGCCGTCTAAGAAAAATAATAAAAAAGGAATTAATCTTGATAAGCATAAGCTATAAGAGTTTGCTCAAAAAATATCCTGAAATGTTAAAAAAACATAAACAATTAAATTAATTTGTGGATGCATTTGTGAAGATTTTAAACTATACGGGTTCAATTTAAACTTTAACACTGCAAGGAAGGTGAACTATATATATAGGGCCATAAACATAGAAACCAGATTACCAGACCAATACCTTGAACACAAAGTTCATGGTCTTAGACAGTTTTCAACCTTAAAACTGTAGCCAGGCCCATTTAAGTGGCCACTAGACCAAGCCTACAACTCTAAATCCTCCATCCAGGCCCAGTTTAAGTGGAAACTAGACCAAGCCCATAACGATAAATCCTCAATTGACCTAGCAAGAAAAATATATACTCTGTTCAGAATACCAATCGTGATATCATTTCTTTGCTGCCAAAAAACCAGCCGCCGCCATGGTTCTCAAGTACGTCTCTTTCTCTCTTGTGTGTTATATGTAAAATGGGTTTTACGTTTCCTTGTTATATCCAGATGGGTTTTTTTTTATTTGTTTTTTTTTAAGTTTGCAAGTGTTCTATGAATTGTTGGATTAAATTTGCGTCATCTTAGTTTTGTTCATAGTATAGTATAATATGAATATGAGATGTAGAAATTTTTGGCAAAAAGCTGAGCTTGTTTCGTTTTGTATATCTAAAAAATGCAAGCTTTATTTTGGTAATGGGGTTTGCATCTTTCATTACTTTGTTCATGGCTAGGTTAACCGTTCTGGAGAATAGAAGAATTTATGACAGTTGTTTAAAGTGGTTTTTTTTATCTACTTATATCTTAACTAGAAGAATGGAAATACACGCATAACATTGGGAATAGAATTGTCATATGATTACAGCTAATAGAAAATTGGATTTGAAGTTAAGAATTCCCAGGTTCAAACATAGAAAGGACAGAAGAGAATGAACAAGACTTGAATAACATTGTAGTTTGGATGAGAGTTTAAGGTTTTGTGATGTGTGTGGACTTGCTAGGGTTTTCTTGTTGCAGTGTTATACTTGGGTTTTTATTACCGGTTCAATTTTAGGAAACTGCAACCCTTTAATGAATAAGTGATAGCTAGTCATTGAACTGGCTTCTGAGAGTAATAGGTAGTTTTGGGGGTTATACAGAGGGGTTTAGGATTTGATTCAGCTCTGTGATTTATCATGATCATGCAAATTACCACATGGAGGTTTTAGATATGTGATCATGATAACCATCAAATTTGCTTGGCTTTGAATGACGCGTTTTATATGCAAATGATGTCATTGAGGTTTTAGATACGCGGCCATATTTCCATCAAACTTGCCTTGTCTGGAATGGAGCATTTTTATTGATTTGACAATACATGTTGATCCTTGTTATCCTGATGATTTTCTTCTGGATAATTTCAGGACTGAACTCTGCCGCTTCAGTGGGGCAAAGATATATCCTGGCAAGGGTATCAGATTTATTCGCTCAGATTCCCAGGTAATGTGTGGTTTGGTGTCGAAGGTATTGCATTTTGTTTTATCTAATATCTTCTTCAATACAATCTATGAAACTAAATAAGCTTTTCTTCATTCAATTAAGGTCTTCCTCTTTGCCAACTCTAAATGCAAGAGGTACTTCCACAACAGGCTGAAGCCCTCAAAGCTAACCTGGACAGCTATGTACAGGAAGCAACATAAGAAGGTGACCATTTTTTCTATAGTTTCTATTAACTTCTTAAAGTGGATTGTAGAGTGCTTCTATTTTTAGGATGAGTATCCCTTTAGAAAGAAACCTGTGATATTAATTTTGTCATATCTTTCCTAATAATCACAGGACGTTGCTGCTGAAACTATTAGGAAGAGACGTCGCGCTACCAAAAAACCGTACTCAAGGTCCATTGTAGGTGCTACTTTGGAGGTCATACAGAAGAAGCGAGCTGAGAAACCTGAAGTTCGTGATGCTGCACGAGAGGCGGCACTCCGGTATGTTCCCTTTCTTGGGTTCCAATTCGCTTTGGCTAGCTGGTCATCATTGTGCACTTATTCACAATGCACAATGTTTTTGTATGCAGTGAAATTAAGGAGAGGATTAAGAAGACGAAGGACGAGAAGAAAGCCAAGAAGGCTGAGGTAATGGCCAAGACACAAAAGAGCAGCAAAGGTAGCTTGCCAAAGGGCCCCAAGCTATGGTGGAGGTGGGGGGAAGCGGTGAATTCCCTCTTTCATTTAGTACTGTAAACTCTTTGTTTAAAGAATTTCGCACTAGAAATTTTACATGGATTAAGGTTGGTTGTTGCCATTTTGTTCTTCGAGAATTTACCCTGTTTATCATATTATTTATGTCATGGTTTTGATTGGATATATTAGTTGACTTGTTATCATTTATGATTGTGACCTAAGAATGGATCGATTGTGTATTAGCTGGGTGTGCAATACACCATTGCTAGGTTGCTGTATGGTCATAGTTTATTTTACCGAGTGTGTTTGATGATGCGGTAGCTTTCGCAATTATGATTTGAAAAGGGTAATTTAGCATCTATAAATTTTATAAATTTTATCATTTTCCTAACCTAGTTTTCAAAAAAGAGTTATTAGTAGAATCAATGCAAAACTATAGTGCGCATTGAGTAACTAAAATGCTTTCAAATATGTCTGAGACTGCAAACCGCTTCCCAATGCCAAATGAAAACGTGTTCCTACCATCACTTGAAGAATTGCAAACACAGGTATTAGAAAAAATGGAAATTGCAAAAATCAGATATTAGAAAAAATGGAGAATTCCTTCACTGTGAAATCTTAAAAGAACAAGCCTTGGATATTTCATTTTTTTCCAAGCATCACTAGCACTGCTGCTAAGCGTTTCTTCTTTTGATCTATACCAGGGTTGAAACATAAAAATAAGGTTTCTATGGAGACACCAAGGTCGTTTGCCACCAAATCAAAGCCACATTTTTCCCTAGACACATATCAATTTCCAAGGATAAGGAGAAGCCACGCATTGGATGGTTTTCTTCTCGTATGATTTTGTTTTATAAAGTGAGCCAAATAAAATTTCAAAATACTCAAAAACTATTTCATGAAACCTTCTCTCCTTTACAATCATTTTCATAGTTATTAAGGTTTAGATCTTGTCTGTCAGTGAAGGTCAAATTTAAAACAAAGTTGTTTTGAATAATTAAAAAAAATGAAATGAAATGGTTTTGGAACATCCTCAAACTATTTCATGAAATCTCTCTACTTTTCTACCATTTTCATAGTTATTAAGACTAATTTATATTATATATTTTTCTTTTATGAAATAGAACAATTAATCTTATAACTGTGATAGGAAGAAAAACCGAAACTAATATATAGGTACTTGTTATATAACATGTATATTAAATCGACTCACAAAAAAATTTCACATGAGAGATATTATTTTATCTGTGAAAAGGTTCAAGTGATGATTATGTGAATAATTCTTATACTTGGAACAACTAAATTATTCTATATAGAGAGAGTTATGTTTTAATTTAGTCACAATTTATCTTAATTAAGCATAATAAACAAGAAAATAATGGGTTTGACATAAATTACATGAAAGAATTTGAGTAATTTCATCATTTTTTGGTGAATTAGAAAAGATGTTTCATTCATTCTCAAATAATATTGATTGTAAACTTCTTGGGAAATGTGAAATGAGTTTTGAAAAGTATTTCAACATCTTATTTAGAATTTCAATTACTTTATTGTTGAGAACTCACATAATTCGACAAAAAAAAAGACATATTTCATGCTATAATGTCTAAATTAGAATATTATTGATGAGCGTATAATAATTACACTAAGAAATCAATTTTTGTAAATTTTAATTCATGTCACTTATAACTTTTTCTAATATTTAGAAGCATAACAAGTTGCTAGACTTTGCACATGATCTTCAAATATAAACCAATCAATTATTAAATTGATAATAAATTAAAATATTTTTTATTTATTTAAGATTATGATTTATATTTGTCTCAACTTATAAGGGAGTCTAAGAAGTCATGCATAGAAGAACCATTGATTAGAAATGGAAAGAATAATCAAGTTTGACTTGATTGTAAATAAATTTTAGAAATTGAGAACTCAAATGTAATTCATGCTAGAATTAGAATTCTAGACCTATAGATAATCAAATAAAGACTTAATTGAATAAATTTATAAAATTAGTCTAAAACAATATATGTGATATTATTTAAAACCTTTTTTTTTGTTCATTTTTAGATTTTTCTATATATAGAATCACACACCTCTTATTTTCTAAAATGAGAAAATTATTATATAAAAAAAATAAAAAAACTTGGATTTTTTAAAGTATAATAAAACAATTCTAGACCTTTTCTTAATTTATTATTTTCGCAGCATCTTTAAAAAAAAAACCCAAAGAAACACATACAAATGTGTAGACAAAACATGGTTCCATCTTTACATGAGGTTTGCCCATCTAATTTTCCCTGTCTTACTTTTCTTTCAAACAAAACATAAACACATGTTCCCATGAAATATGGTTCATGAGGTTATAAATTTTTTGAAAACTAGTTATGGACTTGATGAAGACTGCATTTGCAACTATTTTTCGGTGTTTTCAAAATTATATTTTACAGGAAAAAATATTAAATTATTATTTTTTATATATATTTTTGTTGGTTTCAACATGATGTTATTAAAAATAACAAATTTTATTTTAAAAAGTATTTCCCCCATGATCTTAATTAATAATACAACTTTTAACATGCAGAAAGATGTGATAACTTTACTATAATTAGACCAATCTTTTTTTAATGTTTTCTCAATAGGATTTTTCATGAATTTTATTTTATTTTTAATTTAAAAGAATAAAATATTAAAAACACATCACATGCTATTAACTACAAGTGAAAGTGTGAAACTGAAAACAAGACTTATTATTAATTGTAATTTTTTCTTCAATTACCATTTTGAACATTGAAGTGAAAAGATATTGACAAGAAGAGAGGAAAAAACCGCAAAATATTATGTTTTCCTTCCTTGTTTTGAAGGCAAACAAGCCCCTACCAAGGTCTCAAGTCTTAACACAGGGTTTAACAAGCACAACAGTAGTTTCAGTATAAACCCCACAAAACCGCTTTCTATTAGTTGACAGAGAAGGATGCATATGAGACAACTGGCAGCTAAGTTTCTGAGGAGAATCCATTTTCCTCCTCGGAGATTCTCTTCCTCTTGTGAAATCACAAATAAGCAATGCCTTGCCCAATTCACTCTCCGGTATGTATTTTATCGTGATTTTAAACATTTATTTTTTTGTTCTTGTTCAGTTTCACTGTGATGCTTTTGATTTCAAAACCCACTTTCTAGCTGAAAATATAATGGTTTTGAATAATGGGTCAGTGCTGTTTTTATTAACCTTTTCTTCTTTCGGTGAAAGTCTAATTCTTTTGGTGTTTGGATGCAATAAAGATTGGTAATTTAGCGTTCATAGTTATTGAAACATATATAGAATCATTGTACCTATTGGAATAATGGTGAATTATGAAATTTAAGCCTTAATTTCTGTTGTTGGCTTCGTGCCATTTTTTCAACCTGCTTATTGTCAATTGTCATGTCTAAAGTTTAAGAATTTCGCTAATAATATTTTATTTTTGACATGGTTGATAACTTCACTACAATTTTTAAGTTTAGTTTCTTACATTTGTTAGACTTAAGTGTCACATTCATTTGCTTTATCACCATTTGTTATGATAATAGAGAGAAATTTACCAAGGAGGAGGATGTTATACTAAATTTTTCTATCTTACAGTTGTCACATATAGAATAAGACAGACCTCTCCATTATTTGTTTCGTTGGTTTAGAGAAAAATATACTCTGTTAAGCCTTGCTAGCATTGATATGAACTCTTGCTGATTGCATTTAAACTATCTCAATCTCTGAAGTATTTTGTTTGATAGTGTGTTATAAATAAGTGTATCAGCTAACCTTTGTAGTTAATATCTCTTGCATTCCTTACCGTCCTTGTAATGTTCTTTCAGGTAAAACAAAATGTTCCTACAATTATGGTTCTGAAAGGTCTAGATGGAGGATGAACTTTAGGGATCGTTATCTATGGACTATTCTAGCTGGACAAGCTGGTAAATTCTATCTTACTGGGCTTTTGGCTATTTGAATTTGCAATTTAATGTAATAGCATTTCTAGTTTTTCCTGATTTTGTGATGTGATTGACAATCATGTGTAAGTAGCTTTCGTGGTTGAGGTTTAAAAAAGATAGGTCTAGAAAAATATGTGTTTGGTTAAAACTGCTGTGAGATATATTTTTACATGTAAGATAAATGACAAGCAGGTCTTTACGAATAAAAAATAAGTTATTTTGGCTTCTACAAAACAAAGGTTTGAAACACAATTATGTGTAGGGCCCAATGCAAAATGAAAATGTTATTTGGCTAACCAAACAATTTTTTCTCCGTGATTGGGCAAAAAGTAGAAGTTGCCATAAGGACAAATGATCTTTAAACAAATAAACTTTACAAGAAAATGGCCCATTGGGGTTTATAAGTTAATTTTTTTGGTGATTCGATGAAGTCTATGACACATTGGCAATGGTGCTGGCATGTTTGCAGCAATAATTCTTGGAATAAATGCCAACCCCGTCTTAGCAGACAAGCCTCGTGAAAGCAGTTCACAAAATGGCTTCAATACGGATGACCTGTCTGGGTTTCGCAAAATTGAGGATGGTTCTGTAATATCCAATGAACATACAGCAAAATGGAGGCTTTTTTCTGATAAAGGGAGGGAAGTCTTCCTGCAGGCAAGCTTGTTTTGCTATTTGCCAGTTTTTTTCATTTCTTTCATATGATATCATAACTCATTATTTAATCAAATCTGGTCTGTGATTTGAACAGGGAAAGTTGGATCAAGCTGAAAAATTCTTCTTTTCTGCTCTACAAGAAGCAAAAGTGGGTTTTGGGGAGAAGGATCCTCATGTTGCCTCATCTTGCAACAACCTGGTAAGATCCCTGTTTAGATGCTTTCAATGATGTAGAGGCAGTTTAGCTTAGTTGTTCTTTTATGAAATCTGGTTTGAAAATTGCAGTGAATTACATTGTAGATTAAACTTTTGGAAATGCCACTGTTTGAGCACTCCTTTACTGGAATTTTTTTTCTCCATTCATGTTTAGGTCACGGTTTTTCTTTCTTTGTTTCTTATTAATAGGAAGAATAAATATTATATTTTTTTCTCAATATGTCAATAATCAGGCTAATATAAGCTGATAGTGAATGGAATTGTTTCTGCTGTCAAATCAGTCACTAATTGGAAAATTTAAACAAATTATGGATTATTTTGCATGTAAGAAGCCATTGTTTCACCTCGCTTTTGTTTCAGGCAGAGCTATTTAGAGTTCAGAAGCAATTTGATAAAGCAGAACCTCTGTATTGGGAGGCCATCAAAATTCTGGAGGAATCATTTGGGCCAGAAGACATACGGTATAATGTTATTATATGGGAACTATGACAAACAATTCTATATATCATTTTTAATTATCATAAATAGTGAACTCCCATGAATTTCTTGCAATGCTTGAATACCTTTATATTTAGCTTCGTAAGCAAGTCTTTGTATTTGATCAACATCACTAAGAACTGAAACTATAATAAAATTTAAGAAGGAATTGCAGACTATCAATGTAGTGAATACAGGATAAAACTAGACAGGTATGCACACACTATGATTTTTCCTTTCTAGTCATTTCAGTTATGGTAGCCAACCACATTGGGAAGCGATGATCATATATAGACATTTAGGCCCATACTATGGATATCTGTATTGGTGCATCACACCTTCCATTCATCCAGTTCTTGCCTCTCTCTTCAACTCTGACTGGAATTTGCATTATGTTATTTTGCAAGGACAAAATAAGGAGTGGGTGGATTGGGGTAAGAAGGAAAAATGAAGAGAGTGATGGAAAAGTGATCCCATTCTTCTAGTTTAAATGATTGTTTATCAAGAAAAAGAACAGAAGGAAAGTGGGGAAAGATTAAATGAGTGTAAAATAAGAAAATGCTCCTCAGCTCATGTATGCATTGACAATCCTTCCATTTTGGGACTAAATCTGAGAATGAAAGAAAGTAATGGATTCATTTGCTTCATCTGCGGGTATACTCTAGCCCAACCAAATGGTGTTAGCATCTCTTCTATCGCCTCCAATCTTTCTCCTTTCCACCCAAGCAAACATAGTGCTAATATTTAGAGTTGCATATGAATCTACAGCTAATAGTTTTGTAGGTCATTAATTATATAAAAAATAGATCAGTCAGTCCCTTTTTATGATTGATTCAAGGACCATAGATCAGTGGCTTTTGGCTTGGTAAATAACTAAGAAATGGCGTTCTCTATTGTTGTGTCATTGTTGCATACACAATCACCTAATCCTGTTATTGCACAGTGTGGGTGCTGCGCTTCACAACCTTGGGCAGTTTTATCTCATGCAGCGGAAACTGGATGAAGCTGACAAGTGCTACGAGGTAAAAGTATTTTTCATATCTTGTCTTAGTTTGTTTGCAGTTTCATGAACTATGATCAAAAGGTTCATATGCACTTACTGGTTAATTTTCTGAATTTCTGCCACTATTTTTTTTTTATTCGACCCAGTTCAAGAAATTGTGTTGGGCATATTTTTCCTTCAGCATGGAATACATTCAATCCTTAATACACCTTAGTCATAGTGGAATGAAGAGTGAAGTGCTCATTGAGTGTAGATGGTTCCTCTATTTAGGTGATGAAATTTGGTGTGACTGGTTATATAAGTCAAGGATCATGCTAATTAAAAACACAAGATAAGAGAAACTTGGGTTGATTGGTTTGGCCATCTAAGAAAGGTACTGATTATTTTAGTACAAATTAACTAGTTTCTCAGAATGGAGAGGAAAGGGAACTATTGTTTTTGCAACAGTGAAAAGAAAATAATGGCCTGAATTGAGTGCATTCTGAAAAACTCTGTAACCATGTAATTGGCTTAGAGCTTTGTTATTTACATCATTAAACTTATCATTTCTTCAGTGGAGGTACTTGATTGTTGAAATATGTTCTGTGGTTTGGTATTCACTACATGGTTATTCTCTCTAAGAGAGGGAAATAGGTAGTTCAATGAGCATCTACTATAACTTCATGCTTTTAATAAGAACATAGAAACTTTATTTGCCAAATAGCATTTGAATGGAACTAGCATTCTGGAGGACCATGCATGTGTTGCATGCACTAAATATTTTTGTTCCTCCTTTTCTCTCCTTCTACTTGTCTTTCTATTGTAACTATTTTTATTAATCTAGCCAAGATTATTCTTTTCAGTCAACGACTAATGTTTTTCTGCTACATGTACTGATAATTTCTGCTGATCTGTGTTATTCCCTTTGATTTTCCTTTGGCAGCGTGCTGTGAAGGTACGGACAAGTACATACATGCATGATTCTCCTTAATCCATTTTCAAATTTCAATTATTTTGAAGTTCTTATTCTTTCCTCCATTATCAGTTCAGACTTTGAACTTGTAGTGCTCAATGTAACCTTATCTTGTTCAGATAAAAAGGCGTGTTTTAGGACTCAATCATACAGACTATGCAGATACACTGTATCATCTCGGAACGGTAATAGTTATGTTGTTTGGTTTCATGTGCTAAATCTATTTTGTGAGATCATTTTCAATATCATTATGCTCATTGTTCTTTTCAATGTTTATGGTTTCATGTATTTAGAGAATGTGTATGTTTTCGTTGGACAATATCTTGTAAACATAGTTGACAGTATAAATAAATGGAGTAGCAAACTGTTGATGACTTTCCTGTATGATTGGTTATGTAAAATAGTAACTGGAAGACAGCACTTGTATATCGGTTTATGACCTGGTTAAAAATAATTAACTAATTGTTGCATATTTTTATTGATATTCTAACCTTCCATTCATTATACTTTATTAAAGGTTAATTTCTTTCAATTTGAATTCTGTTTGAAATTACATTTCTTCATAAGCTACATCCTCGAAAACCAATTTCCACAGAAAAAAAGAAAGATCATATTTCAAATACCTGCATCCTGGTATCCTATGCATGACTCATCTGCTTCAGTGCAGCATGGTTAGGACTTAAAGTCCTTAACAACACACAATACAATTGAAGATATAAAAGATTCACAAACTTGCTTATCATAGATTGTTTTGAATACTCCATGGTGAACAAAGAGGAATTTTAAATTTCAAGCAGCGTCCCCTTGTCTTTTAGAATAAAAACTGCTTCCTTTTGTGTCTATGGTTCCTTAAACTGTGCTGTTTTTCTCTCTCTCTGTTTGCTTAGTTGGCTTATAGATCTGTATATCATTAATGTTACAGGTACTTTATCTCCTTGGAAAAGAGAAGGATGCTGAAGCCATCATTCAGGAATCTATTAAAATATTAGAGGTGCATGACTATGCTGCTCAATTAGTCCTGGTACTGAATTTCCAGCAATTGTTTTATTTAATTTATTTCTTTTGCTCCCTTGTCTTCTTTAACTATACAGGAAAATGGCATGGGGGACTCATTAACTTGCATAAGGAGATTGCAATTTCTCTCTCAGGTTGTGTGGTTCCTTTTGATATACATATTGCAGTTTTTTCTATCATGTTAGCCTTTGTGATTAAAAGATAATTCATTTTGCAGTACTGTGCCTTTCAAGTTCAACTTATTCTTATCATATGCAAATAGGTTTATTGTTTCTACCACACGATCCATTTGTGTGACTACTGCATTTTTCAACCTTCTTGTATAGTTTACTTATATTCTCTTTTCTTTTCCAGATGTATTTAAAATCCAATCGTCTTTCTGAAGCCGAGGATGTACAAAGGAAGGTGATGCAGATTATGGAACTATCAAAGGTGCAACATGTTTTTTCAAATTCTTTGATGTTAAATTGTTCATTGTTGGCTTTCTTTCTTTCTTCTAAATCATTCTCTCAGGATGCTGCTCTGCTCTGTTTTTTTTTGCCACGTCGTGTTCTTACTGAGTTAATTCTTTTAGTATCCTGACAATGAGTTGAGCTGCAACATGCTTTGTTGAAGCTAGCAAATGCAGCTGAAATATATCATTCTGGTCTTCATCTACTGTGATATTTTCCCATTTATTCATTGCATTGGTTTATAGCTCATCTTTAAGCTTCCATTTTAACCAGCATAGTGGAATAAAAATTTCTTTGCCCATTCCCCCTGGTATCTTGTTTTTCCTTGGTATAAACTTGTTGCTTTGGCCCTTTATGGAGCTCATGGATGCTCTGCTTCCCAGGCCATGCATTTGTATTAGCTCATGTATCTGTTGAACTGGGGTTTCATTTCCTCACATTTCTTTTTAAATTTTTATCCTGACTGGAGATCATGGCATCCTTCTGTGGTACTAAAGGAAAGTAAGCCAAACAAAACTAGTAACAATGCAATAAAAAATATTCTCTAGCTGTCTTTGGATTTTATCAAAGGCAACACCTATATCAAAGCATCATCAAGAAGCTAAGAAAATTATTCTCCTGGATCAAAAGGTGAGATAATTTCTTAACCTTGTACATCTTAGAAGTATCAAATCAAATGGATTTGCAAACACTGCATGTTTTCACAGGACCATGCTGCCTTTAGATTTACCAAATCCCTTATGCTATGTCAAAAGCAAGTCTTCCAGAAGGGACAAACATGATTTTCCAAAGTTGAGAAAAACATGGGCCAGCCAGAGCTCCTGCCGACTGAACAATTCAGGAATAGATGACCCAGGTCTTTTATGCTGTTAGCACACATCCACAAGCATCTGGAGACTGCCATTTTAGGCCTTCTTATCTGCAAATAAGTAGCTGTGTTATCCTGTTGAGGACTGCAGACTAAAAAAAAATGCTATGACTGTAGGGTACTTGTCCTTCTTTGAAAAGTTGGGCTGGGAATATAAATATTGGATTAAGTTCAAAAAGATTGTTATGGAAGGAGCTTGTCTGTGCTTTACATTTGAAAGAAAGTCATATACTTGTGTGCACATCCTATTAGCACCTTTTCTTGTAAGGGTTTTGTTATAGAAGATTAAAATTTTTTGCAATGGCATCCCATCCTTAAGACCTTCAAGATCTTTCAAGGAAAAACCCTGTTGGTCACGAATCTAATTAACTATTAAAAAAGAGGTGCATCTTTCATCCTTTACAATTCTGTGATTTTCATCATCATTTCCTGATGTGATAGCTACCTTCTAATTCAGGGATGGAATTCCATGGACACAGTAATTGTAGCTGAAAGGCTGGCCTTAACCCTACAGTCAATTGGGAAGATAAAAGAAGCAAAAGAACTACTTGAAAGGTGAGAAAAATGATTAGGATAACTGTAGAACAAAAGATGTGATTGTTTGGCCAGAAATAAAATTATATCTTACAACTTTTGATTGCAGGTGTCTTGAGGCTCGAAAGTCCTTGCTTCCCAAAGATCACATTCAGGTTTATCATTCTGACACATTCACATCATAAATTATATGGAAGAAAAAGGAGTTGACATCATTTGGATGAGTAATCATAACCAAAGGATGTGCTTTTACTTTTCACTACTTTATGATAATCAAATTTAAATGGCATGTGTTTCATACAAGACTTGCTTCTGTTCTTTGTGGACAGATTGCTGCAAATCTGCTTCATATTGCAAGGGTTGCAATGTTGAATTCAAATCGACTGAGAAAGATAAATATCTCTGAAGCAATTGCTGAGGTTGACAAGGCAAAAGATATTTTGCACAGCTCTACAAGGTTTTCCTTATTTTATAGAATAGTACTCACACAAACAGTACTCATATGATTTGAGAGTGTCCCTGTCGAATTTTTCTTTTCTTTTCCCCTTTTGTTTTAACACTGTCCTATGTTTATTTTTTGCTTTGCTTCCAATCTTAATCATGTTTTTTTCATTTATTTATTCAATATTTCTCTATTTAATCATGTTTAATAAGCATGGGATGTGGTAGATACCGCTTTAGATTTCATTGTGAAGCAAGCACAACAAACAAGCAACCTTGGGGCTTCTCAACCCGGTTTGAACGATAAGCTACCTCATTTTTTTTCTGGATATTATCCAAATGTGGAATCCGTTTGTTGATTGATAATTTTAAAACTCATCACTAAAGGTCACATGCAAAGGATTTAAGGATGACTATTTTCAAGATTTTCTCTCATCTTAATTCAATAAAATTGCTTTATTTTGCTGTTTTGTTGTTGATGGTTAGCCTTTGTTGAAATTAGACAGAAATATACCTTCTTATGTAGCAATCTACTGGAATAGGTATACATCGGGAAACTCCTAAATAGTTCCCTAGGGGGTGCTTGAGACTTAACTAAATCATTCAATGTTTCTTTTTGATAAACAAAGTGGCTTGACAATCAAGGGAGATATACACATTTAGTTGACTTATTTTGTACATGCATGTCTTTACTACTGAGTGTTATTTGTTATATTTCTAATTCCAAAAAGGAAACATGTGTATTCCCTTGTTCAGCTTGTGTTCCAGTAATTTTTTCCAGTTCATTTACCTGGCATATAATCCTGCAAACTTTAATTATCATCTGTACCCTTCAACCTTTATCAGATTTGAGATTGGAATAACTTAATTTGGCTCTGCTAATGTAACTTTCTACTGGTATCATCTCCGAGCATTGTAGGCTCTTACATATCAGTCATATGCAATTATCTTCCATGATAGGATAGCACGCCAAGTCTTAAATAAATTGAGAGTACAAAAAGGGAAAAAGCAGAAGAATGAGGCATCTGAAATGAAGAGAGAGGGGCATGCGGCATTGGTCATACTGGTCAGTTCCTCTCATTCTGAATGCTTGCATGCTTAGTCAAGGAAAATGTTGTCATACAATAGTCGATGTTCTTCTTGCTCTTTGATATTTGATCAAACATTGTTGTTTAAAATTATTATGATTTGTTACTTCTGTTAACAGTTTAGCAGAAGGTTTACGATAGAATTAAAGTTTCTTTTTATTTGTACATTCTCTATTGCACGCACAGACCAAAAATTGTGCAAAACGGTTCTTCATGAATTATGGAAAGTGAAAACTTTGAACTCATAGTGATTATATTGGCTTTACTATTGATTTGTCCCTGAGAAACTGCTTTCTCTAGATAATGAAGAACTAAAATAATATATTCATAACCTAAATGTCTATTTTTATTTTTACTTTATTTTATTTATAAGATCTCACCATGACACATGAAAATCAAGTTCTATTTGTTGACCACCAGGGTAGTGGGGGTACTCTCTGGTCATTCCACCACAGTAATATGTCAGGCCATTGTTATTTCTGTCCTGGTTTACTTCCCTTGATTATCATCTCTGTAGAAACATAAATATGAGGTGCATCAAAGGGAACCATTTGAAAGCCAATTGTGGATTCTGGCATGGTTTAATTTAAATTTTTAATTTAGAGGTGACATTCTGGAATTTCTTTAAGTGTATCTCAAGTGAAGCTATATCTAAAAGAAAAGTCATCTCATGAACTTGAGAAATGATGGCCTCTATCAAATTGCGAATTGTTTAAGTTCTTGACCTTATGTTTTTTTGGACTTCGTAGTTTTTGTTAGCATGTTTCCTATTTTATTCTTTTCTTTCTATCACTAGCATTGAGCCTTTCTTTGGTTTTTATCATCACCCAATTAGAATGCAAGGAAAGAGCTTGTGATAAATACGTAAAGCCAAAAGAGCTAGCCATTCCCTTCTTCCAACATGGAGTGGGGTTCAGGAATAGGACTTGGCCTGCTATCTTGATAGAAAAAATCGGATTTCATTTCAAGTTTTGCTCTTGGTTTTCAAAGTCTTGTTTTTTATTCATTCCAGATCACTTGTCAAGGTCAAAAGGCAGCGTTATTTCCTCTCTTTTACGGACTACAAGCTTCTGTTGATGACAGGCACTTTATCTCTAAAAAATAAAATAAGAAATGAAAGAGAACTTGGAGAAGACATTATGCTGCGAACCTGTATCCACAAATGAAGAAGAAAGGCTAATTAAGTAATCATTTGAATTTGAAAGATAGCCCTGAAGCAATTTAGTTTTTGTGATCAGTCCTCTTTTTTAGCAATCAAACACTGGGATCGTGACCTCCAGTTTCTCTTCTTCCTCTGAAAGTCTTGAGAACATTTTGTTGCATTTATTGAAGACAATAGCTTGGGGTGAATCATTTTGAATTTTTAATTCATGTTAACTTTAGGAGATATCTTGTGACATATTGCACATGCTGGGTAGAATCTATTTGTTCAAAATGGAAACAACAGGAAATTTCATTTTGGTTGCAGTTGCAATCACTGGATGCTCTTGGACTTGCGGAGACTGCAAAACAAGAGTTACTGGAGTCACAGGTCAGTCCTAAAAATTTCCATTTGTTAATCATGAAATTTGAAATTTCTCCTTCATTTTTACTTCGGAATACAAACTTACACAGAATTGTTGGATATTGATGTGATGTTAAACAGGGTTCTGTTACTTTCTGTTTACATATAAAAGCATAGTAGTTCCATTTCAAAATTTATTTTTAAGTTGCACCTGAAAAGACAACATACAATGAGATGCACAATTCTCCGTGTTAGTTTTTGGTAGGGTTCTCCTAAAGTAGAAGCAAGCACGCCAAAACTGCCATCAATGAGTCATGCTATCCTGTGTCAATTTTCTCTTTCTCTTCCCCGAGTACCCCTTTGCACAGAAAGTTCCTTTTAACAAGGCACATTTCCCTTCTTTTTTTTCCCATTTCTTTCATATAGTATGGTACATTTACTATCAAAGGTAATATGCATAGATGTTCTATGACAAAATGCATGAATCGTGAAGTTAAATTACCGGGTCCTATGCTATGAAGTGTCAAATAACTCTAAAAAAAGGTAAAATAATGTGTCTATATGGATTCATATTGATGTTGTGGTGCGTCCTGTATGCCTTTTTATCTCCATATTTTTAATTTAAAGATCCCAGCTTTCTTCCCTCAATTTCACCCCCAGTGGAAATTGATTTTTGTGTAGATCTCGACTTGAATTTCCTGCAGCATTACTCAAACTCTTGAGCAAAAAAAAATGTTCACACTTTAGTACTAAACTAGAAGTGTGTCCTCCAAATTTTGCTTTATGGTTTACTTTATGCTATTCATTTTTTCTTACATGTCATATTTCCTTACTTGAGAACAAAGAACCAGATTGGTTAAGAGAGTCCGGTTTTTATTATTTTTGTAAGAAAGAATATTCCAATGCTCTTTATAGTCCACCTTTAATCCTTCAGTGATTCTCCAAGCATATAGAAAGAGCTATGGTGTTTAACTTTCCACGAACCTGATTCTTTTGATGATTTAAAAAAAAATCTTTCAATATAATTTTCCTCCATCTGATTTTATACCGAAGCATTGTTCTGCTTCTTCATTTCTTAAATTGGGAAACATGATGTCCTCGAATGAACAATTGAAGATGAAAATACTTGAAGCAATACTAGAATTCTAATGCTTCAAACTCATAATTAAATCCTAAAGCCAGCCTGCTTCTAATTTATTTTTCTCAAATTTCCTTGTCTAATTAATTTATTTCATTTCACTTTGCTAAACTACTCTTTGCTTAATTTGTAAAACAGGGAGAGCATTTACCCCATGTTGAAGCTGAAAATGTCCTTTTGCAATGCATTTCTTCTTACAAAGAGGTAAGTTTTGTAATTCATGGGAGATTCAACTTTTGTGAATTTGTTGGTGTCAGTGGATGTCTCTAGCATTTGATATTTAAAAAACCTTTGAGATCTGCTTGGTTGCATGCACCCTTCTGCCCTTTTCAATTTTGTCTGTGCGGCTGGTTTCGTGGTATGCCAGAAGTTTTCTGGTATAGGTATGTAAACCAAAACTAATGATTGCTCAAGAAGAGATGATGGCCTAAAACCTGTTAGGATGAGAAATGAGTCCGTTACTCTACTTTCCAAGTAGGAAGCTAGCCAAATATCAACAGGTATAACATTAACTAGGTAAAGAACTAAGGAATGCCAGTGAAATTCAATGGTCATTTATTAATTCTGTTTCCTTTTTGCAAAATCTGATTTTCAACTCCAAATCTCAATTTGGGATATGTTTTCATTTTGATAGACCCTACGCGTATGACATCTGGAAAGAAAATGAAATGATACACTTTCTTAAAATAAGCAATGACTTGGTGAGCTTTTGGATTGATAGCGAAACTGATCTCATTTGTGGAGAATTTCCCCAAAATTCATATATTTGGGATCTGCAAGGAATACCCAAGAATTGTCTGCAGAAAGTAACAAAATAAAAAACACTTATTTATTCAGTATTGGGAGGCTCACTGACCTGGGCCTCCAGGCTGTCATCTAACTTCTTGCTTTGTGTTTCTGATGTTTTATTTCTTTTAATGGTGGCAAGTTAAATGCTTAAATTATCTTTTAAAAGCCTGTTCAATTTCACACATGAAACTTGAATGTACAATCACCAAGTAGGCTCAAAGCTTTGCTTGTCCCCTTTTAACTTCTAAACGGCAGCCTTCTCTTTTTTTAACACTCCATTGTTGCTCAGGGTCTTGTTATTGTTAGCTCACCTGTCGTCAATTTTGCTTCTTTTGTTTGAATCTTCTACATTCTTTCCTAGCTGGGATTAATTGATTCATAATTGTGAATAGAAACCTTTTCTGAGGCTTCCAGGAAACATCCAATTATTGCAGTAAGTTAGATGCAACGATATTATATCTTTAACTATACACCTGCGTGAATATGTTTCTCATTAGGGTTCTTTGATTGCTTATGAGGAGATGATATTAACTTAGGCCAGGCGTTTAAATTTTTATGCAGTTTGAAGCTGAGAAGTTAATTTCTGATTCCCCTAAAGTAAAGACCGAGTACCTTTCATGTTTGAGGCATCTTTTGAGCTTGATGATCGATGCTGGTAGCAACGATAAAGTCACCTTAAAGGATTTGGATGATGAAATCAAGCATGTTGAAGGTGAAATTTCTGATCACTCAAAACATAAACCCTAAAATAGTTGCAGGTTTGTGCCAGTAGTTCAAGCCAGAATGAAGCCATACTTCCGAAACCTTTGTTACCTCAAATAAAATGCTGGAAATATTATGTACTGCTTTTTTTCTTCTTCTCCAGTGTATCACTCTTGTAATCTTTGTTATCCTGAGAAGTTCATAGTTGTAATAAAATGTCAAGAAATTGTAAAAAATCTCAATTTTTCCCATTTTTGTAGCAAATAAAATGCTTTGCCCATGTCTAAAATGTGTGTATTATTTTTTATTGAATAATAAATAATAATTAGATAATGACTATCTATCTAGATGGATACATGGTAACTGAAACTTGATTAATTAGTAGGAATTCAATATCTAAATTTTCACTAGATAAATAATAAATAGTGTAAAAATATAAAAAGATATGGCTCGTAAATACGATGCACATCCTTAATTATTATATCCACTCCCTTTCATCTCTTTTCTTCCGCATGCTACTGCTGTTATGGGCTGAATTTGAAGAATGTTCAAAGGTATCAAATTGGCTATGCCCACCAATTTCTTGCAGCCATAATGGAAAAGGGCAGTGAAGAAACAACAGAGATCGTTGAACCACCGCTTGGCTGGGGCTATAAATACGTAGAGATCTGTTCATGTGAAGTCGGTGCTCTAAATGTGAAGAAAGACTAAATCTCATTAAACTAATCATGTTTTGGATATTTAATAAAATAGGCAGGACAATTTAAGGTGGTGGGTATGCTCATGATTGTTAATTATGTTTCAGTTGGTGTTTCGTTTTTCAATTGGAACAGAATGTTTTGATTTCAGAGCATTTCGGGTTTTACTATATATATATATATATATATATATATATATATATATATTAATTCAAAAAAATATTTAGTGTTAATCCAAAAATAAAATTATTTAGAATTGTACAATTTAATCTCAAAACAGACATCATCAATCTCACAAGAATTATATTCTATAATTACTCTGAAATTTTAATATAATATATATAAATATATCAAGAAACTTCTCGTAAAATTTTATCTCAATCTAACAGTTAGATTAAAAGATATGATTGATATTGTAAAATTATTCATATTTAAAAAAAAAATACTATTTGGTCAAAACAGCACAAGCAAAATAATTCCAGCGTGTTTCAGCCGAAATTTGACCAAAAAATCCAGGATATACCAGAATTTAACCCGAATAAAAATGATGTCATTTTGTTTTGTTTATTTAACCGGTAGTAAATATTTTGACCAAAACAAAATGAGATTGACATCCCTGGTTTAGCTAGATGAACTTGCGAAACTCTCTTTTCCATGTCATCTCAAGAGCTCTTAGAATGTTTGCTTACACCGGTCCTGGAAAAGGGCAGGAGAGATTCCTCCGTGTAGTTCATCGGAAAACAAAAGTAAATAAAGAAAAGGATAACAAAATAGATTGGAACCCGGAGATCTGTTAGATGAGAGGGGGATGACTCGTTGAGGATCATGAAATTAAGACAGCATGGGAACAAGTCTCCTGCTGTCAAGTGGAGTTGCATGGCAAAACATGGGCCTCAAACTCGTCAGGATCGTTTGTTTATGCACTATGCCACGTTCTAAATTACAGTTCAAATTAAAGCAGCAAAGAAATGGTTTTGAACCCCAAATTAAAAATAGGTTCTTGGTAGGAAAATGTTTTGTGATCATGACAAGGTTTGAAGTTTAAGAATTAAAGACTTGGTGTATACGTGCGTGACAACGAACTAGCCCTCCTAGAAACCCAATTCCCACCCAACACAAGACTTGCAGTGGGGTCTATTTAATGATGTTATTAATTTCAATCCTGACAGCACAACCAGTGGACCAGAATAGAGCCAAACAAGCAGAATCCTGCAAGAGATTAGATGCCTTTCGTGAAGTATTTAAAGATGCAAAACCACAGCAGAAAAGGAAGGCCGGGTTTTTATATGCAGCGTGGAGCTTGATATTTCCACATATTCTTCCAAAATCAGATATCCCATATGCCTTCTATCACTCCCTTCAACATTTTCATGGAGAGGAAGAAACCTAAAGGTGGTGGCAGTGCCGATGATCTAGCCCTAGCAAAAGCAGCTGCATGGGCATGGTACCACCATGGTTCAGGGTCCGAAGGAAAGCCTATCTGTGAGTTTGACGTCACAAGATCTCGTCAAGCTCCAGGACCGTCGAGGTACAGGGTGGAAGCTGTGAGAATTACGGAGGAAGAGGCGGCCATGGGATGGAGATCAGAAACACCGAGTCCAGTCCGCACAGACAATTCTCTTCTTGATGAGTATGAGGTGGGGAGAATTTCAAAGCAGCTTGAGTATGTTTTGGAGTCAAGCAGCAGCAGATTTTATGGATTCAAGATAGATCATCTTGATCATGCCAGAACAAGTGTCTCGTCAGTGGATAGGGATCTAACTTTTGGAATGAAGCAGAAGAAGAAGAAAGAGAAGAAGAAGAAGAAAACTGTTTTACAAGGGTTTTGGCTGAGACATTCGGTTGTTTGCGGCACAAGGGAAGACGTGGACACAAGAGCCCTAGGGCGTTGTGGCAGCGGCGGTGGCCGGAAAGTCATATTCCGGTAGCTGGGATCGATGGTTACTTGTCGATCCACGGGATGCCCATGCTTGGTGAATTGACAGCAACTAATTATTGAATTGCTGTCACCTGCACAAATTTATTGCTAGATATGGCTTTCAGCTTTAGATAGAATCTGTTAGCCTGTGATTTTAGAAAATCACTTGAATGATTTTATTTTTTTTTAATGGAGACGCTTAATTACACTACTCAACATTGGCTATTTTTCCTTTCTCACTTTTGAAAGATTTTCTCTCATATTTTAATAAGCTAGCTATGATACATTTTAGAATATATTAAATCAAATTTTCTAACATATGCTTCAAGTTTATCTCTTTAAATTTTATTTTACTCGTCATATAAGATGTGAAGATCCCTCGAAGGAAAGACACAATAGTGGTTGGGGACTTCGATTTATTCCTGTGTGGTTGAAGTTAATTTTTAAAATTATTTTTATTTAAAAATATATTAGAATAATTTTTAATATTATTATATCAAAATAATCTAAAAAAACTTTAAAAAAAATATATAATCAGAGCAAGAGATTTTTTTTTCCAAACCGGCATGAGATAATTGATGATGAAAGTAAGTGGAAGAAACTTCACTTATTTTTGAATTATTTTGGCGTAAATATTTCTATATGGCTCCACACAACAAACATCAATCACAATCAGTAATTTTCATTGGTGCTATCTTTTCATTTGATGCCACAAGAAAAAACAAAGCTACAAACAATGAAATATCGGGCATTGAAATGGCTGCTTGGTTTGAAGCTGTTGTTTGTCTAGGGCAAAGCGTGTGGGGGAGGAAGATTAGAGGATAAAGCGAGCTCACGTTCTCGATATTCCCATGAAAATGTGTAAGTGATACGCAGAGTTTTAATGAAAGAGATTAATTCCCACCGTTTAAGATTAAAATGTGATTGGCAGACAGGGTGGCATCAAAGTTGTCAATACCGTTCCGTTCTAGCCGGAACGGCCAGAACATTCCGTGCCGTTAAAAAAATCGAGATAAAACAGTGTTATTTTTATCTCGGTTTTAATTCTGGCCCGTTCTGGAAATACCGGCTAAATACCAGCCGGAACGTCTCGGTACCGTTCCAAGTGTGTCGTTCGGTCTTAAAATCCTCCTTATTTTGATTAACTTATGGTTGTGTTTTTAATTTTGAGATTATGTTTGTTTGACTTTGTGTTTGTATTGTATAATTTAAAGTTAATTTATCTTGAATTTTAATTATGCTTGTTAAATTAATATTTTAATTTTTTTCATATAATTATATATGTAATTAATTATATATAAACAATACAACCCCGAAACGACACATTCGAAACGCTCCAAAACCGAAACATTCCATACCAATAGAAAAATCAAAATAACAACTAGAACGGTATTGACAACCTTGGATGACATAGTTCAGCACCAATAAATATTATGGATCCGCCATGAAACTGAAGAAATTCCTTCTCTCCATTCTCGCTTGTGAAGATTGGTTGACAACATTACTTTTGCGTTCCTTCTCACAATGGTCCATATACTCTCACCATGCCCAATTCGTTAAAAAAAAAATTATACGAGGAAATTTCATTTTTGAAAAGCATATTTTATAGATTTAGATAAACAAATAAAACCTTTGATTATTCCAGTTTTTTACAAGAAATAACCACTCTGACTTGAATTTGAGAATTGTTTCGCAAACCGCAAGCTCTCTGTCATCACAACACTTTTTTTAGAGACCTCAATTCGTTCACGTTCACCTTATATATATATATTCTTGTTTGTTTGTTATATAAGCTCATTTTCCCTAAATAATTACAGGGTTGTGAATTGTTTTCATGTTCATGATCTTTCCAATATCTTATTAGTATTTGAGAAAATTTTCTTTTCATTTGCTAAACATGTCACCATAGATTTCAAATTGATTATAGATCATATTAACCTAAATGTGATAGTATTGATTGATTGTATTTGGTGTGATTTGAATTAAATAATCTATTTTATTTTTTATTTAGTAGACACTAGATGGGACTAGACCAACTCAAGGCCTGGACTGGATAATTAAATAATCATATTGAATATTTTTGAAAAACATTATAGCAATGATTCGTCAGAGGGCCAATGGATAATGAAATGAGAAATTCAGAGGGCTTAGGAAAAGCAGTGGCTAAGCAAAGAAGTCAACTATTTTTTGCTCATATTTAATGTTCGAAGCACTGTGGTTTCGGCCCATTAATGTTATACTACTGTCCATGAAAGGCATGTAACATGGCTGAACTTTGTTTCCTCGTAGGCCCGAACCCATGTCTTCTTCGATCCATCCAAAGCCAGGATAGTCACGTTGTGTCAGCAGTGTTTTACACAGTATTTTTGAAATTTGAAATTTGAATTTTATTTTTTTTAAAATTATTTTTTAATATATTTTTAGATATTTTCATGTGATTATATCAAAAATATTTTTTAAAAAATATTATTTAGATATATTTCTGAATAAAAAAATAATTTCAAAAATAAATTTAATTACACTATCAAATAGACACTTAAAACTCGGCTTGCTTGCCTGAACCGGAAGTTGAATCCACCATGAGGTTTTTTTGTTAGTGTTTTTTAAAAACATTTCTGCAAAAAAAAAAATTTAGTGTTCTTAAAAAAAATTCTTGTCAATTTTGTTTTTTAAAATTAAATATTTTGAAACAGGAATTTAATTTTAAAAAAAAACATGCCAAACTCTCAAATTAAATCATTTTTCATCAATTATTCACCTAGAAGGTAAGGCACAAAAAGAAGGAGACAAAATTAAAGAGAAGCTGGAAAAAGTTGGAGAGGGAAGGGACCATGTTGAGCCAAACTTGTAAAATCTCTCTCTCTCTCTCTCTCTCTCCTTGATTATCATTTTAAGTATTTCTTTTAAAAAAACTAAATTGAATCTATCAACCTCCTCAAGATGTAACCCACGCAGCCTGGATCTCAAACCAGTGAAAACGGGTCGGGTCATAGAAAAAGACCCCATCACGATGGCAATTTGCTGTCAAGCTTGGCCTAGGGTTTGGTATTCCTTTGCAGAAAGTGCGTGCGTGCGTTTCGTGGCTGCTAATAAATTCTGTAGGGTTTCTTTCTCCAGGAAATGGCTGAAGGTGGCTTCATTCATAATCATAGACACACGCTTTAAGCCAGCTGTTCTACCATCACATCCCTTCTAAAGTCTTCTTCTTGATCACCCCCGCCATGGATAATGATGCTTGCTTTGTCTTAATTACGACCAAATCTCTTCAAATTGCTCCCACGACTTTAGCTTTTAAACCCTGTTTTGTGTTTTAGTTTTCGGCTTCCTGGTTAAAAATGATTATTAAAAAATGATTACAGGAAGACACTGCGTGCTGCGTGATGAGACAGAGACGAGCTTTGTCTCTCTGGCCTTGTGCACTGTGAAAGAATTGCAACCCGCATCAATGATGGTTAAGATGGGACTCACAGTGTACAGATCACGGATTAGAAAACGAGGCATAGTTATTCCAATTGTTAAAAGTATTTTTAAAAAGATTTGATTATTTTTTATGTTTTTAAATCATTTTTATATATTAATATTAAAAATAATATTTTTAAAAGTAACTTCAGCTATTCTTACAAATATAAACTTATATGTCAGTTAAAATTAACTAGTTTTTTTTAATAATTTTAATATACATTATTTTCTACATCGATCTAATATATTTAAAAAAAAAACTAGTACTTTGTTTAAACACCCTCGACCACAAACCATTCTTATAAAATTAGTTATTCCAATTATTGACTTGATGATATGGATAATAAAAATAGTTTGGTTTTTTTTTTTTATTATGAGTAGATGATTTCTTATATCTTAATTTAAAACTCCGTTAAACATTTATAATTTTTTACTATTGTTTAGCAGATTATTTCCATTTTTTATCCTTACGTTAGTGTGAGTGGAGTTGGGTCGCTTTATCATGATTTTTGTTTTTCATTAATGAAAAAAAAAAGATTTAAAAATCGAGGAAGATCCCTTTTTTATTCTCGAGTTGGCTTAAATTTGTTTCAATTTATATATATCTGAAATAATTTTAAAATTAAAAACTAGACACTTAGATATATGTTGCATAACTAATTTAATTGGTTAATATCTATCAAGATGACGTAAAATCCTAAGAAAAATTGTTTTTTTTCTTTTTCAAAAAGTATTTTTCCAATCCTTCCGAAACGGGCACCGAATATATGTGGTTAAGGACATTTTCAAAAAGAACAATCGATCATGTGGGGGGTTTGTATCAAATCGATTAAATATTTAAATTGGTTACCTTATTTATTTACTGAAGAACGCAATATATCATTAAAATTAAAATTAATTTTCAGCACAAACACGAGTGAAAAAAGTTTTCCCTCGAAACTTCTTTTGTCACGAAAAAAAAAAAAAGAAAACAATGGGACAGGCATGCAGTTGTCAATTCTTACGCATGGATTCTACAAGTGCATCATGAATCTATCCATGCCTATGCACCGATCACTTTTGTGTTGCTCTTCTTCGAAAGAAAAGGAAGAATCCACTTAAAGGAGGTGGAAGGCAGATCAATGGTTAAACTTAAAAAGCGACCGACAAATCATGATTTACCGATGATTCACGATACAAGTGGCAATGTGGATAGGTTTAGGAAGTTAAGAGAGAGAAAATAATTATATTTTTGGGAATTGATATGGGCACAACATTATTGATTTTTCACTGTTGAAAAGGATTGAAATAACCTTCCTCACTTTTTTACTAGTTTTTGTGTTTAATTATTTGAAATTGTAGTTGAAGTTGTTTTTAACAGTATTTTTTGTTTAGAAAATGTATTAAAATGATTATTTTTTTTATTTTTAAACAAATTATTTTTGATATTAACATATAAAAATAATTTAAAAATACTAATTTTTTATTTTAAAACAAAAACTAAAAAAAATTTCAATTTTTTTTCAAAAATATTTGTCTGTCTAATAATTATGACTACAGCCAAGAGCGAGTTTGCTGGTAATAGCTGAGATACCAAGATCCAGTTTTTGCCGCCGAGAGGATTGGTAAACAGGAGATCAACGAGGAAAGAGACAGCAAGATATGAATTAAAAATAAACTATTAAATTATCTAGTTAACTCATAATTCAAGTTAATATTATAGGATTAAGTTAAATTTTTTAGTTCAACTGAAGTCTATTAATTATCATCCATTTCAATTTTTTTTTAAAAAAGACTATTTAGGAGTGTATTTGTTGTTGTTTTTAAAATATTTTTTGTTTAGAAATATATCAAAATAATATTTTTTTATTTTTTTAAAATTAATTTTGACATTAAATATCTATAATAATAATATTTTTTTATTATTTTTTTCAAAATATTTTAAAAACCGAGTAATTTAAACATGTCTTCAAAAGTCAACTCAAACTTTAAATTATAAGTTTTATAAATTAATCTATAGACACGTGGATGAAGCTGTAGGAGGTTATGACAAAAGTCTTTCCCAGTGATATCGTCATGTGAATGTTGGGAACACAAGGATACAGGGTTGCAGTTTGAGTCGGCGAAAGACTTTGAATAAGCTGTCGTCCACTTGGCACGCACCCACCTACTCAGGACCCCACCATGATAAAATAAGTGGACAATTTCATAACCCACCATAACCTCCCTCCATGTCTGTCTTCTTCTTCTTTTTAAAAAAAAACAATTATGGTGGCATTTTTAGATTAATTTTATATACTATGATTACGTTTATTTATCTAATTGAGAATGAAAAAAAAACATGTTTCTTCATGGCTAAATAAAGAAGATATGAAATGAAAATTTCAGAAAATTGAATTCTCATGCTATTTAAGAAAGAAAAAAAAAGCGTAAGATACCTTTATCCACCCAAAACAATTATTTTTTATGTTATTTTAAAATATTTTTTGTTATTTTAAATTATTTTGATAGGCTGATGTTAAAACTAATTTTCCAAAATAAAAAATAAATATTATTTTAATATATTTCTAAGCAAAAAGTATTTTAAAAAATAACTTAAATCAAACTTTCAAACCAAGTATAAAACTATCTAGCTGCCTATAAATTAATAAAGTATCTGTTAGGTGGTTTTCCATAACAACACACGTGGCTTTAACTTACAAGTACTGTTCATAACATAGATTGGCAAGATATCTTTTATTTATTTATTTATTTATCATATATAGTACGATTATGTGATTTTAATTTTTCAGAAGAAACATAACATGTTAGTTTTTTTTGTAAGACCATACTGCGTGGCATGTATGGATAGCCGAGACCGCGGGGCCGTTGTATTGTTTGTAATTTTCATTCACCTTCCCCAATTATAAATTAATTATATTTTTTGTAATTTATTTATAAGATTTCAATTTCCTTGCTACCAGTGACATGAAAACCAATAATATGATGATGTTGTAGATAGAAATGGCAAGAGGGGGCCATGCCAGGTGCTGTTCGAATTTTACCAGGAGAAAGGTGGCAAGTGCTGATACGGTGACCATTACAAGGATTTTTTTATTTTATTTTACATAAAAGTAAATAAATAAAACGCTTTATTTATGTAATCCAGTAATAGAAAATAAAATAAAATAAAATCACCAGAAGAAGCTGTAAAAGTTGAAAAAAATATCCACAACAAGATAATCAGACGATGATGATAAATCGTAAGCTCTTCGAATTAAAAACAAATGAATGTTCGTGGCCCCTTTCTTCTTCTTCTTCTTCTTCTTCTTCTTCTAAATTCCTACCACTTTTCCTTCTTCCAGGCACACACACGTTGTCATTATTTGCATACCAAGGCAACAAAATTATTGCAAATTGTATATAAATAGGATTCTATGGTCTATAATTAGTCATTAATTAGACAATTAAGTTGTAAGTATTAATAGTTAACATGAAAAAAAATTATAATCATCATATTATTCTATATGATGATCATGGCTCCGTCCAATTTCAAATCCCAAGTTTTAATTAAAAAAATTAAATTTTCTATTAGCATGGCCTTAGAAAAACCTATAACAACCAGTTACTAAGCTAATTTATTGACTAGGAAAACAATTCGAAGAGTAGAAAATGGGTATACATTGAACATTTAACATGAGCACGTACACACTAAAGGGGGGGACAAACGTTCAGAAAGATTGATATAGGGCCTAAATGTTAGTTTGATGTGGGCCATTGGATCAGGTGAACACGAAAAGACCGTACTGATATTTTCCATTTGTACAGTATTACATTTAATACCTGATTAACTCCCCTGGCCCCATATACATTACAAAATATCTACCCCAGTACCACACACCACTCGTGGTGTCTTACACTGATCTGCTACAATCAGCCTTACCAAAGCCCACTCTCCGATTGGCTATATCAAACTCCACCCATAGATTTTGTTGGTGAAAATTTCCTATTATATTGCTAGCAGCACCCAACATTTCTGACCGCCCGATCCCAACACAGTGGACCCCACCACCAACAGCTGCTAGCACCCTCTCCTTCTCAATCACTATCTCCACACCCTTTTCAAATTCAAACACCATATTGCCTATCAGACGCCCGATCTCCATCGCCCTCCCGTCGAAACACATGTCGGATACACCACCGTACACGTACCCCTTTTTTAATTTCGGCCCCACCCTTCTCACCACCTCCTCCCTCACCTTATTATAAGCCTCATCCACCAAGTAAGTGAACTCGGACCCGGAGTCAATCATGGACTGACCCGCCCCGCTAGGACCCGCCCGGAAGGCTGAGACCGGGATTTTTAATTTCTTGTTGCCAATCCTGATCCCTTGCAAAGCAACAGTGTGAGCCAAAGGGTCCAGGTTGGGCATCTGCTGACTTTGGGGGAAAGTCAAAAGACTAATATACTGAAACCGAGCTGAATTCGGGTTTTCACCCAAGTAAAACGATCCGGTTGGTGTGAAACCAGGCCGGACTTTCCGGGTGGGTACACAATACGAGAACTTGGTTATTTTAGCCTGGGAAGCAAAGGACAGCCTCCCAAGGTTCATTCCCAAAATACCCTTGTCATCACTTGTATCCTCGGCACAACCTAGGATCAAGGGAGGGGTGCTTTGAGACGTGGAAAATGTAATCTTTTCTCTCACAAGATTGCCCTCAGCTAACGTTCCATCAGCGTAGAAGTAAGAATAATGGCACAGACGATTCAGGTCGCAGGAAGTTGGCAGGGTAAAGTCAGGGATTCTGGGCTTACAAAGCGGGTGATTGCATGGTAGAACTGAGAACGAAGAAGACAAAGAAGGATCGAAGACAGTACGAGGTGGGGGTTTCCTAGGAACATTCTTATGGCACTGAATCCATGACAGCTGGCTGCCTGTGTCCAAAATCATCTGCTGAGACTGTGGCGGTGTCCCTATAGGGAGAGACACCAGTAATATCATCGAGTACTTGAATCTTGACCTGTAGTTATATGGCGATGAAGACGACGCTGCGCTTTTGTGTGCCGGAGTTTTCCTGGTCTGGGAGATGAAGGAAGAGTAGAAATTTGGAGAGGTTTGTGGAGAATGAGGGAGGGAAGTGAGAGGGAAAGAGAGGGAAAGGGTGTCATTTTTCATTAGGGTTTCCTGGGTTGAGATCAGGAACAGAGAGGCGAGGAAGACGAAGAGGAGAAGCATCTTTTCTTTGAAAAAACAAGGAGAGATCATGGAAGATCGAGAGAAGGAGAGAGGGTAGGGATGGGTTTTTTGAGCACAGTTTGTGGTGTGTGGGGATGAATTTATATGCCATGAAAAGGTAGGGAGGGGTCGAGTAAAGCCAAAAGAGTTGATTTTGAAAAATGAAAAAGAAAAAAGAACACGCGTTTTCTTAATAAATTGAGTAGTTAGATCTTATAATGACATTAGAATTGATGCTTCCTTAATTGAGTTGCAGAGGTAGCAGCCTAGCAGTGATGGAAATCTAGTGGTGTACGTGTATCGGTGCTGCATGCCAGCTGCCTCAGTAGTAGAAGCACGAGGGTAAGGAAATAAATTGTTGGAGGTCGTCTAGATTTTTTTGAAAAAGATTTAAGAAAAAAAGATTTTCTTAAAAAAAAATTTGTAGGGTTAATTTGTATCATTTTAAAAAAATGATTTAAGAGTTAAGTATGTCAATATTGAAAGACAAAAGGTGTTAAATCTAGATAAATGGTATTTATAGAAGATTTATTAAATTTGATTTAACTCGATTTTAATCTAAGTAAAGTTTTAAAAAAATCAATTGAAAGTTAGCATAAATAACTGTTAAAAGATGGGTTTTTTTAAATGATATTATTATAATTTATTATTTTAAAAAATAAAATGATATCATTTTGATTAACTTATATTAACCCTTTTAATTTATAGCTGAAAAGTTAATAATGTTCATTTGATAAAAAAAAAGTAGTAATTGAAATGAAAGATTAATTTAGTGCTGGCAATTTTTATTTTTTACGTTCCTTTAAATTTCTATTTCTTCATCCAAATCCGATCCTATTTAGATTTGCATTTCAAAAATATTTTTGAAAAAATTAAAAGTTTTTTATTTTAAATGATTTTTTTATGTGATTTTTAAATCATTTTCATATACTAATATCAAAAATATTTTTTAAAAAATAACAAAAATTAATTTAATATATTTATAAATAAAACAATAACAAATATTAACTCTATATTCATTAGAAACTTCTAATACTATAAGATGAGTAGTTTTCTTTAATCATTAGCCGAAGGCTCTGTGAGAAAAGTACAAAGTTAGCCGATTAATGGGGACCCAGCAAGTCAAATTGGTCGTATAAATTTGATTTTTTAATTAAAATATGAAAGAAAGATAGTATGAACAGAAGATAACAATCTTGAATAAATGAATAGTTCTTACACATGTAAACACTCTTTATAAAAAGAGTGGGAGCACACAGCAGAAAAAATAATTCGAACACCAAAAAGAAAAGCCGGCAGTTGAACTTTCCTCATCCTTTTTTTTCCGCCTAGGACCTACATAAATTATTACCAAAAATATATTAAAATTTAATTCAGGTGTCCATTAAAAAATGTTTTCTTTTTTCTTTTTTCTATAAAAAAGAAACATGAATTCGTATTGGTTATTGCAAAGTCATACTGGCTGATTAAATTAATTATTTTTACCTTTCTTCTTGATTTCTTTTTTAAATAATTAGAGAAACAATACAATTAAGAAAGCAGATACGTTGCGTCACTCCTAAAGCGATAATTATCAATATCAACTTACGCTAAATACTATGAAAGAGAAAAATGGCTACCATGAAGTTGTTGAAGGAAAAGTGGCAGTGGTGGATTGCCAGCGACAAAGATTGAAGAAGAAGTGAGGGTAGTGATTTGTGGCGGAGGAAGACGGCCGGAGGGAAATGCACGGTGGTCGTGAGGGCTGGTAATGATGCAATGAGCTGGAAAGTAGAGAGAGAGCGGGGTTTCTATTTTTAAAAAATAAAAACATTGTTTTTGTTATTATATTATTGATATCAATATAACAATAAGAAATATTTATATATATATATATATATATATATATATATATATATATATATATATAAAGCATTATATATTTTTCATGTAATGCTAAAACAATTGATTATTTCAAAACTTGGAGTATTATCAAAGACTGTCTTTAATGACTGGAGAGTGGGTGGTGAGCCAGCCAAGTTGCGAGTCAACACTCAAAACCAGCTGGCCACCATTAGTTCTTACAACTCGATGGATCAACTCATAGGTTGTTGAAAAGGCTCAAAACTCCATTAATGTTTACAACTCCGCACGCATAAATTTAATTCTAAGTTATAACCACACAACCAGGTATTCAAATTCAACCGGGTGACCTAATTTAATTCATCATTGTATTTGAAGATTGTTAAAAAAATATTCGTTTTTGATTATATATATATATAATCAAGGTTTGTAAAATCAAAGTGTCCTTTTAATTATTATTTTTTATATTTGATCTATATTTTTTTAATTACTATTTGTTTTATTTAACATAATTTATAAAATTAAAATTTTATTTTTATTTCATCATCATTTAATTTTTTTTTAATTTGTTAGATTTGATCCTTGTTTTTTATATGTTATTGGTTTTATTTGAGATAATTTTTTAAATTGATTTTTCTTATGATTTCATCCTCTTTCATTTCTTTTTTCCTTAACATATTTTTTCATCATTCTTTTGATTATTTAAAAAAAAAAATTGAAAGGTTTTTTTATATATATTTCATCTTTCAACAATAAATTTATTAGAAATTGAGTTTCTTTATTGGAAGATTTCATTGGTTATGAGTTTGAAAACCTGGGATTAGAAAGTTCATCAAAGTTTTTTTTCTTTTTTTTTCTTGAACTCGTCGGGTTAATGACTTTTTTTTTTATTGAACTCATCTCTTGCTATCTATCCAATTCACATTCCAAAAGATAATATTTTCTTGTTCTTTTAGAGGATTGGCCCCAAAATTAAGCTTAACATCTATCTTTTTTTTCCTTGTTGTTTCTTTAATTTTGAATAACAATACATTAAGCTTTCATATCTAGCCAGCTTTACCTTGACATATCTAAGCAAGTTTAATGTTTCTAAAACTATTTTAAAAAATAATCTTAATTAATATACAAACTAAACTAAGACTAATATCTATTACTGAATAAAAACAATATGCTTTTTATGATACCAAACACAATTATTAAAAAGAAGAAAAATAATAATCTCAAAATATTTTAACCCCTTACTTAATATATTATATCGTGTTAAGTATAGTCCAAGAATCATTCTAATAAAAAAAAAATACTTGTTTATATTTTTTTAATAAAGTAATAGAAATAGAAAAATAATAATAAGGTTCAAACTATATATATAGTTAGATCACGGATTATCCTCATAAGAAAAGAATTTCATGCATCAATCACATCTTGACTTTTGGTAGGTTCTCTTGTCATCTCTCTAGCCCACGACTACCGTAACCTTATTTCTTGTCTTCTTTTATATATATATTTTTAAAAAAAAACAATATTTTAAAATAAAAATATATTTTCAAAAAAAACTCTCAAATAGTCACTTTCTCTTGCTGGATGATGAATTAAGTACCCACACCTTCTCTAGTAATGTCATATCAACGCTGGCTTTTCCCTGCCATGATGAGGATGCAGCAAATGCCATGCCCCAAGCATTCATCAGATCCACTGAATCTGAATTGCTAGTCGATAAATCTCTCAACTAACAGTATAGTTGACATAGATATTTTGGTAATGCACTCATTAATATTACTGTAAAACAAATCTCTCTCGAGGGGTTAGAAACAATTATATGATGCTAAAGCTGTGAATACCTATACTTACATCATATAAAAAAGATGTACACGATAATAATTAGGATAATCATACCAAACTCTTTAAAAATAATAAAAAACACAGCTCTTCTTTTAATTCCCTTTATCATATTCATCTTTCTCATTTCTTGTATCTATCTTTTCTTTTCTTTTTTGGTAATCGGGGTGTCCGAGCCAGCTTGCGTGCACTTCGACTATTTCCTGGACTCACTAAACATCCCGCAAGTCCAGTGAACATGTAAGGCACCACAAGAGTGACAGGCGTTCCAGGCAGAGATCTAACCAGGGTGTCATGAAGGGGGGCACCATCCAAATACTGCTGGGACACTCGAACCACAGTCCCATGAAGGGGGCACCCTCCAACTACCGCTGGGACAGACCCATGCTGGTGCATATATCTTTTCTTTATATGATAGATATCAATGGTTACAATTACTTCAATATCTTATTTCAAAGACGAGCGATGCGATTTATTGTCTATTTAGAACCATATTATATGTTGAATTAAATTTAGCTTCACATATAATTTAAATTTAATTGATAACTCATTATAATTCTTATATCTAGAATAAAATATTAAATCATATAATTTGAGTCAAATTATACTATTTGAAAGTGAATTAATCATATGAGAAAAGGAAGGTCAACAAGCCACTGTAAGAAGAGCTACGTCCTGCAAATGGATACGATGAAGAGTTTTTTTTTATTGGATATAAAATGGTTTTTTTACTAACATGGCACGCTTACCGGGAAAGATAAGATGGAGAGTGGCTTAGGTTGGACCCGTAACATAGATGGTGCCTTCACCGAAGAGAACTCCATGCATGGGAAGCAATATACTTTTATAATATACTTTAATTAAGTGAATATTGTTTGATAAGAAAAATCATCATTATTTCTATCAAACAATATAAAAATAAACAACGCTTCACATCCTTTTGGGAGGTCGGAGAGAAAAGCAAACCCTACTTTTTGGTGGCTGGCTATTCTTTCACTGCTGGTTTCACCACGTGTCCATGCATTCGAAAATATCGTAGTTTCTGTCTGTTTGAGTAGAAAAGCCGACAGCCACATCGGGATAACACCTGCACACCAGCGATTCAAAAACATTTTTTTTTTAATTTTTTGATTATTTTTATATATTGATATTATAAAAATATCATTATATAAATAAAAAAACACTTTAAGAAATAATATCAACTAATTTTCAAACCCAACACTAAATCTCATTTAATAAACCTCAACTTTTCTTACTCGAACGTAAAATAAATATATTTTTGTAAGAAAGTCTGAATGAGTTTTTGTACTTTTAAAACAAAAAAATACAAAGAGATGTATTCCCTTTCATTTCGCGCACTGGATAATTACAAAAACCTCGACTATGGTTGATTTACAGAGATGTATAAAATAGCGTGCAACGGCTATGAAAATCTCTAGATAGAGAGTCATGAAAGAGTTGTCTTCCCCCACCAAGAACAGATAAAGGAACAAAATGATGTTGTTGGCATCAAATTGTTCATCAACCAGTTGTAAAGTCAGCATCTTCCTGTCTTTATGAATTTTCAAGTCATTCAAGATGCTGACTTAATTGGCCCACATTTTGCAGATCATGGCGCCACCTCCCAGCTTGTTATCCCATATCATATCTCCTCACTGATGCTTATCCAATATGAAGTTGTTAAACTAGGTTGGACAATTACAGAAGAGATATGACAGTGTTGATTTGGTTGAAGAGACAGACTACGATATAAAATAAATCAATCTAAATTTGGATTTATTACTGGTGGGTTTTGATAAAAGGGTATTGTTTTTTTTTTTTTTGATAACCGGGGTGTCCGGACCATCTTGTACGCACCACAACTAAATCCCCGGATTCACTGAACATCCTGCAAGCCCAATGAGCAAATAAGACACCGCAGGGGTGACAGGCATGCCTGACAAGGCTTGAACATGGGGTGGGAGGAAAACAAGCCCCCTCTCTTACCACAAGACCAAGACCTTTTTGACGATAAAAAGGTATTATTGATTCTGAGCGAGCTATATCGAGGGTGAAAGGATGGGTGCAATGGTGTTTAACGTTCGAAGAGTTTCAAATAATTGAGATTTGGATCCAGTGAAATGCTCTGCTGGGCTTGTTTTTATTTTCCTTGCTCATCCACTCATCGGGCAATTGCAATCAGCATTCAATGTATTTTACTCACTGATGGGGCAATTGTCATCAGCATTCAATGCAGTTTACTAAAATCTACAAGTTTAGGTTTCATGCTGTCGTCTGGGACTAGTTTCTTTCTCGTTCCCATTAACCAATTCCCACCTGATCTGGCATAAGCAGTTCTTTTCAGTGAATTCTCAACGCTTTGCATGCAATTATGATTGCTTGTTGGATATTATACATTAAGAAAAAATTAAGAAAAAACTAAATCGTGTGGATGATTCACTGTCACTGTAGCTCTAGACGGTGAATTGTAGTGGTGTAATTAATGTTATGCCTTTCGGTTAATAAAAAAGCTAAACCATGTCGATGGTTCATTTGTAGCTCTAGATACACGAGTTCATTGTGGATTGTAACAGTTTAATTATTGTCATGCTATTCAGTTAAGAAAAAAGCTAAACCATATCGATGGTTCATTTGTAGCTCTAGACACAAGTCACTATGGATTGTAAGAATCTAATTATTGCTATGCCATTCTGTTCATAAAATTTAATTCTTGAGTTTAAGGGTGTTTGCCTCTTTCTCATGTTTAAAAACTACGGTTTTGCTTCTGTGTTCAGTCAAAAATACCGTCAGCTGGGTAAGGGTATTATGGATACTTTGTTTTTTAATGAACAATAAAATAGCTCGTTTGCCTTTAAATGAGAAAAAAAAAGAGTTGCCAACAAGTGTATTGTTGTTTTTTCCATTTTTATGAACAATGAAAACACTAATTTTCTCTCGAAATAGATAAAAACAAAGAGTTTGGCCCGATGGTATTTGATATTGGTTCATGTGTTTTTCCGTTACTAGTACGGGCTCTGGAGATGTTTTGGTAATATTTATTATACTTTTGAAAAACTGTTGGCTGCGTTTGTGTAACGCGTCAATATTTTTCTTCTATTTGCGCCATAAAGGCAATGTATGAAGTATCACGTGGTAGCTAAAAATGTCCAATCACCATCTCACCAGATGCACTACCATGAGCTCTTCACCATGATGGTGTGTATGTCAACGCATAGTGGTCTAAGGCTTGCCGATGATTGATTTTTTTTTCCCTTTTCCATCTCCTAGAACTGAATATGCATACAAGTTCTTTTTGTTTATGATTTGTGCATTTCAGTCCTTGTTTTTTTATTTCATTTTTCATCCTGATTTCTTATATAGAAGTTTTGATTTGTTTCAATTTTATCCTTCAATTGAAATTGATCATATATTTTATTTTTTTATTTTTTGATCTTATTCTTTTATTTTTTTTGTTTGGTTTTAACTCCTTTAATATTTTCAGTTCTTTTGGAAGGAATCCCTTTATTTTTTGTTCATATTTATGTATCTATACTCTTAGTTTTTGTTTTAATTTTTATCATTTTATCTTTTGTTGAGATTTTATTTTTATTTAATTTAGTCTTTAAATTTTAATTTGTGTTGATGATCATCTTAAAATTAATATTTCTTCTTTTTCTCCCTTGTTCTTTTTTTTTGGTTTTTTTATTTTGTTCTTCAAATCAAATGATTTTTTTTTGATGTTAATAATATTTATTTTAGTTCTGTAATTTTTTTATTTTTTTCTATTTTCTCTTTTATTAAAGTTTTTGGTTTTTATTTTATTATTCAGAATAATTTTTATGATTTTTATTGTTTAGGCAATAATAATAATAATAATAATAATAATAATAATAATAATAATAATAATAATAATAATTTTAGTGATTGTGTTAGTTTATATTTTTCTTGGTTACTATTTTGTTAAAGTTTTTAAGTTTTTATTTTATTCTTCAATGTAATTTAATAATTTTGATTGTTTAAACAATAGTAATAATAATCTCTTTTGTAGAGGTTTTATTTTTATTCAATTTAGTCCTTAAATATTAATTTTCATTGTTTGTCATTTTTTTTGTTTTCTCTTGTGTTAAAGTTTTTTGAGGTTTTTTTATTTTATTCTTCAGAATAATTTTATGATTTTTATTGTTTAGGTAATAATAATAATTTTAGTAATTGTGTTATTTTTATTGTTTTCTTGCTTGCTTTTTTTTGTTAAAGTTTTGGGTTATTTTATTTTATTTTTTGGGATAATTTAATAATAATTATTATTTTAGCTGTTATAATCATGATAATGATAGTGAGATTACTACTAATAATTTCTTGCAATGATTATAATGCCTATGATATTAATAATTATAGCTGTGATGATAGTGATAACAATAATTCATAAAATAATATTAAGAATATCAATAATAACAAAAAATAATCATGATAATGATAATAATACTAATGATAATTTTAATAATATTAATTGCAAAAGTCGTGTTAGGAATCATAATAGTTGTAATAATCATGATGACAATAATGGAGATGATAGTGATACTAATAATAATGATAATAGTAATAATAAAAATGAAAAATATTAATAGTATTAGTTATAGCTGTGATGATAATAACTGTAATAATGATTTAGCTAATAATAATTATTATGATAATGACGACAATGATAATAACAATATTGATGGTGACAACGATAGTATGCCAATAATAAATTTAATATTAATTATTTACAATAATGATAATTGTGGTAGCAATAATGATAGTGACAATTTAACAATCATAATAATAACAATGAGAATAATAATTTAAATAACTCATCATTCTATGTAGTATTTGTTAAGAATTGAGTTTTGCAACTTCTCTATGTATAATATTTCAGAATTTGGTATCTCAAATTAATGTTTTGAAAAACATTTCTGGCTCAATGTTATCTTTTATTTTTTGACATATTTTTAAAAATTTATGTTGCTTAACAATAATTTTTTAAAAAAATCATTCATTTTTTTGTTTAAATCTATTAAACAAATAAATTTATATCAATTTAAAATTTATATATTTTATCAGAACTCACGCTTGACAAAGATTCTACCAAGATTTATAATGTTTTGAAAAAATTCTCACACTCTTAAGATTTTTTTTTTATATTTTAAAAATATAATTTTTACTGCGGTGAAGTGCAAGGCAATTCAGGTTATTATATAAAGTCATACGTGGCCTGCAATCATCATTGAGGAAGAAGGTAATGTATTCGACATTAGAGTAAAATTTCAGTTATTGGCTCAAATTAAAACCATCCTAACTGTTGGCTCAAAGTAAGTGTCATAAACTGTCAAATTTAATAGCTATGATAGATTGTCTGAGTTGTCACTTTTGGGGTTGAACCAATGCGTGTGTGGTGTGAATCAATCAAAACTAACTATACGCAAGTATAGTCAAGAATCAGGGGATCATTTTCACGCAAGTTTTGTCAAATTTGATGAAGGATAAGACATTAAAAGCATTTGCAAAGTTGGTACCAAAACATAATTTTTCGGCAAAAATTTAGGGAAGAAAGCTATAGTGACTAGACGACAGGTCGTCTTACCCTTTTTTTCCTATCAAAGTTCAATTTGATCGTTTATTTTATAACAACTTTGATTTTATTGCAATTCCCTCCAATTTCAACCAATTGACTTGGTAAAAAATAAAATCTCATCTCAGAAAATTGCAATATTTTAAATTTAACCCAAATTAGGCTCCTAAACTTATTTTTCCCACCAATTAAGCCCTGAATGAAATTAATTTGACTCATTTAAAGTATAATTAAGTCATTGCACGTAATTAAATCCTTCAATTGGACTCTAAATTAATTCATCAACATAATTAAACTTTAATTTGACCCATGATTAAATCTAATTGGCCTATTAAAAATATAATTATGCATTTCAACTTAATTTTTACACATATTTATCCGATAATTATTTATTCTATACTTTAAACTGCATTTTTCTTTATTTTTGAGCACGATAGAGGTACAATCGAACTTTCGAATCCATCCAAAATCTCCAACTTATTTTTCCTCCACGTCAGCCTTTTTATTTTTATTTTTATTTCAAGTATATTTTAAGAATAATCCAGAAATGGATTATCACAATTCGCATAGTGGTATTTGTCCATTTGCATTTCAATTGACAGTTTCTTTTTCATTCAAGTAAGCCTGTTTTTGCTCTCGTAGCAGTAAATGTTGTAATATCGCTTTATTGGAACATTCAATTTAGCGAAGGCCAAGTGTTGTCATTAGGCCAAAACTTTAGAGAGAGCTTGCATGCATTTCAGCATTCCCACATCTAATCGTCATCATTCCTTTTAATTTTTGTTTCAAAATGGGGTCAGAGGCACCTAAAGTCACCTCCACCTCCATAATCTCTGTTCAGAAATTCAACAATAAAAGCTTGGAGAAGGAAGCGTATGAATGGTCTTTCCGACCACCATTGTTGACATCTCTCTGAAAATGTCATTGAAAAGATCCTGGGAGTCTTGTATTTTCTTGTAAGAATGATAGGGAAATATTTGGCATCTTCAAACTTTTAAAATACAGAAGTACATATAATTTCTGTTGAATTCTAGTATGGGATCAATTGATGAACCATAGCGTCATCAACACAGATGTATTTCTTCACCTGCAAAATTAAACTTGATCAATTCTAGTATTCTACAAGTCTGGAGACTCCGTGGTTTACATTTCGCCCGAACCACATATTTGAAAGTATTTTGTTAATCAATACACACCATGATTTTGCCTGTAAACTCTTTCTTGAAATCCTAGCTAAGAAGAATATACATTTTGTAGGAAACTTGTCAATCCACAGCCTCAAAAGCTACCACAAAGCCAAACACACTAGCCCCTTGTTATGATCTCTTTCCGAAAACACACAAACCGGCAAGAAACCAGACAATTGAAAACCTTGAAATTAATGAACTGGTTCTTGTCGGCTTAAATGTTTCTTCAGTGGCATTCCTGAAAGTTATGTACCTTTTAACCTTTACTTATCAGTTTCATTTCTTTGGTGATATGGTCATTTTAATTTTTATTTTCTCATGTCCTGTTGGCATGCTCGACTAGAAACGAAGCTGAGCTTCTTGCCATATATTCCGAGTCTTTGGAAATCAACCCCAACCTGTCCTCTTTTGAGTTTAGTTTTGGGCTTAGCTTTTTTCAGGAATTGGTCTGCTAACCATTTTTGCTGTCATAGTAAGGTTATTTGAACTGTGTTTTGCTTACCAGTCTTGATATGGCCATCTCATTTAGTCTCAGGTCACATGAAAATTCATTGCAATTTCTCTTTAATGTTAATGTTATCAATGATCCTATTAAAAAAATGGATATCCTCTAGTTCTGCAGAATTTATCAAGGCTGGACATTAGCAGCTTGGACTGATTATTAAAATCCAAGAAAAGAACAGACACAGAGAATAGGGAAGTGAAAGAAATATACTGAAAACTTTGTATGAACAGAAAACAGAAAGAGCAATGGTGAGTAGCCACGGTAAGATTTATAGGGGAACATATATTTGATTGAAAACAGAACATATGTTGCTTGAAAATATGTGAATGGTTTAAGGTCCTTGCAGCTTCACTGACAATTCATCAACTTCCTGGATGAATGGAGAAAAATTCATTAATCAAAGAACCAAGAAAGGAAACCTGATTACAAAAAGCAGCAACTTATCTACAGTTTTGGAGTTTTATGGTAAGCTTCTATTTTCTCAGAAATGGTTTGTCATAAATTTAGTTTCCAATCCTATTGCCTTTCCATTCAATCTTTATACAACCAAACTGGTGCTCTAAGGCAATGATTTTATCCACAGTAGCAGATGAAACAAAAAAAATATTTTATAGTCACGTCCATCTTAAAATTATACAATGTATACTCTACCGATCGTTGCCAAAAGTTTGGGTGCTTCAGAACATCAAAGCATCAGTGTTGGCAAGTCTCTGACTAAATTCTGCCACAACCAATAACACCGTAAGCTCTCAAGTCCTAACTTGAGATGCTCAGGAATTAACGTCCACATAGTGACCATACCGTTCAATGGCTCAACATATTTTAGATGCATCTTCTTTACAGCTCATTCCTGGAAATGGAGGTCAACTCTGCTACATGCATTCTTCCACCTCTCAAGATCTACTAGGTAATGCAGAAAAATGGCATTTAAGGACATTAGTGCTTACCTAAGCATGTCTCCAGAATGTAATTTTGGTCCACTCAATGCTGGTGAGATGCTGAAGTTATTGCCATCAGCCTGGAAAGGAGGATGCCCAAGAGGCATTGGTCGATCTGGAATTGGTGGAACTTCAATATCTCCCTCTAACAATTTCAATGCTACAAGAATGGTTGGCCTTAGAGCCACCATCACATGAGCACACAAAATCCCAACCAGCACAAACCTCTCCATTATCCCTTTCGGATTGGAATTCGAAGAATCCCCATGTCTCAGCAGAGAAGCATCCAAAGCCTCTTCCACTTTTCCAGCTTTCACCAACGACCAGGCCCAGTCTGTGATCAAGAGAGCACGAGGTGAATCCACTGAAGAAAAATCAAGAGCTTTTCTCCCACACATTATCTCCAAAACAACCACTCCAAAGCTATACACATCGCTCTTCTCAGTCAGTTGACCATAAAGAGCGTATTCGGGTGCTAAGTACCCATGAGTTCCAGCCACTCTTGTGGTAAGATGAGATTGTCCTTCCTCACTCTGCTTCACCAACCCAAAATCGGCAACTCTTGCTCTCATATCATCATCTAACAATATATTAGTACCCTTGATATCTCTATGATATATTGCAGGCTTCACTCCATAGTGCAAATAGGCTAATCCCTTTGCCACATCCAAAATAATGCTCTTTCTCTGAGGCCAACTTAAGGGTTGCTTTCCAATTTGATTGCCTGATGATGGAAATAAATGGTCATCAAGATTTCCATTTGACATATAATCATAAACAAGATACCTTTGATTCCCTCTCTCATCATTATTTCCATCATCATCGTCAATCACACAGCACCCTCTGAGTGGGACCAAATTCCTGTGCTTCAAGTTGCTAATAATCTCAACCTCGTTGCAAAACTCCGGAGCACCCTGAAAATCAGATTCTATTACCCTTTTAATAGCCACCACTGTCCCATCAGATAAAGTCCCCTTGTAAACCAAAACCAAACCCACCTCTCCCGATAAAATTCTTCTGCGAGAAATTATCTGTTGCCTTCTCAAGATCCTGAATTTTAAACCAAATTGACCCTGTATTCGGCCTCAGTTTAGGCCTAGACCCTTGCTGCTCATCTATTTCAAAACCAAACCCTGAATTCCTTTTCCTTCTCCATTTCTTATCATACCAAAAATACAATCCTAACAAGCTAAACATTACCAAAAGAGCAACAGCGGCGCCAATTAAGCCAAAAACACGAGCAGAATGAGCCTTACTAGCTGAACCAACAGGTGAATTTAACTCCAAACCCATTATACATGAAACGACACCATCACTTTCAGGACCAAACTCATTAACAATACCGGCAGCATAAAGAATTGCAAAGTAAAAACAATCTTGAGCATGAGTTTGATTACCATCAATAGACAACAAGGAGGACTGCACTTTATAACCAGCTCTAACACATCCATCACAAGCTGTAGTATCAGTGAGATCAGACTTGCAAGCTGTATCAAGCGAAGTTGACTTACCAAGTCGAGCAACCCAATCTTGAAATGACTCTATACGGGCACAGATATTCGGTGTTGATACAAACTGTAAAGGGTCAAAGCAATAAGAGACGAGATTGTTGGCAAGAGGAAAGGAGTTGAGCTTTGACTGGTAATCATGGAGACAAGAAATAGAGGTGGCCAAGTTTGGGAGATGAAAAAAAGAGGCTTCTTTGAGATGCTGGGCTAGAGCAACCCCAAACAGGGATAGTAAACTTTGACAGCATTGGGGCTTGCTGGAGGTGTTGGAATTGTCATTTTGATCAGGAGGTTGGAAGTTCTGACAAAGACTTCTGTTCCATGGGATTCTTAACACATAGTTGAAGTCCATGGGACATGTAGTTTCTGTACTGGTGGTGTTTTCTGCAACTCGCATAGGTGTGTGTGAGAGAGAGTAATATCAAGACAAGAAACCTCAACGGATCAAGATTTGGGCTGCCCCCCATGTCCAGCTTTTGATTTTGCTTAGGATAGGGTTGCTTTGAATTTATTATCCTGGCTTCTGAGCGACGGCTTGAACTGCAGGGAGAGAAGAAAGAAAGAAAGAAATCATCTTGAAAGTTTTGTCAAACATTTGCTTCGAGGGTTGGTGGGTGTTGCCGGCATGGACGATGGAGCTCATTGGTTGAGCAGGTGGGCGAGGAGGGGGGGGATCCAGCAGATCTCATATCAGTGATCTCACTGACATGGCCTTTTTTCAACCATTCGATGAAATCTTGTGGTTCATCGTATCTACATAAATTATTAACACCAAGTAACATGGTAGAATGAAACTCTATCGTGTCCATTAAAAAGAATATCGAACTACAATTTTAATGATAGCTGGTAAGACTCAACCATATCAATCAACCTTAATTATTTTTATCTAAAATAAACTATTTTTTTTAAATATTAACTTGTAAAATTCTAGACTTGATTTGATCAAAGTTAGAAAGTTAATCATATTTATATATTAATATTCGATCAATTTAATTTGTTTAAAAAAAAGATCTAATTTAAATTTTAGTTATTAGTCTTTTACGAGTGTATTGCTTAATTAAGACTTAACATCTATAGTTTTAACCATTTATTTTACTTCACTACTTTTTGGAAGTATTTTTTTTTAGAATATGTCAAACCATTTACTTTTTTATATATAGAAATAGATTGATTGTAATGGTATGTTTCGAAATATATTTAAGAGAATAAAATGGACTTGTTTGAATAATGATTTTAAAATTTTAATTTAAGAAAATAAATAATTTATGTTACCATCAATTGGGTTATTAAATACAAACAAATAGCTCGTACACAGGTAATAGAAACCAAGATGAGTGGTCTCACTGTAGCTACCTAACGAAATGACAATTGATAAAGACACCTATTCCTCGGCTCTGGGGCTGCATTTGACAATTGACAAAAAGCAGTTGCCGTTTCTTTCTTAGCACGGTGACGTCTTACCGTTGACTCTTCAAAATAATTAAAAATTTAATTTAAATTTATTTTTATGTTCTGCAGATAGAATCTTGATTTCATTTGCAATTACGTCCCCCATCTTCCCTTTATTCTCACCACTTTATGCAACGGGACAATTTTCTCTCTCTACATCACCCCAATATCTCTCCTCAACACACGACATCATTCTTCATCATCACCATCTATATTTTATATTCAGAGATATATTAGATTTTTTTTTTATCAATTTAATACAGTTTATGTTTAATATATGTTAACTTGATTTTATTGAGATTAGAGTTTTAAATTAAAGATCAGATAATTAGATATAATTAAAGTTTACAATTAGGTTATTTGGAGTATAAGTTGAAAATTTATGGGAGGATACTGTAAACTAGGATTAATTAAGCTTCGTTATATTGATGTATTAATCTACAATAACAGGAGTTGAGGGTTAATTGACAAAGATATTTTATGTATTCATCTATTAGACGGATGCTTCCAGTTAATTTTATTGATTAAGCTAAACATATTAGACGGACGTACAGTTGCTGCATCAGGTATGTGTTACAAATATATTGATTTTTTTCTTATTTGAACGTAAATTATTTAGTTTTGATTTGTTATCTAATATAAATCTTTCGTATATTCTGACACGCTATATGAATGTTATATATAAAGGATTTGATACTTTTAGTTTGACCTACATGCTGCAATGGATCTAATGTTTGGTTAACATAGGTCCTGTTGCACTACTTCAACATTGTTGATATGCATTGTCCATATCATATAATGCGACAATGTTGACTATCTCAAAACATACTAGATCATATTGATCGATGACAAGCTACATAATATTAGCCAACATGATAAGTGCAAGTGGAATTTGTTGGTGATTCACTCATCTTACCTAGATCTCTAGGATGCTAGGAGAGATCGTGTTTTTTGAGGAGCAAAATCCAACGATTGATGTAAATAACTACATGAGATTATATATGTTCATTATACATTGTATTATTATTACATCTACCCAATCATGTTTCCCAAGACATCCAAGCAATCTGATGTATTATGGGTCTTCTTACAATTACATGGCTATAGACCGTCAACAAAAAATGTGGAATGTGATAAACAATTTTTTGTTGTTGTAAGAAAACAGTTTTTATGCTTACAACTAAAGCGGTATCTCATTCAAATAAATTTTAAAATCAAATTAAAACTTTTAATTCCTAAGTATATGCAAAACAAGAAACTATTAACTCACAAATGATAAACAGCACATGCAAAGATGTGATTGAAAATATTACTTCATTATATAAATTCCATGAGCACAATGCATGCACCATAGTGAATCCAGACAAATTATTTTTCTTTATAATATAATTATAATTTTTCTCATGAAGCTCCTTCTCATATTATATACATCCTTTCTACTCTGTCCACACTCCATAATCAGCAATAAAAACAGAAATGGAATGAATAAAGAGCTTAGCCTAGAGGAGAGGCTTAAATTCCTTCCTACGGCGACCTGAGTATGAAGCACATAACAGGTTCAAAGTGATCCAACCACTTCAACACAGCACATTTTTCAGATATCATAGCTACGATTAAAATTTGACACACTTGATTTCCAAGAGTTGGTGAGATCCAAGGAAATGAGATATTCCATGATGTGTCCATTGTGATCAACATTTCCATCTTAGAATCATGATTGTGATAAATAGATATTCCAATTCATTCTCGCCATTGTAGAGCTGTTGGTTGACTAAAACCAGCAGTCACAAAACAGATAGCAAAGATGAATAAGCTACACATTCAACTGAATATTTTTGTGATACAGTCACAGGGTCATCGACAGAAATATGTATTGTTCACCTACAAAATTTAACTCGATCCACACTAGTAGTCATCGCCTCTCGATATGACCTCTTTGCAGGTTGGTCGCAGCAGGATGGTATGCTCGAATTGGGATACATAACTGCCCTTAACATCGCATAGAGGAGGATACGGCTGCAAAAGTAAGAAAGGATGAAGAATTACTACAATGGGTATAACAAATGTATGATCAGCAAGCTACACAAGTCATCATCTCTGTGGCAGTTATCTTGGCCAGTGGTCATGATAATAGTTTTGCAGCTGCTACCTTGCAGAGAGTTCTATATTTTATATATATTTTCAGGAGAAACAAGAGTTTTCAAGTTATTCCAAAATTCACCATAGTTGAAGGAACAAGACATCAAGAGCCTGTGGGAGTACTGGGGACGCTATGATGAACCTGACAACAACTTGAGGGGTGAATTTATTTTTTTATTGATACACTAGGCTATTTAAGTTATCTGTAGTCAAGATTGGTGCACAAACAGACATCGGGATATGAAAATTTGAGGATTACTTGGATATGAAAGAATTGAGAGATACCTGAATGATGCCAGAATCGCACAAATTTTTTAGTGCCATCAAATATTTAGTCTCTCCGAGGCGATCTAAATACCGTCTACAAAAGGCCAAAGTGGAGAAGTTCTTATTGATTGTTGCTAGCAGTTGCTTTGCTCTTGGCAACCTCAGAGGGATGTGGCCAACATCAAAATTTTTCATGTAATGGCTGCACTCTAGATCTTCTCTTACATATCCTTTGCCTGAAAACATAACAGTAAGACTTATTACACCATAGGTCACAATCTTCACCAACCGCCATCCCTTTCAAAAGATAAATCAACTCCCTGCCAGATGAAACAACTATTACCTGTAGATGCAAATGTTTCAATTGCAAAAAATTCACCCTCTTCCATCTTTGTCTGCTCCCCTCCTTTAACTATGGGAACAGATTTTCCAGCATGAATCTGATAGGGTCCAATGCTGTGCCCATTCAAATTTCTGATACTCTTAACTGCCAATGACATTTCAAGTCCGTGTCACACAAATATGCATTCATGGGTGCTTTTATAATAAATCCACAGACATGCATGAAATCTCGAGCAAATTCATTATCCTATTCAAATAAAAAAAATACATAGAACCACCAAATGCAGTAATGTTTTCACTGACATAATATGCAAGGTGACCGATCATTCCTTATTTTTCAACATTATACCGAGTTATTCTTGATGCATGATGAAGTCAAATGATGGAATTATGTTACTATTTAAGAGATTCAGGAACTGAAAAAACAAAGTTCACACTGGGTCATGGTTCAACTGTCAAATAATGATAGATCCATTTTATGGGTAAAACTAAAATGGACTAGCATGAGTTAGAACATGAGTTTAGGACCAAGATGCCCTAGATGGAAAAATGAGAACGAAACTCCCACAAGACTAGCTTTCAAATTGTTCATTCACTCTGTTCAACAGTTTAAAATATTTTATGATGAAAAGAGATTGTTCCCCAAATTCTGTCCACAAACTCGCTATTCCAATTCTATCAAAAAAACCTAAAAGTTGTCCTGTTGCATTACATGGAGCTGATAAAAAAGCAACAATCAAATAGACACCATATTAGTGTACCAACAAACCATTGAAATGCAGCATTGAATAAACATCATACCTTGAAATACTTTTCCATTAATTTCAACCTCGTATGATTCCATGACTTCTTGGATGGCAGCACCAATATCACAAAGGCGCACATCAATCCCAGATTCCTGAAAAGTTAAAAATAAAAATCAGCACAAGCTGTGCTCTACAAATAATTAAGCATGAGTGACACACTCTTCTGAGCAGCTAGGTATTGGAAACAGTCAACAAAACAAATGAAGTCCAAACTCTTCTCAAGAGAAAAAGAAAACAGTCCTCAACAGAAAACACTTAAAAGACCGATCCTGACTAATCTTAGTAGAACCTCTCCTCCCTGTTGCAAGAAAACCCATTCCAAGATTCTCTACTCTTTTAGGAATGGAAATACAGATGGTGAAAGGAAACATGGTTGGGCCAGCTTTGGAGGGGAGTAACCACAGGGATAGGGAATGCAAGAAAGATATGTTAGAAGAATTTGTAATAGGGAAGAAACAGTGTGAGTTCAGCTTATTTCAATGTCAACTAAACTACATCAAATAGAACAATGCTTGCCTTTATTTAATGTCAAACACAAGTCCCCATCAAGAGAAAACTACATCATCAGCATTAGGAATTAGAAGACCACAACTTTTAAATATATCCTTCATTGGGTACATTACACACTCACAACAAGACAAAAATTAACTTCAGAGATAAAAGGTCAGCACCTTGATACCCGTATTGGTTGCCTCACGTGAAGCTTCAAGTAGTGGATCAAACATAGGGTTGAATGCCACTGTAAATGCACAGTCCACGATATGTCCTGCAAATTCAAAACCACCCATTAGTTAAAAGGCACTAACTGATAAAAACAGAAGTTTTGAACCAACACTGTCATAATAAAAAAAAATATAGGAATTAAAACATAAAACCCAGAATGTACTATAAATATTTTTACCATCAATATGGGTCCCAAAATCCAATTTCATCACATCATCATACTGAAGCACAGTCTTATCCCCAGAATTTGGGGTCCAGTGAGCAGCAACCCTAACAATGAAAAAGAAATTCAATAAAGATCGACCAAGGAAAAAAAACCTACTGGTCACTAAATCCCCAGATATAAAGTTGGGATTCACCAGTTCAGAGAGCATCCAGTAGGAAATGCAATGCCTGCTTGTAGACCATTCTCTGATATTAGCTTACGAACTGTGTTCTCCAAGGTCTCACAGAGATCCGTCATTAACATTCCAGGTTTCACAATGCTTTTCATAAACTTTCGAACCTAAAAACGAGTAGACTGCATTTCAAGAAGATGACACCAAACAAAGAGCAGAAATAAAGTTATACACTAGATCTATTAGCAACCTGGCGATGGACTTCAGCTGCCTGTCGAACTGAATTATACATAGGCTTTTCAAGACGCTCCACCTCTCTTTTCTCTTCCGACGTTGCCCTCCACAAATTACTAAGATCATCCCACCGATTTTCACAGAAAAAGGATAAAAGATAATAAGAACAGGTCAAATTGAAAACAATGACAGCTTATGGGACACATATTCATTAATAGGCCTAAGAGTGTGGTTGATGTTGCTTTTTTATTCAAGAATGCATCAAAATAATGTTTTTTTGCCATCAACACATCAAAATGATATGAAAAACATTAAAAAAAAAAATAATTTAAAGCAAAAAATAAAAAAAAATCATTTTTTTTCAAAAACACTTTTGAAAACACAGTGCCAAATAGACACTTAATCAACAATCTCGTTTTCATATTTGAAAATTACAAATCTCAAACAGAAAAGAAGCATATATCATTCCACATTTATAAAATTAGTGTATTATACACATGCATCTTCTTTTTGTATATACTGCTACATAATTTTGCTAAAAACCAAACACATTTGAGCTTATACATACTATTGCACTAACAGTCAATCTCAGAAACAAAAAGGAACAATATACTCTTGTTGGGCAGTGAATCCAATAGTAAACCAGATATTCACACGTGTATGCAGTGAAAGGCAAGAGATTGGTAAGAGAAAACAAGATATACTCACTCGTCTTTGTACTGTTGAATTTCACCTTCAGGAAATTCCCCAGATGGAAAGAGATCACCAACAGGAATAGAGGGTGGATCAGTCTGCTTTGGTGATTCCTTCTTTTTCCTGTGGATTACAGAATAGGAAATTATTGGCTACCGGTGAAAACATCATCAGGAAAGAGAATCACTATAGGAAGGAGTACTAACTTGCTTTTATTTTTCTTCTTTTTCTTCTTTGCAGCTTCTGCAAGAAAGAAATTTGCAAATACACATGATTTCGTAAATTTGAAACATTATAATAAATCATTAAATCTCCTCAAATGAGATAATAATACCAAAAGGCATCCACTAATATCTCACAAAAAAACCCATATATTGAAAAAGGAGAATTAATCCCATTTTTTCTATTTTTTTCTATAAAAACCTCCTTACAAGTGTAAAAAATAAAAAAATATAACATTGCTAAATTAATAATGATATATAAGAACGTCAAGCTCTATATAAACCTAGTTCTGATGATAAATTCTATTTTCAAGATTTCAAAGAAAAAGGTCGTGTTTTTCTCATTCCAGTTCATCAGAATTTTAGGCCTAAAGATAAAACCCTTTTCCCTGCCATATCCAATCCCCAGTTTGAACCTTAGACCCTCTTTAAACAGTTTAAACCAAATCAAATTGATGAAACAAAGTGATTAACCAAATCACCAACAAAAGCCCAAATATAAGACAAATTACAAAACTTAAGCACAATCTAATAACAAAACACAACCAAAAACGATAAACTTAAGCAACTTAAGGACAACCCAACAAACAAAACAATCACCTTTGGTCTCTCCTTCTCCTTCTTCATCTTCTTTTTGTATCACAGAAGAAACATAAGAAGAATCACCGTTTTCATTACTAGCTGAAGCTAAATTCCCATTTTTCTCCTCTTCTTTAGTTCCATTTTCTTCAACAGGAACTTGGGTTTTCAAGTCTTCACTCGCCATCATTCGAAGACCCTTCTGCCTCACAGAACCAAAAATTCATACATCTTTTAGACCCTAATGATTTTAAATCAATAAAACATTGAATCAAATAGCAAAAAAATAAAATAAACCCAAGACCCTAAACTTATTTTTACCTTGAAAACTGAATGTGAGATCGAGCTGGAGCCTGATATTGCTGTGATAAAAAAATAGGTGATCGATAATTACTAGCGGAGAGCCAGAGCTGATGAAGCAAGAGAAGTAGAAAAGTCTGTGTTAACCTGGAGACTGCTTTAGGTTTTAGACTCGTACGCCACAACTCGTGCGGTTTTATACTTTCAAAAGTGTTTTCTTTGAGGACAACACGTGTCCCTATACTCTTCGGATTGTTTCACTTTGATCCGTTCAATATTATCCACATCAATAAAGTCCCCAATTCCACTTTTTAAATAAATATGTCCGTATGGATTTGGAATTTGTTAAAACATAAACTGTGTTATAATCTTTAGAATATCTCGAAATTCATCTTTCAAGCATTCTCCAATCACATCATGTATAATACACTTGTTTGTGTATAATCTTATAATTTATGTTTTTTTCTCTATTATTTATTTATTATTATTTATTTATAATATTTAATTTTATAAAAATAAAAAATCCCTTGTAATTCAATTTTTGGCACATGTCACCTTCTAATTATGCAATGTATTATGAAATTAAACTATGTTTTGTATTCAAACTTAGGGTGTGTTTCATAATAAGCTGCATGATGTTTTTTTAATTAAAAAACTATTTTTTATATTTTTTATATGAAAAGTGGATTGAACCGCATTACCATATAAAATTTTTAATTTGGTGACATGTTGAATAATGAAGAAAATATAGAAAATGTATATAATGAATAATAATATCTCTACAGACAATAATCTAAGTACATTGATAATTTGGGGCTTTAACTTAATTAAAATAAGGTGAAATCGATAATTACCCAAAAACTGTAGGGACTAAAACATACTTTAGCGTTGAAATTACGTTTTGCCTAATCCAGCCGACCTTAGAGGAAAGTAGAATGACAATAATGAAGAATCAAATTTCTAATTTTTTTTAAATAGTATATATATGATTTTTTTTTTTTGATATGTAGTAAAAAATATTTTTTAATATTATTTTAAATATAGTGTAATTATTTTATATATAATTTAATTATGCAATTAATAGGAGTAAATTATATAATTATATAATTATATAATTGTTTTTAAAAAACTCTCCAACAATAAAATTTAAAACATGTAATTAAGCTAATTAATAAAAAAAATCCTAATTTAACAATTTCACATAATTATTATTTTATGCTTAAATATTATTATTAATTATATCCTTTATTTTTGTATGCTAAATATTATTATTAATTACACTTTTTTTTTATGTTAAACATTATTATTAATTAACACACCCCGTCCCGAAACCCTATCTACCCTTCTGCCCCCCCCAACAAAAACAAAACCCATCAACAACTGAAACAAAACCAGAACCCTATCCACACTCACAAACTGCAATAAAAAACATCACGAAGAAATTAGACCGCAAGAGCAAAGCCAAGGCCCGGGTCAACACTGTAGCTGAAACTTTAACTGATTGTGTCCTCAAGAAACAATGGCTCCAAGCAATTCAGGTTACTTCTCATCTTTCACTAATTTTACTTCATTGTTTTTTCTTTAATTATGTTGTAATTAGCAACCAAACCCATTATTTTTTTATGGTTATTATATTTGAAGTTAATTAATGTTATTTATTGTTTTTGAGTGTTAGAAAAACTTAAAAAAATAAAATGAACACATTAATAAATAACCATTAAGTTCAAACATAATTAATTAAAATACATTTCATTACAGATAATTCAATCAAATTAATTACAAATTAATACCTCTATTTTTTTATACTAACTATTATTATTATAATTAAACCCCATCCTACCCGTCCACTCCCTCACTCAAAATTAAAAGTTAAAAGTTAAAAAACCCGACTACCCCATTCTTTATCTTCTTCTCTGGCCGCCGCCCCCCCCACTCCTCTCCATTTTGAGCCATTTTCCACTTTCTTCGACCCTTTCACCCAAATCCATACCTCCTCCTTTTAAGCAAAACCCTTTAGCCTCTTCACAAAGAAACCTTCTAAGATTCAAATCCCATAGTAGTAGTAGCGGTAGCTCTCTCTGTTCAATTCGAAATCTTAAAATTCAAATGGTGAGCTAGTCAAGCCCTTGTTTTCACTTCTCATTTTCTATATTGCAATAATCCCAAGACTTTGTTTTTATTTTCATTTTGATGATAGTTATTAGTAATTGGTGTAGTCTTTGCCGAATCAGCAAACATTTCTTTACCACTGTATATGCTCCCAACAGGAGAGCTATACACGTAGCTAAAAATAGCTGGTCCTCAACATGTTGCTATATATGGCTGTATAGAGTAGAGAAGGCAAAGTACAATATATTACCGTTGCAACCCATTTGCTCACCCTGAAGCTGGAAGAGAAGCTCAGAACAACCATTTTTGTTTTCAAGGATTTGTTGATCAGTGAAGAAGAAGAAGAAGAACAGAAGGCGAACAAAAAGGTTAGTTTTCCAATCCTTTTCTAATTTCTGTTTCTTGTTCTTGCGTATGCTCTCCCGCATGTTTCTTGCATCTGTCATAAAATTGATTTTCATGGATTGCTTGAGTGTTTCATGTACGCATGTGTTTGATATTTTTGGGTTTTAGATTTTAGATGTGGGGGTTTAATTTAAGTTAAAAAAGGTGATTTTAGGGGAATTTTTTTGTGTTTGTGGTTGAGTTTTGGGGATTTTGATGGCTGAGAAAAATTAAGGTTAGGTTGTACATAACAGTGATGATGGGTGGGTGCTGGCGGTGTAAAGATCGATTCAGAAAAATTAAGGTTTGGGGATTTTAATTGTCTGTAATTTTTGGCGAGGAAGTTTAATGCTTCGTGGGAATTAATTAAAATGCTTGATGGGGATGATGATTATTGGATCTGTGAACTGAGTGCTGGTTTGTGAATTGTGAATCTGTGATAGTTGTAAGACTCTACTCATATGGTGGTTATTCATAATTTATTTTCACAAAGAAAGAAAAATGAATGAAAGGGAAACAGTCAATGGCCTCAGCACATCTGAGAAGATGCATCATAATTTTTCTGTCAAGGAAGGGAAGGATTTGATGGATCAAATCATTTTTTTAAATGCGATTTGCAGCATGGTTGAATATGCTAATTTGGATGTTTGATTGAATTGCGGACTAAGTTTGAGCATATTGATGGTATTCAGTTTCAATTTTTGGTTATAATCGTGCTCGTTGATAGAATTAGGCTAGCTATAACCTGTTCGGTTTTATTTGTCCATGAGTTGGGATTTGATGATGTGCTTTCTATGACTTCATCAACCTCTTCTCGAGTTCTTCTATTCTGTTTGTGTTGATGTGGGCATCTGTTGATGGATTTTAGTTGATAGGATGAGTTGATACTTGCAAAGATGAGAGATTTGTGAAGGAAACTAAAACTTCTAGGTGTGATGTTTCTGAATACTGGATCTGTCCATAATTTAGGCTGGTATAAGCCATCAAATGTAATTTCTATTTCTTGTTAAAAAAGTAAAAAAAAAGAAAAGAAAAGAAAAAGAGCTGAATATCTAGGAAAATTGGTGTGCCTCCTGTGATATAAGGTCTAGGTAATGGAAATTTCTCTGTTCTGTTTTACTTTTGATTGAATTTGATAATCTAATGATGTACTCCCTGCAATTTTGTTTTGATCTCCAGGGCAGCAGAGCATTCAACTTGTGTTTTTCATTTCTTAGCCTGTCAACTATAGCAAGTTTTCTCTGAAATATTGTATGTTAGGCTGTTCTGTTGCTGCACCCAAGTCATTGTTGCATATTTGATAAATTAACATGATGGCAATGAATTGATGTAGGTGCTTTCAATGAATTGTGGGTTGTCAAATACTTATTTTTCATGGCTTCATCAAATGTAGTTGTATATCTGCTGGAGATGACTGATTTTTGATTGTTTTTGTTATATGATTTGCTATATGTTGTTTGTAATATTAACTAATACTTAGTATATTCTACTCAATTATGAATTTGTTTCCTTAAGAATATTAACTAATACTCAGTATATTCTACTCAGTTTTGCGGGGGTTTTAATTTTTAAATTCATTTTTTTAAATTTAAATATAATTAAAAAAATTTAATAATTATATTGTTGGAGGGTTTTTTAAAAGTAATTATTTAATTATATAACTTACTGCAGTATCGCAGATTTCACTTACACCCCAACAATGCTTTTCTTTGCATGATGGTAATCTATTTATTGTATCTTAGGTTTTGACACAAGGATTGCTCTTAGGAGATCTCAGACTGGAAAGATCAAACATAACCAGGCAAACAGTTAAACGCTGTCGCTTCCTTCTTCTCCGCCCTCTTCGTTCTTCAACAACACAACCTCTCCACTCGATTCAAAATCCCTAAAACTTTCCTTAGAAAATCAAATTCCTCGGCAACCAATACCCTCGGAGAAAACCCAGTTCCCCAAAATGTCCTGCAAAGCTTGTGGGCTCAGAACCCTCATTAGGGACGATGCAACAGAGAACATGATATGTGATTCATGTGGTACAGTTCAGGATTTCATCAACTATCAAGAACGTGCCTTCAACATTAATGGGCCAACAGGTGTGTTTATAAGTATAGGCTCTTCAGGTTGCGGTGGTGTTTTGAACTATAAAGAGAAGAAGATTTATGAAGCAAATAATTTAATAGATGATGTTGTTTTTAAGTTAGGCTTAACTGGTGGTTCAAAAGTTCGGGAAATTAGAGATATGATTAGTAAAGTTACTGATGGGAGGTTTGGCTCAAGTGAGAGTAGATGGTTTAGTATTTTTATTGGTGCTTGTGTTTATGTTGTAATGAGGAATGATGATAAAAGTTTGAGCATTGAGAAGGTGAGTAGTGTTGTTGGGTGTGATATTCATGAATTGGGGAGGATGGTCATGAGGGTTATTGAGCATTTGGGGATGAAGTTGCCAGGTTTTGATATAGTGGGGAGTTTTGAGAGGGTGGTTAGGAGTTTGTCGATTTTGGACAGGGTTGAGGAGGATGTGTTGGAGAGGATGAGGAAACAAGGTATCTTTTTGGTGCAATGTGCTGTGAAGTGGTTTTTGACTACAGGGAGGAGGCCGTTGCCAGTTGTTGTGGCTGTTTTGGTTTTGGTTGCTGAGTTGAATGGGGTGGAGGGGGTTAAGATTGAGGAGGTTGCCAGAGAGGTTCATGTTGCGGTGTCTACCTGTAGGTTGAGATACAAGGAATTGTTGGAGATGATTGTTAAGATAGCACAAGAGATTTTGCCATGGGGGAAGGATGTAAATGTGAAGAATGCAGTGAAGAATGCACCATTAGTGATTCGATATTTGGAGACGAAATGTATGTCGAAGAGCGGTGGGGAAAGGAAGGGTTTGGAGAGTACCAAGTTTGATTTGGGAGAAGTGGTTGGTGAGTGTTTTAGTAAGAATGTTGAGTATGGGGTTGAGGAGGATAGTTTTGAATATGAGGATTTGCGGTATTTTGAGTTGGAAGATGCTACTGGGTTTGATAAGGCTGGCATTGATGAGGTGGATAAGCTTCAGCTTTCACATGAGTGCTTGTCCATGGTTTATGACAAGTTCCTGAAGGATGGTGGTTGTGGTAGATATATGGAAGGAAGTGGAAAGGTTCTTGGGAGGAAAAGTGAGAGAGAGCTCGAGATTCAGGCCACAGAATGGTGGAATGGAAAATCAGAGTTGAGCAAGAAGCTTTTGCTAAAACAGTTATTGGAGAAAGATGTAGGATTTAGTGTTATGCCTCCATCTTTTGTCAATGGTTGTACAAAAGTTAAGAAGAGGAGAGCAAAGATAAATGCAGCAAAGCTGCGGATTGATAGGATCATGAATCCAAGGAAAAGTGATTCAGGTAGTGGTAAAGCTTGCACTGCTGAAGGTGCACTTGATCGGAAGAGGAAAAGAAAATCACTGGTAAAAGATATTGATTGGGAAGATTTTGTCATTGAGACCCTCCTTCTACATCAGGTGAAAGAGGAGGAAATTGAGAAAGGGTATTACAATACCTTGATGGACTTGCATGTTTTCAATTCTGGTACTATATGAGAGCTTGCAGCACAGGAAGCAAAAAGTTCAGGTTACAATTTTTTCTTTGTGGAAGCAATATTGAAGAGTTTTTTTTGGAGAAAATAGTCACAGGATTTTTTGAGGGAGCCTGTTTTTTCATCTTTGTTGCAACCCCTGTAAATCTATACAAGTTCAATACAAATCATGGTATAGAATGATTTCATTTTCTTGCTCTTTGTAGTTCTTTACATGTTAACACAGTAATTCTGCCAATTGTCATGATCGATGGGCATGAATGACCACCATTGCCCTCAGGGTATCAGGGTGTTCCTCTGACTGCTGATTGGCTTACTCCTTAGCATTTTGGGACTTCAACATACAGCTTCATTTCCCCCCAGTAATATCCAGTATCCTTACTGTTTTTTGGTAAAAGGAAAAAAAATGGTCTTATTAAGAATGATATTTGCAAGATGTTTTTGTAGAAAAGAAGTCTGTTTGCTTAGTTTTCTCTTGAGAAGATTTCTGACTGTTCCAGGCAAACTTGGCTTGCACCTTGCATTAGTGAAAGCTATGCCTGCAAGTGTCTGTGGTATGGTTGGTTCTTATTTCAAAATTGCTCTATAGTATGGCTCAAGTGCTTTTATTAATTTGTGCTGTTTCTGTCTATCATGTTGCTTGCTCAAAAAATTCTCATTAATAGCTGTTTGGAAGTATATACATATGGATTGCACAGACCTTTACTGATATATTAAGCTGGTGTTGTACATGCTTTCGAGCCTGCTTGGCTGTGCGATCTAACCTGTTTTTGACCGAAATTTGATTTTTTTTTTTCATTTTAAATGAATATGTTTTGGTGTTTTTAGATCATTTTGATCTGCTGATATCAAAAATGATTTTTAAAAAAATAAAAAAACATCATTTTGATACATTTCGGCACGAAAAAGCACTTTCAAAAGATATCGCAACCGCACTCCTAAACAGGCCTTTCATCACAATCTGGCACCATGGATTCCAATTTCTCAATATATATCTACAGAGCTTGAAAAAGAATACCGATTCTTTAACAATACAAAAAAGACTACAACTTTCATTCTCTAACTTAACAAGGAACAAAACTTTATCAGTACAAAAAAGAGACTCCAACTTTCATTCTCTAACTTAACAAGGAACTTCACTTTAACACCCTTCTCTAGTGGTGGAAATGTCAAGGCCTCGCATCAGACTTGTTTATTTTATTTACTTTTCATTGCATGTATTGTCTGTTTATAAAACATAGTTTTATAATTTTAAGGGTCTTTTCAAAATCTCAAAAGAAGTAGCTAGGTTTTTAATAATCCTGCTATCCCCTTTAAAACTACAACCATTAATTGCTGTGTTTACGTGCTTGATCACATCAAGGGATCTGGCTCTCACAAATTTATTACATGCATAAACGGACAATGAGATTCACAAGCTCTACAATAACCAAAACCTTAAAGCTTCATTGATTACTGGACACTTACAATATGTTTTGATCATGCTCCTTAATTTTTGGAGAACTGATATTACATTCGGTTAGGAATAATTATCTTGTCTATATCTTCTTAAGCAGTGTTTTAAGATTGTAAGGCTTCACTATGTCGGCACCTCCACTCCACATTAGCCTTGCAAATTGGTAGTTGGCCTTCTCTGTGGGATGAACCCCGTCGAAAAACAAGTAGTCGCTGACATTATCGCACACTGTTTTTGCACAGCAACCAGATAGGTTTCCTTTGTAAGGACCGGTGCCGCAGCATGCCACCCTACCCTCCTTGAAACCTTCACAGAAAATTGGAATAGAAAATATACATTGGATTATAACTATCTTTCGAATAATTAACATGGATAGATAGGAATATTAATTACCGTATTTTGTGGGGTTGTCGATTCTTTCCTTGGAAGCTGCATAGAGATCAAAAATGGAAAACTTGAATCCTTCAAGCTTTCTCTCCAGTTTTTTGAGGGCTTTTGTTAGTGCTTTATTATGGAGCCCTGCTAGAATCGTAACTTCATCCATGCATCCTGATCCGTTGTTTCTGGCATTGTTAAGTGATCTCAGGAATGGGGAGCAGCCCACATCACCCACATTAGAAAATCCAAATTTCCTTCCTCCCATGCTATGAATTTCCTGATAAACCATTACGTATAGTCAAATCTGAAGGAAATCATATCGACTTCTCAAAAGTGTTCTAGTCATTGAACTTGTGATGTTATGTCAAATATATAATCATTTCAACTTATAAGCTCATGTCGTAGAGTGAGGAATCAATAGTGATTTCTCATAGCTCTCTCACAATCCTTTCCTGAAATGTGGATTACCTGGATCGAATCCGTCAGGTTGCCGATAACCATCCTGACATACTCTTCCCTGGTGTAGGACGGGAGCTCGGCGGTCTTGCGGGTGGCAAATGTTATGTAATCATTGCTTCCAATGCCAAACATATAAACAGCTCTAGACAGCAACGTCTTCGTTTTTGCTTCGCCAAGTTTGGCGTTCAAGTTCTTCTCCATGAACGTGAAAAAACTCAGTTGAGTTTTAAGGCTTATAGTCTTCAGAAGAGAAGTAAAAATATTTCATAGTGTTAGGAAAGAAATTCAACAAGTCAATATCACGCAGCATGATCAGCTGAGCCGTCCCACAAAGAAAAAGAAGAGCGTAGAAATAGAACCACATACCATTCCTACATTAGTTTCTGTCAGAGCACCAGCTCCTGCTGATGCAAAGTTCAATCCATTTGTGAAGTCATTGTTGTCGGGACTTAGATAGGGTGGAATCAATGGTAACCTGGCAAACCCGGCTGTGAAAAGAAAACAATTTCCAGAATCATGTTCTGATACCTCATTTCTAAAACAGTAATAATATAAAAAAGAAAAATGCTGCTAAGGGTTTCGTTTCTTTTCACCGATGAAATCAGGGACTAATCGACCATCAGAAGCCCTCCCTGTTGCGTTCTTGAAGAAGGTTTCCCCGTATGGCAGAAAGTTTGCTTTGATCGCAGTTTCCATATAGTTGTTATTTCCAACATCATTCAATGAACCACCAAAAATAAACAAGGCATTACGAGAGAGACCATGGCAGCTCCTTGCGACAAGAAGGCTTGCAAATAACACCAAAAAGATGGAAAAATTATAGAATCTTAGGCCTGCCATATTTCACTTGGAATAGAAGGTGGAGGTTCGTTGAAAATACTACTCTGCTTCCCTCTGGATTTATAGAGGAAAGGGGTGAAGTTTTTGTTACAGCTCCCTTTCAATTCTCCTCATTTCAAGGAAAAAGAAGAGGAAATGTGTTTAATTATACGAATTCACGTTGGGACGCACTGGCAGTAACAGACCCATAGGATTGCTTTGGGTGCCAACAATGAGTTTCTGTTATTTTGAAACAAAAAAAAACACAATTGTTTTTGGTTGTAATCTCTGATACCTAATTACTCGATCGATTTAAGGTATTTAGGTTCTCTGTTCTTGGTCACTCGATCATTGATTCCACCCGTCCCTCGGTCAGCCCAAACCCCTTCTCTGTTCATATGGCTCATGTATATGATCTACAACCGAGCAAATTACCAGTTGTAACTATCTAGTAGGTGACCTAGCGGTAAGGGTTTGAGACTAAAAGGTTTGCTCCCCCTATGGTCTCACGATTGAGTTATGATGGTCATTAAAGACTTACATGGTTGTTAACTTCAAGGCCCGTGAAATTAGTCGAGGTGTGGGCAAGATAACCAGGAAACTCACGCTAATTAAAAATAAAACTTGCATTTGTACTAACATTTTATGCTAGACAATAATTGTCCAAAGACAATAATTTATTTAAAAAAGAGTTTGAGATGAAAGATTAGGAAAACAAAATTTTATCTTGTCTTGCAGATCAAGAATTAAGTAAATGTAATTCTCATTAATGAATTCACTTACACAAACAAGATCTTTATTAGATTTTACATGGAGTAAGCATATCCAATGAGTAACCTAATGGTTGTTCGATCATTTGATGTGAAAAATGACTTTTTCAGACCATAAAAAGGATAATGAAGAATTACTTAGTCCCAATGTACAATATCACAATTAGTGTGCTAATGCATCTTGCTAATAATACATGACCTCATATAGCACTCCCTATAAATTTGATTGAAAGATATAGTTCTTCTCCTACATAGTAAAATTGAAATGAAGTTAAACATATTTTTCATTATCTACTAGATATGAGTTTATTTTATTTAAATAATATTAATCATGAATTAGTGGAGTATGTTGATGCATGGTATTTATCTAATCAAGATAAAGGTTCATTTCAAACAAGTTATCTCTTTACATGTGGTAATAATTCTATATCATGGAGATCTAGAAAGAAATATTGGTTTCCACTTCATCTAACCATATTATATAAAGACAATATTACATGCATAACTCATTTAAAAGGAGGATACATCAAAAGAGATAGAAAAAGCATATCTCACTAAATTGTTTTGCACATATGACCTTAATAAATGTGGTGGTATTGATTGTCATAACCTAATTTTAGATCCCTCAAATTGTTTTTTTTTATTATATATATACCTTTTATTATTTTACTCTTTATTTTTTTATTCATTTAGAAAATTCAAAAAAAAATATTTTCGGGAGGCCTAGTGGTAAGGGTTTGGGACTAAGAGGTTTGCTCTTCCTGTGGTCTGAGGGTTGAGTTATATAGCTATTAATATGATGGTCACTGAAGACTTACGAAAAACTACTATTTTTATTTAATTCATATATGGATATTTATTTTAAATGTAAATATTTTTTCTAAACGTAGTACGTTTTGGATAATGCGTGTGTGTCACAAATTTGATACATGAATTTGAATTTTAATGGCTACGGACCGTGTCTTGTAACATAGAATATAGCATGCACACCCACACACCAACAACAACACCTTATTTAAATACATGTCTAACCAAGATCTAACATGTCTCCAAGTAGGGTTGTAAAAACTTGCGATTTAGATAGTAGATCTCAAATTTGAGTCAGAACATGTACTTTTTGTAAGAGCATATCTCACTAAATTTTTTTCCACATATGACCTTAATACATGCGGTGATATTGATTGTCATAACCTAATTTTGGATCCTTCAAATTGTTTTTTTATTATATATATACCTTTTATTACTTTACTCTTTATTTTTTTTATTCATTTAGAAAATTCAAAAAAATATTTTCGGGACACAAAGAGACCAGTTTTAGACTATAGAGGATCAAAAAGTAAAAACGATAACCATTGTCATAACCCAATTTCTGGGTTACTCCTCAAAATCCACCCAAAAATAACAAAAATAAAATAAAAAGGGTCGACATTGGCAGAAAAATCAATGTGAAAATTTTGGTTGTTTCCGCGAGTTCGGTCGTATCTCTTTTGTCCCCAAAAATAAAGGAAAATACAGATTTAAGGTGAAAATAATTTATCATTAGATAAATCTATGTAAAAATTAAGTCGAGAGATATAATTATATTTTTATGGGTCAATTTGATTTAATCATCGGCCAATTTAAAAATATATTTATGTTCGAGAATTAATTTAGGGTCCAATTGAAGGATTTAATTAAGAGTAAGGACTTAATTATACTTTAAGTTGGTCGAATTAATTTGATTAAGGGCTTAATCGATGAGAAATCAAGTTCTTGAATTTAATTCGGGTTCAATTAAGAAGTTTGGACTTTTCAGAGACTGAATTGAATTTTTCCAAGCCAATTGTGCGAAATTAGGGGTCCAATTGAAGACAATTGAGAGTTTAATGGTCAATTGAGGGTCAAATAGCATAAGTTGGAAGCCAGGGACCAAAATAAAAAGGGCGCGCAAATTTAAGGCTAACATTCAATTTTTCACGGGGACACAATCGCACAAAATTAAAAGTTTAAAACCAATTGGAGGTGCGATTAAAACAATTAAAAATTAAGGGACTAAATTGTATTTTTTCTCTCCCTCCCAACATCATCACGCGTGATTGCACTGTTCAGTCACCTGAATAGTACAGTCACACCACCTGCGAGCACAGGCGGAAACCCATCGCTGCACGCAATGGACAACCGAATCCTCTGCTATAAATAACATGCAAACAGAGATGAAAGGAGGGGAAGAAAACAGGGGGGGCAGAAACTGGAAAAAAAACGACCGTAATTTCACGTAAAAAGGGAGAGTTTTACGTAGAGAAGAAGAAAAAAAGAGGGAGGAAACCAGGGAAAATTGACGTAGAAGAGAGAACGACATAGAGGGGAAAAAACGCAGAAAAACAGAGAAAGAGAAAAGGAGAGAATTACGTGAAAGAGAAAGAAGAAAACAGAGAAAAAACAGAGGGAGTGCAACCAACGACAGCCATCTTCATCTTCCTCGTCTCTGAAAGCCAGCATCCCTTGCACAGCAGCAGCTCCTCCTCTCTCATCAGCAGCAACAACCAACTCTCTCTCTCCTCCAGCTCTCTCTCTCCTCCAGTAAGTGTTTTTCTCTCTAAAACCAGTCCGGCCAAGCTCTCTCTCTCTCCACCGTTGAAGGCCATTCAACCAGCCAACACCACCCTCATCACCACGTTAATCTTCCCCTCGACGCCAGCAACTCAGCCGAAGTCTCCGGCAAGGCAAAAGACATGGTTGCGGCGACTGCAACACAAACCTAGCGACTTTGGAAGCTCTTTCCGGCCACCACAGGCCACCGTTGACGACGCTACCACCACAGGAATCATCACCTCGACTTCCTCTACCCAACGGTGCTAACAGGTACACCTCTCGTCACACTCGAAAAATCATTGTTGATTGTCTCCCACCTCCCGTCGCCTGCATGCAGTGGGACGTAATTTGTCTCACTGTTCATGCAGGCCAACTGTTTGAGTTGGGGCGGGCTTTGTACCCGGCCCACATGCATTGAGGAGGTGGGCTTATAGCCCACCTAGGCTTTTATCCCAGCCCATTAAAGTTGGGCTTTGACCCATTTTGGTTAGCCGACCCATTTAGTTTGGCTCGACCTGAATTTTTTTATTATTATTATTTTTATTATTATTTAAAAAATTTACAAAAAAAATGCATTTAAAAAAAATAAAAAAATTTGTTGTTTTCGTGCATACGACCGGATTCCAAGATCTTTTCCATCATATTTTTCATAAACAAAATATTTTGCATCTTCCTCATGTTTTAAAACAAAAATTGGATATCGTAACCGGTTTATGATTATCCATTGGAATTTGGCCAAAATATCAAAAATAATTTTCAATATTTTTTTTATCTCTTAGGGTGTAAATTTACATTGTAAAGTACATCCATGGATAAAAAAAAGGGTTTTTAAACCAGGGTTATTGATCCCGTTCCGTTCCGGCCGGAACGGCCCGTTCCAATGAAAATTCCGGGACAAAACGGCGACGTTTTTGTCCTGGGTAGAATTCCGGACCGATCCGGAAATTCCGGCGGAATTCCGGCCGGAACGCCCCGGTTTTGTACCGGGGGTTCCGTTCCGGTGTCAGCCAAAACCCAAAACAAAACGTCTGTATCTTTTAACAAACCACACCTTGCATACATTTGAAGCAACTTGGTGTCTACAAATCCATCAGCATCAAACCCAGTTTTGATTGTGTGAGGATGAACCTGTTTTCCCAATTTTGGGCATTTACAAGAATCAAGAAATGAAGCATACTTGCTTGTATTTAACGGCTTGTTGTCTAGGAGAGAGAAATTGGACTGGTTTTTTTGCTGAGAAATGTTAACCGGTTGGTGGGTTTGTTTCAGTTTCTGATAGGAAAGGGCAACGAGGTTGTGAGGAAAGTTGGGGACATGGTGAAGTGGTGATGGAGGGCAAGCAATGGGTTCCAGCAGTTGGCTAGTCATCTTGGCTCATGGACAGGACTAGGTGCCCCTTCTCCTTGCAAGAAGACAGGCATGAAAAGTTGGACCCCATCTTTCTCTCTGGAAGATTATGCCGAGGAAGATCATGGGCAGTTCAAAGTCAATTTTGCAGATGAAGATGGCAGGCGTGCGGCTGGAGGGGGCAAAGCAACAAGAGAGGGAGAACAAAAGTAGGGTTTTTTCTTAAACAGGGTGTGGGTCTCGGGTTGTATGCTAATTATATTATTATTATTATTATTATTATTATTATTATTATTATTATTATTAATTCTTATAATAATAGTTAGCTTAAAAAATAGGGAAGATGTTTGATGTATTTTTCTTTTATTTTAGAACATTTTACTTTCATAATATTTTGGAATTTTAAAGATGTTTCTAATTTTGAGATTATGTTTGTATTGTATAATTTAAATTTCATTTATCTTGAATTTAAATTATACTTGTTAAATTAATATTATATTATTTTCATATATATAATTAAATAAATATGAACAGTACAAAACCGGAACAGAACGCCGGAATGCACCGAAACCGGAACGTTCCGTTCCAAACAAAAAACCGGAACGGTACTCGGAACGGATTTTACAACCTTGTTTTAAACTACGGTGTAAATTTATATTGTAAAGTACATTCATAGATAATAAAAAGGATTTTTCAGATACGGTGTAAATTTACATTGTAAAATACATCCATAGATAAGAAAAAGGTTTGTAGTTGCGGTGTAAATTTACATTGTAAAGTACACCCGCAAACACAAAAAAAATTGGTTTTTGAAAATGCAATGTAAAAAGTTTGACTTAGAAAAAAACAATCAAACAATAATGCAGCTTACCTTAGGTAGGGTGCACTGGGGATGATGCGTCTTCCCCTTGCACAACAAGTCCCCTTGCCTAAACTCTCGCAAACCAATAGGTTCCTAGTAACCTTAATACTAGGTGGCAACTCCTAATAATTATAGTTGTAATTTTTATGACTGTAAAGCACACCCCATTTTCACCGTGCGCCGTTGTCTCTACAGAGAGGGATGGCGGGGCGCGAAGCGTGAAAAAATCGTCATCACGACAACCATATTAGGATATTTTTTACAAGATAGGCTTAATAAAGATTGGATTAGATATAAAATAGGAGGAGGGTCATCATCAATCCAATCATCTGGTCCATCGGCAACGTGTGCAACGAAGCTCCACCTATTATCAATCTGGCCATCCTAACAGAGGGTGTGTGGAAAAAAAGTTTTTTTATAATTATAAAATTATAAATATAATTTTCAAGAGTCGTCACCTATTATTAAGGTCACTAAAAAATCTATTGGTTGGCAAGAGTCTGGTAATGGGACTTGTTGTGCAAGAAAAAAAAAGCATCACCCCTAATGCACCCTATCTAAGGTAAGTTGTATCGTTGTTTGATTGTTTTTCTAGATCCATTTTTCTATATGTTGGTTTGTTCTAAGGTTCGGAGTAGATCTCTTTTTGTTAGGGAGTCTCTAACTCATTAAATCAAAAACAACTCTAAAGTTTTAACCAGGCTTGTTAATTTTATTCTGTTCCGGCCAGAATGGCCGGAACGTTCCGTGCCATTCAAAAAACCGAGACAAAACGACGTCATTTTTGTCTCGGTTTTAATTCCGGGCCGTTCCAGAAATTCCAGCTAAATTCCGGCCAGAACGTCTCGGTACCATTCCGGCTCAAAATCATAATATTTCTTTTATTTTAGAACATTTTACTATCATAATATTTTGGAATTTTAGAGATGTTTCTAATTTTGAGATTATGTTTGTTTGACTTTGTGTTTGTATTGTATAATTTAAAGTTAATTTATCTTGAATTTAAATTATACTTGTTAAATTAATATTTTAATTTTTTTCATATATATATATATAATTAATTATATATGAACAATACAACCCCGAAACGGTACGCTGAAGCACTCCGAAACCGAAATGTTCGGTTTCATAAATGGACAATGAGATTCACAAGCTCTACATCACCAAAACCTTGAAGCTTCATTGATTACTGGACACTTACAATATGTTTTGATCATGCTCCTTAATTCTTGGAGAACTGATATTACATTCGGTTAGGAATAATTATCCTGTCTATATCTTCTTAAGCAGTGTTTTAAGATTGTAAGGCTTCACTATGTCGGCACCTCCACTCCACATTAGCCTTGCAAATTGGTAGTTGGCCTTCTCTGTCGGATGAACCCCGTCGAAAAACAAGTAGTCGCTGACATTATCGCACACTGTTTTTGCACAGCAACCAGATAGGTTTCCTTTGTAAGGACCGGTGCCGCAGCATGCCACCCTACCCTCCTTGAAACCTTCACAGAAAATTGGAATAGAAAATATACATTGGATTATAACTATCTTCTCGAATAATTAACATGGATAGATAGGAATATTAATTACCGTATTTTGTGGGGTTGTCGATTCTTTCCTTGGAAGCTGCATAGAGATCAAAAATGGAAAACTTGAATCCTTCAAGCTTTCTCTCCAGTTTTTTGAGGGCTTTTGTTAGTGCTTTATTATGGAGCTCTGCTAGAATCGTAACTTCATCCATGCATCCTGATCCGTTGTTTCTGGCATTGTTAAGTGATCTCAGGAATGGAGAGCAGCCCACATCACCCACATTAGAAAATCCAAATTTCCTTCCTCCCATGCTATGAATTTCCTGATAAACCATTACGTATAGTCAAATCTGAAGGAAATCATATCGACTTCTCAAAAGTGTTCTAGTCGTTGAAGTTGTGATATTATGTCAAATATTTAATCATTTCAACTTTTAAACTCATGTCGTAGAGTGAGGAATCAATAGTGATTTCTCATAGCTCTCTCACAATCCTTTCCTGAAATGTGGATTACCTGGATCGAATCCGTCAGGTTGCCGATAACCATCCTGACATACTCTTCCCTGGTGTAGGACGGGAGCTCGGCGGTCTTGCGGGTGGCAAATGTTATGTAATCATTGCTTCCAATGCCAAACATATAAACAGCTCTAGACAGCAACGTCTTCGTTTTTGCTTCGCCAAGTTTGGCGTTCAAGTTCTTCTCCATGAACGTGAAAAAACTCAGTTGAGTTTTAAGGCTTATAGTCTTCAGAATAGAAGTAGAAATATTTGATAGTGTTAGGAAAGAAATTCAACAAATCAATATCACGCAGCATGATCAGCTGAGCCGTCCCACAAAGAAAAAGAAGAGCGTAGAAATAGAACCACATACCATTCCTACATTAGTTTCTGTCAGAGCACCAGCTCCTGCTGATGCAAAGTTCAATCCATTTGTGAAGTCATTGTTATCGGGACTTAGATAGGGTGGAATCAATGGTAACCTGGCAAACCCGGCTGTAAAAAGAAAACAATTTCCAGAATCATGTTCTGATAACTCATTTCTAAAACAATAATAATATAAAAAAGAAAAATGCTGCTAAGGATTTCGTTTCTTTTCACCAATAAAATCAGGGACTAATCGACCATCAGAAGCCCTCCCTGTTGCGTTCTTGAAGAAGGTTTCCCCGTATGGCAGAAAGTTTGCTTTGATCGCAGTTTCCATATAGTTGTTATTTCCAACATCATTCAGTGAGCCACCAAAAATAAACAAGGCATTACGAGAGCCACCATGGCAGCTCGTTGCGACAAGAAGGCTTGCAAATAACACCAAAAAGATGGAAAAATCATAGAATCTTAGGCCTGCCATATTTCACTTGGAATAGAAGGTGGAGGTTCGTTGAAAATACTACTCTGCTTCCCTCTGGATTTATAGAGAAAAGGGGTGAAGTGTTTGTTACAGCTCCCTTTCAATTCTCCTCATTTCAAGGAAAAGGAAGAGGAAATGTGTTTAATTATACGAATTCACGTTGGGACGCACTGGCAATAACAGACTCATAGGATTGCTTTGGGTGCCAACAATGAGTTTCTGTTATTTTGAAACAAAAAAAAAACACAAGTGTTTTTGGTTGTAATCTCTGATACCTAATTACTGAATCGATTTAAGGTATTTAGGTTCTCTGTTCTTGGTCACTCGATCATTGATTCCACCCGTCCCTCGGTCAGCCCAAATCCCTTCTCCTGATATACTACATGGCTCACTCTTTGGTTTATGTGATATACATTGCCAGCAATCTGATGATTGAAATAAATTGCTGGTACATTGAGATGTATTTTGAAAAACAAGAAGATTGAGTGCAATTTTAGATAAGTATGTTAGTATTGAGATAGAGTAAAAACAAGAAGATGAAGACATTTATCAACAAAGGGGATTGGTGGGATTAAAGGAATTGAACGTCATACTTCTAGAAGAAATCATCAAAATGTTTAATGAAAATAATAAAAATTAAGGTCAAAATAGTTGATGAAGGTCTTATATTACATGCATAAATTATTGACAAAGTTATTATTAGTTATTTTGTAATTTGATTAGGGGCTTTGGATATAGTCGGATCAACTATGTATTTGGAAAACCCATTTGTTTAGTTTAGGGACTGTTTTGTATTTTGATATCTAAGTCAAGGAGTAAAAGTAAATTTATATGGTGCTTGGAGATTTTCCGCGGTCTATTTTGTAGATTGGAAGCACACTGCCGAAAATAGAGAGACAGAACACATAATCAAACAACCAGTTACAGCAAATTAGAAGGATAAATCACATAGATATAACAAACAAAGAAGCTCCAGAATAATCCTTGTGAAGCTCTTATACACTGACATGCAAATTCTTAACAGGGAATATAAAAGTTCAGCCATGGTTCATTGCAGCTATACAAGAGATAACATCGGAGCAGAAATACTGCAACCAATGTCATCGATCAAAGTTTTAGTGTGAGATCTGGCGCGGAATCATCTAGATCCACCGGCGGAGCTGCCCCGAAAAAGCTCATATTTGAGCTTCCTGCGACTACAAAACTTGGATGAGCACCGTCTGCCACAGCTGCCTGTCGGAAACTACCTGGCCATAGCAGCTCCGCCTCATCATCCTCCATAAATACCGGCAGGCCTGCGTAACCATGATCAAATCTTGCACCGCTGCTTATTTCCAGTGACCTCACCGGCGGCGCAAAGTTCTGGTGCACTGAAGAATGTGCCTCTATCCCCAGGGATCGGAATGAGGATCCATGCAGAGGCAACGATGCTAGGCTGGCATACCTTTCCGAGAAAATACCCATTCTTATCGCACGCTTAGCTAATGTTCGTTCTCTCTTATGAGCGTTTTGGTGTCCACCAAGTGCCTGCGAGCTGAAGAACTTTGCGCTGACAGTAATTGCAGGAAAACACTCGTGGTACTGCTTCGGCTGTGGTACGTGATGCAGGTTCGTTGCTGCTCTCACTTGTGCTTGACAGTGAGAGTCCCCACCGAGTCCCTTCCACCTGACTCATCACTGTTGAAGCGAAGGGTTAAGTCAAGGGAAACCATTTCCGAACCAGAATGAGCTGCTGCTATGGCATTTGTGAGATAAGAAGAGTTAGTGAGGCTGTCGTTGGAGGGGCCTGCAGAATTTTCCTGGTTTGACAAGTTGGAGGCTACTTGGCTGCTAGCTTCGGAAACATTTTCTGAGGTGGCCTCAACTTCAAGATCAATAATTGGTTTCATCTTTCTTTGATGATATTAGTTAACACCACAGGGAGATACTCCGCGTTTATAGTTTCTGAGCAGTATCCAGATTGAGCCGGTTGAAACTACAGATGTTTTCAGCCTGCAGAATGCAGCTTGGTGAGTAAACAGTGTTCGACAGTTAAACTTGTAGGAACTGGGAGCGATTGTGAAATTTATAGCAAGAAATTTGATTAGGAACTCTTAAATAAGTTTAAAATATGATGACAGCAATTAACTTAGCACAGAGAGTAATGAAATTGAAAAGAAAAAAAAAATACTCCAGGAAACAAACAAACAGATAGAAAAACAAGATACGAACAATCTGAAGGTAAATCAATGGCTGTTGTTTGAAGCAAAACCTTAAATGCTTCAAAGCATTTGATTGGACTTGTGCTGTCGTAATCGAAGCTAGGTGAGTTGAGGCATAAAGCATTCAAACAAAAAAGGATCTGGCCTCAGTGTCATGCCCTCTTTCCAGTGGTCCACTGTGAGCTACTATGAGGCCATGTTTCCTCCACGATTAGATATATATTGGAGGATGATAGAAAAAGGACTCTCTCCTTGACTGGCATTCATTTATCTCAAGAAAAATGTGGTGGCAATAAAATTAACAATTGACAGAATATAAAGAGATCAGGCTGCATCCTAATCCAGACAAAATGTATAGGAACAAGATACATGTGAAGTAATCTAAGCTTCAAATCTCAATGATTTGAACATTTTACAGGATTCAAAACAAAAGGAAAAAGAAAACGAAACAGATATTCTCATATTACTGGACCAAAATCATGTCCCAAGTCAATATTTTGAAGGGCCAAAATTTACTTTGAAGGAAAGGAAAGCACAAAGCCTATAGTAGATGAAACACAGAAAGGTAAAGTACTTATTTGATTATCTTTGCCTGGGGAATTATGAACAGATACAGGTATCCGAATTTGATGCAAATAAGTCGAATTTGAAAGGAAGAGAACCTGTTCAGGTAAATATGAGCTAGCAGAAGTAGCGGTCTTGGTTGAAGAAAGGGCAGATAGTGTATACTTTCTATGCAAATCATGAATATTGATCAACGTAGCATTTTACCACAGCAAATTCAGCTCCTTGGTGGTATTTATGAACCCGATCAAACAAAATTAAGTATCGTGTGATTTTCTGTTGTGGAAAACAAAAAGACCCATGTTTGCAGAACTTAATTCATATGCTGTACCTAGGAAAAACAGAATAGATTGCTTATCTTCAACTTCAATCTCAAAAGCCTGAAGCAGGCAGAGCAACCATCAAAATTCCTAAAGTGAGAGGTAAGGAAAGAACAGAAACAGAATAAGAACATCAAAGGACATATATGAATCATCAAGGGACACGCTTTCTCTGCTCTAAAAAAAACAGCAAGAGCTACACAAAAGCTACTACAAAGAGAATAAGATAGCAAGTACAGCTTTATCATCCTGAATAGAAAGTGAAACTCACTGCTGCTGCTGCTGCTGCCAACCTAGCTGGTGGAAATCAAGAGTGAGAGCACTTCTTAGAAACTGGAAACAAACACTTGGCTAACTGGTGCTATTCCCCTGAATGATTTGTTGATGATCATCTCAAGACAAAACTAGCTTGTGGGCTGCTTTCTTTGTTCTTTCAACACAGAAAGAGAAATGATAATGGAAAGAGAGAGTGATAGAGATGGTGGGCATCGATTTTTAGTTATGGGAAAGAAAAAGGGAAGCAGAGAGAGTAGTGGGGGCGGAGGGAAGGGGGAACTGTGGTGGGGAGTCCGATGAGTCAGATAAAAGGCGTTATTTTGTTGAATAATCCAAAACTATAAAAGAAAGAAAAAAGCATAAATCAAATATGAATTAATAGTCTATCAACTAAACTGTCACAAAGTCTTAGCCAATGTACTTGGAGATGTTTTTGGTGATTTCTGAGCAGCTTCTCATAACAATCAACTCAGCTGCTGCTTGCCTACACACAAAACACAAGCACCACAGCTCACAAAAGAACTGCAACTAGGATAAGAACATATCTACAGCTACAACGAGCAAAACAGTGTAAATCATTAGCCCCACAAAAGATTCTCACTTTCTCTCCACTTTAAAAGTTTGTGCAGATAAATCCAGAGTGCATGGGGTCACTCAAGTACTCTCCATCTATCTGAACCACCATCGCCTTTCCTGTGCAACCATGTCTAGCTTAACTATAGTAAGTGCCCGTTTAATGACGTGTTTTTCTATGTTTCAAAATGCATTTTTAAGTCAAAAAGTATTGTTTTTTTTTAAACTTGAATTGCAGATTTCATTGAGAGACGGATGGATCAGCAATGTTGACATTATGAAAAATAAAGTTTTAGCCCAATTTCATGTCTAGAATATTGAAAGGAAGGGCAATCATTCATTGATAGGTGGTGGGTGGGGTTTAAGTCATATTTATCTATAGACTTTATAATAGATACAGAAAACAGATAACATGGATCTAACTGAATTTTAAATCCAATGTCTTTCCATTGTTGTTACAAGTCAAGCTCCAAGGACTTGTTTCATGTCAAGTCTAATAGGACACGAGTCTCACGAGTTGTTAGACTCATCGTTCTTGGGATCAATTGCATGTATAGCTTAAACAAATATGAGTTTGGCGAGTTATTAAATTTCATTGAGCTTAGCATCATGTCAAACTTAATTGGATATAGATCTAACGACCTTCTTGACCTATAAACATAGGGCTTGTTGCATGCCAAACCTAATTGGACATGGGTTTAATGACTTTCTCGACACATTAACACGTGACCTAGTTGCGTGTCAAGTCTAATTGAGCATGATCAAGGGTTTGACTCACTGTCATACCCATTTATTAACTCTTTTAGAAAATAAATAATTCTCAAGCTCGTCCATCGGAGAGAAATAATACTCTTTAAAAACTATAAATACTCGTAAATCAAAAAAAAAAACATTTTAAAAAACAAAATTGTTTTCTATCACAATCATCTACTTTTTAGTATTAAAATTAACATACAATTACTGGCCATGCAAACATAATTAAAAAAAAATAATTCCAATCCTAATCATTCTAGATTTTGTATCGCCAACCTAGACAAACAACCCTGAAGTACCACTCTCATTCTTGCATGACAGGTAGAGGAGTACTAGGCTATGCATACGATGCCATAGCATCATGTACTTTTTTATGGTTTTTGATGCCATAGCAACATGTACACGCAACCCTGAAGTACTGCCCTTCATTCTTGCATGACATGCATAGGACTAGGACATGCATGGAATGCCATCAGCATGTAATTTTTTATTTTATTTAAATTCCCCAGAAATCTAAAGGGATATTTCCCTTGCTATTATTTTATGCTGCTGCATTATTGTTCCTTCTTTTTGTATTTTTTTAATCATCTCCGGGGAAGAGTAGGAACTCATAAATTCCTATTTTATTATACGTGGTGTCTTATCATGTACTTGTGCATCATTGACCTTTTCTCAAATTAAAACTTTGGTTTTACGTTTTACCATTACGGGTTATTTTTCAATTTATTTTAAAAAATATTTTTTTAAAAATGAAAATATTTTATTTTTTTTTTTTATTTTAAATTATTTTTGTTTTGGTGTTTTGATTTTATTTTTATGTGATGATGTAAAAATAATTTTTAAAAATATAAAAAAATATCATTTTAATATATTTTTGGATAAAAAATGTTTTCAAAAGTAATCGCTATCATACTTCTGAACAGATACTATGTTGAACACCGGGACCTAAATTGAATTAATTTTTTTTTAAAAAAAAAGCATTAAGAACATTGAAATATTTTTATAATGCTATTAGATTTGGAAAACAAATCTTACTTGAATTGAATTTTTGCATAGCATTAGTTTTTAATAAAATTATATAAAAACTAACTCGATATGAATTCGGTTATTTAATAAATTCAAAGGAAATATAGATTATTAGTTTTTTTTTAAAAAAAAATATGTTGAGTAATAATAATAAAAAAAAAGAATATTGAGTCATGTAAACTTTTCAAACTCATAATATAGATTATTAAACTAAAAATACTATATATGAAAAAAAAATTTAATATCTAACAAATCTAACATCGAAAAATAAACTGATCACTAGCATTATTATTATTATTATTATTATTATTACTATTATGATTATTATTATTACTATTATTTTTTAACATTATTATTACTATTATTATTATTATTATTATTATTATTGGGGGAAAAAACTGAAGAATGAAAGGAATTAACTGGGTTTAAAACGACAAGTCAACTTTTGTCTTTAAAGGTGGAAAAATGTGTAAAGAACAGCAAAGGCACTTGGAGATGGAGGAGAATGTGGAGAATTTTGATTTTTTAAAAAAGAAAAAACAAAGTTCAGATCACATTGCAGCACTTTAAATTCTACCTTAAAATTTTGATTGAGAGGGTATCCTAACTAAAGCTGAAACCTAGTATTTTTCCCACTCTTTTGCCTTAAAACAACAGTCTGTAAAGTGATCTGGCAGGTGTCTACTGCTTCTTTTCCCAAAAACTCCAACGAGGTAACAAAGGTCGATGGTGATTGGTCGGTCACAAATCAGAACAATACCAATGTCACCGCCCTTCATAGTCGTTGATCGACAATCATGTCATCATCGATCCATCTATCCATGTCTCCATCCACTTCCATAATCTCTTGTTACATTACAACTCATAATCTAAACAGCAGCATAGTGAAACTGAGTGCAAAATTCAACAAAGCAATGGAGTTGTTAGGAAATTGGAAGCAGCATTAACGAGATGTAACTTTTTATTATTATTAACATGGATGTTCGGACCAGTTTGTGTATATCTTAACTGATGTCACGGGTCTTAAAGTTGTTGACCGTGAAAACTTCTAGTAGTCATCATATTAGTAATTATAAATCTCAAAAAATATATTTTAATTTTAAGTTCTTGCTACTAGATCACATTCAGATATGAACATTTTAGTTGAAATGATGGTGGTCCAATGCACATTTTTCAGATTATATGCTGTTGAGTTGACATGAGTCCTCTGGGTCTTTCTTGGTTGCTAAAGAGTTTTTCCTCTTCTTTTTTATATATTAAAAAACAAAATTGGTAAAATAATATATTTTATATAAAGAAAGGAAAAGAAGGGAGAGATTTATTAGTTGATTAGCAAATCATATATAAAAAATAACCTAAGAATGATTATTTCCCAACCCTCTCATTCATCTAAAGTATCCCTTTAGTTGAATGTGAGATGATTCCCTCCAATATTTTTTCAAGCCCCCACTTCATAGATTAATGTTGTTTAGCTCCATATCAAATCTATGTTATATTCATCATCGTTTCTTTTTTTTTTATTAACATAGATGTTCATGCTAATTTGTTCGTATCTCGATTAATCTCATGGGTTTTAAAGTTAACGACCATGTAAGCTTTCAACGACTATCATATTAATAACCACATGACTCAAATCTGAGACCATAAAAAAAGCAAATTCATCATCGCTTCTTAACCTAACAAATGATAAGAAGATAGAGAAACTAGAGTTGTTGCGATTTCTATTTCAAACCATGGTATGAACTAGTGCAGTCAATCTTAACTTATTAAAAATCAATTGTAAAAGTTTATATATATAAAACCTCGGATACCTCATGTGGCATGATTTATCAAGAATTTGTAGCCCATTACACAACCTCCGGCCTCGGAGTGAACCTCCAAAAAGATTGAGATCACTAAAAAGAGCCATTAAAATTTGTACAATACATCAAGTGCTGCAACCAGCAATACCTAAATCATTGCACCACAAAATATAAATGCATGTGACAACGTTAATAAACTAGGGAAATAGTACAGAAGACATGGTACTAGCCGAGAAATTATACTTGGTAAATTAACTAGGTTAGCATTCTCAGCTTTCTTTTCATCCCATGCGAAGAGGCTAGGAGCTAGTAGGCTCGTGTTGGTCATGAGATGCCTATAATCTAGGCCATTAGAAACCTAATCACAGATTTATAAAATACTAATATTGTTAATTTCAATGCTAACTAAAGCAGGTAATAAGGTATTGATAGTGATTAAAAGTGATCATCTTTCATGTCAAACCAATGCAATGTCGACAAATCATCCCAAAAAGAGATCCTATTGTTAAAGAAGATGCTGGAAACCAATGAAAGGAGGCACTGCCATGACCATTAAAGAATAGGGTATCTCTCAATTTAGTATATGTTTGTTCGTTGTATTTTCAAAATAATTTAAAAAAAAATGATTTTTTTTAAAAAGTTATTTTTTGTAGTATTTTTAAATAATTTTCATGTACTGATATGAAAAATATTCTTTTATTTAGAAACAACAATATTATTTAATTACAATTTTGATTGGAAAAATACTATAAAAAAAATTTACGCGACCACACTCCTAAATAGGTCATTAGCTTCTCAGGGTTAACTCATCCTTGACTTATCTAAAAAAACTCATTTGAGTCCCTACATCTTAGATAATTCTCACTTGGATCCTTTTTCAATGTCTTTGGTTTTTTTTTTCTTATTAACTTTTCTTCAACATGATGCTGCTTTTTATTTCAAAATATTCACATCAAGCAAAAAATAATTATTGGAAGGAATCAAATTGCTATATTATGTATCTAATTGATGGGATATTTGGTAATTGAGTTGGGTAATAGATTGGGGACTAAACTGAGGTTTTCCACATCATTCAAGAAATACAAAATGTAAAAAAAAACATGGTATCATTGAAACTACATGTCCAAGTTTTCTTCTCTGTAAATAAAATGTGAAATCAATAAATAAAGATTATTAAAAAGGAGAAAGCCAATGAATCATTTTTTGATCATGTCTACAATATAATCCCCACTTATGCACGTGATCAAGTGTTGTCGTCCACCAACATACATTGTTTTAGCCATGGCAATTTCCGACAGTCTCACGTTGGCGCCGCTTGGTGGGCTTCCCAAGAAGCCGCTCTTTCCCGTTGCCACAACCGCCTCGACATCACCCCTTCATGATCCCCACCACCACCATGAATTTCCATTTCTATTTTCTCGGTAACCTATTTTTATTTAGTCCCTGTATTTTAGAAAAATAACTACTCGATTCTTTTGGTTTAAAGATCTCAGTATTGAGCCCCTCTATTTCTTGATATGTTTTGTTTTATGAGCTGTCCATCACAATTTCACCTGTTTTTTTTGCCCAACTTTTGATTCATTTCTAATTAATTTTTTTCAACCTCAACCTCAACCACAACAAACAAAATCACAAGTCCATTTAAAAAGGGTTATTTGGATATTTAGAAGGAAAAAAATGAATGAATGAACTCTAATAATAGGACTGACTTATGATTTTCAAAAACTTAGAAAAGGAACATACAATATCATAAAAAGAATGGGGACTAATTAATCTATTCAATGTTCATATTCATGTCCTCTCATATCTAAATATAAAACATATTGAATTTCTTAACACCTCAAATTCGAATCTCATTCCTACTTCCATCGGCAATGTAATGTTCGTATTTTCAAGATTTTCGGATCATTTCCATGGTAAACATAAGAATGTTTGGAATCTTAAATTCCTTTCTCCAAAATTCTAGAATGTTTTGGTATCAAATGCCCTCCTTCTCTTGCCATCATGGCTCGTAAAAGATTTTTTTTTAAAAAGCACCAACTTGATTGTGAATATTGGACAAATATCTAGAAAATTATTTTTCTAGTTGTAGTGATGAAGAGGCATATTTCATATCGCTAACCAGTCTGAATTATAGGGCCTGTTTGTTTCTGCGGTTGTACCGTTGTTTGCTCAAAATTTGAATTTTTTTCATATTAAATGAAATTTTTTTTGGTGTTTTTAAATCATTTTGATGTGCTGATGTCAAAAATAATTTTTAAAAAATAAAAAAAATATTATTTTAATATATTTTTAAATGAAAAGTATTTTCAAAAGCAACCGCAACTACACTACCAAACAAGGCCATAGTCTCTGGTCGATTATTTAATTTGATTTAAGTTATAATATTTACTTATTGACTCCTTTAATTATTCCCTCGTGAGCCTTGCTTTATCTTTGTTTATGGCATACGTGCAGATTTGTTAGAATCCACTTCGAATGGGATATGCCATGAGTTAGCATCTCCCTTTTATATATATATATATATATAAACACACATCCATGAGTCATATATATATATATATATATATATAGATATATATATATATAAACACACACACAGATCCATGAATCATCATGAAAAAACCCTATTTGGACAAAAATCAAATCCCTTAAGAGTGATGATTATGGAGTTAGCACCCACCCAAATGCTTTAAGCCTTATCATTTTTGAATGCAGATTAATCTGGTATGTGGAAGGTCTTGTGAACATGATTTCTTTCTTCTTCCCAAACTCATCTGCTTATTGTTGGGAAATTAAATAAGAGGTGGGATTTCCTAGCCCGTGAAGTAATAAACTAGACATGTACACACACTTTCCCAGGGGATCGGATTTTTTTGTGTTAGAAAATATATTTAAATATTGCAAGTGTGTTTTGAAGAGGAGAAAATTTTTTATGAGGTATAGATAATGTTCAAGTATAATTTACAGAAAAAGAAGAAGATTCTTTGATGGAGTGGATCAAATTAATTAATTTTATTTTAATCAGATTATAAAAAAGACAATGACAACAAATGAATTATATAAAATAATGATCATAGTAACCTAAAAAACTAAAAAATAATATAGCTCAATTCTCAACTAATTAAATACAAGAATTTAATATTAGATAAAAGAAACAAGACAAATAAATTAGTTCGAGTTAATCTGAGTTAATATGACAAACCTATAACCTCTGTAATAAAAGTAAAACTAACTCAAGTTAACTTGTTAAACCCGCAATCCATGTTATAAAATCAAAATAACCTCATTTCAAAAAATAGAGAAAATCACAAAGCTTATTTTTTAAAAAATAATAATATTAAATGATGAAATAAAAAAATAAAAAATAATATCGACCACCTTAACTTTTTGAATTCATGACCCGAGTCCTTATATCAAAAGCATAATTTAAAAAAAAATATGAAATTTAATTTTCAACCAATCATATATCCAAAGATAAAATTAGAAGAAGAAAAAATTCAACTACGAAAAAAGATCCAAAACAAAAACTTAAAATTAAAATAATGAGGATCAAAATGGAGTCAAATCATTTTTTTTTTTTTTAGACTTTGAAAAGCATTTACAGGAGTACCAAAACAGAAGAAGAAGAAGAGCAGAGAGCAGAGACGACCGGCCCATTAACACATGGGAAAAAGTTGATCCATTTCATGTGAACCATGGGCTCACTTGAGTTAGTTTTGCAATTACCTTTTTGGTCCTTTAAGAAAAAGGCATGTCTCAGTTCTTAAGATCCCCCACCCAAGATGGGCCTTTTAAGGGCCAGAGCCCAGCATAAAAAAATATGGTTTAAATCAAGAGATGATAAATAAAAAAATTCCGAACAAATTTACCCCAAAAGCCACAAGACTGACACGGAAGCAAATGCCATTTTCAAGTTATTTACCATTTTCATGTTGTTTAAACTCTTTTTTTTTTTAATTTTAGAAGTATAATTACTAAACATCATATGGTCTGTAACTCAATTCAAGATTTGAGTTACGGGTTGACCGAGTTAGTTTATATTAACTCGGATTAGTTTAGAGTAACATTGTTTATTGAATGAATGTTATTTTGAAGAGAAAAAAAAATCTTTTTTTTTAAATGAATTGTAAATTGATCTACTAGATGGATAGAAGTTAATTTTCATGTATTTTTTTTTAAAATTCGATCAAAGTGAGATTCTGGATGGATCCGTAGCCTGAACGGGGCCATTTTTTTTTTGATAACCGGGATATCCGGGCCAGTTTACGCATACTACAACTAAACCCGGGCCCACTGAACATACTGTAAACCCAATGAGCATGTAAGACACTGCAGGGATGACAAGCATACCTGATAAGGTTTGAACCTGGAGTGAGAGGAAAGAAGAAGTTTTTTTCTTGGCTATCAAGCCAAGACCCTGCTGGCAGGCCAAATTGAATATCACTAGCTGGAAAAGAAGAAGAGGGACCATGTTATAATGCTTATAGCCAGGTTGAAAAGGTATTTTTCAATCAAATAAATGATAGAATCAAACATTGATGGTACATGTCATCTTGTGAAGGCAACGTGAGTAGGAAATGTGTGTAGGATTTCTTTCCTTTGGAAATGAAAATCCCGGATATGGTTATCTTTTTGGTTGAAGATAATGGCCATCGGCCTTACCATATGAATTCGCAACTGTTTTGAAGTACGGTTGATATTATTTTTGAAAATATTTTTCATTCGAAAATGTATTAAATCATTTTTAATAAAATAAAATTATTTTTGACATCAAAACATTAAAATAAATTAGAAACACTAAAAATATTTTTAAAACGCAAGTATGTAAACGTCTAATAGGGCAACAAAAAAGAGGTAAAGAACAAAGAAGGAATGGAGAGGTTAGTGTCGCAAAGTGGGAGGGTCCATTGATGAGACGACAAGGCTCACACCTTCGTCTTCACAAAGGTCAATTTAGCCAGAATCATATGTTGACTGCACAGCTGTTATGCAATGAAGAAAAGTATGGAAGCTGCTTCTTTCCAGAGCAGCTCTCTCTGGAGGGATCTCTTCTAGAGAATATGGAAATCATTAAGGCTGTGTTTGGTTGAAAAAGATAAGGTATGGAGGGTATACAAAATAGTTGAAGGGTAAAGAATCAAGGATAGTTGACAGGCTTGTAAAAATTATTGTTACATACAAATCAACATTAATATAATAGAGGATAATATAAATTATTTGTTCATGGAATTCAATAATTATGTGTAGAAAATAAAAGTAAATAAAGGGAGGGAAAAGGGTGGATAAACATTAAGATAAATAAATAATAACTCTCTCTGCTCTCTTTAATTTTCCAAAATACTTTCTTACCTCTAGTTTAGGTTGTAGGCAACGACTCCTTTTTCATTAGTTTTTTCTTGTTTTCTTTTTTTATATATAGATAGACTTTTCTTAGTTATTTTATTACCATTAGGGTCTTTTGCAAAAAAAAAAAAAAATGATGTTTTTATATCATTTTTATGTGCTGATATCAAAAATAATTTTTAAAAAATAAAAAATAAATCATTTTAATACATTTTTTAACGCAAAGCAATTTCAAAACACAAACTCAATAATATCAATCAGATTAACCACTAAAACTCACAACACGAGTCATGATACTGAGATAAACTCATAGAAAATAAATCAAAATAAATTATAAAATTAAATCCCTAATAATACAATATTAAAAGATAAAAATTAAAAAAAAAACTTAACAATGTTAGTAATGAGAGGAATTCCTTCCTCAATTAGTTCCTGTTAATAATGATAACAAGGTAGCTTTTAATGTATGGAATGTTAAGAAAAGAAAAACAATTCCTACCCCATGCTTGGATTTCTTTTAATTCTCATTCCTCTTAATTCCTTTTTTATATATATATATGTTTTATGGTATTATTTTGTTATATTTTTTCAGTAAACACTTTTTAAAATGATTTATTTTGATTAAAGTATAATCCTTTTTTAACTTAAAAGTTTTTGATCAATAGATATTTTACTTGGAAATCAAAATCGATATAAATAAAAAGGATCAAAGATATAGTATTCTACATTTTGAGAAGGGGATTTTGAATGTCGCCATAGATTGGTTGGAAGAAACACCAATGCTCTTTTTTTAAATGATTTGAATAGTATGAAATTTGAAATGAAATTCAAATATGAATTGAAATAATATGCCAAAATGCATATTCGAGAGCATTTTTTATATAACGTGAAATTATAAAATAAGCAATTTTCAACTATTGTACATTACAACTAATGAAGCAAATGTGAAAAAATATGTATGCACAAACTATATATATATTGATACTCAGACATCACTGCCATTAAAAAACAAGACAACATGCTTTCTTTCAGTACGGCAACACATGCTACCATGATTATGCAAAACATGCATTTCTCTACAAGAGACAAAAGCTCTTGATTTATGATTAAGATGTTTTAGTAAAAATACACATTGAAATATTTTTATTTGTATTTTGGCAAATATATTTATCAATTTATTTAATTAAATACACGCGTAATGTTTTTGATTTATGATTAGAATGTCTTAGATAAAGTTTTAAGCTATTAGTATCCTTGTTTGCTGATGAAAAGCCAATTTATTAAATAAGAGTTTTTTTATTAAAACAAAATCATTTTATCTAAAAGCAACATTATTGTTATTTGTTTTTTTTTAACTCATTTTTGGAAATATTTTTTTTAAAAAAAAATCAAGAACTAAAAATATTTAGATAAATGAACCAAAATTAAAGAGGAAGAAAACACGAGACTAAAAATATATTTTACCTATAAAATGATGTGCAAAAGACACATAAAAAGAGAAGAGAAAAAATTGAGGAGGATAAAAATAAAGACACACTTTCCCTATATCCAAACAACACAAAAAAACCCTTGACCCTATCTTTACCATCTAAGCCACCGCAAAATTAAATTAATTTGTTGCTCATGGGTTGGTCAGACCAACCTGCTACTTGGAACTTAGATTGTGCAAGACTCTTTGTAACTATGCCAAGAACAGGGTTGGAAAAAAAAAAAAAAAAACTAAAAGTTAAACATCTTATGCAATTAAAAGAAAATGGTTTAAGAGTGTGTTTTGTAATGCAATGTTATATGTTTTTTAAAAGTATATTTTTTTAAATTATATCAAAATAATATTTTTTGTAATTAATAATACATCAAAATAAAAAATACATAAGAACTTATCGGACGACGTAAACAAATAATCTGACCACCTAATAATTTGAAGAAGATAGGCTGGAACATGAAAACAAATAAACCAAACCCCCGTAGCTTAAGAAACATGCATGAAAGTTGGAACCTTGACAAGTAAGATAAGTTTGAATCCTGGACCTTAAAATATGTTTCTGGTCAAACAGAGACCCATCTGATTGATGGTGGCTAGGTTTGCTTGACTCCTCAACCCAATGAACACATGCCACTTCAACTTTCAAAATTCATCTCACAATGAAATACCGAAAAGCAATGGAAAGATACAACGCAATGTCCAGACAAGAAACATTGCCATTGCCATTGCCATTGCCAACGTATACAATCATATCCATGGACCTCATGAAGGAATCCAAATCCAAAACTAAAACCCACTCTCTCTCTCCCACAACTAGTAGCCTTTTTCAATCTGGTGTTGACAGCCTTTAGATTCTCAGATATGTGGACCCCTTCATGCATGTGCTTTGCCTTCCAATTACAGGCTACACCCTCCCCATCTCCCTCCCTACTTGCTCCCTCCCATCAAATACCAACCTCTCCCTCTCTCCCTTTCTCTGGTTCTTCAAATTGGGCTATTTTGCTTCTTTCCTTTGCTTTCTGTGTTTTTTCCCATGCATTTTGCTTGAAAAGAAACACTCTTCTATGGCTCTTGAATTTATTAGCTCTGCTTTTCTTTTCTATCAAGAACTATAAGCCCATGCATCACTTAGCTTAAAAGGTTTACTTCTTTTGCTGCAAGAACAGAAAAAGGCACAACTTTCTCTTCTCTTCTCTTAAATATGAAGAGGCAAAACCTTCAAAGTTGGAAGCTTTTTCTAATTTTCCTTGTTGGGTTTTCTTCAATCTTTGGTTATGCAAGTTCTCAAGCAAGCCTGGATGCTGAAGTTATGCTGTCTCTCAAAAAAAGTCTCAATGTACCAGATTCACTTGGATGGTCGGACCCGGATCCGTGCAACTGGAACCTTGTAGTTTGTTCGGATGAAAAAAGGGTCACCCGGATCCAAATTGGACGCCAAAATCTTCAAGGTACACTCCCTTCAAATCTTCAAAACCTTACTCAACTTGAACGTTTAGAGCTTCAGTATAACAACATTTCGGGTAATTTGCCAAGTTTAAACGGGTTAAGTTCATTACAAGTGATCCTTTTAAGTAACAATAAGTTCACTTCAGTCCCTAGTGACTTCTTCGCCGGTTTGTCTTCACTTCAATCAGTGGAGATTGATAACAACCCGTTTTCTAATTGGGTCATACCAGAAAGTATACAAAGTGCTTCTGGTTTGCAGAATTTTTCTGCAAATTCAGCTAATATATCCGGGTCAATTCCGAGTTTTTTTGGCCCAGATGCTTTTCCGGGTCTAACCATTTTGAGGTTAGCTTTTAATGATCTTGAAGGTGGATTGCCTGCAAGTTTTTCAGGGTCACAAGTTCAGTCTTTGTGGCTTAATGGACAGAAACTTAGTGGTGGCATTAATGTTATTCAGAACATGACTTTTTTAAGAGAAGTTTGGTTGCACTCAAATGGGTTTTCGGGTCCTTTACCTGACTTTTCGGGTTTGAAAGATTTAGAGAGCTTGAGTTTAAGAGATAATTCCCTTACTGGTCCTGTTCCTGAGTCTTTGGTTAATCTTAAGTCTTTAAAGGTTGTGAATTTGTCAAATAATTTGCTTCAAGGACCAATGCCTGTGTTTAAGAGCCCCGTTTCTGTGGATATGGTTAAGGATTCTAACAGTTTCTGTTTGTCAACTCCTGGTCCATGTGATTCGCGAGTTAACACCTTGCTCTCGATAGTGAAATCAATGTATTATCCACAAAGGTTGGCAGATGGTTGGAAGGGGAATGATCCATGTGCAGATTGGATTGGAATAACTTGTAATAAGGGGAACATCACTGTTGTTAACTTTGAGAAGATGGGGCTAACAGGCTCGATTTCTTCAGATTTTGCATCACTTAAGTCATTGGAAAGGTTGATTCTTGCAAATAATAATCTGACAGGTTTGATTCCTCAAGAGATTACTACCTTACCTAGACTTAAGGCACTTGATGTGTCAAACAATCAGCTTTATGGGAAAGTCCCTGCCTTTACGAACAATGTGATTGTTAATACTAATGGTAATCCACAAATAGGGAAGGATGTGAATAGTTCTACATCTCCAGGATCCCCATCTGCAAGTCCATTGGCAAATACTGGTTCTGGAAGTGGTGGCAGTTCAGGAAAAAGTGGCAAGAAATCTTCTGCTTTCATTGGAGTGATTGTGTTTTCTGTGGTTGGGGGTGTATTCTTATTGTTCTTGATCGGCCTTGTGGTTTTCTGTCTGTACAAGAAGAAGCAAAAGCGGTTTAGCAGAGTACAGAGTCCAAATGAAATGGTGATTCATCCTCGCCACTCGGTGTCTGATAATGAGAGTGTGAAGATTACTGTTGCTGGATCAAGTGTTAGTGTTGGTGCTATTAGTGAAACACATACAATTCCTACAAGTGAACAGGGTGACATTCAAATGGTTGAAGCTGGGAACATGGTCATTTCTATTCAAGTTTTAAGGAATGTTACTAACAATTTCAGTGAAGAAAACATATTGGGACAAGGAGGTTTTGGAGTGGTCTACAAAGGTGAGCTGCATGATGGTACAAAGATTGCTGTGAAGAGGATGGTGTCTGGGGTCATAAGTAGCAAGGGGCTAAATGAGTTCAAGTCAGAGATTGCTGTTTTGACTAAGGTTAGGCACCGGCATCTTGTTGCTCTTCTTGGTTACTGCTTGGATGGTAACGAGAGGCTTCTTGTGTATGAGTATATGCCACAAGGGACACTCAGTAGACATCTCTTCAGCTGGGGAGAAGAAGGATTGAAACCACTGGAGTGGACAAGAAGGTTGACTATAGCCTTGGATGTAGCAAGAGGTGTCGAGTACCTTCATGGTTTGGCTCATCAAAGCTTTATACACAGGGACTTAAAGCCTTCAAACATTCTCCTCGGGGATGATATGAGGGCTAAGGTTGCTGATTTTGGTCTTGTGCGCCTTGCACCAGAGGGCAAGGGCTCCATTGAAACTAGAATTGCTGGAACGTTTGGATACTTGGCACCAGAATATGCAGGTACCATTTCCTCTAATTTCTTTACCCTTCAGTTAATGTTTAATTTATTTCAAGGCCAAGATATTTTTTTGAACTTTGATTTATGTTCAAACTTTCTAGTTTTCAACAGATATTTGAGGATTCAGTTAAAACATATAGTTGGACAAGTGTTCTTATAAATTGACTGCTATCAACTCTGAGATTGTTTTCTTCATATACTTGGCACAAATGCACAATAATCCTGTCAACTGCTAAAAACAACGTTCATCAATCTTCTGTTGTATTTCTGTTACGGACTAGGACATCCTTTCACCTTACTATATGCAAATTCATGTCTTATTCACGAGGCATGGCATAGTTGGTCATATTTTTACTATCTGTCATTCGTCGTTTCACTTTTATGGCTCCAGTCCTGGGAGGAGTAGCATTTTACTTGCATTGGACTGATCTCAGAATTCAAAATTTCTTTGATTGTTAGCATATCTATTAGTCAACAGTGTCTTCTGCCTGTTGTTTGCCATCTGACTATTTTGAGCTTATGATTTGCTTTTCTGATTGCTCTCTTAATTCACATTGCTAACTTCAAACTCTTGTTTTGGGGTGATATGTTTGCAGTTACTGGTCGAGTGACAACCAAAGTTGATGTTTTCAGTTTTGGAGTGATATTGATGGAACTTATAACTGGTAGAAAAGCTCTTGATGATAGCCAACCTGAAGAGAGCATGCATCTTGTAACGTGGTTCCGCAGAATGCACCTGAACAAGGACACATTCCGGAAGGCCATCGATCCCACAATTGACCTCAATGAGGAAACACTTGCCAGCATCAGTACCGTAGCAGAGTTGGCAGGTCACTGCTGTGCCAGGGAACCATATCAAAGGCCAGACATGGGTCATGCTGTGAATGTTCTCTCTTCACTGGTGGAGCTCTGGACACCAACCGACCAAAGCTCTGAAGACATATATGGTATTGACCTTGAAATGTCCTTGCCGCAGGCACTTAAGAAGTGGCAAGCCTATGAAGGTAGAAGCAACATGGAATCTTCTTCTTCTTCACTCCTTCCCAGCTTAGACAATACTCAGAACAGCATACCTCGCGGCCCTTACGGGTTTGCTGAGTCATTTACATCAGCTGATGGAAGATGAGTGTGGTAGCTGTAAATGATGGAGGTGGTGGTGGTGGTTTTCTATGTTCATTCTATCTGCAGCTCCTTTGCTGTTTTCTTTGTAAACTTGTCTGACTTGTAATTCTTTCATGTTTTAGTCTCACCCTGTTGTGTTGGTCACTTGTATTAGGAGAGGTTTTGAAAATGAAATGGATAAGGTGTTCTAGAAATTATTTATCTTCAGTTTCAGATCTCTGCAAAATTTCCTGCCTCTTTATGTATAGTAAAGCCAGTAAGCCACTAGTCCATTTTGCTTTCCTGCCAATTTTGGTGGGCAAATCCTACCACAAGATCTGATGCACTGGAAAAAAAGGTGCTCTCATCATTAACAGAATCAAAGAAGCATGCAACTAATGGCAATCAGACAATTACAATGTCTTGATGTCTATAGATTATGGGAATTACAGTTTGAAAAATAGTATAGTTTAAATATAACCGTTATTGAGAATAATAGTTATTTAAAAATACATGTCATGTTCAAATTAATTAAAATGTATATAAATAACCTAATTTTTTTATAAAGATAATATTAAAGATCTAATGGATAAATAAAAAGAAGAAAAAAGCTTATGTAACAAGAGAGAGAAATTAAAAAAAAGTGGATAATTGAAGAGCTTTATTTTTAAATTCAATAATGTTAGAAAAAAATTTGACAAAACAATTTTGACTATATTTTAATAGTGTAGTCATAATTACTCTGTTGAGATCTATCTAATGATATTAAATAAGTTTAAAATAGAACTAATATGTTTAATTTGATTTATTTTTTTGTTTTGTTTTTTTCCCCTCATTTCTCTCATATCAATCTCTTGTTTCTTCATAATTTTAAATCTTGAATCTCAATTTTTAGCAATTGATTTTTCATAAAAAAAATGAATTAATTTTTATTAGATAAATTAATTTCCATGCTATTGAAAATAGTCATGTAAGAACCATGATATTAATAAATACAGTTGTATTCAAATTATATTATTTTTCAATTACTTGTGGAGCCTAATTTTTTCAATATTTATATAAAAAAAACTCTTATATTAGCTGGGTAGCATTCTTTTTTTTTCTTTTGTCATCTCCAATCCAGGCCACACAGTTGAGTCTTCTTTTTATTTCTTGGACAACAGAATCTCCTCTCTCACAAAGTTCATGCCCCATTTCCAATCAATTACAGGTTGGGGTGATGATGGCTTTAATTTTTGGAAAAAGGCAATCATGAAGTGCTGAGACTGCAATGAGATTACTCTCATTGTAATAAAGAAGGCAAGAAAAAGTTTCATTAAATTAGATGGCAGGATAAAGATGATGCCTTTCCCATGAAAAAAAAAACAAAAAAACAGCTACTTGCAGCTTTTATTTTATTTTCCCCTGCAAAGCAAAATCACATTCCAGCTTGCAAACTCATACCCTAAAATGTTTATTTTTTCTCCCATTTTATTGCTTAATTTCTCCCACCAATTTCCTCTGTGAAATAGTTTTACCATGTCTACTCATATCAATTCCATCCTGTATTAGGCTCAAAATCAATGCCATCTAATTTTTTTTTAGATCCATGTAAATGAGAAAAACCTCGACTATCTCAGGCTCTTGTAAAAGAGACATGTCCTAACTCGAACATGAGATCTACTGTGCAGATCGCAAGCTCTCTATCATTATATCATGACTCTTGGGGGGATAATCTAATTTGTTTAGTTATAAACTTAAAAATGGAATGAGAAGATAAGATTGATAAGTAAAAGAAATAATATATAAAAATCTTAAAGGTAGGGTTTAATTATTATATCAATACCAAAGAGATAGAGACGAAGAAAACATGTCTCCATATCCTTTCTATTTGAAAAAATAATAATTCAGATATCATTTTAATTCCATCCAACTAAACATATTTCTATCTTTTTGTATTTGTCCCTTCTAGTCTTAGATTTTATTTATTTCTATAAGTGTGGTGTGATGCTATTTTACTCTGTTTGAATATTTAGATTAATTAATAAACACTATAATTTTACATGAATCTCACAACAAACCCTATCTTAAGATATTGATAAAAAAAACTATAATTTATAATTTCTGTAAATAAATCACAACTACAAAATCTATCATAATTTCAATGTACACCTAAAGAATATCCATGAAAATATAGAAGCATGGTAATGGGTGGGGACTTGTTGTCTTCGATTAAAGGAGAAGAGCTGTCTGCCCTAACATGGGGTTCACGTTCGTTCCATCTCTCAATTTCCCAAGGTATATGCCACTTGTCTATCGGGTTATTTTCATTCTTTATACATCGAATCTCCAGTTATATATGTTGCTACATCATTTTATCTATGTTTACTGTAATGATAGAAGACTTGTAATCTATATAATATATATTTTTTGTAAAAATTTAAAATAATTAAAATTTTATTTATTTATTGGGATCCATAAAATATGTGTAAGAGTGAGACAATTAAGATTTTACTTACTCATCGAAACCCACAAAATACTTATAAGAGTCTGAGATAATTAATGGGATTTCTATCTTCATTTAGTAGAACAAATACAAAAAAACAATTGAAACCTTTTCACAAGATTTGCACTGAAAATATCATTTGCAATGTAATATTATAGTTATTAAACTTAATAATATGTTCACTCAATAGAAATCTAGGTCACGATTTGAACAAGTTAAATAAAAAAATAAAATCAAAATGAATTCATTATTAAATAGTTTATACATATCATAAAAGCAGAGGAGGTTTAATTGAAGGGTTAAAGGAAAATGAAAATATTAGAGAATTTACATAAAAAAATGTGAGAAGTCATTATAATCCTACAAGGTAGGGAAAGTTTTTTAAGCTATAAAACAAAAAAGATTTGAAGCTCATCGGACACCTATCACATGCATGATTAGATGTGGAATAAAGTCGTTCAATTTCTAATTATGGCTGGTCAACTATGCTATGGCTGACCTGTCAGGCTATATAAGTTTGATAAAATTAATATTTAAAATGATTTTTTTTTAAATAAGCTTTATAATGAGTCATTAAATCAACTTGCTGGATCAATCTGAATTTAAGAACTATGATCGAAACCCTGTTTTTGCAGTATCTACTGGTGGTCTAACAAAATCAATAGCTTTAATTATTTACATAATATATAGGGTCAGAAAATGTTATAAATAGATTATTGTGTACTGTAATAATGAATTGATGATTTTGATACTCGCCAAATCAACTTAGATGGCTAAAATCAAGGGCAAAATGAGTTTTTTCATATGATTCATTTGTTTTTTTTATTCAGTGAGGGTACAGAGATTTTTTTGTATTCTTAATAGTAATAAAGTAAAAGTCAATAATTGATTGTAGGAGCGTTTTTTAGATTTCATAGTGTTTAGCACAATTAAATTACTAACTTGCCATTAGAATAAAAAAAATAATTTAGACTTGTGTGGGGGTATTTTTTATTTTTTCATGTTTGTTTTTAAGCTAATTTTTTTTTAATAGAGGGGCAAATTGGAATCTTGTATTATTTAAAAGATATTAAATTTTGAAATTCATCAGGTGATTTTCAAGATTTTCAAGTTTGATGCTTCTAATCAAATGATTTATGTCACAAGTTTTATAAGTTAACACGGACTTTCATTTTTTTGTTTGGACTTTTTTTTTTATCTCACTACCAATGTTAGTTTTTTTTTAAAAGAAAATAGGGTTCATGTTTTTTTATAGGGTTATCCTAGTGTGATGACATGACTTGTGAGTTTGACAGATTAATCTAGATAGGTTTGTGCCTTGATTTTATTTATATTTTTTTTTATGTGGAATCCTTTTGTATTATTGATATTTTTTTTTTAATTTTATCTTTCAATATTTTATTTGTTGAGAATTGATTTTCATGATTTTTTATATTTGATGTTTCTAATCAAATAGTACAAGAGATGAGTTTTATAAGCTAACAAGGGTTGACATTAATGTTATTTTGGACTTATTGTTTTCCCATCTCATAATTCAATATTGTTTTAAGAAAATAGGTTTTACGATTTTTTTCCATTTTGCTTTTTGTCAAGTTATCCTTATTTCATAACCTAACTTGTAGATTTGATGAGTTGACCCGAGTAAGCTCAAGTTTTTTTTAACTTATAATTACTATTTTTCTTTATTCTTTTTACATGTTAGATTTTATTTTTTTAATTATATTATTCAATATTTGGTATATTAAAAATTGGGTTTCAAGTTGTTTTTAAAAAAAAATTGTAGCTTTTGATCAAATGACTCAAGTCACAATTTTAATGAGTTAACATGAGTTGATATTGTTTTTTTATTTTATTTTTTATAATTATTATTCAAACATTGTTTTATCATATTTTTAAAATTCCTTTTTATTTGTTTAATATTATTTTATTTGATCAATGACAGAGCACGTCGTTTTTATTAGTTTAATATTATTTTATTTGACCAATGACAGAGCACGAGTCATAGAGATAGTTTGTATTATAAATCATGCTATCTATTTTATGGAGCAATTTTTATTTTTATTTTTATTTTTTTTCAATTATAAGGAAAGGATACGAACTCAAGTCACCTGGATAAGTAACCCAACCCCGCACCAATGGATCAACTCCAAAATCCAAATGGAGCTACATGGTTAAGGTCTTTGGACCCTAATGATCCAAACACTTGAGCTTAGCTCTTCTATTTTACAAGTATTTTAAATAAAAAAATAATTTTTTTTATTTTTATTTTAAATTAAAAAAATTAGTATTTTTAAATCATTTTCATGTGCTGATATAAAAAATGATTTAAAAAAAATATCATTTTAATATATTTTTAAACAAAAAAAACCTCAACCAGACTCTGAACCAGCCAATAAGTCTAAAATACTTTGAAACATGAGGTTTAATATATTAAGACTCAAGATTTTCTAAACTTCAACTGGGCACACCCATAAACCATTCCTTTATGAGTTAATTAAGACTTAATCCCTAAAATCTATTCGATCAATTAATTAATATAAAAGGTAATTCAATAGTCCTTTGACTAGCTTTAGGGTTTGTTTGGGAGGGCGGTTGCGGTTACTTTTGAAAGTGTTTTTCATTTAGAAATACATCAAAATGATATATTTTTATTTTTTAAAAATTATTTTTGATATCAGCACATCAAAATGATTTAAAAATACCAAAAAAATTCAATTAAAATGAAGAAAAAAAAACAATGGTTGTAACGCACTCCCAAACAGCTTCTTAATCAGCTTCAACTTAGTAGTTTTTCTCTCCCAAAAAAAAAAAACTGTCTCCTGACTCATCAAATAAAAACTATATATTGGGAAAAAGAGTGTGAAATATACAAAAGCAATAAATTATAAATAAATTCAAACATATAATACTTAAGTTTAACGTAATATTTCAACGAAGAATTCATCTCGAATTAAACTTCAAACCCTGAATTTTCATGGAAATCATCTAGCATAATCTAGATTTTACAAATATAATATACACGTGGCACAGATAGTCCCCGTTGTAACTAGTAAGGAAGTCGTCTCCAATCGTAGAAACCCTACTTTCACACACACACGGACATGAGACCAGGACGGTTCCCCTGCTACAACCTTGACTCCAATTTCGATGCTTTTACACTCTGTATTTCGTTGTTCAACAGTCAACATTCCAAGTTCCAATTCATATCTCAAACCAAACCTTCCACACTTTCGTGAATATTTTTTTGAAGTCAGTCGTCTTCTCTGTCCATCTCTTCCCTGGCTTGACTTTGACTGCCAAAAAGCCACACCAACATATAAATATATCACCCCGTCACAAAGAGTTCTACCATCATATATTCTCTAGCCCGAGAACCAAAGTTCAGAACATACCCGGCTTTTGTTCTCAACATCATCGTACCGGGCAGCATATCATAAGATAGAATAGAAAATGATTGTTTCTTGGAGATTAGGGAGAAAGTCCAAGAAAAACAAGAAACCGAGCCAAGAAATTAACTCGGACATGGAAATGATCATGATTCCTAGACACTTCTGCTGTCCGATCTCTCTTGACCTGATGAAAGATCCGGTCACTTTATCAACAGGAATCACATACGACAGAGAAAGCATCGATAAATGGATCGAAGATGGCAACCTGACATGTCCGGTTACGAACCAGGTGCTAGCAAGCTTTGATCAGATTCCAAATCATTCCCTGCGCAAGATGATTCAAGATTGGGGTTTTGAGAATCGTTCTTACGGGTTTGAAAGGATTCCTACGCCTCGTGTCCCTGTGACACCGTACGAGGTTTCGGAGATTTGTAAGAGGGTTAAAGCTGCAACTCAACGTGGGGAGAAAAAGAAGTGCCAAGAGTTGGTTAGGAAGATCAAGAATTGGGGTAAAGAGAGTGAGCGCAACAAGAGATGCGTTGAGGAGAATGGGGCTGGTTGCGTTTTATCGGCTTGCTTCGAGTCCTTTGCAAGTGCTGCAATGGAGAAAGATGATCAGGATTTGACGGGAGAGATTTTATCAGTTTTGGTATGGATGTTTCCACTTGGTGAAGAAGGCCAAACTAGGCTTGGATCCATCAAGTCTTTGAATTGTTTGGTTTGGTTCCTGAAGAGTGGAGATCTTTCAGCCAGGCAAAACGCAGCTTTGGTACTTAAAAATCTTCTTGCTTTAGATCAAAGGCATGTAAATGCCTCGGTGGAGATTGAAGGAGTGGTTGAATCGTTGGTTAAGTTGATCAAGGAGCCTATTTGCCCAACAGCCACCAAAGCTTCATTGATGGCAATTTTCTACATGACTTCATCATCAAGTCTCAATGAGAAGATGATACCAACATTTGTGGAAATGGGTTTGGTTTCATTGATCATAGAGATTCTAGTTGATGGAGATAAAAGCATATGTGAGAAGGCACTAGGTGTTTTGAGCCATATTTGTGATTGCAAAGAAGGGAGAGAAAAGGTCTATGAGAATGCTCTCATTATAACTGTTTTGATCACGAAAATCGTTAGTGTATCAAATTTGGCATCAGAATTGTCAGTTTCCATTCTTTGGAAGGTTTTCAAGAATCATAAAGAGAGATCAGGGGATGGTGATAATGATGCAGGAGGTGTTGTAGTTGAAGCACTTCAAGTGGGTGCTATTCAGAAGTTGTTGGTCTTATTGCAAGTGGGTTGTGGTCATAGCACAAAGGAGAAGCTCAAAGAGTTGCTAAAATTGTTGAATCAATTTAGAGTTAAGTTAGGTTGTTTTGATTCTTCAGAAGATTTGAAGTATCTCAAAAAGCCATACTGATTTTGTGTTCTTAATTAGTTTAGGAAAGAGATTTAAACATATTCATAGAAGATTACCAATTCAATCAATTGTACATACCCAATTCAATAATTATAATATTGAGATTTATTGATAAAACCTATGCTATGCTCTATTCTTGTGTTTATTTGTTGTTACCATATGTATCAATGAACCATCTCACATAAAAGATTAAGTTGTTAGGTGAGACTCCAAGATATAATTTATATTATTCTCAAGTACAAGTAAAAGTCCTTTGGACTTGAAACTTGCACGCAGGCTGACACTACCTTGTGTTTAATTTTTTTTTATCAGATAGAATAAGGGTGGTGAGATTCAAACTCGTGATCGTTGGGTTAACAAGGCTCTGATACCATGTCAAAGAACTATCTCATCTAAAATCTTAAGCTGGTGAGGCTCCATGATATAATTTATTTAATTATCTAACAATATGAACATAAGCTTCTCTTGTCCATCTTTGTACTGAGATATTTTTTTTTGTCTTCCAAGCTTAACAATGTATTGAGTAGACGTTTCTCAATCATATTTTAGGTTATTAGTATCATAGAACATAAAAGATGGAAAAAAAAATGTATTTAATTAAAGGCAATGGCATAGTTATAGAGTGCATTATGACTTGTCTCTATAGTTTAAGGATCTAATTAATTAGTCTTAGTTTCAAATACTTCATATTGCATCCTTGTTTTTTTTTAAATCCATTTGTAACTAATTCAGGATCTAATTAATTAGTCTTAGTTTCAAATACTTCATATTGCATCCTTGTTTTTTTTTAAATCCATTTGTAACTAATTCTCTTGGTGAATTCTATATTTCTTTTCAATTCATTTTATTTTTTGGAAAATAAAAAATGAAGAAATAGATAAAATACGAAGTTTTGATTAGGAAAAAAACATTTTAAAAAAAATAACTCAAAAGATTATTTAATTATTTCAAATATTATCAGTATTAAATAATTACTTTTTAATAATATATAAGGATTGATTAATTATAATCAATACCATAGTTGATGGATTTCTGTAACTTACCATAAGAAGCAAAAAATGAAAGAGAAAGAAAAAGACGGGTTTCCCTCTCCTTTACCTAATTAATCCATCATAGTTAAGAAGATAGATGACAAATTTTATGATACTCATTTATTATATAATTAGTAGTATTTTATTAAATATTTTTTTGGTCCACGTTGAAGAAAAAAACAAGTAAGAAAAAGAATTTAGTTGAAACATTTTTTTTATGGCTCATGATTTTTTTTAATTTATTTAAGGATAAGTACCTCTATAGGAAACACTACTAGAGTTAAAAAGTTTACTCACATAAATATTAGATGATATTTACACTCATTGTTTATCGGTACTTATCGTACCAAGAACCTCACGGATAGAGTCCGTCCATCAGGAAAACTCTTATCAATAATTTTTGTTCGTGTGAGTGAGGAGTTAGTATTTAATATACAAATGACTACCAACAGAAAAAATACACTAAAAAATCATTTAGTAGCTCAATTATGTCAGTATATCCATCAATATATTAAACATATCTCCGATAGAAAAATCATCAGTGATTCTATCGATAACATTATGTAGGTGATTAAACAATAATAGTTGTATTTATAATAATTATGTAAGTCCTTGATCCACCAACATATAAAGAAATGGGTTCACATGCTGCTAGTGATGGTGTGCATGGGTTTAAAGAGTTATTAGACCTAACATCTTTGTGATCAATGATGCATTGAGTCAAAATACTTGAGTTTATCAAGTATAAGATCTAACATTCTTGGGTGTAACTACATGTTGAGCACAAATACATCTAGGGCTGACAAAATACTATACCTGATATACTTGGATTCAATTGTGTTAAGCTTAATTACATATGAATCTAACAAGATGTCAGATCCTTCACTTTTGGGCTTGGGATCATTACATGTCTGAATAAGTATAGAACTAACGATCATTATAAGCTCTATGTTGGGTCACGAGTCTTTTTATTATTTTTCTTATGGCTTTTAAACAATAAAATATTAAAAGTCTAAAATAATCATCTCTCTACACCCTAAGGTGTATTAAAATCTCATAGGGGTCTATTGTATTTTCATTAATGTTAATACTATGCAAGAGATATTTATCACTCATTAATATTATTTAATGAATATTTATTCATCTTTAATATTATATAAGGGTATATATCGCTCATTAATGCTATCGGGAGGAAATAACACTCACCCCCCAAGCAACATGACAATGGCTATGTATACCCCCTTAATCATACAAGTGAAATATTTATATCTTTTTTTTATTATCTAAGTATTCATACTCTTGTTCTTGGAGCATTTAACATACATAAACAAGAACAAACACTCTTATTTTTATGATTTGAAACTTATTCTCTCATTTATTGTAATTGTTTTATTAAAATTCACTAATTTTATCATCAAACTTCATGAACTCTGAAGAAGAGTTATTGACGTCAACGTCGAATTACCCTTAGCTCAAACACTCAAAAAACCTCATTTTTTAGCATATTGAATTTTTAAATATCATCACCGATTAAATAATTTTTTTTTAAAAATAATGTGTTTATGAAAATCTTGGATTCTTCAAATGTCTTCATCTAAACATTAAATTCATGAAAGAGTTGAAAAACCAAGTGGTGAAATATGTTAAGTTGCTAATCCATGATATTGCAACCAAACGTTGCAACTTGTGCTTAAATATTCACGGGCATTGATTGCATTGAATGAACGAATCAATGAAATTTGAAAGATCCATGGCTTTCTACTCTAGTTTTTTGGAGTTCTAATAGGTTATGTGCATAACTTGCGGGTATGCATGTGAACCTTGCCGTTGTGCGTCGGCATTCTCATCTAAGAAATCAGCTGGTTCCGATTCAAAGGATTTCAATATGATATTTGACTTCATAGATCATCATCACATACTGTTGACTTTCGATAATTTCAGGGAAACATTTTCAGATGGGTTAATTAATGAGCTTACCCTAGATTAAGTCATCCATGTTATTTGATTATTTGTCTATGTACTTGTTAGGGAGGTCTAGTCAACTGATCTAGGCGCATATACATGGATAGAAACACCATTCCCACTTCCTACTCTACATCTCATCGATCAAAGTCAATTCTATTATCTTCAAGACAAAGTTATCTTCATCGCAAGCAAACCAAAATGGATTCCCCTCGTAAACCCAAATCTCTCTCCACTAATCTCTTCTTCCTCTTCCTACTCATTTCCACAAATCTCTTCACTTTATTCCTCTCTTCCTCCTTTTGCTCTCACTATCCCATCTTCTCCAAATTCACTCAAATTAGTACCAGCAGTGTTTCTGACTCAAATGCCACAGAAAATCCTGACAGGCAATTAGACCTTCCATCAGAATTTCTTGCCTTCACTTCAGGCCAAGCACTCCCATACGGTTTCAACACAAATTTTGATTCTGACACCTTCTATCCTCCTGTAGGCCAAGCCTGCACTAGGTTTCCTCATGAACTTGGTCGTTTTATGTCGTACAAAGTTAATGGATCCTGTCCTGATGATGAACTGCTTGCACAAAAACTCCTCCTCAAAGGCTGCGAACCTCTCCCTCGCCGCCGTTGCCGCCCCGCGACACAGGCTGACTCTGTCGAGCCCTACCCTCTTCCTGCTAGTCTTTGGACCACACCACCCAATTCTTCTGTTGTTTGGACAGCTTATACTTGCAAGGACTACACATGTCTCATCAACAGGATGAAAACTCAAAAGGGTTTTGACGATTGTAAGGATTGCTTTGATTTACATGGTAGAGAAAAGAATCGCTGGGCTTCGAGACAAATCATCGAAGGATCACTTGACCTCACAATCGATGAAGTTCTCGCGACAAAGAAGCCTGGAACAATCCGGATCGGGCTTGACATTGGTGGTGGTGTGGCTACATTTGCTGTGCGAATGAAGGAAAGGAACATCACAATCATAACAACTTCAATGAACTTGAATGGTCCATTCAATAATTTCATTGCTTCAAGAGGTGTTGTGCCTTTGTATATAAGCATATCACAAAGGCTGCCATTCTTTGACAACACTTTGGATATTGTACACTCGATGCATGTATTGAGTAACTGGATTCCCACAACTTTGCTTCATTTCTTGATGTTTGATATCTATAGAGTTCTTAGGCCTGGTGGGCTGTTTTGGCTTGATCATTTCTTCTGTGTGGAAGATCAATTTTTAGATGTATACAAGCCACTAATTGAGACCATTGGATTCATCAAGTTAAAATGGGTGGTAGGCAAAAAGCTTGATCGTGGGGCAGAGCTTAGAGAAATGTACCTCACAGCTTTGCTGGAGAAGCCATTGAAGAATTCTTGGTGATTTTAATTTCCCAGTAATATAATTTATTTATTAGGCTTTATTATAGGAAGGTTTATTTCAATCTCTCTTTTCTATTATTTTCTTTTGGAAAAAGATATTGTCAAATCACGAATAAAGAGTTTTGTATTTTATTTTCCTTAATTTGTCTTTTTTCCTAGTATATACTTGAAAAAAGGATGCTCTATTATAGCATGTATTTCATACTATATGTGCTAAAAAAATATTAAAAGAATAAACAATAGATCCCTACTTCTTTATCTTGTGAGTCTTGAAGATCATGTATAAGATCTTAATATATTATTTTTTGTGACTTTTAATCGTATCATGAGGTGATGAGTAAATGATTGATACTTTAGGAGCATATCCTATGGTCATAGAAGGATTCGACTTAAAGAAATACTTAGAAAATCGAGTTAATTCAAACCTGATTGATATGAGAGCAAAAGTAAAAGTATTTTTTAATTTTACACTTATTACTTATATTCACTAGTCGGGATCATATCACTTGAATAAATTTTGATATGATTTAGAATACATGTAATTGTAAGGATGTATGGGTTATGAAATTCTCGAGGAATTGAATTATATGCAGTCCTGTGTAACAAAAAATACATGGGATATAGCGGCACACTTTTAGGAGTAACTAATTTTAGAATTGATGTCTCTAATATGACTTGTATTAGATTTTTATATTGGAGCTCTTTTCATTGTAATAAATAAAATTGTTGTTGGTTAAACACTTTCATACAAAATAATAATTTGAAAAAATGAATGTAATAAGTAAGAATATTACCATTCAGCTCCCCTTGCAAAACAAATAGATGATAATTGAATCATAGATCTTCTTGTTTTGATTTTTGCATCGGTTGGAGCTTTTGCTTGTTTTTTTTATGCTTCATACCAAAAATCATGCAACTTATATAATAGGAATAAATTTTCGATTAAGATAATGAAAAATACAATTTTAACATTTAATTAAAAAATACTACATTTTGAATTCAATCATACCTATTTCCATTGATGATTTTATTGTCAATGTTATTGTATGAGCGATCTCCACATTTGCAAAATTGAGATTCTATTTATTAATTAAAATTAATTATTCAATATTGTTTCTTTTTTAATTGTACATGAAAGGAAAACAAACTTAGATTGAGTGGTCGAGCGATCTTTGGACAATTCAAAATTGTTTAATATATTTCTATGTAAAAAAATAATTTTAATTGTACTTGTATTAGTTATTTATTATTAATAAATAATTATATTTATATTATATATATTAAAATAAAATTAATTTTTTTAAATAATTTTTTTTTATTGGAGCGCAAATATAAAAAATATTAATTTAGATTCTCCGAATAGTTTATTCTATTTGAGATGCTCTAATAGACTACCCAATATTTTATTTACTGCAAATACATATCAAAAGCCTTATACCTAACACTCAATGAACAGGGGCGTCCTTGCTGTCTTGAGTCACTTGGGTTGCTGATTCAACCAAATTCTGTCTTAGAACAGTTGAACGTCAGATATATATATTAAGACATAAGCTAAAAGAGCTCGGGTTTGGTACTGTTCCTTCAGACTCAGTGGCACTGTGGAGTGGTCTTTTATCCGTGCAGTCGTCGCACGAGTTCGATCCCACCCTATTTTTTTTTGTTTTATCCGCCGTGAACGGTGTAATGGCTAAACCACCCCCGGTAATAAGACAAAAACACGCTTTTCGACCGAGGGCTACGGTTGTAATTGTACTACGTATCGGGACCGGTCGGTCCGGTCCGATCCCACGGAACCTTTTTTTTTGTTATTACGCTCAGAGTCCCCCCGATAAGACAAAAATTCATGAATTAGCCTCGTGGGTTGTTTCAGAATTGACACACACGCCACTATGCGCTAGCGCCAGCAATGTCGTGTCCAGTACAGCGGCGTCGGGAGCGTTTTCTCCCCTCCATCGATTCAAACCGGCGTCAAGTGAGTCATACTGGCGGTGAAAAAATTTCCCTCGCCCGGGTAGAACGATTCGCAACCCTTCCCCGAATCTCATGGAGTGGCGCGTGTGGTGATATAATCGACGTATAGGCTCATATAGTCGGGTTGAACGCTTATGTGCACGTTTCTCTCTCCTCGGTCCGATTCCACTTCAGCTCCCGATTTATTGTTGATGCATTTCAGTCCCTTGGCTTTTGTTTGATTTATGTAATGGAAGTTTCGATTTCTGTCAATTGCGTCCTTTAATTCAAATTGATATATATGGAGTTTGCATGTCAGTCCTTCTTCTTTGAATTTTTCGGTTTTCTCTTAGATCATTTAATTGATTTAGTGCAGCAGGTTATATTGTTTTCAATTTTGTCCTTCATGTCAGATGCATTATATATTACACTCTAATTTCAGTCCCTCTTCTTTTAATTTTTTTCTCTCTTCAATCTTTTAATATTTTTGGTGCAAAAGTATAAATGGTTGTCAAATTAATACTTCACTTTAAATCAATCATATATTTTATTTTTATTCAGGGCCTTATGTTTTTAATTGTTCTATTGAAATTGATTTCCTTTATTATTATGTGTATATTTATGCATTATTCCCTAATATTGTATAAGTTTATGTATATATTTTTCTTTAATTTGGTTTTTAATATTTCTTTTATCTTTTTTTTTTGTTGGGGTTTCTTTTTATTTAGTCTTCAAATTTTATTCCTGGTAGTAATCATGTGAACATTCATTTTTTTTTTTAAATCACAAATATTTTTTTTTAAATGCTAACAATGATAATAATAATAATAATAATAATAATAATAATAATAATAATAATAATAATAATAATAATAATAATAATAATAATAATAAAAAAAAATTGAATTGTTAGAATATTTATTGAATATTATCACTGATAATAATCAAAAAAACATTTATTGAAAGTGTGTGAAATTAATTATATATTTGTATATTTATGTCAAATTAAAGTATGCTAAACTACTTATATGTTTGAATTTTTTATTTAATATTATCGTCTAAAAAATATATACAGAGAGGGAAAAAAAAATACACGGCTTTTTTTTCAACGCAAAAAAATTTATATCAATATTCTTAAATATATTTAGTATAATAATATGATGAATAAATCTTATAAAATTAAAATAAATTGGCTCAAAATTTTAATTTTTTTGCTCTTTTATTCAAGTTTAGTTTTTTTGAAAAAAAATTTACAATATTTAGATTTCGAATATTGCAGATCTCATATCATTGAGAAAAAATATACAACTGAAAAAAAAACAAAAGGCGGACAAATTTACCTCCATTATCTGCAATTCAAAAAATATAAGAACCACTTCCCGTCCTCGATTACACTATTCTTTTAAGACGGCAATTAAGTAATTATAACATGACAAAAAAAAACTCAGTTTATTTTGAAAAAATAAATTAAAAATATTTTGATTTGTAATGCGTGGAATCTAATATTACTGGAAATAAAATTGAATTCAAACAAAGAATAAAATTACAAATTTACCTATGTTATCTAGAATTTAAACATATACTGAACCGCTTCCCATTTTTTATTACTCTATAAAATATGTGAGACTAATTATATGTTTTAATATTTATTAAATATTATCAGCCTAAAAAATATATAGAGAGAGAGAAAAAAAAATTTGACCCTTGATTTTTAAAACAAAAAATTTTTTATATCAATATGCTTAAATACATTTAATATAATAATATGATTAATAAATCTTATAAAAAAAATATTTGCTTTGAATTTGAATTTTATACTCTTTTTCTTTAGGTTTATTTTTTGAATTTTTTTTCCAATTTTCCCATTTTTTAATATTTCAAATCTGATATTACTAGAGATAAAAATACAGCTCAAAAAAAAACAAAAGGTACACATGATTGACTTACATTATCAACTCAATTTTTTTTCTTTTTGACAAAATTACCTCGATTATCTACAATTAAAAAAAATATACGAAGTTACTCTCCGCTTTTATTTATATTGTGTCAAATCTAATATTATTGGAAAAAAAAGACAACTAAAATATTTTTTTTTTTAAATTTACCTAGCTTATCTCCAATTAAAAAATATACAAACCACTTCCCATTTCGATTACAGTATTCCTTCTACGCTGGGAAAAAAATTATTTGTTACATATTTTATCTATTATAATGTTACTAATTAAATATTTAAACAACTAATTACAACATGTAAAAAATCAATTAGTTTTCTACATGAAAAAAACCCTAGCGCAATGCGCGGGCAAGCATACTAATTATACCATGCAAAAAACTCATTTCTAATATATTTTTATCTGTAGCAATTTTAGTAATTAAACATTGAAATAACTAATTATAGCACGCAAAAAATATAAGTTCATTTTTTTTTAAAAAAAAAGTACAATATTTTTTAGTTATAATGTGTCGGGATCTAATATTACTGGGGAAAAAAATGCAACTCGATTAAAAAAAACTTTATCTACATTATCTACGATTAAAAAATATACGACCCACTTTACATTTCAATTATACAGATGTTATCAATTATAATTTTACTAATTATATATTAAAATAACAAAATACAATACATATAAAAACAATCAATTTTCTACATAGATAAAAAAGCCCCGGGGCAACGCCCGGGCATATCGCTAGTATATATATATAAATAACATCAGGCTGGCTGGACCATACCAACCAATAATCACATGTTCATAAATATTTTAGCTCATACCAAGCAAAACATCATTTTCAAAGCGCATCCAAGTTGCAAATATGGCAAAAATTAACCTTGATTCATTTAAAAGTCAAGTTGCAGGTGGAACTAACAATCCACAAGTCAACAAGTTGAAATTCATACCAAGGTTAACTAGCAATAAAAAACCAGCATTGATGAAAGAAATAAACTAGCCACACAGAAGCAAAACCACAGCAATCATGGAGAACCAGCACTTCCTTCTGATAGCCTGCCCTTTCCAGGGCCACTTAAATCCTATGCTGCAGCTTGCCAAGAACCTAAGACAAGCTACTGCAGCAAGGGTCACTTTTGCCACCACAGTTCATGGCCTTACACGGATAAAAACATTCCCATCTCTTGATGGCTTATACTTTGCCTCCTTCTCTGATGGATTTGATGATGGAATCAAACATGCCAGCAGTTCACAGGAGATGTTGTCAGAACTCGAGCGTACTGGCTCCCAGACTTTAACTGAGCTCCTCTTGACCTTCTCCAAGAATTCTCATCCTGTCAGCTTCCTGATCTACACCCTCATCCTCCCTTGGGCTGCTGATGTTGCACGGTACATGTCAATTCCCTCTGCTTTCCTCTATATTCAGTCTGCTACTTCCCTAGCTCTCTGTTACCATTTCCTTAATCGGCATGGTGGTGTGCATGATCTTTACAACAGTTGTGTAAATAATCCTCCAAGTTCAGTAGTAGTACCTGGGTTGCCACCATTTGAAACCGAAGACATCCCTTCTTTTCTCTTACCAAATGGTCCACACTCATCACTAATTCCTGTTTTTCGACATCATATCCAAGTCCTAGAGCAAGAGCCAAGCCCGTGTGTGCTCCTTAACACTTTTGATTCCCTAGAAGAAGATGCAATCGCAGCTATTGGTAGTATACATCCAATTCCAATAGGACCATTGATTCCATTATTCCCTTTTAGACAAACACCACCAGTCAGACACATCCTGTGGGTGTGACTTATTTGAAAAATCTACAGAATACGTTCAATGGTTGAATTCAAAGCCAAAAAGGTCGGTTATTTACGTCTCATTTGGAAGTATTGCTGTGCTGCAAAAAAAGCAAATGGAAGAGATGTTGCTTGGTTTAATTGGTACTTGCAGGCCATTTTTGTGGGTAATTCGATCTTCAGATAATAAAGACACAGAATTTGAAGAGATGGCAAGGGAAAAGGTGAACGAAGAAGAAGGGTTTGATTGTTCCGTGGTGTTCACAGATGGAGGTCCTTGCTCATGAGTCAATAGGGTGTTATGTGATGCACTGCGGATGGAACTCAACAATGGAGAGCCTGGCTGCTGGCATTCCTGTTGTGGGGTTACCACAGTTTGCTGATCAGACAGCAAATGCAAAAATGATAGAAGAGGTGTGGAGGAATGGGGTTAGAGCAAGAGTGAATGGAGCTGGTATTGTGGAAGCAGAAGAGATTAGGAGATGTCTGGAGGTGGTAATTGGAAGTGGGGAGGGAGGACAGGAAATAAGGAGCAATGCTGAGAAGTGGAGGGGATTGGCTTTGGATGCTGTGAAGGTCGGAGGTTCTTCGCACAACAATCTCAAAGCTTTCCTAGAAAATATTACAACCTCAGCAAAGAAGATAAATGGTGTACTTGACGGAGGGGCTGAAAATAAGACTACAGGTGCAGCTAAACCAAATGAGAACTCGAAGAACTAAGTCATTTTTCCATTTGAGAATTTGTAAGGGAGATTCAAATTTTGCAGGTTAAACTGACCAGATGGAAGCCTGCAACTTGCATGATTGCATGCGAAGAATGTTTGATTGGTAAATAAATGGCCAGGTTTCCTCAACAAAATCTCACTTCAGACTCCAGTACTGGCTGGTTTTCGTAGGAAATTACACTGTCAGATCTTGTATAAATCTGTTGCTTGGAGTTTTTCCAGCCCAGCCTACAAATTTATCTAGATGATCAGAGTGTGTATACGTATAGAATTTCATTACCTATTATTTTTCCAGCCCAGCCTACAAAGATATGCATAACTAAAAATAATTGTTATTTAAAAAGGATTCGCAAAACAAATAAAAAGGAGAAAAGTATTAGTATAATATAAATTGAAAAACAATGTACAAAAAAAAAAACATAAATTTTTATTGAAAAATAGACGACATATCCGCCTGCTGAGGAAATGAGTGGCCTAAAAAACAAATCAATGGTTTATAAAATCCAAAAACTGAATTTTCAAAGCATTCTTTACCTAAAAAATAATAGATGACTTGATAAACTAACCTAAAATTAAGAAGCTTATCAAGATCAAATTTGTTATTTATTGGGAGTTTCAAGGTAAGAAAAAAAAAAACTGATTGAGTTTCTCTTGTTAAAAAGAACAATTTGACATCCATTTCAAGTGTTTTGAATTCTAGCAATTTTATTTCACCACTCACACCGTAAGCCATAAAAAATAATTGATCAAAATTGATTTTTTTTTTAATTTTGAAAACTAAATCAACTCAATATCTATAATTTATAAGCTATAAAAACTACAATTAATATTTTACCTAAACATTTCTCAAAATCATCTATTCTCTTCGTGTGATTTTTACTTTAATCCCCTTATTTTAATCTTAACCTCTCTCAACAAATTAATTTATAATTTGGTATAACAAGAGTCAAAGTTAAATAAAAAAACAATACCACCACTGTGAGCAATCAGTCCAAAATATGAGTGGATTCATAGTGTATCAACAGAGTAATTAGCATCCAGTGAGAATTAGCAGGTAAAAAGCAACAAATGGGAGCTTGCCACATTATCATCCATAATCAAGCCATGTGTCTTCTCACTGAGATTTCCACCTAGGCAGTTTCTGATAGCTTGGAGTTCTTGCAAGAATATTTCATCTCTCCTTGACTTGATATCCACGCATTATATTCATATTCCTAGGAAAATTGAACACCTTTTCTATAAAATCCCAACATCCTAGATTAGTCCAAAAGTATTTTTCTTGGTATTCTGGTTACCAAATTTTGATCAGCAAACATAAGCTAGCTAGCCATGAATCTCAGACAAGCCCTGGGACTTATGTTCCTCTCTTCCCTTTCTGGGGTGTGTTGTAGGAACCCTTTTTCTACATTTTCGCATCTTATGGATCAACTTCACCTAGTGACAGTACCTTGTTCACAAATGAGACAAATGATCATCAAGCAGCTGCTTGTAACAGAGCAGCCCAGAAGCACTTCCAGCAAATTCACCATGTCCGCGGAGCTTGATCAGATTGTTCTAGCAATCTTGTGCTATCCAGCTTTATATTTCATCTACTTTTATGCCTGTTAATTGTTTCTTAAGCTTAATTAGGGCTAGAAATAACTAGGTGTTAACTCAGGGATGACAATGTTATTGCATCTGACTGGTCAAGTTGAAAAACTTCCTTTCAACTGATGGGCCCTGTAATAAATTTCTTTACCAAGAGTGAATATTTATATAAAGCAAGTTGACTTCTTGTACTTCAACTACCTAATGCTGCACAAAACCTAAAGCTTGTTGTTTAACTTTTCTGCTTCTTTCCTCAATTGATTAAGACAATGGTTTCTGCAGTTCCATATTGAATCACTTTGTTTTACTGTTAACAGTGTTCTTAACTCTGTCAGCACTGGAAATCGTAAAGCATTGCTCCGAAACAACACGTTCTGTGAAGTTCTTGAAGAGTTTTTGGTGCCGATGAGCGGTGTCACCGAAGGATAAAAACAAATTGTTGACATTTCTATGTGTATAGAATCTAAAACTTGAGGGTAACAAATGAACTCTCTTTGCAAAAATATAATCATTCTTATGCTTGTATCATAAGCATTTATTTGGATTTAGAAAAACGTAGACAAAAATGATACAAAACTAGGATACCATACTTTACAACTGTGGGATCTTCACGACTAATGTGTTTGATCACTTGTTAAATACAACTTCTGGCCATCGTCAATCATGTCTACTTCAAGAATTTTACCAGCATCTTCTGATAATATACAAGAACCATCTGGAAACTGTAGCTTTTCTGATGCAACTTTTACAAGCTCTTCCATGGTGAGTGGGATCCATAACACTACTCCAGGTCTTCTCTGTTCTTTTGCACCCCATGGGTGGAAAGGGAAAACTGTACATTTCTTTGGGAGTATTTTTTCTGCAATTGGCAATACCAGCTGTTATTAACTTCATTATGACAAAATGCATACCCTGTTCTCAGTCATCTAAATACAAGAATTACTATTAAAAGCAAAATGCCCATATGCCCAACATTTGCTTCATTCAGCTACATTTTAACAATGTGTCGGACCGAAAAGAAGACAGGGTTCAAGTAGAACAACCCTGTTTTTTACCAGACATTTTAGATTTACCAATTACAGAATCCAGATATGATGGGAGAAACCATCACAGCTCAAAATGCAATTCTGGTTCAGTGCATCTACCTAAAATAAGCATGCAACCTTTGGCAGACCAAACCACCACCAATAACCCTCTCCCTTAAATACGATAACAACCTTGGGTAGACCAAACTATTCTGATAATTTTCGACTAAATCTTTTCCCCACAGGCTGTTCTTATTTTAGTATCAGATCAATTATTCTTTGTAATTTTTTCATGAATCTTTTCTCAACAATCTGTTTGGAAGCCATCTTTTACAACCTTTTTGTCATAGTATTTAGAAAGTTTACAGAATTTTCATTTTCTTTGAGCATAATAGAAGCTGGCATAGAGCAGTGGAAATACCTGTGGTTTCAGGGGAGCTATAATGAAATTCCAATATCTGGGAAGATTTTGCTTCTTCTAACAGCTTGATCAAATTTTTATTCCCACACGTCCGGCCTTCAACAAGTGGAGTGTTGCCCCATCTATGGAGTTGAAACACGCAACAAAAGGTCAGTGATCAGAACAGTGTTCTCGTTCTCTAAAAATCATTTTAAAATGTCAAGAGTGTCTCTATATAATTGCAAATGAAAGTCAAATACACTGCCCCGTTCGTCAGTACTCAGATCAAAAAGAGAAAGGGAGAGAAGAAGAGGCTGAAAAAGCTTTAATAAAAGCATCCCTTGATTAGTAGGTTCCAAAGTTCTCGTTTCCCCACCCATCTACTTACAGGATACATCAGATCTTTGCATTATTCATTTATCAATAAGCCTAAATACTAGGAGAATAATCCCTAAATTAAGAAAGTGAGCCAGATTCTTATATAAATAGTCCTCGAAGTAGATAACTGAAATGCAAGCATATTTAGTTAGAAAATGAGCGCAAATGAAAATCAGGTCTACCTGTCCTTTCGAGAAAACACTAGCACCAGCTTCTATCAGCAACCTTGCCATCAAATATAATCCTTCCGATGCAGCTACATGAAGTGGAGTTCGGTGATCATAGTCTTTAGAGTTTGGATCAATTCCACTGGACAAAATCCTTTTGAGAAAATCTGAATCCCCTCTCGCAACAGCTCTACACAGAACAACACCAGCATCATCTATGTTCAAGATGGCCCCTTGTTTAGAAAGCAGAGATGAAACTCGATCATGTCCATTCTTGATGGCTTCCAGCAATGGTGTGTTTCCAAATTTATCTGTACAATAAAAATATAATAGTATTAATCAGCAATATGTCATTAAAACATCAAACCACCGACAGAAGTATTACAGCCAGTTAATCACCATTATAAGCAAATTACCTTTGATGTTAATGTCAACTCCTTCTTGAATAAGGAAAAGTGTGGTATCTTCATAACCTCTAGATGCGGCAAGATGCTGTTGAATACAAAGGCTATTGTCAGATAAAGCAATTTTGCAAACATATGGCACAGCTATAGTATAGCTCATCCATCTCTGGAATTAATCAGCATCAAATGTGCCAGCATAAGAGGTGTTATTTTGATGATTTAGACTCACAAAAAATAATAACAAATGAAATAAAATGAGATCAGTCATATGCTTGAGCTTTTTGCATACCAAGGGTGATCTTCCATCATAATCTGTTCTATTGGGATCAGCACCTGCTCGGATAAAGCCCTTCAGCTGATAAAGATCTCCATGATAAGCTGCGCTATTCACCCTCAAAGCAAGTTCAGCTTCTTGCTTTCCAATATGAAATGTAATATCTGATTCCAAATGCTTATATTGAAGATTGGATTCCTTCCCCTGTCAATTTACCTTGATTTAGATCTTAATGGACATGTATTGATCCCTTGATGTCAAATATAGATGTAAAATAATTTGTTCAGATATTTTGTTATGTCTGCTGTCAGTTTCTTTCTCCTCGGTTGCTGGATTCTTGGTCCCAAGGTTTTCTAATGAATTTTCCTAGGCTTATCAAAAACACAATATGTATCAAGAATTTTGTGGATTGGCTATGTAAATAATCTGATGTGGAGGAAAAAATATAACATGAATACGAGTCTGAGGAAGCGCATGCTGACAGAGTTTAATTACCTCCAAGAGATTGTCCAAAATCTTGCGTCCATCATAAAAGTAAATCTCAAGTATATTTGATAAAGATTGTTTATCAATCCGCAAAAGCCGACATAACTCACAAACTCTAACTGTATACGGCTGAGGAATGTTGCAGAGAATAGAAATTTCTCCAAATGAACTGTTACGAGGCAAAAGTTTGACAGTTTCTTCTGATCCATCTTGCCCAACTCCAACCTCTTCCTGCACCCACGAGAAAAAACGAAGTGGTCATATAAATGTGTTCAAACATCTACGTATCCTATGCAAACCACTCAGAAATTAAAAATTTTGAGCAACCAGGATTCTGACAAAAGGAAGTTGATCCAACTGTTAAATAACAGCATGCATCTATAACAGTCACAGTCAGTGAGTGGCTAAATCTGAAAACACCATCAACGTAACAAGCCATAGTTGAAACTAGTATATTGTCACATGATACATCACGGGTTGGACAAAAACAGTTTTAAATATAGAAAAAATATTAAAATTACTGAGAACTTTTTTGACAATATGATTAAAATAGGTCAAACAGGTCAATCTAGAAATCTCTCAACTCAGCTTTTTGCCTTGAGTTTTTAATTAAAACACGTGAGTGCTTGCCCGACTAAAATTAACTGATTTCATGGACCCAAATGCAACTTTAGTAATCAGTAAAAACATGACATAACTTTTAAAAAATCTTCAAGATGACAATTTTAAGAAAAAATATTGAGACAAGACAGATTAGATCGATCTCGGCACCCCGTGACCCTGGTTTTAAACTTTATTGGATTTAATAAAAAAAATTATAAACTTTTTTTATTTAATTATATGATAAAAATAGATGCTCACAAAAATTAAGCATCAACCTAAACATAAACATTTATTTGAAACAATAATAACCTTATAGAGAACAAACAAAAATAAATCAGTCTATTTCTCAACCAATTCAATGCTGATAGACAAAATAAAAAACAATTAAAGGACCACAAAAAAAGACATATTCAGTTAGTGGGTAAACTCATCAAATTTGTGAGATGATTATAAACTCCACTGAGACTATAATATTTTTCTCAAAACTAGTTTTTATTTAACTATATAAAAACAAAAATAAACAATCGTAAAATGGATCACCAAACCAAAAATCGAAATATTTTTTATGAGATCACGATAACCTCACAGAAAGAGAAACAAAATCAATTATAATATTGAAGTTCTAATGAACACAATAGTTAAGGGTGACATAAAAAAATAAACCCATCAAACCCGCAAACTAGGTCAAATATGTGAACATATCCATAAAATTTATAAAATTTAATAGCATGACTTTTCTTTTAAACTAATTTCTTTTATCTATATAAGAAATAAAAACAAGTACAGTTAAAAAAATACCCCATGAAACTTGTAAATTGAGGCAACCTAGTTTTCTAGACAAACCCACAAACTATGATAACCCTATAAAAATACAAAAACAAAAAACAAATTCTCAATCACGGTAATATTAAAAGATAAAATTGATAAAAATATATTTTAAAAACAAAATTACAATAAAAATTCAACAACAAAAAAGAGGAGGGGCGGTGTGGGTAAACAATGTTTTCCCCAAACCCTTTAGTTTTTGTTACTATATAAAGTTTAATAACTAAGCTTTTTATTATATTTGGAAAAAAACTATATAAAAAATCAAGTTAAATTAAAAAAAAATATATATCCCATCAAAACTCGTTAAGTGGAGCAACCTAAGTTACCCTAACAAACTCATAAACCACGCTAGACTTATAGAAAGAAAAAATAAAAGAAAATAAATTACGAGGCCGAATTTTCAATCACTCCAATATCAAAGGATAAAATCGACAAAAAAATATTTGAAAAAAAAATTATGAAAAAAAATCAATAAAAAAAATATTGGATTGCACTATTGTAATTCAAAATGCAATGAGTATGAATAAACGGTGGTTTCCCACACCCTATAGTTTTTGTTAATTCTTATTTTGTTAAAAGCATGATAAACCAACAGAAAGAATCAATTTTGAAAGCAACTTACAGTTTTAGAAATGTAACATCCCAAATATGTTCTTCATACTAGAGTGATTAAAACTGGCAAAACAGGAGAAGCTATGAATAACCAGATGTTGACACTCATGAACGTTTGATATGGAATCGTACCAGCACACCATGACAGACAAAATAAAGTTGATCCACCACGTTCCCCTGTTCCATAATTACTTCTCCTGGGAGAAAGAACTCCTCATGAAGCCTAATGACCTGCAAGAACAAAAGAAAAGGAAAGATGAGAAATAACAGAGCTGAGTAGAAGAATTTTGTAGCACCATAATTGAAGACAGGGAGAGAGAAATAACAAGTGATTGAATATGAGGATGTTAGACCAAGCAATGCACGCAAGCAGAAAGTTTGACCTGCTCGAAGAAAAAGGGCGCTAAAAGATAAAAAAAGAGAGGAAGATTCGAAAGGAAATGAATAGAGACCCTACAGGAGGACAACAGAGAATACCAGGAACTTAAGGAAACAATGGAGGAAACAATCGTTAATTCAACCAACCCCATCAAGCGATCAGAATTTTGCTTAATTTTCACACTACATAAATCGAGATCATGTTTCACAATCTAGCCTTGAGTACCAATACCGTTGGCTCTGGAGTGTAATAGACCATCTATAAACACCAGTAACATATGCCAGTTTTCTACAAAGGAGCCTCTCGAAATATTTGTTTTCCTTGATGAGTGAATCTATGGATTGTTGATAAACAGATCATGTGAGTCTCACATATGCACATGCATACACGGACAGAGTTGAACAGTTTCCAATTAGTCTATTATTCAGAAACATGTCAAGTCCACCTCCATGGACAGTACATAAAGATCAGATCATTCCTGAAAGAACAACAAATCACGAGCCTAATACAGATTTTGACCATCCATGATGTTAAAATTCAATTGAACCGTTAGCTTGCAATGGCCATATGCAATGAAATCCATGGTTTCACTGAAACAAGATGTAGCATTTTGAGCTTTACTATTTTATTGTTGCTACACCAATTACAATTTCCCCATTTTTTGAACTTATTTAGCACCAGTGGGATATAATATGCCAAAGGAAAAGACTTACAATTTGATTAATAAATTCGGCAGAGCAATCCTTGAGTAAGGGAACCTTTTCAATATATTCTGTGTACAAAGTTTGTGAAATCTGCAAGCAAAGAATAATCATAAAATTATTACAAGTGAGACAGATATCATGAGAGCTGTCAAAAAAGTATAGCAAATTTTCTGTAGAGAAATGCAGTGTTTTAAAAGGAGACAAGGTGTAAAAGAAAATGACGCTGGATCCACCTCTTTCTGACAATTATTTGTGAATATTTCACAAGTAGTTATTGGCATGGTGTGGCTATTTGACCAAACTAAATGATACTCTATCCCAAGGAATAGAAGGTTCTCCAAATTAATTTTGGAATAAGGGGACAATTATGCTTTGCTTTCCCACGTAGCTTGAAACATCACCTCATCATTTTCTCTGTAGTCCTCTTTTTTCCTAAAGCTTGATGTTTGTATCCATTAAATCAAATATAATAAAAAGGTTTAATGGGGAAAAAAGGGATATCTCAACATGTTCTTTACCTTAGCACGAATAGAGATGGGGAGATCCTGCAGTGTAGAAGCCTCGGTATAGCTACTCTCATACTGTAAGCGCAAATGGCCCTTAATCTGATTACGGATGTCCTTTCCAAGTTTATTTCTATTCATGTATTTGATGAGATCAGTCATTTTATCCCTGAACTTTTCTGTCTTCGAACCTTTTACTGTTAATGCTGTCATATTACCAATCAAATATGCACCGAGAATCATGTCAAAGGACACAAAGATCATTACAAATATCATTTCCCTCAGGTTAACAGCGTGTATATCTCCATACCCTGTGGCAAAAACAGCAGGCTTATCAGGCAGTAGTGAAGACTCCAACAAAACATAGGTATACAGCAAGAGAGACTCTTCAAACATGTCAAGTATAAAAATATAATCAACTTAACCGAAACCTTCTGCACTCACTGGTGAACAACATACATGAATAAAAGGAATCAAATTCAACAGAGCAGTGTAAAATCAAGCAAGAACATTTCGCGCAGATGGCAAATGAATGATTATGGCATTCCAGTAGCTCTCTGAAATAACATGAATAGAATATTACATGCCTCTTGTGTTTGACCCATGAATCAAGACTTTATCGTAGAATTTTCTCACTAAATGTTTAACTACTTTTATTATGGAAAGTAAAAGTTCATATGCAGAAATAATCCAAGTCAATTTGCCAGTCATATGTTGACATAAACCAAAATGAGGGAACTGTAATGCTTCAGGTTGTGTGAATAGAGTATAATGTAAAGAAGGGACTCACCAACGGTGGCCATAGTGATGACGGCAAAATATAAAGATGTTGTGTACCGCATCCAAATATCGATCTCCCTGAAGCTTGTATAATTATAATCACCCATCTTCAAACTTCCAATCCATGTATAACCTTCGTGAGAAGCTGGCAAAGTTGTAGCCAAATAATAAAAGATGCAGGCTGCAGTGTGCGTGCAATAGATTTCTACTACTATAAGCTTTACAATCCTTGTAAAAAGGTAATTAATTCGTATATCCTTCTCCAGTTTTTGGAAAAAAGAAGTCACTTTCCGCACCCTACTCAGCCTAATCCATAAAAGAAACCTCACTTCTTCTCTACGTCCACAGACCTGTATAAAAGGAAACATCCCAAAATGATTATGAGCCATAGACTCAATTAGCGTTGTAACATTCAGTTCTTCAGATATCCATGATATACAACAATTTATTTCTCCACTCTATCTTCATTCTAAATTTCAGCAAATGTTCTATCATGCTTCTAGAGCAACCGATACCTTGAAGATGATGTCCCAAGGCAGGCAGCCAAGTAAATCAATGATAAAATGAGATTTCAAGTACCTGCAACAGGAGCATAAAAGAAGAATAAGTGACCCAAAAACAATAATACTCAAGAGAACCAGTCCCAAATCAGGGCAATTAAGTACTTGGATTCATATCACTAAGACAGTGAAAACCGATGAACCCCCACAGAACATCGTTCAACCAAAAGGCAAGCTAAGAAAGGATTTGCATGACACAGTAGATATGAAAACAAGAGAGAAACTAACCGAAGAGCAATAGGGGTGCGCTTATAGATCATACGATAAGTTTGACTGTCTCTGTAGGCAACGAAGAAGTGTAGAATGATATCAAGAAGAAAAGCAACCTGCCCAACTATGTCCAGTATGAAGAGATTCTCAGGCAATCCCCTGAAGAAACCGAACTCCATTGGTGTAAAGAAGGAAGAGTAAACTGCCCATAATAGTATAAATTGTGTCCATGCACGATACCACCTGCATTATTTTAGCTTCAATCTTTCATTTTTTTTCCATGAGCATACAAAATCACGCAAAAGATTTGTTACATTGAATCGATAGTATAGAACAGCCCAATTGCAACGACAATCGTTAAAGACGCGGTTAAATCTAGCCGTTCATCTCAAACCAAAGTTCACAATCCAGTGATGCACCATCCTCGGTCCTGATGGACCAAATACATGCTCATTGCCTACCATGGCTTCTAAATACAAAACATTCAGAAGTGAACCCAGCCCATTTTTTCCTTTTTCTTATTTAACTTATGCCAAGTGATCCACGTAATTAAACCCGGTCCGATCCGGTTGGTTATCTCTAGCCCAGGCAAAATAACAAGAAGGTAAAAACTAAGTCGTTTGATTTTTTTTTTTAATAAATAATTAGTAAAATATCGGCTGTCTCAGGTTTTTATAAAAAATAAATGTCCTAATTCGAACTCAAAATCTACTGTACAAATCTTCAACTTTTTGTCATCACGTCTCGCATCTTTGGATTATCAACTTATAACCATTAACCTAACTTAACCTGTAATATAAACTTTACTTGCAATCCACTATCATTGAGTTTGATAAAAAAAAAAATTGATTTTAAAAACAAATCTCAAAAATATATTTTTCATATTGATATTTAAAAAATAATTAAAAATAAAAAAACCAGTTTTTTAGCCTATTTTTTTAGTTAAAATACCAAAAAAAAAAACACTTCATAAACCATGATAAACCTATTTTAAAAAAAAAAACAGCTTAAGGAAAATCAATTCAAAATAAAAAAATCAATGTTCTGACTTTTTCTAAAAAACAAATCTGCAGATAATAGAATTTTAAATTAACCGACATGAATCTGTGCTGGTCAATATAACCACAGCATTGCACACTCGAAAGCTTGTAATAACTATTAAAAAGAAGAGTGTACTATGTTATTACGCTACATAGCGTCACAGGACAACTGTGACCGCCACGGTCACATTAGCGTCTGTCACGGCCAATTCAAATGAAACGGGGCCCCAAACCTGAATCCACGAATAAAAAAATGACTGACAACTGTTGTACTAAAATAAAATAAAATAAAATAAATCCTATCATTTCTTGGCCGTACGATCAGCCCATCATAATCAGAAGTCAGAGAGGTGACGGAACCGCATAACACTCTACCGAGTAATAACTTGCCACGTGCATGACGATGGCCAGAGTAACGGCGTCGCCTTATAAAAAGCCCTTTAATAATACATTAACTCTTTAAAACTAGGATTTGTTGCGTTAATCAATTAAATTATTTCATTGACAGGAACCCTATGCGTACATCACATGATGTTATGATAAAGAGATATTTAGAGGTATGGTATTAGTTACTAGTATTTTTTACTCTTAAAATCATTTTTTTAATTTAAAAAAAAGTATTTTTACAATAATATATCAAAATAAAAATACAAAAGATAATTTAAAATAATTATTTTTTAAGAAAATGTTTTTAAAACATTAAAACAAGCTAGCTCAAAATAATATATTTAAATATATAGTAGAAACTGAATTTGAAAAAATTGAAAATTCACTGGTTAAAATTTAAAAAAAAATATATATATATATATACTTTTGATGTTTTATATATTTAGAAATCGGGTAACAATGTATTTTCAAGCGATCTCTAATTAAGCTTGGTGCTTCTTAGATTGCCCGAGTAATCTAATAATTTTTAGTTTCTTTTAGGTAATTATTTGACAATTATACATAATATTAGCTAAAAAAACAAAAATATAATATTATATGTATACATAACTCACTACTAATCTTTAGATATTTTTATTTGTTTAACTAAAATTATGTATATACAACTCACTACTAATAAACATAAAATGGAAGTTGAAAAAAAAAGTTGGTTATTCAAATGCCAAAAAAATTTAAAATAAAAAAAAATCAAAATTAAGGAAACAAATTATAAATATAGAAAAATAGATGTTTAAGGAGAAAAAAAGGAATGTCTGACCTGTTATCAGGATGGATGACGAGACCTGTGGAGACGTAATGAATACCATTAATAACCGATTCACGACTCAGTTTTCTTCTCCAACTTGCAATCATCGATGACTCAGTACCATTAACGAGTCCAAGCTCATTCTCTATCAAATTAAATCGACTCCCTCTTGATGATTTTATCTTCTCTCTCAATTCCTGCACTTCGTATTCCGTTTCATCTTCACCGTCGTCATTATCGGATTCGTTCTTGCTTATCTCTCTGTGACGATCACCGCCATGACCTCCCATGTTGTTATTCAGAGCAACCCTTCTGAGCTTTAACCATAAAAAGATCGCTCACTGCACTTTGGAGAGAGAAGGAGAGAGTTCGGGAGGGAGGGAGGGGGCTAAAGGGGTGCAAGTTGAGAAATGGGGACTGCTTTTTATATAGGAATCACGAGGGAAATATGGGAGAGTGATATTGACATTGGAAAAATGGAGGTTTTGGTGATTTTCGAAAGTGAGATTATAAATTGGATTGTTGAAGATGGTGATTGTGAGATGGCGATGAGAGGTTTTGTTTTGTGTTTGGGGATAATGGGTTTGAGATCATTTTGCTATTTATAAACATAAAATTATATGTTCGATTGCATGCATTCATCCTTAAATATCTGTATTTACGATAATGTTTGATGGCATGCTTTCTAAGCTTACTTTATATTATATATATGAGACTTTATTGATGATTGATTTGGGAAATGATTATGCTACTGCATCAATATACATGACATCGAATTCAATATATATTAATTGTTTTTATTTAAACAAAAACTTTTTTTTCTTGCTAATTGGCCAAAAGGAGTTTGAAATAAATTTTAATCCCCCCTCAATAAAATTATTAAAAAAAACTAAGGTTCAGTCGATATATTAATTATTTAATTTAACAAATCAAATATTAAAGTATTTGAAATATTATTGAGTTATTAAGTTAGTTTTGGTCATTCTTTTAATAAACTTTTAAAAAAAAAACATTACTATGCTATTTTCCAAATTATTTTTGATGGCATAATCAAATAATTAAAAATATTTTTCAACTTATTTTTTAATGACACTGTCAAATATTAAAAAAAAAAAAAAACCTACTTTTCATGAATTTATTTTTTATATAAACTATTTCCAAATAAAATTACTTTTCATAAACAAATAGAGCTAGAAATAAAAATACAATAATGCTCTTAATTAATGTGTTATTAAATAAAGAAGTGTCTCTCCATGTTCATGTAAGGACACTCATTTATTAATAGTTCTCACCATGTGGAAGTATTTATAAACAGAAAGGGATTGATTTGATGAAGTAATGAGATTAAGGGTGTTTGACATTACATTTCAAAAGTATTTTTGAAAAAAATTAAAAATATATATTTTTATTTTTTACTGTAATTTTTTTGGTGTTTTTATTATTTTCATGTGTTGATGATATAAAAAATGAATTAAAAAAAATATTATTTTGATATATTTTTTTAATAAAAAACACTTTTAAAAGCAACTGTAACCGTGTCTGGAACCAAGTGTAAATCGATTCCTTAGCAATCAATTTAAGGAAGGATGTTAGATTATTAGGTTTGTTGGACATAATGGTTCCATCCATTATTAAGCAATTTTAAATCAATAGAAGTTGGTTTCTTTCAAACTTAGTCATATACCATGTTTAGGATAGTGTTTAATGTGGTCTGCACTCTTTACTTTCAGTTACATTTGTAAGGCTTATAAATAGCTTGTTTGTTCTTTGATTGAGAAATAGGAATTCCAGCTTGTAAAGATCTTATTCAATAAATACTTAGATTTACATTTGGTATTAGATCTTACAACTTGGGGCTCCTAATTAAAGCTTGAGAGATAGCAATCTATTGAGCAAGGAGGTACGAGGATATGGCAGAAAAGACAGTGGTTTTGTGCAAGCATCCATTCCAAAGTTGGATGGGCATTATGACCACTCGGCAATGCTTACAGAAAAATTTCTACGTTCAAAGAAATATTGGAGTCTTATAGAGCATGGAATACTTGTAGTAGCAGAAGGAGCTTTACTCAAGGAGGAACAACGAAAAGTGTTGGATGAACAAAAGTTGAAAGATCTAAAGGCTAAGAACTACTTGTTTCAAGCAATTGATCGAGTTGTTTTGGAAACAATCTTGAACAAGAATACGGCTAAGGAGATTTGGGATTCGTTGAAGCAGAAGTATCAAGGAACTGCTCGAGTCAAGCGAGCACAGTTGCAGGCACTTCGAAAGGAGTTTGAGATGCTTCACATGAAGACAGGAGAAACTATGAATGAGTTTTTTGGTCGAACTCTGACCATAGCCAATAAGAGAAGGATCAGCGGTGACAAGTTGATAAATGTATAAGTCATTGAGAAGATCTTGAGATCGATGACACCTAAATATGAATATGTAGTTTATTCAATTGAGGAATCCAAAGATTTAGACATTCTCTCAATTGATGAGCTACAAAGCAGTTTATTAGTGCATGAGCAGCGAATTATTGGACATGTTGTAGAGGAGCAAACACTAAAGGTGTCCTAAGAAGAGAATTCTGATGGAAGAAGACGTGATCAAGGAAGCTTTCATGGAAAAGGTAAAGGAAGAGGTCGAAAAAACTTTGACAAGTCAACGATTGAGTGCTACAAGTGTCATCAATTAGGACACTTTTAGTATGAGTGTCCTAAGAAAGATAAGGAAACAAAGGCAAACTATGTAGAAGCTATTGAAGAGATGTTGCTAATGGTGTACGTGGATACTCAGGGGATCAAATAAGACATTTGGTTTCTCAACTCGGGTTGCAGCAATCATATGTGTGGTAAAAAAGAGTTATTTTCTGATTTTATTGGAAGTTTTAGAGAAATTGTGAAACTAGAGAACAATACTAGTATGACTGTTTTGGGGAAAGGAAACATTCGATTAAAAGTAAATGGAATGGTACAAGTGATCACGGGAGTCTTCTACGTACCTGCTTTAAAAACCAATCTTCTAAGTATTAGTCAGTTTTAGGAGAAAGGTCTTGTTATTCTCATTCAACATGGGAGGTTCAAGATTTATCACCCTTGAAAAGGACTGATCATAAAGACTATTATGGTTGTAAATCGCATGTTCACTCTTGCTGCTCAGTATCAACCAAATGACTAGGCATGCTTCAATGTTTTCACATATTATCCAATTCAGTTACGCCACTGCCGATATGGGCACTTAAGTCTTGGGGGATTAAAGACTCTATAACAAAAGCATATGAAAAGATTATCTCAAACAAAAGACTCCTCAAGAATTTACGAGAAATGGTTAGTAAACAAACAACTAAGAGATCCCCTTTCCAAAAAGGAGTGCCTGGAGAGCTTGTAAAATCCTACAACTAATCCATGCAGATATATGTGGACCGATAAAGCCTACATACAATAATAAAAAGAGGTATATACTCACCTTTATCTATGATTTTAGTCGTAAGATTTGGGTCTATTTTCTATCTGAGAAGTCAGAAGCTTTTCGAACCTCCAAAGCTTTCAAAAGTCTTATGGAGAAAGAAACGGATGTAAGTATTATAAGTCTGCACATGAATCGTGGAGGGGAGTTTACATCTCACGAGTTTGTTGAGTTTTGAGTTGAGAATAAGATTTAACGACAATTGATAGCAGCCTACACCTCGCAACAAAACGGAGTAGCTAAAATTAAGAATCGAACCATCATGAACATGGTTTGAGACATATTGACTGAGAAGAAGATGCCAAAGATTTTCTAGCCTAAAGCAGCAAATTGGATAATTAATGTGCTAATTAGAAGTCCCACATTTGCAGTAAAAAATAAAACACCGTTAGTAAGTTATTTCATGGTTTTTGGGTGTATTTCATACGTACATATTCTAGATAATGATAGGTACAAGTTGGATGATATGAGTATGAAGTGTGTGCTACTTGGGGTTAGTGAAGGATCGAGGCCTATCGGTTATTCAATGAATAGTTATAAGAAAATAATAATCAGTCATGATGTTAGATTTGATGAGAATAGTAACTGGGAGTGGGATGAGCATCACAATGAAGCAGTCATGATAGATTTGGAATGGGATGATACAGATAAAACTTGTGAAGCAAATGAAGTTGACAGTTAAGGAGAAAATGAAGATAGACCTGATGGAAATGGAAGTGACACAAGCAACAATAGTGGATCAGATGAAGCCTCATAAGCAAACTTATCCAGTCCAAGAGAAAAAATATCTACAGCTCCACTGGTTTGGATGAGGGATTACATAATGTAAGAAGGATTATCTGAAGAAGAAGATATGGTGCACTTATCCCTTTTAGCAGACAGTGATCCAATTCTGTATAATGAAGTTGTGAAAAGTGATAAGTGGAGGAAAACTATGGATGTTGAGATAGCGGATATAGAAAGGAACAAGACTTGGGAATTGATAGATTTACCTCTAGGTGGGAAGATGATCGGTGTCAAATGGATTTACAAAACTAAAATGAATGAGAATGGAGAGGAGGACAAGTACAAAGCTCGACTAGTGGTTAAGGGGTATGCTCAAGAACATGGGGTCGATTATGCTGAGGTATTTGCTCCTGTGGCTAAGTTAGATACCATCTGGCTTGTAATTGCACTTGCCGCTCAAAGGAAATGGACAATTCATCAACTGGACGTGAAAGTGTCTTCCTACATAGAGAAATTAATGAAGAAGTGTTTGTAGAACAATCACCTAGGTATGTGTAGGGAGGTAAGGAACATAAAGTTTACAAATTAATGAAAGCTCTATATGGACTTAAACAAGTCCCTCGTGCTTGGTATATTCGTATAGAAGCTTGTTTCTTGAAAGAAGGGTTTGTGAAATGTCCTTATGAACACACTTTGTTCATCAAAACTAGTGATGAAGGTAACATTCTCATTGTTTGTCTTTACGTTGACGATCTCATTTATGCTGGCAATGATGAATGCATGTTCACTAAGTTTAAGCAGTCGATGATGAATGAATTCGAAATGACCGACCTTGATAAAATGAAATACTTCCTTGGAATTGAAGTATTGCAGCATGTAGATATAATATTTATCTGTCAAAAGAGGTAGGCTGAGGAAGTGTTGGAAAGATTTAAATGGAAAATAAATTGGATTGTTGAAGATGGTGATTGGGAGATGGCAATGAGAGGTTTTGTTTTGTGTCCGGGGATTATGGGATGGAGATCATTTTGCTATATATAAACATAAAATTATATGTTTGATTGCATGCATTCATCCTTATATATGTATTTACGATAATGTTTGATGGCATACTTTCTAAGCTTACTTTATATTATAGATACGAGACTTTATCAATGATTGATTGGGGAAATGATTGTGTTATTGCATCAATATACATGTCATCGAATTCAATATATATTAATTGTTTTTATTTAAACAATAACATTTTTTTCTTGGTAATTGACCAAAAGGGGTTTGAAATAAATTTAATACCCCCTCAATCAAATTATTAAAAAAAAAACTAAGGTAGTTGATATATTAATTATTTAATTTAACTAAAAACTTAGTTCAAATTAAATATTAAAGTATTTGAAATATTATTGAGTTATTAAGTTAGTTTTGGTCATTCTTTTAATAAACTTGAAAAAAAAAAACATTACTATGTTATTTTCCAAATAATGTTTTATGGCATAATCAAATATTTAAAAGTATTTTTCAACTCTTTTTTTATGACACTGTCAAATATTAAATAAAAAAACTATTTTTCAGGAATTTATTTTTTATATAAACTATTTCCAAATAAAAATTATTTTTTCATGAAACAAATAGAGCTAGAAATTAAAAAAAAATACAATAATGCTCTTAATTAATGTGATATTAAATAAAGAAGTGTCTCTCCATGTTCATGTAAGGACACTCATTTATTAACTGGTTCTCACCATATGGAAGTATTTGTAAACAGAAAAGGATTGATTTGATGAAGTAATGAGAACAAGAGGGTGTTTGACATTGTATTTCAAAAGTATTTTTAAAAATAATTTAAAAAATTATTTATTTTTAATTTTGATTTTTTCGGTGTTTTTATATTATTTTCATGTGTTGATGATGTCAAAAATAATTTTTAAAAAATAAAAAAATATATATTATTTTGGTGTATTTTTAAATAAAAAATATTTTCAAAAACAATCGCAATCACACTTCCAAATATACACTAAAACAAATATAATAACCCAAGAGATTAAGTTTTGTGAAGACATTGCCATTTTCCTTCACTTTGATTTCCAAACAATTGTTATTAAACTTGTACCAGGTTTATATATTGACTTGATCTCTTATCTAAATTAGATCTTAAAATTGAAATATGGTTTTGACAAATCCCTGATATATTTTTCAGTCGTGTTTGTTATTATAGTCCAACTATGTTTTTGAAAACACAAATTAGATTCATTTTAAAATTTTCAAAAATTGAAAACAAAAACAACTATGTTATTTTTTAAGTAATTTCAATATATTATTATTAAAAATGTTTTTTTTTAATATATTTTTTATTTTAATATATTTACAAAAAAACATATTTTAAAAAATAATCTATATTACACTTTTAAACATGTATTTCCAAAACAATACTTTGTTAATGCTCGAGAATAGAGCCCTTTTTTATTTATATTAAAAGCACATCTCTTGTAGCGTTTTGATGCATTAAATGTGATTTAATGAATTCTCGAAATATTAACCACAGGAATTGAATTCCAAAAATCATTTATAATAATAAAAGTATTAGTTGACAACATGGCAACCCCTTGGAATTATTTATCTTTAAACTCGTGTATATGCGCACATTTATATAAGGATATGCACTGAGCCATTGACTTCGATTTTAAATAATCAATCGGGTAGTGGTGCAACGGGAATGTTTGATTAAGGTGTGTCTCTCTGTGTGTGTGTGTATTATAATTATATAATAATTACAATTTTATGATTACGTATATGAAAGTTTGTTTTTAAAATCAACACTAAAAATAATAAAAAATAATATTTTAAATTCCTTTCAAAAGTAATTTATAAATGCAGTGAAAGCAACTCTAAAATTGAGTAGAAATTTGGAATTGATATTTAAAATTTGGCGGTGGTGGGAAGCCAAGCAAGATGGCGGCCGGATAACATTTGGAATTGAAGATTACCGTGTCCTGAAACAAGGGAAGCGTTGTTACGTGCACTCTTCTGATTGACCAATTCTTTGTTTGATTTTTGGTGGTTTGTCAACACTTGAAAACTGTTTTTTAAAAACAATGAAAGTTTTTTTATTTTTGTTTTAAATTAAAAAAATTAGTATTTTTATATTATTTTGATGAACCGATGTTAAAAATAATTTTTAAAAATTAAATAAAATACATCATTTTGATACAATTCTAAAAAAAAATCATTTTTAAAAATAAATTCAACCACAGTCTCAAACTGTACATGAACATGGGTCAATTCTTCAATTAGGAGGAGAGATTTTGCATCATACACTGAAAGAATCTGTGGTCCAATTTGTACCGAAATTTGGGTAGCAATTTCATAATTCATACATGCATTATTTTTAAAAATCAAATATGTGCTCAATATTCGAGCATTGTTTTTCAGTTTTCCTTTTTGCCTATAATTGTTTTTTCAGTCCCAAAATAAGGTTTATTAAATACAAAATATTATAGTTAATTTGAGATATGTCATGGTATAAAATTGGAGTCATCGAAATAAGATTAATTATTTTTTAGCAAAATAATATTGTTTTTTTACAAAGAAAAATAGTTTGTATTTGGTAATGTAGTGCATGATATTTTAGCAAAAGTATTTTTCAATTGAAAATACATTAAAATAATTTATCTATCTATTAATATTAATTAAAAGACATTAATTTAATATTTTTCAAACAAAAAACATTTTAAAATACATTTTTAAAAGTGGGTTGAATTGTATTAATAAGAAAACTTAAAAACACTATTAATAATAAAAACATTAATCTGCCCCCTCAATTATATCACATACATTATTTTAGGAAAAAAATTGAAAACATTTCAACCAATTGTCTATTTGATTTTTTATGTCTATGATTGTAATCCTCTGTGTAAATTATATTTTAGTCTTTAATTTATAAAATTTTATTTATAATCAAGTTACACTTATTAATTATTTTATTTTAATTTATAACAAATAATTCTTGTACATGTGACTCATTATTCTCTTAGTAAGTTAATTCAAGTATAAATCACAATTCTAAATAGAAAAATATAAAGTAAAAAAAAACATGAAAAAAATAAAATAAAATAAAATAAAATAAAATAATTATAGTGAAATGAACAAATCAGGAATCACAAGCATAATCTGAGATGGGAATCTACAGCTTCACACGCTAAGAGCATAGCCAAGTTGCTCTAAGATTTCTTAGACACCAAACTTTTTTTTTCTTTATTTATTAATAGCCCATAGGATTGAATAAAGTTTCTACACAACCTTTGTCCTTTTTGGTTTATATGATATGGGTGTCATTAGGTTAGTTTTTGGATGCTAAGCCAGTGCTGGATTTGTTATTGTTTTATGTTATTTTTATTTTTTTATTTTTTTAACTAAGTGTTTATTTATTTACCACAAAAACAAAGTGTTTTTCCTTGCTTTGTTTTGAGAAAAAAAAATGTTTATTTTCTTATTCCATCAATGAAGGATAAAATTATTTGTTTATTGATGCAACATATTTAATTCAATTTGTGTATCATTTCACAGTCATGCAATAATATTTGTTTATTGATGCAACATATTATATTTTATGTGTTTGATATCTTACATTTTTTTTTATATAAAATTGAGGGGGAATAACCTTTTCATAAAATTCATTTTACATTATCAAATTTATCAAGGTTATATCAATCTTTTTATTTGTTTAGCACACTTAAAATACGTAATTACCTTTTAAAACAACAAATTGGTATGTAGGGGCTTATTGGTCTTTTCTTCAAAATAGTTAAGAGACTAAGGGTGTGTTTGGTATTGCGGTTACTGTTATGGTTGAGGTTTTAAAAAAATAGTCTCATGAAAGCACTTTTAGTTGTGGTTCATAACTGAAATTAAAGTGTTTGGTTAAAACTATGGTTGAGTTTGAGATTTAATGAAAAACAGTTTCTTGTGTTTGGTTACCATGCTTTTCACATTGTTATCAACTTGTGAAATTACTTTAAAGGACACACATATGTATTTTTTTTTAAAATATTGTAGATTTAATTATCATAATAATAAAATGAAATTAATAATTCAAGTAAATTATACACTCATTTTTATTCTCCCATCAAACTTCTTGCAATTCCATCACGAACTAAATCCATACATCAAGGCCTTTGTGATCCCTTGCTATTTGATCGATGAACAACATCTAGTAAAATATTATTAGGCACAACATCCGCAATCCATAAATAGTGTTGTTTTAGGATCTCTATCTACATGTTGTAGAGATATAATTTCAAGGTCAAATCTAGTTGCAAGTTTTTAATCCATAATCAATCAAAAAGCAACGAGGTCGTCTTTCCCTTTCATCAGGGTTAATCTCTATCTACACAATTTTTAAAATATGATTTTTATATATTTAAAAAAAATCGGACTAGGCCTGTCCCAAACTAAATGAGTCGACCCAACTAAGGTAGGTCAAAAAAGCCTAACTCTTCTGGACTTGGGCTGGGCCGAGAGTAGGTTCAGCCCAGCCCCAAGAGTTCCAAAAAAAAGAAAACACAAAACGGTGCGCTGCACTACACTATTCATCGTGAATTAATTCATGCAGTTACTATTCATATAACACATGAATAGTAACATGGCCTACGGTGACGAGAGGCTCACTGTCGATACCGATAGATAGAAAAGGCCGAGGTGGTTCTTCCTGTAATGGTGGCGTCATAAATGGTGGCTAGGAGGAGCGTTGGAAGGTTGCTGCAATGTGTTGTTGCTGTTGCTAACGCCAGAGCTATGGGGAAAGAATGGACGGTGCAGGTGCTGCAGGTAAATAAGAGAGTTTGTCGGTGCCCAAAGGAGAAGCAGGTGGTGCTCGTCAGTGACTGCTGAGGAGAGAGAGATATGCATACATGACTGTTTTTAATGAGAGAAACCTGCAACCAAGAGAGTTCTATTGTTTTTACGTGCAATCATCGTCTTCTTCCTCTCTGTACATATTAATGAATTGTTTTTGCAAATCATCCTCTACACACAAATGAAACATAGGCAAATGAAACACGACAAAAGCTTCAAAATCCTACTTCTAGTAAACGGTGGTTCGACCGTGTTTTTGGTGGGTCCCATGGCGATTAAAATTGTGGTGCAATCATTACCAAACAATTGTAAACTACGTTTTACTTAAACCGCAGTTTGCACCGCATTACCAAACAACCACTAAATCACCTTTAGAAGGAAAAAAAATCATACAAAACTTACAACCATTTGAATTTTAATAATTTTCATTATGGTTAGTTCATTATTATCAAGTAGAGTAAAAGAGAAATCTATTTTTTGAATAAATGAAAACAAAACATTGTTGGCATGTATGAAGTATGCGCTAATGACTGAGAAGAGCATATGCCATTTGGACAACATGTGTTAGGCTGCTTCAACAACCAAAATAACCTATTTCACGGTAGCATTGGGAGAAACTCATTGAGACCTTCATGATAACGAGGTGTGTGTTAATGGGTGACCAACGTTGTGGTTTTTTTTATTCTCTATCTTTTCTCTCTGTTTTTTTTATTGAAAAACAATACAAAAGTGTCATCTCATTTGTTTTTTATATCCAATTTGGCCATTATTTTATTTTTTTTATATTTTTTGTCTCTTTTTTGGTATTGATTTTTTTTGTTGAATTTTTCCCCCTGTCATTTGATTTCATTTAATCTTCATATCAAATCGAGTTCTAATCTTTTAATTGCTATTTGACTATTTTTTTTATCATTTTTATAATTGAATTTTATTTTTAATTTAATCCCTTCAATTTATTTTTTTATGTCAAATTTGGTTTCTATATTTTAATTGTTATTTGTTATAAATCATTTATTGATTATATTTTTTTTCAATTTAATCCCTAAGCATTTCATTGTTGATAAATTTTACTTGGTTATTTTTAAGGATGTGCCTTCTATGAAGTTAGTTCGAACTCATCACAAAAGTCACAAGTTTTCAACATTAACACGAGTTACTATGGTTTTTTCTGGTTTTTGTTTTATTTTTAAATCCAGATCTCATCTTTCATTGTTTTTCTTTATTATTAATTTTTCTTTAAACTTTTTTTTCACTTTTCTATCCACAAGGTTATTCCAATCTTATGTCCATAACGCATGTTTAAGATGATTAATTTGAGTTTAATCATGTTTTTGTTGTTTTTTTTTAGTTTTTTTCAATACCATCCTTATACATTTGATTATTTGATAATTAAGTTTCATTGTTTTTTTTTTAAATTTCTTTTGAAAGGGTTACCATCACCTCAATAGGCTCGGGTTAGGTTTTTTTACCTTTATTTTGCTATCAATTTTTTTGCTAATTTATTTATTGTTGTTGAATTTTTTTTTAGTATTATCAAAATTATGTGAGTTCATTAAACCCACACAAGTTAATGACCCGAGTCTCTCTCTCTCTCTCTCTCTCTCTCGTTTATTTGAGAACGTTTGCATCACTTTAACATCTTTTTTTACAATGAATTAAATTGGAGTCGACTCATAACATAGTGTTGTTCACATATCTAGTTGGCTTTTTTATAATAATTTTTAAAAAAAAATTGTGAAAAAAATGTTATAATAAATACAATTGTCAACCAAAAAAAAACATAAATAATAAGACAATAGCAATAGAAAACATATTAATAGATGGAAAGGATAGAACATAAGAACCTTAATTCAAAATTTTATTGCAAAAGAAAAAACTTTATCATGGTTTTTCTTTATAAAAGGTTTACAACTCTTTAAATAAGTTTAAAAATTAACCTAAATAAACTAGAAAACCCAAAAATAAAGAAAAATAATAAAAGTCCTAAACAAACTAAAACAAATTAAATTATGAATCTAAATATTTGATTTTTTAAACTAAATAGAAAAAAAAATCACCATAAAATATTTTGTTCCCTAAAAAAAAAGAAAATAAAAAAATACTTAGAAAAAATATTTTTTTTTGACAATCCACTTGCATAATATAAAAGAGCATTTAAAAGTTGAGGACTAGAAAGTTAATTTATTCATAACAATTACATAAAAAAACTAAATTAAAAGATTCAGCTTATGCTATGAACAATGGAGATCTTTATTTGTTTATTTTTTTCAATTTAGCCCCTCTCCAGTCTAATTGGATGAAAATTGCCTTGAAATTAAGGTATACCTATATAATTACAAGATAAAGAACTAAAATATAAGACACATAAGTAATAATTCCTAATACTAAATGTCTTCAATTTTTTTTTGGTTCCAAAGTTTATTTATATCATTTTCAGCCCTATATAATAGAGATTAGAGAGACTTCAATTTACAAAAATAAAAAGAAATCATAAAACAAATATGGATCAAAATTAATATGCAAAAAAAAAAAGTTTTGATTGAAAGGTGAAATTGAAAAAAAAAACAATGAGCACCAATTTAGTAAAAATAATATACTATACCATAACTTTATATTGAAGAATGGAAATTTAAAATATATAATATTTTTTTACTAAAGGGCTAAAAAAGAAAAAAAAAACATAAAACAAAACAAAATAAGTAAAAATAACAAATGACCAATTAGAATTAAATAAAGTAAACGAAAATAAATACAACATTTACAATAAAGTCAAGAACAAAAATTAGAGATCAAAATAATAAGGACTTAAATTTAATGTTAATAACAAGGAGGACCAAGGTGTCATTTTAGAGGCAAGAGAGAGAAAAAGTAGAGAAAAATAAAACAAAAAATCTCATCCGCAACAAACTAGCCATCTAAAGCTAACACACACACTTTTAAAATGGGAGAGGACACATAGACGCTTCTAATGACATAATATAAAGGCACTTTTTTTGTTGATGGGAGGTGCCGCACATGTTAATAATATTTTTTCTTTGTTAAAATATCCAAAATCCCCTCTAGTTTGCCTCATAATAGAAAAAAAATCTTTCTGAACAGATGGGAAAAACCCTTTGAGATCATTTTTTTTTGTTTATAAAAATATTTTGGGCTTTTCACTGTTTTATGTTTTATATTTTATTTTCTATGTTTATTGAAATACTAAACCGCTTCTCATTTAACATGATAGTTACATAAAAACTATTGTGAAAAATACAGAGATATACTTTGACTTTAGTTTTTTTTTATTTATTATAATGATGTTGTAGTTGTTTTGTTGTGCAATTGATATGGAAAAATACTTACTTGCCTCTAATTCATTTAGGAATGACTAACAAGTCTTATAAAAATACTAAAATACCCTTAATTGTCAATACAAGTTTATTTTTTTTATGAATAAGTAAAATCTTGAAATCACTATTTTAATGAATAATGATTTCACCCATAAGATACAATAAAGTCTAATTTATTCGCTTGTGCTCTACCTCAAGTTAGATTAATTTTTTAAAATGTAAGCAAATGTTTAGACCATGAGTTTTGTTTTATTATGTTATTACACCTGCCTTCATAGGTTAATCTTGAAACCTTACAATTTATTTGTCAAACTCCAGTTTCTAACTAAATGAAGTATGAGCTAGCGCAAATTAAATTAATTAATTTCATGGGTTTATATACAATCTTGATGACTTGACTTTTAAAAAAACTTTCAAGATGATAATTTATTTTTTAAAAATTATTATTGATATAGTGATATATTGGGTCAATCTCAATTTCAAGAGACCCGTGTCACAGACTCCATTGAGTTTAATATTTTTTTATTATATGATAAAATATATGATCACAAAATTGAGCACCAACCTAAAAATAAAAACTTATTTGAGCGTTGTGATAACCCTATAAAAAATAAATAAAAATAAATCATGTAGTTAATTTCTCAACCAATCTAATATTGAAGACTTCAAGTGAGAAAATAAATTAAAAAAATGACAAAAAAAAAGTATATCCAGTGAGTAGGTGAACTCATCAAACCTATGAACCAAGTAATTCAGACTAACATATCCAATCTTTGAACCGAATTATAGACAATAATGGGATTATATTTTGTTTTTTTCTAAAAATATTTTCTATTTAACAATATAATAATAAAAATAGACTATTGCAAAATCAAACATCAACATAATACTAAGAAATTGAAAAAAAATAATAAAAAAGAAAAGAAAAAAAGATTGAGGTCTGCCAAGTGCCTAGCCCATGAATAAATATAACACGTGTAGGCCTACAGGGTTGGACCCAATTGCGTAAAATTATTATTTTTTTAAATGATAAAACGGATGACATGTCATTTGCCCCAATTTAATTTAAAAATAAAAAAAATGACATGTCATCTGGAATCTCATTTTACAATCACTGCAGTGGTGGAGTGACTAATTGTTTTCTTCTAAAAACACATTTTCAATCCATTTTTACCTCCAAAACATATAGAAAATACCCTAATAAGCTGTCAAACCAACTTTAATCTCCACAAGTGCAAAAAAAACTACTTCAAAACCCAAAATCAACTACGAGGATATTTGACAATATATTTTAAAAATATTGATTTTTTTTATTTTCACTTTTTATTTTAAATTATTATTTTTTGATATTTTTAGATATTTTTATATGCTGATATTAAAAATAATTTTTAAAAAATTAAAAAAAATTATTTTAATATATTTTTAAATAAAAAACACTTTAAAAAATAATTTCAACCACACTTCGAAACAATCATTTAGACATATAATGTGTTTACATTGTGGAAGGTCTTACCATTGTTATTTGAAAAAAAATAAGTTTAATTTTTTTATTATAATTGTAGTTTTTTTTAATTATCTTTACTATGATGCGTGTTAATTAATAAAATATTTTTAAATATATAATTAAGACAATATATAAAACAAATTATATCGGATTGCGAAAACAAACACTTTTAAACCATATTAAGGATAAATTGTAAAAAATCCTCTAAACTTGCTCCAAAAAATAAATATCTTCCTGATCTAAAAACCCCTTGATTTTCCATCCTAAACAATATATTGTTTTGGATTTGTCTTTTTAGAAGGGTTTTATTGAGAAATTGATGGAAAAATCCATAAAATCCATTTCCTTTTCTCTATCAGTAAACATGTTCTCCTAAGATGGTAGAGAAAAGAGAGATGACCTGGGAGGATTTTTTTGGAGTTTTCCATCAATTTCTTATCAAAACCCTAACTGAAAGGGGCACATTTAAAATGACATATTGTTTAGGGTGTAAAATCAAAATAGTTTCAGTTCAGGAGGATTTTTTTTTTCTTTTTTAAATTTGGCTTTCGATCAAAAACCCTCAACCGCCTTGCTCAAGCTTGGCAAACCCCGAGCCTAAGAGAAAGCAATGGAGGAGAGACTGAAATACTTGACATTAGTTGGAGCTGGTGCTCTTTTGGGTTCTGTTTCTACACTATTCCTTCTCAAGCTTCTTCCAAGGCAAGTCACTTTATCACTTCACCACTCAAAAGCTGGAAAAAGAAAAGGCTTTCCTAAAAGTTTGAATCTTTTGTTTTAATTGATTTATTGCGTTTGTTTTATTACAGAAGTATTACAAAGGAATGGAGTAAAGGCGTTGGTGAAATGAATGCTGGTTAGTTGCTCTCTGTTTTGCTTCTGTTAGTATTCAGTTTTTTTATTATTCTGATAGTTCTTGGTATTTATCGATGCCCCTATTCAAATACTAAAGAGCCAAATCAAAAGTAAGAAACGCCGGTCGTAAGTGAAGTTAAATTTTGTAGTTAGGTGGAAAAAATGGCGGGTTTTTGATAAAAATGGTCATTTTTTTGGAGATGATAAATTGGGTTTGGGGGTGAATTCATTTGAATATAGAAGGTGCTTTAACATCTTTATTTCATTGCATCTGATGCGAGTGTGTGTTTACTCATTTCTTAATGTTTTTATGAATAGGTGAAGGAATTGTTTCGGAGATGTCGGTGAGAAGTGTGGCTGATGTAGATAGGACTTCTGGGATGCCTGATTCAGACCTTTTAGCAGATGAAATAGTATCTGAACAATTGACTAGGTAAAGTAATTTTCCTTTGTGTAAGATACCTTTGTGTACGATACATTGGCCATACTGCAATAAATCACAAATATCTTATTTAATATGCTAAAGCTAGTTCATAACAGAGAGCATTGGTCTCTTTGACAGTTTATCTTCTTGCAGTACTTTGGCATCCCGTGATTTCTCTTAAAGGCCATACTTTTTCTTTGTTGCTATTAGTAATGGAGACAGGCATAATGTTGTTGTGAGTTTCTGAAATTAAATATCATAGGTCACTTTCACAATTTTTTTTTTAAAGAGAAGTGTTGTGCTGCTGAATAATTAAACTTGGTCATTTGATGTTTTGAAACATTTGATGGCTTTTTGTTTTGTGTTTCTGAGATATCATCTGGAAGACTATTGAGGCAACTAATGGCTGACATTATACAAAGAACACTGTCATAAAGTATCTCCAGATTTTTAAATGATGAGTATATGTGCTTGTGGTTAATAGAGCACTCAGAACCTTGCATTGATTTGTAACTTTAGATTTTTATTAGGCAATTTATGTTTAAGGTTAGTTTTTCAGCGGAATAATTTGTATTATTTTCCTTTGTAAGGAACATTCAATTCTTTGGCTTTGAGGCTCAACAGAAGGTGACTACATCTTATGTTGTTGTCATTGGTCTTGGAGGTGTTGGGAGTCATGCTGCATCAATGCTCTTGAGGTCTGGAGTTGGCAGGCTCCTCCTTGTGGACTTTGACCAGGTACTTTTTGTTTTATGCCTGAGTTTTATCTTACCTTATGTTATTGGTTGGAATTCCTTTTTCATAGGTTGATCTTATTTTTTATCAAGTTTTTAATAATAGACTTTGTTCATCTGTCAAAAATATGATCAATAGTAATTTGTTAGGCATAATGCTATCTAGAATATTAAGGGTGTTATAGACTTTTAATACAGCCTTATCACGACATCCACACATATGTTTATGTATATATTTAAGGAACATGTATATTTTTTTGATTATGTTCTTGATTGTGTGAAAAAGGTTTCTGTTTCATCATTAAATCGCCATGCTGTTGCAACTCGAGCAGATGTTGGTATTCCAAAAGCCGAGTGTCTCAAGAAGCATTTCTCAACAATCTTCCCAGAGTGCCGCATAGAAGCAAAAGTACTGCTGTATGATGCATCAACTGAAGAAAAAATTCTTTCTGGTCATCCCGACTTTGTTTTGGACTGCATTGATAATATTGATACAAAGGTACTCTTCTTGCATTCAAGTCTTGATGATTGTAGAGCTGTGACTCTTGGATGTAAAATCACTTAATGCTAGCCTTACACTAATAATTAACATCATAGATGAATAGCTGATATTGTATTTTCTTTACTTTTGAGCCCTGCTTCCGTATGCCTGTTTGGGAGTGTGGTTGAAGTTACTTTTGAAAGTGCTTATCGTTCATAAATGCATCAAAATGATGTTTTTTTTTAAATATTTTGATATCAGCACATGAAAATTATCTAAAAACACCAAAAAAATTTAGTTCAAAATAAAAAATAAAAAATATATATTGTTTTTCAATTTTTTTCAAAAGTGTTTTTGAAACGCAGTGTCAAACAGGAATGTGACTAGACATTTAACTGCTAAAACTGTAAATTTTTACGCAGTTCTGTGACATGGGCACCTTGAATCATAATAAACATTCACGTGTTTTAACTTGAAACACGGGAAATTTATCTTTAAGCTCTGAATTTTCATATGTAATAGGTGGCACTTCTTGCTGCATGTGTGCGTAGGGGTTTAAGGGTTCTATCTGCAACTGGAGCAGGTGCTAGAGCTGATCCAACAAGAATACGGGTGGCTGATTTAAGAGAGTCAACAAACGACCCTTTATCCCGAGCTGTAGGTTTCTGGAATTCTCTTTTTGAATCCAAGTGTTGCCAGATTTCTTCATCGACATAATTGTTCTTTATTGATCATTGCTTTCCTAGTTTCTTATTTATAGTATTGGATGCAACTATCAATATAGAATCTGCCTTCTAGGTGAGGTACCGTTTGAGGAAAGATCATGGCATTGAGGGTGGCATCCCTGTTGTGTTCTCTCTAGAAAAACCTAAAGCCAAGCTGCTTCCATTTAAGGGACCAAGTGGAGAAGAAGAAAATCCTTCTAACTATCAGGTGAGACTTGAGAGTGTTACTGCTTAATTTACAACATTTGCTATTTTTGTCAGTAACTGTTAATGGAATTTTAATAATGTGGTTGACTTGGCTTAGCTGCTGCAAATAAAAAGCTCCTTGCATTTAGCAATGACATGGTTTTGTTTAGTATGGAAAATTTTGCATTGATATTCTAACATCTTACCCCTATATCAGGTAGTACCTGGGTTTAGGGTTCGCATTATACCTGTTCTTGGTACCATCCCTGCTATATTTGGACAGGTCATGGCCTCCTATGTTGTGACACAGCTCACGGGATTGAATGTTCAACCTGAACCTATAGTAAATTTAGATTTGGATCATTATCGGGTGCTTCATCAGCGTCTTATTGAGCATGAGGAGACATTGTTTGGCACTGCCATGCAAGTCCAGGTAATGGATGAAGTAGCTAATTTATATTCTTTCACCATCACTTTGATGCTTGTTTCCTGGGTGCTGGTGGTGGACATTGAGTTTCACTGTGGCCTGGAGATTCCTGGTGTCTTTTATGTGTCCTAAGAGTTATTAAAGAACTGAAAGCATAAAACTGTTTTCTTTCCTTTGATTTTTCTTATTTATCTACTTTTTTTAAGGAACGAAACAGTAGAATTGTGAGTGTTAAGGGGAATAGGTTTAGTTTTATGTGCCAAAGTGCGCTTTTGTTTACATTTGATAGAAGATGGCACTGGTGGAAAACTTCATTCAATCCAGGGTGAAGTCAGATTTTTACCTGTTTGGGGGTTTATGCGGACTGCTCTCATCCACATGTAATACTATATCATGGACTTGTGTATTAGGGCATGGTCCTCGAGGAAGTGTTTTTACCTAGTGACAATCACACAGAGGCCTGTGATATCCAAGGCATTTATCCTGGTCCATCCTGCAATTATACCAACAACTCGTGTTTTACAGTAACTGATCCATACTACATGATTCTTTTTGGTTCTTAATATATTTTCTTTTATATAAACAAATAAGTATTCTGCCTTATCCTAACAAGGAAAAGGGAGGATAAACAAAAACCATCCAGTTTCTGGTGTATCAAAAGCCCTATGTGCTGCTTGTTTGTAAGAATCTTGTGCTCTTGGTGTATTTGGGATTGCATTGTCTTGAATAGGTTGTCATTGCTGGTTGCTATTTCTTATAGGTGGACGTTGAGGAAGTGATGTATGTTACCAAAGAGCTATGGCATGGACGAAGCGCTAGAGATCAGTTTGCAAAGGATGTTGGACGTGGAATGTGGCGATCTGTAAATGAGCTGATGCTTGTGAGGTATATTTCTCCATAATAAATCCTCTGAGCATTCATCTGTCATGATTTTTTATTATCTAAAACTTAGACAATACTCTTCTTCTGCAAATTATACTGGCAGTGCAATGTCATGTGGAGTGTATTGATATGCAATAATTTTCCTGGAAAGTTCGTGCTTTACAGAGCTCAGTGGGACCATTTTAATCGTTGATGTATAGTGATGTGGTTTGAAAACATTATAACATTAGTTGTGTGTCTTCAATTAGTGTGACACCTTGATGGTAATTCTGAACCTGATTACTATTGATTGTGCATTTTCCTGCTGGTTCTTTTTCTGCAGGTGGGACAAGGAGAAGCCAGCATCTGTCTCAAACTTGATTCTCTTAAAATTTAAAGAGGTATCTTCATTTGATTTTTCTGAGCAAATAATGGGGCTTTAGCTTGTCTTGGAAGTCTAAAATATGCAGTTTCTTTGAATTTGATGCATTAGAAGCTCATCTACTTGTGTTCTCCTCCCATGCACCTCCCTTGTTAATTTCTTGTTATCTACAATTTTATTGCCTCGCTTATCTTCCTTAGGATTTCTAATTAACACTATTCTTATCTTACGTTTATGTTGAAAATTCAGGTTTATTTATTTATTTATTTATTTATCTAGGAATAGATTGAATTGTTTTTAATTGTCATATATCACACATAACCTTTTGTTTTATGAATCTAGTAGTGTATATCATCATCTCAACAATCAAGGGAAGGTTCTTTTGCATTTAAGAATTTTTTTTCCTTGAAAACTAAAACTGTAGCATTCCAATTTTTTTAAAAGATTCATATGCACCCGTAACCAGCCCTTAGCAAATAGCTGACAAATTACCATTATTATCTTTTGTTTTCACTATCATCTAAGGGAGATGATATGGTACCGAACTTAACTTTGTAGTCTTATTGGCGATCATTTAAGCTTCCTTCTTTCTTTTCTATTTTTCTGATACCCAGACCTAGGGGAATATGAGCTTACAGCTTCCTAATTAGATGAAAGCTGCAGCTATCAATCAAAGCCATTTCGCCGCCTCTCTTATAATCCTTTTGTTACGACTTTGCTGTTTTTCCTTTGGATCCTTTGTTGGACACAAAAGATGAAGCCATAGCTCAGTTTGCTTTGATGTCACTTTTCACTAATTTTCTATTTTTATCTTCTCTCGATCACTTTTTACTGTATGTATGTATGATTCATTGGAAGGGCTTTTCTAAGGCTGTATGCAATTAAATTGATGTAGCAATTCAATATAAAAAACTTCCTTTTCCATTCCCTTTGACAGGCATTGCTAGTTTGCAAGGATGAAACTAACCTGTGTATGAAATAAACTACTTGGAATTGGGCATGCTAAACTGTAACATGGGCTGAAATTTTAATAGAACGTCTTTCTCTTCTCTACAGGCAGATGAACACGAGTTGAGGACGCTTGAAGAAATCAAGGAGCTGGAACCTGAATTTTATGAGAGGGTGGAATCTGCATTGAAACGAGCTGAATTCGACTTTGGTTTGTGAGTTATTTTGCACAAATTTTGATATACCGGGGCTCAGCTTCTCTTCCACATCGCTGTGCTCTCTTTTCATAGCTAAAAGGAGCACTCTGTGATCTTGTTTTTGAGTCCATGCTCAATATGATGAAATGCCATGTATTCCTTTCATTTTTTTTTGCGAGGAAAGTTCAACTTGATGCCTAAACCTGTAGATGCGACATGCTAGGAAGTAGTCTAGTGCTATCACCCTTTCAGGCGCTTATAGTGATCATACTTGTTGTCTCTCGCCTCTCATATCTCGTATTATTATTATTATTATTTATAAAACTAAAAGGCTTGTTATTTTTTTAATTATTATTATTATTGTGTAGAAGTACAAATTTTAACCTTTTCTAACATTCTTAAGAATCAACAATGGTGGAAACTAACAAAACAAAAGCCTTAGAGGAACTACAAAAGATTTGAAGGGAAAACGCCAGGCATTCATCGAAGGCTTAAGGAAACCATAGCTGAAAAATAGCAGCAAACCAATTTGCAAAGGAAGCGTAGATGGTTGCATTGAGATTTTTCATGGCTAATCAAACAGATCATGAGAAGGAAGGAGTAAATAACTCCACTTCTAATGGAGTGACTCCAGTTAAGGGAAATCAAGAAACAACAGAAAAGGAAGGAGTAGATTAATGACTCCAATTCTGATGGCGTGATTTCAAGTTCTAGACGTTGCAATCGTGGAGATGCTGGGAGAAATCAAAAGGTTCAGATGATGGGATACAATGTAGCCTTGCCAGGAATTGACTTACCATTTTTTTACAGAGAAAAAAATCCAATGGGTTTGAGTAAGGAAGTTTGAAGAAGTTCTTTGAGATGAACGTCATATAAATTAATTGAGTATGAAATATTCTTTTATGGTGGTCAAAATTTAGCTAATTGCAATGAATTTTCCAAGGACATCTGCAGAAGATTAATTATTTGATAATAAAAATGATGTTGTGGAAGAATTTAATAAGTATTTGCACATAAATTCAGGATTTGAAGCTGGATATTTTGCTTGATTAGAAGTTGTGGTTGTTTTTGAAAGTATTTTTTGTATAAAAATATATCAAAAATAATATATTTTTTTTAAATTATTTCTGAAATCAACACATAAAAAATGATATAATAATATTAAAAAATTTAATTTAAAATAAAAAAAAATATTTTTTTCAAATTTTTTAAAAACGACTTTTAAAATGCAGTGTCATACAACATCATTATATTTTTTTATTTTAAATTAATTTTCAAATCAATATTCTTTCATCCTATAAGAACAAGATATATCATTAAAAATCTTATTTTCAATAAAGCTATTAAATCCAATTGAATTTGTAAATTGAACAATTTAATTATAATTATATGAGTAAATTCAAAATGTTATTATTATTTTTTAAAAATCAAAATCGTATAATTTTGTTTTCGTAAAGATAAGAAAATAAAATTTTGATAATTTTTGAGTTGATTTATTATATATTATATCAACTCTTATTTAATTTAATTTAAACTAAGGGGGTGTTTTTGGAGTCTGTTTAGAAAGCATTTTTTTTGATAAAACATTGATTTTTGTTATTTTTTTATTTTAACTTTAAATTAAATTTTTTTGATGTTTTAAGATCATTTTAATGTCAATTTTAAAAATAATTTTTAAATAATAAAAAAATATTATTATAATATATTTTTAAACAAAAAAAATTATTTTGAAAAAGAATCAATCAAAATACAATCACTAAGTTGACGAGGCTTGCCAGGGTTTTATAGCTATCACTTTCATGAGCTAACAGTAAGGTTAGTTCAGCCCCCCGGCCCTTCTATTGGACCCAAATGAAAAAGTCGTTGTTTCCTTCCCGTGTCAAGTCGACGCCGTTTTATTTCCGTCGTCACTACTCCCAAGTCAGCTTCTGAACTCTGATAGAGAGGGTCTTCTTCTCTGCTTTAACTCCCAGCTATGGCTATGACCTAGGGTTTTCCTATTTTGTCCACAAAAATCCATAAATTAAACCTCGACATGGCCATAAACCTTCCCCTTTCTTCTTCCATTTCTTCTCCTTCTCTTCAATTCTCACTTTACCCTCTCTTTCTCTGGTCAGTTCTTCAACAATTCTCTCAATTTCTTCATTACAACTACTTTTTTTGTGTTTCCAATTACTAATTTTTATTTTTTTTAGGTTCAGTAAATTCGATGGAGTCAGTGCCTGATCTAACAAAGTCAATGTATGTGGATTTTAATGGATACCCCTGCGTTAGATTACTCAATCTTACTGGAGAAATTGGTTGTTCAAGTAAGTATTAGTAATTTATAACCTAGAGACTTAATCTGTTTTTTTTATTTATTTATTTTAATGGGATTTTAATTTCTTGTGTTAATGATTGCTTTGGTTAAATATGTGTAGATCCCGGACGAGATAAGGTGGTTGCTCCGGTTGTAAGATATAAGAATGTTAATGAAGTTACTAAGCCTTCTGCAGTTTTGGTGTCCTTATATGAATTTCTTGAACTTTTGTGGCAGGTATGTATCTGTGTATCTATTGATGTATCTATATCTATATGCATTCTATAACAAGAATTTTACATGGGTTTTACTCAATGTTTTTGGGTTGCTAGGAGGCTAAGAATGAACTATGTGATCGTTTTATTTTTATTTAGTAAAAATGGCAAATTTATGTTTAAGTATGTTGTTTTCAAATGAATTTTCAGATTAGGGAAATCCGAAATTCTTTTTTAGGTTTTGAGGGGGTGTGGAGTAAGCTTGCTTAGCTTTGGAATTTAGGAATTTGTTAATACTTATTCAAGCAGTCTTAATAGAATGGTTTTTTTTCCTTGCTCTTGATATTTAAAAACTATGAGATAGATCTTATGCTGTTTGTTCTGAAAAAAAAGCAATGTAGAGCACAGTGGTTATTTCGATGCTAACAGAATGGTTAGTGGCATTTTGACTACTAAAGTTTATCCAGGTTACGAGGTTGGTCTGGGTAAAAGGTTGGCTTGCTGTATCAATTAATGCTGCTGGTGTGATATGCTGTCATTTAACTAGAGACTAGGAAAGCAGAGAATCTTTGTTGGTGCTAGGCAAAGCAAGGGCAGCGATGTGGAAATATGTATTTGAAGCAATAAAATTTGTTCATTTATTAGAGTTTTTTCAAATTGGTTCAAGCCCTTCATTTGAAGTCTTAAAACCCAAATGTTGAAATTTTACACTTTTGTTTTTGGAGGGGATGGGGAGGCGGGAGGATGGTTTTAGTTATACAGCGTATTAGTGTTGTTGATGAAATTAAGTCAAGTTGTAAATTTCTTCAAACTATATTTTGCTGTAATATTATTTTATTCATGGTGCTTTGGAACTTGTTTCTGGGTTTATTATTCAGTGAAGGCATGATATCTTTGAAAATATAATGTCAGATATCTGTTTCTGCTTCAGAATATCAAATGATTCAAATTTTGCGAAGAACATTGGTGGTGTTTTAGTTGAACAAGGGATGGACACACAAATCAAATCAAAAGGTAAATGTAGGCTTCTTATTATCATCCTTTTTCATCTAGCTATTGTGGGAATACTTTACAGTTATGTGCTGCTAAATGCTAACAGTGAATGTTTCTCTTTGTCACAGGATTTTCTCCAGACCAAAAGTTCCCAGGAGCTGAATTTGCACCGTATAAAACCAACAACTATGAATGGAACCCAATTGTATGATATGTTACAACTTACAACCAAAGCTCCTTAAAGTTATAACTTATAAGTAGTTGGTCTGTGGAAACTATATGATAATGTTATCTAATGGTCATCAAACAGTATTTCCCCCTCATGAATACTTTTAGAGCCATTCTGTTTTGCACAGCTGCTTCACTGGCTAAAGCATCGTCATTTTGTATGTGCAGGGAGCTGGTATGATGTGGAGAGCTTACAGTTTTCCTGTATTCCTACTCACTGAGGGTGGTACACAGTTGGTGCAGGAGGTAAAACATGTAGTAACTGGCAAGACCTCCCTGTAATGATTTGTTGGTCCATGTTAGTAGGTTGCCATTGAGCATTGACAAATTTGATATTTTAGTACGTGGCAGTTATCAGTCTGTAAAATTTGATGAAGTTTAGCAATTGTGATGAGTGAATCCTCTGTGAATTACTTGCGGGTGGGCATGCATTCGAGAATCTTTCAATAAGGAGAATGTACCAAGTATGTGCTTTAACTTCAAAAACAGAGGTTGACTAAGCAGCCAGCGAACTGTTCATCTTTTATCAACTGAGAAAAATAAATCAATTTGAAGCAGTGGTTGTGGCTTGCACCTCATCAGCTGTAGTGCTATGGACTTTATGAATTGTGAAAACAATTTTTTGCATATGTAATGAATTATAAACGGTTCCCATGTAACATTACATGTTTTGTATTTATTTTATGGAATATAATTTTATTGTTCTTTCATGGGGTATTTTAGCTTTGATCTACTTGCATTTCATTATGTCACATGTTCATGAAGGTTGCCATGAACAATGAGAAGAAAAAGAATGATTATACAGAAGATGTGGTTGAGTTTGATTTAGTGATGCAGGTACTTGATTCTGCACCTTCAGTATGCAAATGTTCTTTCCTTATCAATTAACTGTATAAGATGAATACTTTGTTCTGATTTTGTAATTCACTTGTCTTTCAAATAGACAACAAAATCAGGTACCCATGATTCAGAATCCTGTTTACAAGAACAGACTTGCCTTCCATTAGGTGGATACAGGTAGGTAATCTTCCATTTGTGTTCGCTTATTTTAGCGGTGTTTTTGACTTGTAGAACCATATGGTGGTAATCTCTGACATCAATTTAAGTTTGCAAGCTCATATAACTTTTCTTCATGTAGCACATGCCTATTTTCCTTTATGAACTTGAGATATAGAAAATGTAAGTACTCTTAGTGATACGAAGAACACATGGTATTGATAGATTCAGGGCACATAGTAACTTAACCAGTAATTAGTAACCTCTTGCTCATCTTGTTTGGAACTCTAATAGAGAACCAAACAAGACTTCTAGGATCATTTTATCACCATATGAGTTTTTGGTTTTATGGCTTTTATTTTCTATTAGGGATTTAAATTATTTCCTATTAGAGCAGTCTTAATAAGAAGGTTATCTTATATCTTATCCAGTAATAGTTTGGTTTTCTATTCAGTAGTTTCTTATCGTTTTAGGTTCTGTTTTTCAACTTTAGAGATAAAACTGTCATTTTGATAATAGTCAATTGATAATTAGAGTTGATTTTATCACTGTTCTTTGCCCCACAATTTATCCTTTTTCTACAAGAGATTTCAAGATAAAATTCCATTAATACTGGTCACCTAATTATGGTTGACATGCTTTACCAGGAGCTGGGAATACCCACTTCTACATGGTCATTTATGTATCATATAGAGTGGGATTTAGTCCTGCACTAATGATTACTGATAGTATGAATAAGTGAACATAATTGCTAAATAACAATATATTATATTGCTTGTGGCAAACACTACTTTCTATTAAGCTTTATTTTCATGAATTATTAGTGTTATAATGGCAATCCCTTTATGCATGCAAAACTATTTTACTGATGATTGTTCCACAATCTTAATTGTGCCTCTTATGAAGGGCAGTGTTTGGTCGTCGCTTCCACCAATTAATAATTCATCCTCAAATCACTCCAAGCCAATAATATTAACTGTTGCATCTATGGATTCAGCTTCATTTTTCCGTGATAAAAATTTAGGTGCTGAATCCCCTATTTCTGTAAGTTCAAGTTCTTTAGTTCTCACCCTGTCATTGTGAAATATTTATTTTTTGACGATCCTTTTTCTATCCTAAATTAGTGGATAATTATTTTGGGAACACGTTCAGGGACTGATAGCATTGCTGGCAGCTGTTGATTCGCTTTCTCGTGTAAATGGTCTAGATGACCTCAGTAAACAGGTGTGTGTGAAATTGTTACTTTCTGTGGAATGTAAATTCTGATGATTTGCTCTAGGGCTTTATTGAGGAGTTGATTGTGTTCATTTTAGTACAGTTCTCATGTTTTTCTGGCATCAAAATACAATCACTGAAAGAATGGTTTTGTTTATACTGGATTTGTTGATTTAGACGGTGTAAACTCAGTGAAATCTTAAACCTTGGTCATTTAATAAGTTCTCTGTTCAGGTATCAGAGAATCAATGGCTGCTACATCACAATTTGTAATGAAGATACCAACACATCAAAAAATGAAAAAAATATAAATAAGTGATTGTTTTGCAATCTACTAGTGAATTATATTATAGGTGGAACTAATGAATTGTAATATTGTTGGAAGCCTATTTTATATTCTGGTGGTCTTCTTATTGCATTTATCTATTTTGTTTGATTATCTCCTATTTGTTTGTTGTGGCTACTTGTACTGCTGCTTTGCCTCCAAGAATGCTGATAGTATCATAATTATGGTGCAGCTTGTCTTTTCAGTTTTCACAGGAGAGGCATGGGGTTACCTTGGTAGCAGGAGATTTTTGTTTGAACTAGATTTACAATCAGAGGCTGTTAGTGGGCTCAATAGTAGTCTGATTGAAACGGTATTCTTGTGATTTTCATTAATATAACCTGAAGCACAGTTGCTATTTATCAGGTTGTTTGGTTCTCTTCTATTAGATTGTTCCAGAAACACTTGTCCACTGCAATGATAAAAAAATTACTTTTTTTTAGTTAGAATATCATTTGGGTAGTGTCTTGGTGTTTTGGTTGCAGATATTTCTGTTTCATATGAAGTTATTTTATCATGTTTCTTCAGCACTTCATGCATTTTAATCAACACCTTATTAAACCATTAACTGTTGATGTCTAATAGGTCATAGAAATTGGATCTGTTGGAAAGGGATTCAGTCAAGGGAAAAACACATTTTTTGCTCACACAGCTGCGGTGCGAACTCTCTATCCTATATTTCTGCAGCTCTTCTAATATTTTGTTTGAATTTGAATCATTTTATTACGTGTCATGTAATGAAGATACTAATGCATATCAGTATTTAAAATGAAGATTTTGAAAAGCAATTGCCTTTTGTTCTTCTATAGGTGAACTATAATATAGGTGAAACTTGTGAATTATAATATTGGCCGAACCCCATCTCATATTCTGGAAGATCTCATTACATTCATCTGTTTTGTTTGATTATCTTCTTTTTGTTTAAAGTGGCTTGTTCCACTGCAGCTTTGCCTTAAAAAATGCTGATGGAATCATAATTGTGCCGCATGTCTTATCTGCTTGGATTCCACTCATTCTATGCATTTGACCTTCAGAACTCTGAGCCAAAGTTGAAATCACTTCAATTTTATCTTAGTCATAGAGCATCAACAGTAATTTTACATCATCAAGTACATCACTAGAAGAAATAAGTAATGTAATGGTTTGTTTTCTTAAAGGGAAAAGACTTTTGGCTTAAAAAGAAGGGCACAAATCGTAACCCAAATATATTAGGGCCATTGATTTTGTGGGTCCCACAAACCAGTGGCGGTGATTTGTAGGTGCTGATATTTGTGTCCACCTTTTCATGCTGTATGGCACTATTCTTTCTTAAATTGATACATTCATTTATTATTTTTGTTCAACAATATAGTATGTTTTTCTTGTTCTATCTCATCTAGAATTTTATAGATGCTTGATTGTGATCTTCAGAACATGAATTCCTGTGAAGCTTGTGTGTGTACGCACCCGCGCGCGCTTCCGAGTGATTTCTCAAATTGATTATAGCCAGCTGGTGTAGGTTGCTCATCCAGTATTTACCATTGCAGGTTTCACTGGCCACCAATGAAACATTGGATGCCTTAAACCATGCTCGAGATTCACTTGAGTTAAAAAACATTACGGTTTCATCTGCAAGCACTTCAAATCCAGGGATACCCCCATCATCCTTGATGGCATTTCTTAAAAAGGTTTTAAGAAGTGAAATCATTAATTTTCTATTATCATGCTCTTTATTTTTATTTTTTCTCGTTTGCATGGATTGTGAGACTTTTGTTGTTTACAGTTTGCTAGATTACTTAGTTGCTTTCACAGTTTACCTTGTGCTTATTTAATTGATGATCCTTGTTGGGCGTGTTCCATATTAGAGGTTGTATGTCTTGCTTGAGATCTTCCAGTCCATGTAATTTATTGGCTTTGGAATAGGAATAGATATACAAGCCTGTTGCACTGGTGTCTTTTTTTGCTCGTGCACTCATTCATGTTTATCATAATGAATGAGCTGCCATGTCATGTTTTAAAAACAACTTGAACACAGAATTTTTCTGACGAAAGATTTTACAACTGATTTAATGGTGTTTCTATCAGTTGCTTACATTGATTATATCCTCATACTCTTCTGCCTCAGTGAATAGAACATGCATTTTCACTAGAAGAACAAAACATGTGCCTGATAGCTTAAATGGAAATAATCTGTCATTGAAGCATTGATTATGTTTTGATTTTCTCTCTGCAGAACCCTTCGACTTCTGGTATGGTATTGGAAGATTTTGATACTTCTTTCTCTGATAAGTTTTACCACAGTCACCTGGATGATATGTGTGAGTTGATTTTACTTTCTTGTTGCCCCTCCCCAAACCTAAGATTTATCCTATATGATATACAATTACATATCTGATTGATATCTAAAAAAAAAAAAAAAAAAATCTGGTGGTTTACTGTTTTATATCTTGAATGCAGCAAATATAAATTCTTCAGCCATAGTGGCAGCTGCATCTCTTGTTGCCCGCACACTTTATATCCTTGCAAGTGATGACAAAAATTTAAGCAGCACAGTTCTTGATGCCATCAATGTCAATGCTTCTCTAGTTGAAGAACTGATGAGTTGCCTATTGGACTGTGAACCAGGATTGTCTTGTGAGTTGGTGAAAAGTTATATAGTTCCAACCAATCAATGCCCAAACCACTATGTTGGAGTTATCCTTGGGGAACCTTCATCAAATCCCTATCTTGGATATGTTGATGATGTTTCCAGGTTTATATGGAATTTTCTAGCCGATAGAACTTCTAGTTCAATGGAGGATGTGAGGTCTGATTGTTCAAAAGAGTGCAGCAGTGGTGTGTGCATTAAGGCTGAAGCAGATGGGAAGGGAGTTTGTGCTATTTCTACAACCAGGTACTTAATGGCTAGAAGCTGCTAGTTCAAAGTAGTAATCAAGAGGAGACATTAAATAAGCATGCTGATAAGCCTAGGTTAAAGATGGCTCTCAGCATTGGATGCTTAGCCTTTTCTCTGCACACATAGGGAGTAATACCATGCTCCAACGGACTCTTTACATAGAAATTTTATTCCATTGCTAGCTCTACAACCATATCCACATACGAAGTATGAACCTACTTACTGCAAAAGGATCAGTAAAGGACTAATAGATTTGCCTATTCTGTTACTGTGCACAAGAGTGGAAGCTGAATATGATGATCTAAATCTTATGGAAAATGAACTATACTCTGCATGGAAATCAATTTAGGTACCATGCAGATTTCTTGTTTCCCCTGCCATCACATGATATGCTGAATTACTACTGCGTGCTTTACTGCCTCCATAGATAGGATAGCAGGATGCATCTATGGAGCTGATGTTTATCATTTTCTTCCGCTCACATCATAGGATAAGAATGACTTGCAATAATGTGGTTCCATATTCAGTATTTAATAATTACAATTGCCTTTTTGATTGCTTGATTCTGAGAGGGGTGATGGTCATTACAGGTATGTACCGGCGTATTCAACACGCTTGAACTATGAATCTGAAACTTGGCATGTGTTGCCTTCAGATTCTTCTGATCCCATGGGAATGGTAGATCCTGTCTGGACGGAGAGCAACTGGGACACCATCAGGCTTCAGGTCTACACTGCTCAGAATGTAGCTTTTGATCGTCTAGTTTTGTTGGCAGGTATTGCCATCACAATCATGGCTTACCTTGCAATCGTGCTTACAAGAGCCTATATAGCAAAGGCCTTGAAGCGGGATTGATCAATAACCCTAGTTTTGGTTGAGTTTAATGAATATACTGCATAGAAATGGTAGGATCAGATCTAAAGACAAATGATTCTATCACAATCAATTACTGAAATCACTAGTTTTGTTTTATTCTGAACATCGGCCTGGATGCTACATTATTATATGAGTTGCTTCTCAAATGGCTGAGTTCTCGTGTCATTATTTGCAAGACCTCTTTCCTTAGTAGTGTATAGTTTTCCAGTTATGTTGAGTTAATCGAGTAGGCTATGCATTTGAATTTTGATTATGTCAAGAGTTAAACTACAACTTCCTGTTGGAAAACACTTTTTTCTCGTTGGAAGTCTTGGGAGAGGACATCAACTGTCGGGATATTTGTCAAATCTACATGGGGATTGGCTTAAAAAAGAGTTTGAATTATTGGTCAATTGTTTTTTTTTTATTAAAATACAACGGCTTTACATGAGTTAATCAGATTTTATCATGTTAATATTTTGCTAGGTTGGTTTAACTAGAAACTTAACTTATCTTGTATTATAATCAAAGTTTTCTAGATTAACTCACTGCATTTTGTGGGGTGCACCTTAGTGTGAGTGTGTGTCCTATGCTGGCGATAATCATATATTATATACAACAAAACTTACTTTATTTTGAACATCATACACTGAATATAACGAAAATGTAAGCAATTTCCATCAAAGTGTAATAACCTAACTGCATACTTTCTTAAATAATAATAATAATAAATCAAACTATTGCTAACACAAAACACTTAAACCTTGATTTCCCAATGGACAGAATCTTGGAAAAGATCAAACGACGTGATGTGTGATTGTTTTCTCTATAAATATGAGGGCGGACGACATGTTATTTACCTCAAGTGAAGCGAAAACAATAATTGGCCCCTATCTAAATGAATCAAGCGCCACAATAACTCTTTTTTTTTTTTTTCTCTTTCAATTAATGCTTCTTTTTATATATTTTTTTTATATATACAAAAATATATTTAGATTAATATTTTTTTTTTTTTGTTTAGGGAGCCTCTTTTGCAAAATGATGGTTTTTTGGTAATGTTTAATTTTTGAAGATGTATTTTGATTCATCTATAATTTATTTATATTACTGGTGAAATATATTTTTTTAAATAGAAATATTTATTCTCAAATAATATTTTTAATAGTTGTAGTCATGCATAATATTTTTATTTTATTTTATTCACTCAATCAAATATGTTTATTTATTTCTATTTAGACAAATTGTATTTTTGTTTTTTCAAAGAATAGGGCAAATGACTCCAACTTGTGTTCTTAGAAAAAAAAAAGGCCCACACATATGGGTCTATATGGGTCTGGACTTGCAATGTGTGAACACTTTCTTTGTGGGTCAGGTGTCAAGTTTGGGTTACCAGACCAACAACACTTGACCTCATTCTTTTCATTTTTTTTTAATTATTTTTTTTATGTATATTTCTTTAATGTTTTTTCATTTTTGTTTTGGTTAATAACCCTTTTAATGATTTTTTTTCATTTTACATAAATAATTATTGATTTATTTGGTTACATACTTGCATACAATTTTTTAATTCATACTTTGATTTTTTTTTTGAAAATAGCTTATATAATAATTATTTTTTGAAAATAAATTTACAACCGGCGGCAACCACAAGTAAAATAAATCTTTGATTTCAGTCACTTGATAAAAACACCAGTTACTGGCCCAGCAACAGCAAATCGGGCCACTCAAAAAGTCCGCCACGTAAACACCCCCTGCATTAACCATTGCCAACACCAAACACAAGCCTCCTCCTCCTGCTCCTCCTCACAATTTCTCTTTCTGAGATCTCAAACCTTGACACCAAAAAATAACACACACACAAAAATGGGGTTAGGCTTGTTAGCTTCAAGGCTCATAAGACCCCAAAAAACCGCTGCCCGAAACCTTCTTCTACGCTCCATCGTAACTAAACCGGAGCTTCAATCGGCCGAACCCGCAACCACCCCACAACCTGATCTTCCTCCACGAACACCACTAGCTGGTGCCAGAGTTCACTTTCCGAACCCGGACGATGCAATCGAAGTGTTTGTTGATGGGTATCCAGTGAAAATCCCGAAAGGGATGACAGTGTTACAAGCTTGTGAAGTTGCTGGTGTTGATATTCCGAGGTTTTGCTATCATAGTCGGCTGTCGATTGCTGGGAACTGTCGTATGTGTCTTGTTGAGGTGGAGAAGAGTCCTAAGCCTGTTGCTTCTTGCGCTATGCCTGCTCTTCCTGGTTAGGGTTTTAAATTATATTTTTTTTAATCTGGGTTTTTGTTTGCATTGTGAATTTGGTGGAAATAAGTGTATTTGTTTCGATTGTGAGTAAAGATTGAAAATTTATGTTTAGGATTTTGCCCTATTGTGATTTGGGTTTTTTTTTAAAAGTAATTAGTTTTCTAATGTACTCTATTGGTTCAAATGAGAAATAATTTATGACTGATTTTGATAGTTTGAGTGGAGTTTGGGGCTTCTGGTTTCTTCTTGTGATTTTGCTGGTTTTGTGTAGAAAATTGGGATGTTGAACCTTTTTTGGGCTCTTGTGTTTTTTGTGATTTGGGTTTTGATTTGTATGGTGAATGTGGTGGAAGCGAGTGTAATTTCTGTGGATTTTGAGTAAAGATTGGATTATTTATGGTTGATCTGGGGTTTTGTTTTAATATTTCATTTTGTAACGTGTCGTTGAGTTTCTTAATTGGTTTCTTTGGGTCGTTGAGTTCTTAATTGATTTATTTGGTTTTAATTTGGTAAAAAAAGGTATATACCTTGTTTGATTATTGATTGATCTGAATCTCTTTTTTATATGGTTAATGGTCTAGATTTTGGCTTTCTGTGATTTGGGTTCGTAGTTCTCTAACTTGCTCTAATGGTAGAAATAAATGGTAATTTATGATTATGACTTGTGTGATTATAATGGCTTTAAGTAGTAATTGGTGTTCATGTGCCTTATTTGGATTTTCAATTTAGTTGTGGGTTCTGTTTACCAACAGAAAATGGGGTTTAGTTTATGATATAATGTGCTATTTTTTAGAAACGGAAATTTTATGGCTCATTCCAATGCTAAAAGTGTGACATTTGGGGGCCTAGATTCTGAAATGCTCTAATTGTTTAATATATTAACATTCTATTCTTTATGGTTTTTGTTATCTTCCCATTCAAGACTCGATGCATTATATGTTTCTAGTCTGATGTTGGTCTTAAAGTTATTGTTTTTCTCATTTGCTTATTTCTCTAGAGGTTCATGAAGGTGTCTATTATTTTGGCTCAATTTAGCTCGATTTGCCTTTTCAAATTTTAGATGATCTCTCTGATTCTTTTCTTGCTCTCTAGTTTTGTGACTCCGAGTAGTTGGTTTTAGCTTCTTGCAGTTTCTTCAGTAGAAAATTTTGATTTGATTTTATTATGATTGATCTGATATTTCTTGTTTTTTTTGACTTGTTTTTGCTCTCAATTTCCATGCTTCTGATTTATTTGCTACTTTAAACAAAAAATCTATATCATCTGTGTATATGATTTATCTTGATTTGATGTTATGTATTGTATTTGCAAATGCATTTTGATTTGCTTTTATAGTCATAAGAAACATTGATTTTATGATGAAAGCACTTCTTATGAACTTGCATGTTTCCTTTGTTTTCCCCTTTTCTTGAATAATTTTTGCTTAGGATCTTAGAAGACTCAGTGTTCTTAATTTGATGATTGAGGTTTGAGATTGCCTAGTTTAAGAATTTGTATCCTCCTTTGTGTTTGTTTTATTTCTTAATTATATTTTATATATCAGATGGTTTATGTTGTAGGAATGAAGATCAAGACAGACACACCTGTGGCAAAGAAAGCACGAGAAGGGGTTATGGAATTTTTGTTGATGAATCACCCATTGGATTGTCCAATATGTGATCAAGGTGGAGAGTGTGATCTTCAGGATCAGTCTATGGCATTTGGATCTGATCGTGGCCGGTTCACTGAAGTGAAGAGATCAGTTGTTGATAAGAATCTTGGCCCTCTGGTTAAGACTGTTATGACTCGATGCATTCAGTGTACAAGGTTTAATTCTGAAACTATTTTGCTATCAATTATATGAACATGATTATTTCAAATTATTAAACATTTGTTTTAGATGAGTAGTACTGAAAATAAGAATATATATAAGCATGTTCTGCATGGAAACAATTTGACTTTAGGACCACGATACATGCACTTCTGTGTAGCCTTTTCATTTAGGACAATTTCCTTTTAGATTTGCTTCTCCATGCTGCATAGAGTGATCAAATCTTATCTGTTAATACTTTTTCTATTTTCCCCCTTTGTTGTTGATATATATATATATATATATATATTCTGCTTTTGATGAATCATGCACCAAGACCTTGCTAGGGTTTCAATCCCTAGGCTTTGACAATCAAGGCTATAAGAGATTGCTTGGCACAAATTTGGTTAGGCTTCACTGTGTTTTCATGCTTAATTTTTTTTTATCTCTAGTTCCATTCTTATACTTAATGGGTAAGTGGAAGCTAGTTTAATCTTTGTGATTGTTCTGACTTGTCCTCAAATACAATTTCTGTTCAATATCCCTCGATATCCTGTAGTGTGTTTTCTTGCTTTTGCCGCCTCTCCCTCTTCTAATATATGCTGGATGTCCCAAATTGATGAAAGGGATAATTTCTAAAATTGTGCAGCCTGCCATGTAAAAACTTCTGTCATTTACTCTCATTTATGATTAACTGATTGGAAGCCAACAATTTTTCTTGTTTTTGCTTTAACCAACTTACTTTGTTTTGGATAATCTTTCATGTACTCATCTTGTTAGTTCATTTTAGCATTTGATAAGTTGTTTGATTAGGCATAGAGATCTGTTGATTTATTTTCACTTTAGTGATGTGATATGATCAAGTTAGGTCGTGTGCTGTGGGGTATTGTGGTAAAAATGTATCTTTGATGTAATTGCATATGATGCAGCATTGGTAATGGTTAGAGTTACAGTTGATTACTGGGTGTAATTTTCCATCAACCTTTTCTTGCTATCTGTTAGCATATATAAATCTTGGTTGTAGTTTTGCGCACCCTGTATTCTGATGCAAACTAATTTATTCTTTTGTTGACCCACAGGTGTGTGAGGTTTGCCACAGAAGTTGCTGGGGTTCAGGATCTTGGCATGTTAGGTCGTGGCAGTGGAGAAGAAATTGGAACTTATGTTGAAAAACTAATGACAAGTGAACTATCTGGAAATGTGATAGATATCTGTCCTGTGGGGAGCCCTTACTTCAAAACCTTTTGCATTTAAAGCTCGAAATTGGGAGTTGAAAGGTACAGAAACCATTGATGTCACTGATGCAGTCGGATCCAACATCCGGATTGATAGCAGAGGTCCGGAGGTCATGCGCATTACTCCGCGGTTAAATGAGGTAGATTCCCTGCACTGTAGTGCGTTATTTTCCTTATTTTTCAGATAGTTTATTGGTTGGTCTAACCAATCAATCAAATTGCTTCCTTCTGAAAGCAGATTTTTCCCATGCTTTGAATGGGGTCAGAATTTTCTGTGAAGAGGAAATAAGGCTATTGTTTCATATTGGACAATTAGGTCTACAGGTGGTTTTGCATTGTATCCATCTGCTGTTGTTAACAAGGGTGTTGTGAGCTTATAAATGTTAAACTATATATAATATACAACAATTTACCAGTAGATCCTTCTGCTGCGAGGGAATAAATATATCAATGGCATAATTGTAGCATTTGACAAGTAGGCTGCAGTGTTTATTTTGGTGTAATGCTGCACAATATAAGTTAATGTTAAGTTATGTTAGACGTGCTGTTTCGGTTCATGAAGGATTATCAGATCCTTTTAACTTGTTTCTTTCAAAAGATTGATCTAGGGTTGTATGGCTTTAATTTCTATCAATTGAATCACTTTGGAGGCAATCAAGGTTGTGTATTTTACTTATTTTAATTAAGGGACAAAAGCACTTCGATATACTCTGCTTTTAATATCCTACTACTGATTATTATAGATTAAAAGGTAATAAATAAATAAATAAAAAAGCAATGCTGTCTGCTTTTCTGTAATGGTTTAAAGTGTCTTTGGTGTACAAGACTGCAAAGGGTGCCTACTCATGATTTTGGACTGGCATATTTCAGGATATAAATGAAGAGTGGATATCAGACAAAACTCGGTTTTGCTATGATGGTTTAAAGAGGCAGAGGCTAAATGATCCAATGATTCGTGGTGCAGATGGGCGCTTTAAGGCTGTGAGCTGGCATGACGTCTTAGCTGTGGTTGCTGAGATTGCCCATCAAGTTAAGCCAGAGGAAATGGTGGGCATTGCTGGTAAACTATCTGATGCTGAATCCATGATGGCTTTGAAAGATTTCTTAAACAAAATGGGATCAAATAATGTGTGGTGTGAAGGAAATGGCCCTAGCCCAAATGCTGATCTACGATCTGGATATATTATGAACACTGGCATTAATGGTCTTGAGAATGCAGATGTTTTCCTCTTGGTTGGAACCCAGGTAATAGCATTGACATCAATCATTTACAGAATTGAATTCTTGGATTACAGACATCTTTTCCACTATAATATCACATGACTTCACAACTACAAACTTGTCTTCTGTGGGTATGATGTCTTGAATTTGTTCTTTGCATCTGTACACTCCCTTTACACTTTTTCATTGCCACCATGACTTTGTAGTAATCTTGTTTACAAGGTGTTTGGATTGATTGGGACTGTTGGTCATGTAATCTCATAATTCATTTAATGAATTGTCAGCCTAGGGTAGAAGCTGCCATGGTAAATGCCAGAATCCGCAAGACAGTTCGAGGAAGTAATGCTAAGGTTGCCTATGTTGGCCCTCCCACTGAATTTCAACTATGATTGTGAGCATCTAGGCACTGGTCCTGAAACTCTAACTGAAATCGCAGAGGGTCGTCACTGCTTTTGCTCGACACTTTCAAATGCCAAAAATCCAGCCATCATCGTTGGTGCTGGACTCTTTGAGAGATCCGACAAGGATGCAATTTTCTCTGCTGTAGAAGCCATAGCAAAAAATGGGAATGTTGTACGACCTGACTGGAATGGTTTCAATGTGTTGCTTCTCAATGCTGCCCAAGCTGCAGCCCTTGACCTTGGACTTGTGCCAGAATCGAGCCAAAGTATCGAGAGTGCCAAGTTTGTGTATCTGATGGGTGCTGATGATGTGGATTTGGAAAAGCTTCCAAATGATGCCTTTGTTGTTTACCAGGGGCACCATGGGGATCGAGGTGTGTATCGTGCCAATGTAGTTCTACCAGCATCAGCATTCAGTGAGAAGGAAGGGACATATGAAAACACAGAAGGGTGTACGCAACAGACTTTGCCTGCAGTTCCAACAGTCGGTGATGCCAGGGATGACTGGAAGATAATTCGTGCTCTTTCTGAGGTAGCAGGGGTGAAGTTGCCCTACGATACAGTCGGGGCCATCCGATCCCGGATTAAAACTGTTGCGCCAAACCTCTTGAGTGTGGAAGAAAGAGAGCCAGCTACCTTCTGGGCTTCATTGAAGCCTGACGCCACTCAGAAGATGAGTTCAACTCCTTTCAAGGCCGCCATAGAGAATTTCTATATGACTGATTCTATTACCAGGGCATCAAAAATAATGGCTCAATGCAGTGCACTGCTGCTAAAGAAGTGACATCTGGATTTTTGATCGTTTTATTAAACTTGCAAATTCACTTTTCTTTGTGCCTCTTCATTCAAACCGTGTAAGGCCTTGTTTGGCAAATGGTCTAGCTTTCTGGAACATCCGAAGGACATCCAATAAGGTTATTTTTACATTCTGTTTGTTTCACTTTAACATGTCCTGCAATGAAATAGCATTACCCTGTAAACGTTCGGTGTGTAAGATGTGAGACTTGGCTGTTTGTGTTGCTTTAGCTCTTAGAACATCTTCGGGTTGGCGGCAGCTTCTGCTCATGTTAACCAATCATATCTAATAAATAGACCCTCGAGAGATCAATTGTTTCTCGACGGTGAACTGGTTTGTAAAAGTGTCAATTGCCTCGCCTCATTCCCTGGTAAACTCATTACAGGTAGATGTTTTTGTTCACTCTAGTTGAAATCCATACAGTTTATTTTCAGCACCAAGTAGCTCTGAATACGGCTTCTTTTGTTCATATAAAAGAAAACATAATTGAAATGAATAGATCTTGAAAGAATTTATTTGTATTGGAGCTGATCTCTGACTTCCAAGGCTCTTTCTCTACCAGTGGAGGTACGACCTCTGTACACCCTAAAGCTTCAAACTATCGCCATGGGTTCACGCCAAAGTTGTCAATTCTATTCCGTTCCTGCCGGAACATTCCGTGCCGTTGAAAAAACCAAGATGAAATGGCGTCGTTTTCATCTCGGTTTTAATTCCGGTTCGTTCCGGAAATTCCGGTCAAATTCCCCGGTTGGAATGTCTCGGTACCGTTCCGGCCCTAAAATCCTCTTTATTTTGATTAACTTATGATTTTTTTTTTCTAATTTTGAGATTATGTTTGTTTGACTTTGTGTTTATATTGTATAATTTAAAATTAATTTATCTTGAATTTTAATTATGCTTGTTAAATTAATATTTTAATTGTTATATATATATATATATTAATTATAAATGAACAGTACAATCCCGAAACGGCACGCCGAAACGCTTTGAAACCGGAACGTTCCGTTCTAATAGAAAAACCGGAACGACAACCGGAACGGTATTGACAACCTTGTTTCACGCAGGTTATTGGCTAGGATTTGTTTCATCAATGCCCTTTGTTTATATATATTTTTTTATATAAAAAGAATTTCATTGTGCAGAGACATAACATTATTTAATAAGTGATTCTAACAAAATATTTAATTGAGGAATCAAAATAATCAAATTCATATAAAAAATAGTTTGAATGCAAAATTTATAATATCCTAATAATTTAAACCAAATTATCAAGATTTCTTTCATACTCAGGAACTAAAACAATCCCCGGTTCTCTTACCAGCCCTGTAATTAATCTAATATTTCTAATTTGACCACCTTATTAAAGGAAACGCTTCATTTTAGTCCCTGAAATCACACTACGTTAGATACAACAACCACCCAACTAGAACCAGAAAGCCCGCCCTTTTTCAATTTCAGTCCTATCCTCTTCCTTCAAATGGTTCACAATACATCACCTCTTCATCAAGGAACTCTCCATTTTCAGGAATCTTTCAAATATGGCCTCCACGACTTCATCATCACTACCTCAGGGATTCAGCTACACCACCATTGATGTCCCTGCCTTTGCTCTTGAGGGCCAAACTCCGTTCGACCCCAGGAAACCCGAGTTCCGCCATAAACTGGTCACCACCACCAATATCAAGACTACGGCCACCATCACTGGGCTCACAGAAGTCACCGTTACTTCCACCTCAGAGGCAGTCATACCTGAGTTCAACCAGGGACTATCTCAGAAGTAAAGCCATGGAAATCTTGGAATCACCAGATACCTTACCTCTTTCTTGTTTTATTGAAGAGCTTAACTTCCCTGAAACCTCCACTGATTTAATGCATGCCCAAAACCTCTTGAATTACCTTGAAAACAATTACCTTGCTTCCTTCTGTTTTTGCCTTATTTCTTTCTATAATACTTGCGGCTCTGAATTTAAAAACTGCAAAGAGTATGCCTTTGATATTCTATGCCTGATTCTTACACAAGATAAGGAAGGACCTTGGAAGGAAACCTCTTTCTTGGATAAAGAAATAAAATCTGCAATTCTTTATTTGTTGAACACAGAGAGTTCCATAAAGATTTTGAATAAGATTCGCCATTTTGTCGCCAAGTTTGCCACTAAAGAAGTAAGACTTGGAAATGACTGGCCTGAGCTTCTTGAGTTTGTGTATGAATCTTTGGATTCTGTTTCTGAAGAAAAAGTGAAGTATGCTGTTTCTTTACTTTATAAGTTGATTCCGCATTGTGCTGTAGAAGATTTGGTTATTAGTCTTGACTCCATTTATGATAGTTTAGTAGATATATTTGATTCTGATGATACGAGTTTAGAGGTACAGGTTGAGGCAGTTCTGACCTCAAATCGTTTTCTATTATACTGGACGAATCGATCGAATCATGATAGATACAGTGTCCTTATGATTGAAATAGTGGAGACCATTTCCACTTTGGTTGAGCATAAATCAGACAAAGATGTACAGGCCATAGTTAAGGAATTGACTGTGCTGGCAAAGGAGAAGCCATGGACTTTGAGTAGCCAATTTGATTATGTAGTTCTATCTGTGATTAGGATCCTGGGTGAAGTCGAACTTCAAGACAAAACAAGAATTATAGCACTAGAATTTGTGATTGCTTTAGCTGAAGAAAGAGTAGAGGGTCAACAGATGTTGCTAGGATCGCAACGCGCAATCCCAAATATTTTTGAAAAGATTTTGCTTCTGCTAGCAAATTTGAAAGATGACTCAGAATGGGAATGGGACAGAGAGTGTTATCCAGAATCTGCCTTCGGTAAGGTGCTTGAATAGAATTGTATCTGTTTTAGGCGGGGAAGTTCTTATGAAGAACTTCCCCCGATTATTTGACATTAATTTTTGTGCTGAAGATTGGCGGAGCCGCCACGCTGCGGTTCTTTCCCTTGCCATTGTTGCAGAGAGATGCTCAAATCTAAAGGTCTCAGAAATATTTCTCCTTTTCCATTCTAATGTTTTGTCACTGGTTCTAGTTCTTGTGGCTTTATTGGACTTCAAAATCATCCCTAAGGTTCTATATAATGCAGGAATCGAAGCACAGTTGGAATCAAATGGCAGGAAGAATTATAAGAAGTGTCAACGAAGACACACACCCTTGTGTTCGTTGGACAGCTTTATATGCAATTAAACAATTTTCCAAGCATTTGAAACCTGAATTTCAAGACCAGTATCATGAGCAAGTTCTTCCTGCATTAACCAAAGCCATGGATGATTTCAATTATCCCCGCGTTCAGGTACTTCGATTCCTGAACTTTAATCCTGACTTAATCTTCTAGAATCAGTATCCTTTTACTATTTTCTTGCCTATAGATTTTATATCCTTGATTCTTCATATTTTAATTATTATATCCTCTCAGGTGCAAGCTTATTCAGCGTTGTATGAATTCACCTCGAACTGCACTTCAAGTATTCTAAATCCTTACCTGAAGGAAATTGTCACCAAATTGCTCAAAGATTTAAGGGTATATTATCTTTAATACAATTCATTCTACTTGTGAATATAGTGTTAAAGAACCATCTCACCTAGGTGAGACCCCAGAATATGATTTATATTATTCTTTAAAACCTCCTTTAAGTGAAAGCCTTTTGGGGTTCAAACTTACACAGACTTACACTGCCTTGTGCTTGATTTTTATCAAATAGAATGGGAGTGATGAGTTTTGAACTTGTGATCGCTGAGTCTAAAAGGCTCTGATACCATATTAAGGAATCAACTCACCTAAAAGCTTAAGTTTTTAGGCGAGGCCCCAAATTATGATTTATATTATTCTCTCACATATACACCCTTGTTTATAATTCATTTTGGCACTAATGCTTGTAATGCAGGGTGAAAAGCACATGATCAAGGGTGAAACTTTGAAAGTATTGTCAGCAATCGCTTATTCATCACAGGTACTTCTTGATAGTCTCTTAATATAAGTTTTCTTTTCCTTACATTTTATTTATCCTTTAATTTTGACACTGTAGGATCAGTTTTCAGAGTATTACGGTGCTGTCATGCCTTACCTTAAGGTTATAATGATGACTGCGAAAACAGAGCTTGATCACAACCTTATTGCCAATTCCGTGGATTGCATCACTATGGCTTGGATGGCTGTAGGAAAGGAGAAGATCAGAGATGATATTGATATGGTAATTGTCAATAACAATTTTTTTAGATGGGTTACATGATCTATAATTGTGAGATCATTGCCTCACTAATGTTTGCCTTCTCATTCAAGGTTGTGAAAATGCTAATCTCTTTACAAAGATCTGAATTAGAGGCAAATGATCCAATGAGATGTCAACTGTTGCAAGTATGTTAATGGTACTTCTTCAATTTCATTTGAAACATGAACACAGTACTTTCATTTATACCAGTTTTTATCTAACACAAATCTATTACCATGTTTCAGGCATGGGCAAGATTGGGGAAATGCTTGGGACAAGAATTCAAACCTTATATGAGTGTCGCCATTCCTCGTTTGCTCAAGTCTGCTAAAACTGGATCATATGTCCTTATACCTGAGAATCCTGACAATGTTGATGAATCAGACGGAAGGTTGGCTTTCAAGTTGAAATTTTTTCTTCATTCCTCTAATGCATATGTTAGCAGTAAATTTATTTTCTTATCCCTGATTTTTTTATACTTGAAGAAATAATGCTACAATGGCATGAGCTATGCTCTGGAATTGAAAAAGCTTTTCATTTAGCTTTATGCTTTCATAAGAAATTATTTTAACAATAAGATGGCAACATTTGGTGTTTCGAGTTATGATCTGATATTATGATTTTTACAGTATCAGGGCCCTGATTCTTGGAGAACGAAAGATTTGGATCCGAACTAAGGTCCTGGAGGAGAAAGTTGCAGCTTGTAAAGGGCTGTATTTACTTGCCGATGAGTTGAAGGAAGGACTTTCTGTATGGATCGAAGAGGTTAGTTATGTAATACTGCATATGATTTTCCTTTCTTCAAACAAAACGTACAATATATTGATCGATTACATGTGTAGGTTGCTCAAACTTTAGTTTCAGGTCTCAACTTTGAACTCAGCGAAGAAATTCGAAGTGTTGCTGCTTCAGGTAATTACACATCAATGTTCCTTGACAAAGAAGGCAGAATTCTACAAGTTAAACTAATGCTCAGGAGAGATTATAGATTTCCTAACAGCCTGCACACTTGGGAGTAAAATTCTCACAACTTCCTCTAAGAAACTCCAATACAGAACACACCATTTGAAGCATCAGAACCTAGATATGTGTAGCTTTCTAGTATTATATGGATTGCATAGTGTTTTGATTAGAATTAATACAGTTTTCCCTTTGAAGTTAAATTTAAAATCTGAGCCTAAACCTTGTGAAGCATCATTTATCTCATCTTAATTTCTCAAAGTAATTTTTTTCTTTACCAGGAATGCTCCTGTATCACTGACAGTAACAATTTAATTTTTTTGTGCTTTGACACTAGCCATGCCAGTGCTATTAAAATCATCTAAAGAAGCAATACAAAATGGGAATCTTGAATTGTTTGATGAATCTCCTTTCGAGAAGTTATGTTCTGATGCGGTACCAGCTTTGGTAAAAGCACTAGGAAAGGTAATTTCTATCTGGAAATGACCTTTTGTTTTAATCAAAGAAATGATTTTTTGTTAAGCTAAGCTACTGTTTAAGAGATTTGTAATTTCTAGCTGCTATTGTTGAGTAGGAAGCCTTGCCCAAAATCGCTGCAATAATTTTGGACTCATTGGAGGAATGCATGAAGGTCGGTATTGCTTTTAATAAATTCGTACTGCGTATAGCTGTCTGTGATCTTACACCAGAAGAATTCAAATCCCTCTATATATCTGTCCAAGGCTACTGATTCTGTCATAGCAAAATGCTTTTTGCGTACTAACGTGCTCTTTTTTTATCTTTCAGATGTCTGGACCTGTTCTAGATGAAGACCAGACAGACTTGTTCTTGAAGAAGATAATGAATGTTTTGAATTCAAGAAGCAAAGTAGGGGACATTGGTGTAATAAAGCAGACTTTACAAGAAGAGGAGCATCAGGAAGAACAGAAAGTTTATGACAAAGTCTGTAGTTTTGTCATCTTTAATTAGATATGCCTTGCCGCTTATTTCAAATTTAATTCTGTCCAGGTTCCTTGAAATGAGTTCTGTTTCTTGCCTTGTGTTCTTTTCTTCATGCAGGCCGTTGATTGTTTGGCCACTTTCATCAGAATACAAAAGCCTCCTTTCTCACCATTCCTCGGCAAGCTTTTGCCTTTCATACGACTTATGTGGGTGAGTTTAACCATTCATTTATGCTGAAATTCTGTGATGCTAAACTGATGACTTTCCTATTCCGAAGTAATTGTTTTCATTTTCCCTTGTTGCTTTGCCTTCAGGAAAAGGATAAAATAGCTAAAGAGCGAAGAACTGGCTTGCGCGTATTTTGTGATGTTGTGAAGCAATTCCCAGAAGAAGCATTTAGGTAGAACACTTAGTTTTCATTGATTCAACTTGTTATTTAAATCTGTTTAATACAATCTGATAAAACAGGCAGTGCAATATTTGTCTTGTGTTTGAGGCATGCAAGGATGAGAACCCCGAAGTTCTAGAGGTTTATCTCTCACTCATGCCTGTAATGTTAGCACGCATTCATGTGGTGCATTTCTGATTCAAAAGACTATCGTTTCAGGTAGCTGTGCAGGCAATTGGGATATTTGCAGAGTTTGGTGGGGCTGCATTCAAGTCTCTTCTTAAAGGTTCCTTGTTATACTGCTTTAAGCTACATGAGTTAGTCCAGTTCAGGTTGTTACTGTAATAAACCACATTACTTTTTTTTTTTATTTGGCAGGGGCTTTTTATGCTTTGAAAGTGGTTATAGACCATCCTAAGGCGTTGCAGAAAGAATATGTAATGGCCCATGATGCTGCTGTTTCTGCTCTGGGAAAAGTTTTGCAGTTCCATCGTGAAAAACTAAATGCGGCACAGGTGAAAAACTAAATGATCAATGGCAAAGGAAGGTTTTATGTTTTACCAAATGCCTGCACATTTCATCTTCTACTCCCTTTTAGTCTTTATGGACTTGAGTCCAAGAAGAAGACTGAACAAGTCAAAGCTAGGAATCAATTTGTTCTTTCTTTCTTTCTCTTTTGTTATACGCTGTTGTGTCACTGATCTTCAACAGGAGAATATGTTGTCAGTAAAACAGTAGCACAAGTAAAGATAGGAATTAATTTGTCTTTTGGAAAGCATATTATGGCCATTCTGTGAAGTTTTCTCTCTCTATTTAACAGTTTTTAAGGACATGGTTAAGACATTTGCCACTGGAAAATAATCTAAATGAGGCCAAAGTTGTGCATCATCAGCTTTGTTCACTAGTTGAAGTGTAAGTTAAGTTTTTCATCACATGTTTGAAGTACAACTAGAAACAGTCAGTTATATTTTCCACTGATGGAGTATTTTCTTGTTTCATTTCAGTTCAGATGTGGACCTTCTTGGCCCCAGAAAGAAAAATCTTCACAAGATTGTTTCTGTTTATGCCGAGGTACAGTCCAATAGTCCATCCTTTGTGTAAATCAGACAATTGCTTAAATTTCTGTGAATTCTACTTGTCATAGAGTATCTCCTTTTTCTTTTTGTTCAGATCCTGTGGGCAGGTAAGAAGTTAGCAACTGAAGAAACTGTAAGCCAAATGATCAAACAATTAAAACTTTGCAGAAGAAGGTCAATCCCCTCTACCTGGAGATCCTTCATGTTATCCATGGAAAACCATTTGCGAAGGAAGTTGGAATCAAAATTATCATCCTAGATTGTTATTTCTAGTCGTCAATGTTGTCTGTCCTATAATGGAAACAGCACACTTGTGCCCTTGAGTTTCCTTTTGATTAGTTTTTTCTCTTTGCTAGAAGAAACGTAATTACAAGACTCAAAGTTTACTCTGCTAGCTACAAAACAATAACATACATATATACACATTATGTTTACAGTGCAATTACGTCTTTGATTTATCTCTCCCTTGATCATTGCTGCTGGAATGAATGCTGAAATCTGTCTTGATAAATGCTGGATTAATGCCGCTGCCTTGATTTCTGCTAGAGAGATTGTAGGAGCAATTGCTGGCAGCTCTGTCTTGATCGATGCTGGAGGGATTGTAGGAATGATTGTTGTTGTCTTCCTTGATTTCTGCTGGAGTAATTTCTGGGATGATCAAACGGTGAATACCATTTACATTTCGGTCTATGGTCAAGGAATCAGATTGATTTGGTTGGCAAATAATAATTCTGTCTCTAAGTACCCATTTTGATAATGTAGTTGAATCCATGTTCACAATCATGGATACAGCTGAACTGCAACAGAAAACCAGGCTTCTTATACTGGAATTTATAGTCATTTTAGCTGAAGAAAGACATCAGGATCGAGAATTCTACTCAATTTTTCATGAAGTTCCTTGGAAAGATGTTGTTTATGATTGAGGTCATAAGAGATAACCCAGAATCTGAAACTACAGAGAGCGATGACAAGAATCAGGACTTGACAAGAGTTTCGGCTTATGGGAAGATGACCTTGGCTAGAATCGCATCTGCCCTAGATGAGGAACATGGTAAATTCTTATGAAGAGCTTCCTTCAATCATCCCTGAGCTAATGCTGTTTATATGTGTTGCGGGCATGGAAACACAATTTGAATGACATGACAGCGTTGTTACAGAATAATATAAATTATATTCTAGGATCTTACCTTATAGCTTAAACTTTTAGGCAAAATTGTTTCTTAACATGGTATCAGAACCTTGTTGACCTAACAGTTATGAGTTCAAATCTCACTACCCTCATTCTATTTGATAAAAATCAAGCACAAGATAGTGTGAACCTGTACAAGTTTCAAGTCCAAAGAGCTTTCACTTGAGGGTGTGTGCTAGAGAATAATATAAATTATATCTTGGAGCCTCATCTAATAGTTTAAGTTTTTAGATAAAATGGTTCCTTAACAAGCGTTACATATAAAAAGATGTCAATGAACAAACATGGGAAGGTAAATAGCAAGGTTATCCAAGCTTATTTTCCAATAACACTAAAGCTAATATGCGCTGACAGCAACATACAAACATGTTTTTCAAACTGAAAGCAACATTCACAGGCTGCTGCATCCAGCGAAGGAAGCATTCACTGCAGATATTGTAATGACAGTAAGAAACTAAGACAGCATATTAATGCAGAAAGAAATCTTGTTTGTTTATATTATTAACTTGTATACAGAGACCAAAAAATCTTAGCAATTTCCCCTGACTGTAATATCAGGAACAAAGGACTCAGGCTCAAATCCTAAATGCACAATCATAATCGACAGCAAAACCTAAATCATCAGTTGATGTATTGTTTTTCACTAACCACTGTCATCGAAGTGCCAATATGACTGAGAAATCAGTAGGCAATCCAAACTATTTTCAGCTGATTTCTTCAATTCCATAGACAATCTAGACACTTTCTCTGGATCACACACTTCAGTCCCAAACAACGACATCCTATCTGTGCAACCTTAACCGGATACAAATCCTATACCCTCTTATCAACCCCCTTCCTTAATTCATTCAAACCAACATCCACCACCTCCTTTTCCCTCTCAATCACCCTAATTCTCTTATAATCTCACCCTTGATCATAAAAACACATATCTCAATGCCTCTTCCCCAGCTTTCCACTTTTGTTGACCCTATCTAGCAAAAGGATTCCTATATAGCCACAAGACTGGAGGAAAAAAATCATAAAGTTCATGATGGCATGTATAGCCAGAGTAAAAAGCAATTTGCATACTATTTAAGGGCATGGTGAGAAGGATAAATAATATATAGAAGCTAAAAAGGAAATAAGGCATTTTCCAAAAAGGCATTAGTTATGAAACACATAGGATATAAATTTATGAGAAGGAATTCATGGATATTGAAAGGTGGAGATATTGTTTGGAACATGGTCAAATTCTCATTAAAACTGATCATAAAAGCCTAAAATATCTTATGGAGCAAAAGATACATGCTCTATTACAGAGAAAAGAAGTAACTAAACTAACGAGACTGAGGTGTGGCATCCAGTATAGAAAAGGCAAGGAAAATATTGTGGTCGATGCCATGTCAAGAAAAGCTGATTTATTTTTGAATTCAAAAGAATTTAATGAGAAACAACAAGGTACTACTTCTAGAGTGATTGTTGTGGTTCCCACCTAGACTAAAGACATCATGGACTCTTGTGCCACTGATCCAAAATGAAAGGATATCATAGTTGAGAAACTAATAGATGTTACTGGTTAGCTTGATTACAGCCTTACTAATGGAATATTAAAATACAAAAACAAAATTGTAATTAGAGATTATAGTGATTTAAGGAACAAGTTAGTAGGTGTTGCTTATGACTCTTATGCTAGTGGACATACAGGGGTACAGAGTTTTCATAAGAGATTGAAGACACTATTCTGTTGCCCTGTAATGAAACAAATGGTTAAAACATTGATAGAAGAACGTGAAGTGTATAAAAGAGCTAAGTTGTAAAGGGTAGCCCACCCTGGTTTGCTGCAGCACCTACCAATACCAGAAGGTATATAGAGGAACATCATCATGGATTTTATTAAAGTTTTACATAAATATGAGGGCAAGGATACAATCATGGTAGTAATTAATAGATTTATCAAGTATGCTCATTTTATTGCACTATCTCATCCTTTCACAGCTAAAGAGGTTGCTCAAATATTCTTGGATTATTTGTATAAGTTTCATGGATTACTAGCTTCAATAGTCATTGACAAGGACAAAATATTTACAAGTGTGTTCTAGAAAGGATTTTTCAAAAAGCTTGTGGTGAAGCTACTCATGAGCTCAATATATCACTCTTAAACAGATGACCAATTTGAGAGGATGGATTAATGTTTTTAAATATACTTAAGGTGTATCGCAATGTAAACACTAAAAGGTGGTTGTTATGGACATTCATAACCCAATAGTGGTATAACACCATCTATCGTCATTTAGCTATTAAAATGTGTCTATTTTAGGTGTTATATAGCTATCAACCTTCCAATAGAGAAATAGTCCTACAAGAAGTATCTCCTATAGCTGTAGTGAAATTATATGTTACAGTTAAGAATGGACATGGATCAGGTTCTTCACAAACAATTAGAGATGGCAAGGCACATAATGAAACAAGTGGCTGACAAAGGAAGGACTAAGAGGGAGTTCAGTATAGGGGATTTTATCTACCTTGAGCTACAGTCATATAGACAATTAAGTGTAGCATTACGAAAGAACCGCAAGCTCAATCCTAGATTTTATGGTCCTTATATAGTAATCTAGAAAATTGGCGCTGTAGCTAATCAATCACAACTTTCAGAAGGAATTTTGAGGCATCTAGTCTTCCATGTGTCATTATTTAAGAAGAAGGTAGGGGACAATGTGGTGATATCATCTACATTACCAACAATGGATGAATATGGCAAGGTGAAGGTGTATCCCATAACAAATTTAGAAAGAAAACTGATGAAGAAAGGTAATGAAGCTGCCACAGTAGGGTTGGTGCAGTGGTCCAACTTGTCTGATGAAGATGCTATATGGGAGGATTTATAAGAGCTTGCTAACAATTTCTAGAATTCTGTCAAGATTCTTGATCCATCTTAGGTCTTGTTCAGATTCTTGAGGACAAGAATGAATTTGGAGGTGAGGGTAATGTCACCAGCTTACAAATAAAGAGGCAGGTTTCTAGCACTATTTCTAGTATAGAGCAAAATTGCAGAATGTGCAATGATTCATGCCCATTTTCCGTAGTAAAAGATGGAGAAGAAGCCAGAAGCCATGCTTGCTGCCCGTTTTGTCTGGAAAAAAAAAAGAAGTACAAGGAAGGAAGAAGGGAGGAGTGTATCTGGATGCACAGTGGATTCACCAATCCTTTTAGTGTTTTGTTATTTCCTTTTGCATTCAGGAAAAGGATACAACTAAAGAGAAGAATGGCCTTGCACATATTTCTAGAAGTTGCAAACATTTAAAGGAAGTAACATTTAAGTGAGAAACTTCTTTTGGTTTATTGAATATGTTACTTGAATGTTTTTATATATATATATATATATATATACAATTTGAACAAAACGGCACTTCAGGAATAGTCTTTCAGACCAGCTTAGACCTTGCAAGGCTGAGAAACCCTGAAGCTCAGGAGATATCTCTGACTCAGGCCTGTCATGATGGCGCACTTCAATAATGTTCCACAGGAAATTGGTATATTTGCAGAATGAAGTGGCCTGGTGAGTCTGTGTTCAAGCCTCTTATTCGAGGTAGCTTTGTTTTTCTGCTTACTGATATATGGATTTAATGCAACAAACACTGGAGTTCTTTTGGCAGAGGCTGTTCCTGGTTCAAAAGTTTGGTGATAGGGTATCCTAAGCCGTTGGACAGAGAATATGTAAAGGCCAATGGTGCTGATGTTTCTGCTCAAGGCAAAATAATGCAGTTCCATCGTGAAAGACTCGATGTGGCGAAGGCTTGTTTACTTATTTCTTCTTTCCAGATTAATGGCAAAAGAAGCCTTTGTGCTTTACCAAATGGGTTTATATTTCTTCGTGAATTTCTTAGACTTTTCTTTTTGGACTGATCTTGTGAGTTCTTGCTCAGTTGGAAGTAAAGAGATTTTGCTAATGATGTTTTGCATGAATCCATTGCGTTTTTTGGAAAGAAATTATCCGATGTCTGTCAACAATTCATGCTCTGAAACAGTACACCACCTAACATTTTCTCAAAAATGCTGGTCAGCGCTCAAGAATTTTCAATTGTGAAGTTGGTTTCTTTATTTAGCAGGTTTCCGAGACGTGGTTAAGCCATTTGCCACGAAAAATAATAGAAATGAGGTTACAGTTTTGCATCATCGGCTAATTCAAACAACAAAGGTTAAAAATAACTTTTTCTTGCTAAGAGAACAAGTTTCCTCCTTTCTGGTATCATTTCAGCATAAATATCGTTAATCCAGCAAAAAACTCTCTAATAACTAAACATATTACAAGCATCACTTGTTGAAAGAACTACTTGAAAGCAAAGACATGCAAAGCACAGCAAAAAGATAATTGATGAAAAGATCATTTCAAGCCAAGCAGAAACATAAACAAAACGTAAGATTCATTCCCCCATGTCTTCTTCCTCACCTTCGGTGTCTTTTATCTCAAGATCAGCAAGCAACTCTTCTAGAGGAATGGAAGGTATATCTTCCCCATCAGTCATAGATGCCATATCAGAAGGCTGGTATTCTTTGTTACGATACAATGATACATTGAACCTCAGCTCCGGGTTCTCTTCCAGATCTCTCAGGAACTGTTCATACTCTGAGTTCATCTTCTCTTGGTCGCCTCTAGCTCTCGTGTCATCAACCTCCATATTGAGGGACTTTAGCTTCCAGGAACGAGGCTTCCCTCGTTTCCTCTGGCGCTTCTCTTCATAGCTTTTCTTTACCAAAATTACTTCAGGAATGACTAGATTTTTGTACTTGTCAAGCTCCATGTCATTACTGTTAGCTGCATGTAAGTCATAACCAAGAGCATAATCACCAGGTTTCAAAATATGCCCCAGGTGCGTTTTTATGTTGAACATGGTATCATTCTTCCCAAAATCTGACATGCGAGCAACAGTGGCATCAGCGAGAGCATATCTAGACCCACCAATACTAACTTCAGGGGAAACAAAGTCGACATCAAATACAATATACTCCACAAGTTGCCTGCTAGTGAGAAGAGACTTAAAGGGTGTTCTCCAGAACTGGTCAGCATCCAAAAAGCAGTGTCTCAGGGTCAAAGGATCTAACAAAGCAATGCTGTTTGTGACTTTCGTGCAGATCACAAGAGGACCTAGATTCCCCAAGCTAATAGCAGCCCTTGGAGGTAAGCAGACTAAATCCTCACGGCAAATTGGAGAAATTTCAACAGAAAAAGTATGTTTGTAATTATAGCTGTTGCTCTTAGTATCATGGGAAACAAGTTGCTTGTCATTGCGACTTCTTACTGGAGCTACTTTACCCACAAACTCAACAAATTTAACACCATGGCTACGATTTGCAAAGAAAAAATCAATACCGTGATCCATTTGCGTTATTCTAATGGCACGCGCAGCAGCATCATGCTTCAAAATCAGCTGCTCCAAGTAAAAGAAAGTTCTTCTATGAGCAACATGTTGCCGGAGTTGGACAGCAGCAACCCACTGATCAGGGTTGGCCTGAACTCTTGTGCAAGCATCACACATTTGGTCCTGCTGAACATACTCAACAACATATGTTTGTTCGAGTATTGCACCATGAAGGACCTCCTTCTGAACTCTTACCCGGAGCTTGATCCTCTTGGAATGTGGTTCAGTCCAAATAAATTCTGCATTTACCAAATTAACTCCTGTAGACTTCAATTTCAACTTCTTCAGACAAAATGCCAACAATTCCCTTGATTCTAATTGAGCCCTAATCCGCGTGCTAGGTGGATCCAGGTAGGTATCACACTCTAGGCAATGTAAAAGAATTACATGCTTCTTTAAACCTTCAGTGATGTCAACTTCAGAGCGCAAACACTTAACGCACATATTAGCAGCATTTGGTTGCATAGAAAGACCACATTTACAACACAAAACACTTCCAATTGTTTGATGAACCATAAACATACCTGCTTCTTCGGCCATATCTGGAAAGAATAACACAGAATAAGAACAAGAACAATAAAGCATTCACAAAGCAAACATACACATAAATCAAGATTTGCTTTTTCTCCCTTATACTAACTTGACAGAGTACAATTCCATTAAAAGACAAAATTTGCAATCAAAATCCAGAGAACAAAACAACATAAATCATTGTAATGCTTATTTATTCTAATATACCAGCTACACACCAAACAACGTCATAAACAGCTAAAACAGCAAGCATTTAAAAACCCCAGGTCACAAAATTAGTTTCTTCAACTTCAGATTCAAAATCTCTACCAATTTCCTAACTTTATCATGCTAACTTAATCATGTCTTGTCGAAATTTCCTTAATAAGCTCATAACAAACTTAACAAAGCACCAGAAATAGACCAATATAGCTGTCTGAAAGGCAAAATCTTAAATAATAGCAAGAAAAAAGAAAAAAAAAAACACAAAACCCAACGCCAGCAAAAAATAACAAACAAGCAAGAAGCCAGTTCATAAACGTCAAAGGAGCAGTCAAATTTGGTAATTCCTCTACCGTTTTCCTAAAATATTCTCGAGAAACAAACAGAAAATAGGCGAGGATAATGAAAACAAGATAAAGTCTTTACCTTTGATTGATTGAAGATCCAAATGAAACGAAGATTTTATTATTTTATTTTTTGTGAAAAGAGTATAAAACCCTTGAGGTCGGCTCTTAAATTCTTAGTAAGGTTTGAAGAAATGATACGATGCTATAAATATATTTGTGAACCGACTTAATTGGGCCTTAGTTAGGGTTGCCTTTTCAACGCCCAAAAAACTGATTCTTTGTGTTCACACTTGAGTACTAACGGCAAAGGCATAATTGAGCCATCGCTATTGGGCAACAGTTCCTTGTTCTATTCTATTACCTAAATACATCCCATGAACAACAGGGAAAAGAAGAAGAATCAGAGTGTAAATAATAGAACTAACCCATTGGAAAACAGAATCATTAAGCAAGCTCAGTGACTTGTCATCAATCCCAAAATTATTTCGCCTTTTATTTTGGTTACCTTTCCAGAGTGAAACAGGGCTCAACATGATAATCATTCAAAAACCTTAAAATTTAAAAAAACTTAAAAATAAGCACTTCCATTTTAAAAAACTCAACATGAACACAACGAAATGCTACTAAATTAACAATTCTGGCGACAAAGTCCATCTGTATTCTGTACAAAGATGGAAGCTTCAACAGTTGTCTAGTTCTTATGGAACTCCTAGGGATTTGTCCTTCTTTTTTAAAAAGTCTTGGGTTGGATCTGTTGAACGAAGAGAAGAGGAAGATAAACAGAACAGAAATTAGAATCAACTTACTTAGAATGAAGAACAACAGGGGATGAGGAAGCTGGATGAAGGGATTGAAATCTGCAAAGTATTGTGTTTAGTGTGAAGGAAGAGGGCGGCTGCAAGGGGGCGGCTACAAAGAAGGCTAGGATTAGGAGATATAAAGTATATATACGTGAATCGGGTTGTCTTTTAATTTAAATTGGTTTGGTTTGGTTTGGTTTGGTTTTTTTAATAAAACCGAAAACGAACTGAACCAAAAGTTTATTTATTTATTCTAATCAGTTTTTTTAATAATTTAATTTTCTCAATTAATATTTTTTTATTTTCTTGATTTAATTAGTTTTTTAATTTTTTTACTCACCCCTGGTTACGATATCATGAACAACGAAACTGTATCCAAAAGTTATATTTATGCTAAATCCTCAAGTATTTTAGATATTTAAACTTAACTTGTGATCAGATTTCTAAATGTTTAAAACATATTTAAAGTATAAAAAGATACGATTTAACTCAAATCCTAACACAAATCTTCTTTTCTTCTTTAATCAATTTATTTGTTAAAAAATAATATAAATCATATATTACGATTTCAACTAATAACTTAACCTTTTAGATGAGATAGTTTTGCGACATATTATCAGAGTCTTGTTAACCAAGCTATCATGAATCTGAATCTCATCTCTCTTATGCAAGTTTCAAGCTAAACAAACTTTTACTTAATGAATTATTCCTGGTACAAAACATATATATATTTTTAATATAAATGAGTACTATAAAAGTTATAAACCTTATAAGAAAAGGACGTCAGAAAGTTTCATTGGTAGTTTGGAAGAGAGTGAATCAAAGTTAACTATATATATATACATAGTTGGTGTAAATGTGATTTTATGAAATTTTAACATTATTGATTTCAGAGTTAGGTTCTGGTTAGGTTCTGAGTAGGATAAGACAATATTTAAACCTAACCTAAAACATGACTTTTTTACTTTTAAATTTTACCTTAATTTATTTAAAACCTGAATTATCCATAAAATTTACTATTTAGATCTTGTAAGTATCCATAAGGTATAATATGGGTGAGATATCATCCCATTGGGTTAAAGCTCAATACAAATGTAGAACTATGAAGTTGTTAGCAGGTCAAATGAGTTTTTCTTGCTAAATTTATTTAATAGGAATTTATTTAGGGCTTGTGACTATCACAATATATTTATAGATGTTTGTCTATTTTTTGGCCTTGATTATTAGATCCTTAGGAGGCCTAAAAACTCATTTCTTGAACTCATATCCCATATTCTTAATCAGTCTCTTATTGATGAAAAATGACATGATATTTGTAGGCTAGTTTAGCAAATATTTTGTGCTTCATAATCTTTTTTAGATGGCATTTGGTTATTGTCCACATAAAAAAGAGACGAAGATGAGAGAGATATAGTGAACAAGATAAAAAAGAAAAAAAAGAAAAAAAAGGAGAAGACACATTTATGCTTAGTAGTGATGTACAAGATGAAGTAATTGTCTCAATATCCTGTTTGGTATGGTGGATAAAATAGAATAAAATATAAAAAAATTTATTTTACTAATAAAATAAAAACTTGACCCAATAAAAAACTCATCAACTTAGGATAAAAAATAAGTTAAGAATTGTTGATTTTTTTTATTTTTATTTTTGTCAAAACAAGGTTGCTTTGATTATTTAAAAAAAACAAATTGGGTTGACCCTCTTGACTAATGACGTAAACTTTACCTCAAGTCAACTCCCAAGAGGAGTTTTAAAACTATAATATTAATTATCATTTTATTCATACTTTAACTTAGATCAACCCATGTTGACCCTTCCAATCCGTGACTTGAGTCTTGCTCTAATCAACCATTAATACTTGAGTTTTGAAACTATAATAATAAAAGCATTTATCCTTACATAGATCCAAATAAGCCCAGTTTGATTTTCATGATTCATGACCTAGGTCTTTTCCTCAGTTAACCATTGAGATGAGTTTTAAAATATGGTAATAACTATTTTTATTTTTATATTGACCCGGGTTGACCCTTATACCATGTGACTTGGACTTTGTTTTGAGTTAACCTACAAATTAAGTTTTAAAACTAAGAGAAAATTCATTTTTATTTTTATAATAACTTGGGTCAACCCAACCCCTAACCTTGACCTTGACTTTGTTTCGACCCTTGTGACAATTTTAGGGGTATTTGGAACAACTTTTTCTTTTGCTTTTAAATGTGTATTTAAAAGTGATGTTGTCTTGAAAATATATTAAATTGATGTTTTTTTTAAATCTTTCTGATGATTCTAATATGCTCATATCAAAAGTAAAAAAAAATCTACAAATATTTTCTTTTAATGCATTTTCAAGTGAAAAGTTATTTTAAAAAGTATCATGCACTATAACTCAAAACACCCTATTTATTACAAATAAGCTTAGTTAGCCATCCATATAACAAACAAAAGCAAATATGAGGTCCAATACAAAGTTTGTAAGATAAAAGAACGAGGATCTCTAGTTCAAACCAAGATGTTCTTGTGCATTTTTATTTTATTTTATGAGAGGTTTATTAGACCTTAAACTATATAATAAGTAGGTGTATGCTTAACATTGTGGTAGTTTTTGTAGTTGTGGTTTAAAAAAATAGCTTGACAAAAGCTATAAATTATAGTATTTTATTAAACAAGGTTTTAAAATAGAGTTTTTAGTGAGATCTATGCAAAAAATATGGTATGTATTGACTAGCCAAATACTTTTATATTTATGGCTAGAGCAAAACGTTGACCATATCATACCACTCTGCATAAACAAATATAGCCTAATTCTTTTACAATAAATAAATATAATTCAAAAGTTATGAACTACTAAGATTAAGAATTACTTTAATAAAAAAAATTGTGGAATATATAATTATTCGCCAGTAGGGTAACCTTTATGTCTTTAATGTATTAATTAGTTCATTTCTTTACTAGTAAAGAACTTAGTTAAGTTGAACCATACATACTTGCAAGTTGCAATCCATGGTCACTTTCATCGATTAAGGGTGTGAATAGTGAAGAGAATAAAGCAAATATGTGTACCACATTGTTCCCTTTGCATAAGTCTTTTGCATTATGTATTGTCTTGCACGTTTTCTTCTCAATTCTTATTTCAATTAGACCTAAACATATGGCATGAGAATTGAAAAGGACCATACATAAACAATACTTCTCATGGATCATCTAATAGCTTTATGACTTAACATAATTTTTTGAAAAAATAAAAATAAGCCCATATTGATTTATGAGATAATATATACACCAATAAAGTAGTAGTATTCATAAAACTATACAATATTTATGTCATGACATGTACAACCCCCGCTATAAATGTTGAGAAAACAATAGGTGTTAAAAGCTTTCATGAATGTTGAGAAAACAATAGGTGTTAAAGCTTTCATGAAGGGTAATGCCAACATCTATTTTAAGGCACTTAGCTAAGCATGAATTGAAATAAAATAGTTAGACACACTTTTGAGATTTTTTTTTTTAGCAAATGAACTCAAATTTAAGATTTTTTTTTTTAATAAAAGACAGAAAGTGAAAACCTACCATTCCATATAACTATTTTTAATTTTTTTTCAGCATAATAACATTTTTTTATGCCAAAATAGCATGTCTGGAAACTTATTTGTGAAAACAATGAAATTAGTTGAGATGTTGTGTAAGACATTTGTAATTTTTAAATTTATGAAAAATAACTTTAGCATTTCAATTTTAAAGTTTCATATGTGACTCATACACTAAATTATTTTTAATGTGAAATGACAAGGTCATTTTTCACAAATTTAAAGGTTATATAAGCATCACATACGCAACCTCCAATGCACTGTTTGATTTTCATAAATAAATTTTAAATTGTACTCCTGTGATTTTTAAAGAATATACTACTTTTTTTAAAAAAAAAAAATCTCATTCAATATATTCTCTAGCAGGGAAGAACCGGTTAGCAAAGAAGTAGTTAGCATTAACAAGACATGCTTGCAAGCACATGATGGCTTACTTTGTCTTCACTATTGTTTAGTTGTCAGCAAGAAAAGAGGGGAAAAAATGAGATAATAAAAAGAAAAAAGCTTCGAGAGAAGGGAAGTGTGGGGAGTACCTTACTTACTCTATTTTAATTTATTACTTTCTACCCCTTTTATACTAACGAGTGAGTGGTTGTAGAATAGTAATTTTTTTCCATCAATCATAAAGCAATCAATTACAAAATCATTTTCTCACCTCTCAAATCAAACAACCTTTTTTGTTTCTGCCAAAAAAGTCCTGTATCCTTCTGCCTCATTTACATTTATTACTTTCTTTTCGAGGACTAGGCCATCTAGGGTTTATCCCCCACCCGTCCACATGATTTTCTTACAAGAATTAATGAGATTTTGACTAAGAAACGAAACATTTTGACTACGATATATTTTGTTTGATTCGTTTGGGTATTCGGGTCAATTTGCGTGTATCTTAATTAATTTTATATACTCTAAAGATAATGATCATATAAATTTACAATGATTATTATATTATATGACTCGAACCTAAAATTATAGAAGAAACAAAATTTTTAATCTCAAACTCTTACCATTAAACCACTAAAATTATTATTAAGTGATTAATGATTTCAAATGAAGTGATCACAGCCAATGTAACAAAAGTTTGTTTCAAATAATGTAAATGAAATTCAGTAAATACTCTTTTGGGAACGCAATTGCATCGCGTGTTCCAAACTTTACCTAACTTTGAAAAACTAACCAAATAATATTAATTAGCTTAACTATTTTAATTTAGATAGAATGATCTCAATCTTATTAAATTCTTTATAAAATTAATAATTATTTCTTAAGGTTCCATGATTTTTTTTCCGAACAAATAAATGCAAGCACATGTCCCTAAAAAATTATTATATACACATCAATTTTTACTTGATTATTGAAAAAGGCACATGTTATGCATTTATAACATAAAAAAGCTAATACAATATATATATATATATATATATAATATCAATTCCTGTTTGCATAAAAATATGTAATGGGGTAGGTCGTGATGTGCATTAAACTATAAGCATCGGCAAATGAGGTGGTTCACACTACTTTTTTTGGGATGATGGTGCTCTTTCACCCTCAATATATTCGTTTGTCAAATGCTTATGAAATATTGGATCCAAGATTTTCCATTTTTGTATGTTAGGAACTTCACTTCTCAGAAAACATATTTTGTGGATCCAGATGAACGAGTAAAACTCTGGCTGTCCCAATCTATTACAAAAAATACACGCTCTGGCTCGAACTCGAGACTTGTTGTGCAAATTGTAAACCCTCTGCCATCACGCCACGTTACTTGGAGACAAGACTCTCCAATTCCCCCACCTCAAAACTGAAAAGTATGCTTCAATATCTCTTTCTTCTCACTCTCTTTAATGAGTAATGAGCTATATATTATTCGAACTTGTCATTGAAGCTATTGTAGTATAGCAAAGAATGGGTGCAAGTAGAGAAGTAACCTAATTCCATAACTTAAACAATTTCTATACGTGTAGGGTATAATTTCATCGTGAGCATTTGGAGAAATTATCCTTGCAAGTTAAGTTAGCTAGATGGGTTTTCTACTCTCTTATTATGAATAATTTAATACGACAGTGTAAGACATTAAATTTAGTTTAGATAGCATTTGGAGAAATTACTCCAAACAATTTGTTGGGAAATACTGTTCTCGTGTTGCACCACTTTTTTAACCATCTAGTAGTTGGTCTAATAGTAAGAGTTTCGGGCTAAAATGTTTGTTCTCTTTGTGATCTTATGTTTAAATTTTATGGTTGCTAATATGATAGTCATTGGAGGGTTACATGGTCGTTAACTTCAGGACCCATGAGATTAGTCGAGATACATGCAAGCTGGTCCGGACATCCACGATAACCAAAAAAAAATTGTTTAAAATATAATTAGAAAAAGACTTAATCTGAAAAGAGAAAGCTAAGATGAAATCACTGAAATATTACAGCATAGAAAAAGGCTGTAGAAGAGATTGTATACCACCAAATTCATTCTGAGAAGAGCATGCATTTAAGTTTTTACCTGGTTGAGTTTATTTTATTGGAGAAACTTAATTGTTTGCTCATTGTGTGCCAGGTAGAGCTAAGTTTGTGGCTTTTGTCAAATTCAAATCATAATTAATCTCGTGGTCCTTACTCTAATCCATCTCGAATATATGAGCATGTGATCCGTTCCTACACTTATACATGAATTGATCAAACACTTGGTGGCATGACGATGATGGTAATCGTTGAACATCACTGATCCCATGACTGTCTGTATATAAATGAAAGATGATGATGGGCGGATTAGGTTTTTTCCTTTTCATCTATCGTAACTTAAATCTTAGGTGTTCTCACATATATATATATATATATATATATATATATATATCAATTACAATATGCACCAATACTAGGTAGTATTCTATTTGTTACCCTATTGATTAATTATTTAGTTTTATTGATGCAATAAATTCAAATAATCTTTTCTCTAAGACTTAGAGAATATAATTAGGATTTTATATGGCTGCTAATATGATGGTCATTGAAGGTCTACATGGTCGTTAACTTTAAGACTCGTGTGATTAGTTGAGGTATCGGGTAAACGGACACTCTAGTTAATGGAAAAAAAACATAAATACCAAGGCAATACCCGTAAAAATTGAGGAAACCATTGGACAAATGTTGTTAAACTTTTTTCTGATATTTGTTTTTCTTCTTAAAATGATGTTTTCCCCTTTTGGTTGGAAGACGACGATGTTGAATCTAAGTAGTAAATGTTCCAATATATATATATTGATGGAATTTCTTTTTTTTTTTTTTTGTGTGTGTGTGGCTGCAAGAGGGGCCAACAATTAAGACTCAAAACATTAAAAACGAACCAACAACACCAACTGTGATCATAAATACTTAGATATCTTTTGAAATAACTCCAATTAATTAGAGTGGAAAAAAAGGATGCTAACAGGCAGTCACTGAAGAAAAATATAAACCATCAAAGGGCATTTGACTTCGATAAAGTCCAGAGCTCCTTTTCACCTGCGTTTTGGAGTTTTGTGCTTTTTACCATAAATGATAGCAGAGATGCCGAGAAGAAAGGAAGGAAAAAACACAGAAGAATTTGGGAATGGGTGTCTGTACGTGCATCACGGCAAAAATAAATAAATAAATTATAATACAAGGAATGGCATGTGAAAACAAATACTAATGTCACGGGTTATGCAGTCATTTCTGCCTTCTTTTCAGTGATTTTTCTGATATATCTTATCCTTTTCTGTCTAAAATGAGAGAGTTTAAATCTTTAAATTCCTCAGATGCTCCCTCGGAAATTGTTAGCAAGATAATCAGCTACTACCATATTAAAAAGATAAAGCCTATAAAAAAAAGGATTTTTTCATTATTTTGTAAATATTGTTTGAAATGGTTTTACACAAAATAATAGCAACGGGGTTTGAGAATTTTTTTTTATATAATATTAGCAACAAGCACGCAAGACATGTTTGGATGACATAGAAAATTATATCCCAACCAAGCTGTTATACCCAAAGAACAATTAATATTTGGATAGTGTATGTACCTAGAAAATCCACTACTAGAAAGTAAACTAATCATATGGAAATATAGTCGGTATTCGGTATTTGGATGTGAGCAATATTGACGTCAAGTTTTCATCGTTTGTGTTTTGTCGGTATTTACTAATAGGTATTTTTGTTGATCTTTTGCAGGTACTATTATTGATGGAATGGTTTCGTCGGTAAATATTGGTAATAAACATCAAGTGGGTTTGATAGTGGAATTATAGTAGAATTCAAAAGTCTATGAAATACGATGACATAATATTTTTTCTTATAGAATTATAGACAAAGTTACTCGATGATTATATTGTGGGATTCAAACCTATGAAGTATGATAACATGATATTTTTACCGACAAAACTACCGACGAAGTTACAAACACATATATTTTGTCGTTAAATTTGTTGGTAATTTTTTTAATTTATTCAATGAAAAATAAATATATTGTGTAACATTACTATTGATGTTATTGCATTGTGTGTGCAACTATGTTAAGTATATACAAGAAAAATCTTGGAGAACGAAATTGTTCATCATTAGAAACATTATGTTTGTTGATATTTTCCAGTATATACAAGAACTGTTCCTCCTTTCCATGCAACTGTTCCTTGGAAATATTACATAATATTTCTCATAGAGTATTTCTATTAGGCACAACAATTGTTCTACTCCTTCTTCATCATACTAGTTCATTTCACACATCACACACAATATTACCGACATAATAATGTGGTGATCCATGTTCTCCTTGTTTTACATCCCACGGTCACGACCAACCTCCTCCTCCTCTAGCGTTGTCTCTATTTTTTTTGATTTATTGTATTTGAATTTTGAAGGTTAAAAATTTAATAATTTATAACAAATATTTGACTTTTAATTTAATTTAATTTAAAATTTATTTAATTTTTTCGATGAAATAATCGTCGGTGTTTCCATTGGTATATTCAATTATGATAGAATCACGAATGGAAAAGAAATTACCGTTAGAAAGTTTCTATCCATGTGGTTATTGGGAAACAAAAAACTGAAGGAAAGTACATGACAATATCAACAAATATTTTTATTGGCAAAATAGTTTGATTCTAGTAGTGATTGAGCCTAATTCTAAAGGGTTTGATGTTACGCAATATTTGAGTGTTAAAAAATAGTTAGTAAAATATATAAACACTAATTAGGGACATTGATGAAGGTTACTAATAATGTAGTTTTGGTTAATACCCTAAATAACTTGTGTATACTTAGTGTGTTTAAATGACCCTTTTGGAAAATCACAAGGATGAAATTGAAACTCAATTTAAGTTATTAACACTCAAACAAAAACTTAAACTATTTAAGACCGTTAAACACTAATTTGTGATATAGATGAATTATATATATACAAAAAATAATATAAAATAAAATCAATATATAATTTTTATTTTTAAATTGGTCTAAAATCAAGTCACGACAATGCAAGTGAGAATCACGTGCCATTAACTTAAACCATGGAAAGAGACACATTAGAAATCATAAAAGCACAAGGCTAAAATGGAGTCCAAGCTATGATTTCAATATATTTTCAAAGCAAATTTAGAAAAATACAAAAAATACTAAATATCATAGAAAATATGTTTTTTTTTGACATGATTTGGCTAATATATAGTCATTTCAATTTTTTTTATCATTTCGCATATTGTTGTTTTTGTATTGAGAGATTTCTCAAAAAAAAATCAAAAGAAGAGAAGGAAAGATTAATCAAATAAAAAAAAATTAGTGATTAAAATATAATCTTCCAAAAATATGACGACTAATGTAGTCTAATAATAATAATAATAATTGCAAAAAAAAAAGAAGGTCAAAAACAGTTGACTAATGACTAGAAAAACCTAAAAGGTTGGGGAATTTTCTAGAAATATCAAGAAGGCAGGGAAGTCTCTAGAAGAGTCTAGGAAATAGAATGGGTGATAATACTATAAATAGCTACACACTAACTAGAAAATAAACAAAATATATAACAAATCTTTGATTCATAACCTCTAAAAATCTGATTTAATTACTATAAAACTAGATATCCATTTATTTTTCCTATTTTATTCCTTTTACACGTCACCCTATACGACATTGAAAATCTTTTTTACTCCCGATATGTGAGAACTTGCTTGATGCTTTCTCATTGATACATTGAACTAAATCATAAAAAAATAAAAAAAAAAAAAAAGGTATAGTTTTGCATGCAAAAGCTAGCTTGATTATATTTTATAATATATTTAGAGGAGGGTGTCAAAGGGCAGAATCAACGGAGACTTTCATTCTCCAATATATTCCTTGAATTCCTTTTTTCGTAGGATTATATAGAATGATAATGTCCAGGTCATATCTATTGAATTTTCCCACACATGTGAGTATTTTGTAATGAATGTCTAGGAGCACGAGGAGAATATTTTATATTTACTTGTATTAATTAATTAGTTAGACCTGATCCAACCCTATTTATGAATTAGATTAGTTAACTCAGATCATTTAATGTAAAGTTATTATAAAAAAAACAAATTATGATTGCTCGATAAGTTCAACAAGTTGACTATTCAAATCGACTAGATCAAACAAGATCAATTTTGAATTGTTTTTTTTTGTAACCCAACTCGAGCAAAAAACCAAGCTTTTTATTTACTTACCGGGTTGATTAGGTTAAGTAATTGAATTCATACATTATGGTCTAAAATTATTAGCTAGCCATTACATATATAGCAAATTGAATTACCAGTATATTTAAATCATATGATTAAATTTGTTGTAAATTCATCTATAATATTTAATTTATGACCTAATGAGTGACCATTCTCTCTTCCTCCTCTATTTATTCTTCCTCCCCCATTTTTCTCTGCAACAAACACCCTCTAATTTTATCATAAATTCAACAACCCAAAACACTCAATTTGTTAGTGTCTTTGTTTCGATTCAAGTATTATTGTTGATTCTCCACTTCAAGTAAGAATAACAACCCATTTTTTTTTGAATTCAATTTTAAAATGTTAATTTTTGTTTAATATTTTTATAGTTACTGTATTTTATTGAGGAGCTTACATATTGTACCGTCTTTTTCATAGAAACTTGTTGTATGAATATATAATTTGTACATGTTAGAGTTTATTTGGGATTTTATAAAATTACATTTCTTTGTAGATCGATGAAATTTAATTTGAATTGTGACTTATGTGTTTTGTTATAAAATAAATAATGGTTTACTTAACAGGTTCATTTTATATTTTTTCGATTTTATTTTCGAGTTAAAATTTTTGGTAAATATATAAAAATTTGAATTCATATAGATAATTAATAATGAATTAGTTGTAACATTAAAATAATTTTAATAAGTTTGAGTTAAACTAGTGTTCTGCTATTTATTTAGTTTTTGTAATTAATTAATCTATATTGTTATTAATATTCTATATAGTTGTTATTTTTATAGATATATTCAACTAAAAACAATTTTTTCTTGCATGCTATGATTCTAGGAAGTGCACTAAGCCCAATGGAGCTTTTTGGGGAAACATAGATGAAAATTGGTGACTATAAAAAAATAGTATTACTCATGAATAACCTATCTGTTTTATCCATTAGTAAATCCATTGGTAAAATTATTGTTGATAGATCCACAACATGCCACAAATCATACTGTCATTGATATATTCTCCATTTATCTTTCTTTCGACTCTCGACACTTTACTTAGTCATTACTTTAAAGTTAAAATATCCACAAAGTACTGTTTTGACGCAACATTTCAAAAATGTTTTTGAAAAAAAAATTATTTTTTATTTTAAATTAAATTATTTTAGTGTTCTTAGATCATTTTCACGTGCTGATATCAAAAATAATATTTAAAAATAAAAATATCATTTTAATATATTTATAAATAAAAAACAACATCAACTACATTTCTAAACAGGCATGAAAACACGAGGCAAGCAAACATCAGGCCCTCCTTGTTTTTTTTCTTTTTTTTTCTTATATACTCACTGTCCCATCCAGCATTATTGAATTGCCCTTTCGTACCCTCTTTAATTTGCCATCTCTTATGCTTTCTATGTGCCCTTTTCTTTAACACATGTGGTTCCCATATGTTTTCGTCGCTCTGTTCTTTCAACATACTCTACAAAATATTTAATGATTTTTTTTTTGTTTTAAGCACAAAATTATAGAGTATGGATCACATATGTTTCTAATCTTACTAGCAACTTTTGTTTTGGGATAGATTTAGAGAAATTTTAAAGGCTTAAATCCACATGTACATGAATGGTGTGCCACCATGAATTTTTCTTGCTGGAAATTACTGTGATAATAAGAAGAAAAAAACCAATATTATATAACTGAATACATCAAACCAATAGAAATATATAGATTCTATTGGAGTGTTTACATTACAATATGCAATGTCAAATTGTTTTCTTTTTTTTTTTTAAATAATGATGTATCTTATAAACTTGCAATATGATTTTGGGATTGGAATATGACACGCTCATGTGTAAATTGCATTATCATCATGGGAAAGATGTAACATAAAAGCACTTGAGGTTTTGACATAGCAGGGGAAGAGACTTGTTTGTTTCTTCTGCTCCTGGGTTCGAGTCTCTCTATGTATATCTATCACTCCCGCGATGTTTTACCTGTCTATTGGGTTTGCAAGGTGTTCGATGAGTCCGGAAATTAATTGTGGCGCATGCAAGCTGATCCAGACACCCCAATTATATAAAAAAAGTTATAACATAAAGATCCTAATCCTCTTAGCATTTTCGTTGATAGTCTCCAAAAGAGGGGAGGATTGTCAATCAAAGAGCCCACCTTACACCCACATTTGGAAGCAAAAACTGTTGCATTTCTGGAAATGATTCTTCCTTTTGCATCGAATAGTATCTACAAAAGCAACTTTTAAAAAAAAAAAATTGAAATATTAAGCCCACTCTGCCTTTGCATGGCCATATAGTTGGACAGTGCATATATATGACAGCTTTTGTTTCTCTCTCTTGTAATCATATATGATTTAAATATCATGTCTGTTCATAAATCCACTAATTCCTTTACGTCAAATTCTAATAATCAACCAGCAATTTTTACAATTTTTTGCATGTATTATTATGGATGATTTAGGTTCATTGGCTATCTACTAGCTAGTACATTCTTTGATGCTGTATCTCATGCGTTGTAAGCAACTTGTCACTTGTGCTCTTATGAACTTGTGCTCTTGGCTAGCTTGGACAAATAAAGTTTTGGCATCCATGGAGTGCTATGTGGTGATCTTCCCAAATCTTGGAGACCTAGCTTTTCTGCCCCGTCAAGGAGGGAAATATGTCAAGGAGAGAAATCTATCAAGAAATCATCTCATCTAAACATTTAAGTTATTAGATAAGTTACGAATATAATTTATATTATTTTCTAACATACCTCCTCAAGTAAAAAGCTTTTTGAGCTTCAAACTTGCATACATACTTCACACTATTTTTTATTTGATTTTTATCAAATAAAATAAAGGTTAGTGAGATTCAAACTCATGACTAGCTGGAGTCAATAAAGACTCTAATTACATGTCAATGAATCATCTCACCTAAAAACTTAAATTATTAGGTGAGATATCCAAAAATATAATTTATATTATTTTATAACAAAATCAGCTAGCTTTTTCCCAAACTTTTAACATGAAATTAGACTAAACCTTGCTAACGTAAAGATTTTTATGTGGTGAATGATTTGAATTTGAACTATCTACCTCCCCAAATGAAATCATGCTGTCCCGAAAGAGATAAGAGTTATGAACAGAAACCAAATGAATGATGTTGTCCCGAAAAGAGATGAATGGTGTTCGACGACAAATGTCACTCTCAAATCTAGAATGAGAGGAAAACCCTTTTTTTTTTCTTTCTTTGAACCTTCATGTGAATATTTAAAGATGCATACTTGTTTCTAGGAGTGGGTGTATTATTGATGGTAGATTATTAAATTAGTATTTGGCTACAAAAAAAACACAATGACAACACAGAAGATGTCTCTTTGTATTCTAGATAATTACTATGGTGGAAACAATTTACAAAATACAAGTACTCTCTAAGATTCTCAAGCTACATAGCTATCTCCTTTAATAAAGTACTACTCGTTAGTATGAGCTTTCATAGAAGTAAAGTCTCATCACTTGTGAAAGCTAATGCTATTCTTAGCCAGAGAGTATAGGTAGACGAAGGAGAAGGAAAAGGTATTGAAAAAATGAAAGAGCATTTAATACTCAATGCTTTTTAATTTTTAATTTTTATTTTTATTTCAAAACAAGGATGGATACATGTGATCTCCTTTCACATATTTAGGGTTACAAAAAAAAAGTGATCCTTTCCCTCATCCTTCTTTTAATTCGATCTTCCCCGTCCTTTAATATTTCTTGTTGGGTCACAAATAAATCATTAATGTGAGCATTGGGGCTAGAAAGCCATTATATGCTTCGAATTTTCTTATGCTAATTTACATACATAGTTTTGGAAATCGTGCCCTTTCTCATTTTTTATTTTCTTGAGTTGTCAACTCTTTTGATATAAAATTTTAGGGATTAGATAGTAGCATTACATGGCATCGAGCCTAGTAAGTTGAAATCGAAAACTTGCCTCTTTTATGTAACTCCAAACCTAATTTATATAGGGTTCTTGCATTAAAAAAATAATAAAAGAAGAAGATTATTTTATCCCTGCAAGTTGAGGAGCACAACTCCATTAAGGTTTACATGAAATTAAGGTTTTGCATGTGACCTTTGGTTGGACCAACCCCATTAAGTTTTCGAGAACTTTAAAATTCAAGGTTTTGTGTTTAAATTTATGGGAGCAACATGCTAGGGTTTTGATCTAGATTAAAACAAAACAGCAAAGCAAATGTATCTGATTAAAATTTGCCATAATCTAGATTAAAATGAAACTACAAAGCAATGTGTCTAACTAAAACTAGTCATGCCAAGCCAAATCCATTAAAACTTGCGTAGTTGGATTAACTATTCTTACACACACTAATAATCTCGTCATTTAAATAACATTTATAAGAAGTTTTTATCCCATGCTTTTGCTTGTTTAAGGGTGTTTAATATTGAGTTTTAATTTATTTATTTATTTTTATCAAAAATTGATTATTATTTTTTTTATAGTATTTTTGGATTGTTTTGATGTTCTATTAATATCAAAAATATATTTTTTAAAAATATCTATTTAATATATATTAATGTAAAAAACACTTTGAGAAATAACATTTACTACACTTCTAAATAGACACTTGATACAATTTTAGTCTCTTTATATTTCATGTCATACGTAAGATTTTAGTTTCTTTGACGAGTAATGAGTTGGTTAAGACTTTGATTTTATTTTTAGGAAAATACCAATCTAAAATGATCAATATGAGAGTACCACTACATATAGTTTAATTTCTTGAGGATTTATTTTACTCTCTAGAGTGTCTTAGGGATGGGTGTTCATCGAATAGAGTATAATGACACCCAATCTGATTATAACCTTGTGGAGATCTTCCATTTAAACCCTTACAAAAGTCATATTTTCCTCAGTGATCGACTTCTGCCTAATACACACACATATATATACATATACACAAATATACACAAATATATACATATTATGGGGAGTAAATTCTTAGAATTTAGATAGTACAACGCGAACCTAAAGAAACTTAATGAACGTAGGCCTAATTTCGACCAATAACTGAGAGTGTCAGTTGATGTCACATTCTCATGAATTGAAGTTTAATTGAAAATTCCTATTCTCACTATAAATATTTTTTTCCCCTTTAAATAAAATTTTATTTAGCTAATTTTAGTCCATCATCAACAAGCAAGATATCTTGCATATAGATAGATAGATAGATAGATAGATAGATAGACACACACACAGCTGGGTGGCATCATCCGAATGAATAGTGTCGACTATATTGCAAAATAATATACAACAAGGAAATCAAACTCAATAAATATAATTGCAAATCCCCAAGAAACATATGATCCAGCCCAGACAGATCACCCTTAAATAATTAAGGTTGAAAAAATTAGTGTAAAGATCATCTCTGACCTAAACAACAAGAAGCATTGAGCTTTTACATCTATCACTGGATCATAACATATATATATATATATATATCAAAATTAGAATTTTGGACATTTTTAGTGAAGAAGCTAATAAATATAATTAAATGTCATATTTCTAAAAAAAAATGGCGATAAAGCTTGAGCCCGAAGCATCTCATTCAATAAATAAAGTTGCCTAAATATATAGTACTCGTGTTCTCTTTAATGTTTTTCCTCTTCAGGTGTGCATATACAAGTCAAGGGTAACGGGCACTATTACGGAGTCTGACAGTCAAAATTCTATCTAGATTATTACCGTCTCTATGTCGCCGGAACGTGTTTCACAGGAAAACATTTTCCTGGCCTTTTCATATTTGATAGAGAAAATAATACATTATGATATATTAAAAATATTATATAGTTTTTATCATACAATTCATATGATTTTAAATATGTAATTACTGTTTAATATAATATGTTATGTATTATAATGTATTTTCTAACAGTTCTATCTAAAACTGTTTGATAATAGTAAAAATCTGATAACTTAAAATATATTATTCTTCATGTTACTTTTTAACATCAAGAAATAATTTTCTATGATGGGGAGACCCCATTTGTATAATAAATTAGATGCCGATTGTTAAATGTGTGAGCCCCATTTGTATTAAAACATCACAGCAACATCCAGCTTGATGGGGAGGTCAGGGATATGACCTATTACTATTCATCATATACCATTACTTGTTTTATCAAAATTATCCTGCAATTAATAATCCAGTGACACATTGGTAAAACTCTTGGAATAAGTGATTTGCTCTCCTTGTTGTCTTATGTTCGAGTCCTGTAGTCTCAGGTTCCAACTATATGTTTGCTAATATAATAATCACTTGAGATTTACATAGTCGTTAATTTAGAGCCTATGAGATTAGTCAAGATGTGTGCAAACTAGTACGGACATCCACGTTAATAAGAAAATATTATTCTGTAATTATTGTTTTTGGTTGTCGGGATAGAATATTAAAAAATAATTAAACACAACATAATATATATATATGTTCTAGTTACGAAATTTGTACATGCAACTAAAATCTTTTTTTTAAAAAAAATAATAAATATTATTATAGTACTCTTGTATTTAAATTTAACTCGTGTTAAGTGATACCTTTATTATAGAGAGGGAGAGAGGGAATGCAAAAGGGGGACCCAAGCTATATATATATATATATGAACAAATTATGACAAATCCCTATGTAAATTATATTTTTTTATGTGTGATTTATAAGAAACTGTTGTGCTGTCAAACTTTGGGTCTAAACAGTATATGAAGTTCCCTCGTTGTCCATTTCTAGCCATGCCATGAAGACTGATATGGGATTTAATTCAAATTTTTGAATCACAATAGTACATTATATTTAAGGGTTTGTATGAAGATATATGGCCCATTACCTTCCACATTTCTTTTATTTTCCTTTTTTTTACTGATAATTAGGTTAATAATAATGATGAAGACAAAGAGGATATATCATCTTTTTTAATTCATTTTATTTTGAAAGAACATGAATTCACTAAAGAAATATTACAAAAATATATTATTTTATATTTTTGTATTTATCCCTTTAACCAAACATGTTCTTGTCTCTTTTTATTTATTATTTTTTATCTTCAAAACACTAATGAAACACAATCTTATTTTTTGCAGGGAAAAAATAAGATTCGTTATGAGTTTTAGTCATTTTCTATTTAAATGCATGTTATTTTAGTCCCTTATTAATCTTATTTGTCCTATGTGTCATCCCTTTAGGCTCTTGTTCTCTATTTTTATAATTATTTTTTCCTTCCATTAATGAACACATAAAACCGAATTGCCATGTCTTTTTCTTAATATGGTTACATCATGACACTTGTGGCATTGGACATCGATGCGAACTGTAAGTAAAAAAAATAAAAAGTAAGAGGTTGATTGCATCATAAACGAGATAGTTTTATGATAATTAAGGACTCTAAATAGTTTTTGAGAGGTTCTAGATAAGAGGTTAAGTATATAATAGAGGAGATAATCATAACTTTTTTTTTTGAAAAGATTATGTCATTAAAGGATGAAATAATAGGGGAACAAAGATGAACATGGCTAAAAAGTATAAAGTAAATAAATAAGAGCTATAATTTCTTGAAAGACAAACCCTTCAAGTTAATTCAAAGGAATACAGTGATATGTCCATAGTACGTAGGTGTTCTTGTGGTGCTAGCCAAAGGATGAAAGATTTTTTTGAGAGTCCCCCTTTGTTCTAAAAAAGGTGGTAGATGGTGCTCATTGGTTCAGATTCTTGAATGTGATTCCATGTAAGGGTAACCGTGAAAATCCTTGAGGATGACCCTTCCATACATGGTGGTCATCTAGGAGGGGATGAGGGATGGAGTTGATGGACTGTTAGATGACTTGTAGGCAAGGATTCCCTTTAGGAAAGTGTCATTGGTCCTCTATGATAATGTTAGAGAACTTGCATGCAAAGGGAGGCCAATTAAAGACAAAATTCTATATAGGAGAATTTAATGATCCTCTTGCCATCTTGTAGCCAGTAATTAAACCATAAATAAGTTGAAGCTTCATTGCTAATGGAGGTTGTGACTAGAATTTGCATCAGTCTCAAGCTTAAATAATCTTTCTCTATGCCCACAAGGGGATCTAAGTGCCAAAAACATCTCTCACGAAGAAGTACAATGTGAATCTAAACAACTCAAATAAAATAATTTTGAGTCAGGATTTGCTAAATATGTTTCATTGTGATTGTTAACAAGAAATCATCTCACCTAAAAGTTTAAGCTGTTAGGTGAGGCTCGGAATATGATTTATATTATTTTCTAGCACACACCCTCAAGTGAAAGCCCTTTGAGTTTGAAACTTGCACATAGGTCCACACTAACTTATGCTTAATTTTTGTCAAATATAATGAGGGTGATGAGATTCGAACTCGTAACCGTTGGATCAACAAGGCTTTAATGTCATGACAAGGAATCATCTCACCTAAAAGCTTAGCTTTTAGATTAGATGGTTTCTTGACATCTGTCTTTGTTTTATGTTTTAATCCTCTTGATGTAAAGTTTTTCTTCCTCTAATTGCTTCCTCTAATTGGCAACAAACCAAAGACCAAGACATTGACTTTAATGGGTGAGAGTAAATTCTTTCCATAAGAAAGCAATAAGGATGCTCTCTGTTTTCTGAATGTTAGAGCAAAAGAGGACGGACTTAGCTGCCTAATAGAGTTGGATTGAGAATAGAACCAATTTGATGAGTTGGAACCTGTCTTTATAAGTTAGAGACGTAAATGTCCAGAGTTTGATTCGTGAGGTGATATGGTTCACTAAAAGAAAAAAAAGGTTTATGCAAGTAAGCCTAAAGGTAATAAAAGACACTTTAAGGTGATTAAGTAGTAGCTGTGTGTGTTCAAATCTGAATTGATGCTTTATTGCTTCTTTGGTGTCTAAGTTTGCTCTTTTGAGGTAAAAAGAGTTTTAAACATGATGAATTGTAAGTCTTAACATGTTAATAAACCTGTCTAACCTGGTTGTATTGATTCATCAGAGAAGTGTACAGTGAGTGAAGAACTGTCTAACTACAACGGTGGAGTTTACCCATATGATGCTCTAACTTTTTTTTTATGAAAAGTCTAATATACACGTTAAGATTATGGGGTTTATCGTTTGAAATGGAAAAAAAATTAACTTGATTTCTTCATCATCAATAGGAAAAACTAAAGAAACACTTGAGTCCTCTGAGATGTTATTAAGGAAAAACTATCCCAAATGACTTAGTGATTAGGTAAGAGGGAGAGCCAGTAGAAAGTTGCTTGTAGTAACAAACTGTCAATAGCCTTAGTTTGTGAGGATTGTGAATATGGTTCTCTGTTTTATCTTTTAGGTTGTGCATTTTACTCCTTACTGTCTATATAGCAAGGATATATAAAAGAACTTTGTATTCTTGTCCTCTAGTTGAAGTCATTGAATCTTGGAATGTTGTTTCCACTTCTAGTCCATTTTCATAGTGATAGGGGTATGAGATAGTGGACTATTGATCTAATCTTAGCTATTAGGAATGGATATAGTTTTATTTGTCACTATTAGAATATGAAGTTGTTTAATATTGGGGTTCATGTCGTAAAGCTAAAGCCAAATTTGGTTTAAATAAAAAAAAACATAATTTCTTGTGTATAAATGAATTAAGAGTATATTGTTTTCTTACAAATATGCTTCACATATTGTTAGATTGATGAATTTAGAGAAATGCATATTGTATGAAATTAAAAGTCATGATTACCATTTATTCAAATACCATTCCAATTAATTTTTCTATAAACTACACACCTTGGGCATGAGCTAACTCCAATGAAATTATATATGGAAACATATATATGAAGGAATGATAGATAAAGAATGGTAAAATGGTTCATGGATAATTTGTCGAGAAGTTTATTTTAAGTGAACTTTGAAATTTTTTGTATATTTTTTGGATCAATGTTTTTATTCAACAACTTGATCATTCTAATCATTTAAAAAAACATGATTCATTTATTGTTTTTTTTAATTTTTTAAATCTAATTAAAATAAAATTAGTGTATTCAAACTTTTTAGTACTATAACCTGTATATTTGTTTGAAATATATTTGTTATAATTAAGCATTTTTTGTGAAGAAAAAAAATCCGCCTACGAATAATTGCAGGCACCAATACTAATATGGGGCCAAACTATCGGGCCAATTGACAAGGGTACCTAGCAATCTCCTTCAATTTTATTCATCAAGAGTGTTTGTTACTTTATCGAGGAAATTTGATGTTTCTTGACAACTATTAAGAGGGAAACCAACTTTGCATACCATTTTTATAGGCTTAATTTAGTCAACATTTTTCTTAATTATAGATAATTTTGACCAAAAATTGAAACATAGGGGCTGAATTGACTTTTTTTTTTATATCTAAAAAAACTAGGCATAATTGGGATTATCTCTTTGTAATTGAAATCATGCACTATCTATATTTAAAAAAAAACATAATGTGCAACATTAGTTTTTCCTATTGGCATATATGTTTTGTTGGAAGTTAGCAATTGTGTTTTGTTTTAAACTTATAGCGGTCCGGATTAAAGAAAAAAAGTTAATCTTTTTTTTATTTGAATCCTCATGAAATAAGGATATTTTTAAAATAAATTTTAAATATTGAACTAAGTTATTTTACAACGAGTCTTAAGAAAATCATTCTAAATAAGATATTTTTTAATTAACACGGATGTCCGGGCAACTTGCACGCACTTCGACTAATCCCACGGGCCTTGAAGTTAACAACCATATAAGCTTCTATTAATCATCATATTAGCAACCACAAGGTTTGAACCTGAGACCACAGGAGGAGCGAACCTCTTAGTCCCAAGCTTTTAAATACTGATTGTAACCTTGGGGCTTATAACTCTTAAAAAATCATAGTTGTAGTTAATTGTTGTTGAAATCAGCAAGCTCGTAATTAATAAACAAATTAGTGATTTATGAAACCATCGATGTAAAATGTGTGGGAGTTTGAAACATATATTGTTATTATGTTTACTAATCTTGCTTTCATATAAATTTGTGTAGACTTAATCAATATAGTAAGTGGTTTAATGCAATCTTGGGTCAAAATTCGAAGAAAATTACAAAAAACAATACCCCGTAAATTCATCCTTCAAAGTTCAAATTAGATTGATTTTGTTTTATTATAAACTTTCTAATAAGAATTAGAAAAGGTATGAAATTTGACTGATAATCCAAGTAATGGTCACTAAATAGACAGATTAACTTAGACCAAACATTTTGTTTTATAATACTTTAAAAAATTAAATAAGTTTGATACACTCAAATTTTACTTGATGTTTTAAAAATCAAACCCGAATCATGTCACATGTCAACTTATAGCCCAAGCATATATACAGCTTATTGAAAATATAATAGATGTTATTGAAAATATAATAGATACTGCTTTTTAAAATACATTTTTACTTGAAAATATATTTAAATAATATTTATTTAATTTAACATATCAAAACATAAAAAATATTAATTTAATTGTTTTTTTTTTAATCAATAAATTTGAAAAGGATAATTCAACTGGAATGCCAATCAATGGCTTAACTAATAGGAATGAGGATTAGTACGGCAACAAATGTGGAAGCAGGTGGTAATTAATTGTGCCGGAAAGGAATGGCTTACTGCAAATGAATAAATAGGTGACAGTTTCTATAAAATCACAATACAAAATATATAATTCCTACAAGATAATAATAATAATAAAAAAGCATTTATTTATCATTACTCTATTTTGCATTTAATGCACCATCCAAACACCGCCTATGAATTAGTGTTTTGTCCTTGTTAACATTGGAGAAAGTGGCAAGCAGTGAAATTAACTACATTAGAAAATCGACACCTAATTAAGAAGGGGCTGCCTCCCAAGACCAAGTTAATTTGCTTTTATAAATTAAAAAAAAAAATCAATCAGGGTTAGTGCTTCCCAATACTCTGCTACAATGGAGTTCTTAACAATCCCATAATAGTAGATTATGCTTCTGATTTGGCCTAGGGTTTTGTAAAACCCTAGCAGATATCGATGTTGTCGATGATCAGCTAGCTAGAGGATGGCAGATTTGTAATATATCGTGTAAGTGCTTAGGGTTCATGTTCGTGGATGACTTCATAACAAAAACCTAAGCACGATCGTGCCTGGAGATCAGGTTGCTGAAAGATTATTGTTCGAAGAGGAATATTTGGGAGAATGAAAGAGAATAATTAGAAGGTAATGTAGAATTAGGGTTTACGATGTATCCACATCAAAGCAAACAAACAACCCTTTATGTGGGTCTCTTATACATATATAAAAAGTCAATGGGTCTACCTAGTTAAATAAAAAATACATATATTATTATTATTCTTATTATTATTCTTATTATTATTATATGTGTGTGTGTGTGTGTAATCTGGTCTGCTAATGATTTCATTACCTTCTCATAATGTGAAGGAAAAAGTAATTATACATGCACTATATAATATTTATTTACACGTTAATCAAAATTAAATTAAATCTTCAAATAATTTTAATGTTTTTAAAGGAAATAAAAATATTGCATAATTACCAGCCAAATAAACCCATTTAAGCATAGAAATGGCATCCTGAAATAATATTTTTTACCCTTGCAAAAAGAAAAAGCTCTTGGAATTAATAAATTAAATATGTTGCGAAGAGTGTGGGGGAGGAGGAATCCCACAAGGAAGAGTCTTTCTCTTTCTAACATCTGTTACCCCGTTCTCTACGGGGAAGTAAAATCAAAGTGGTGTAGAAAAATATATAGTTTATTTTATATATTTACTTACGAGTGATCGACAAGTTTTCACTAGATAGAGAAAGACCTTGTGTTCTTCATCTCTCATCTAGTGTCATTTTCCAAGATATACTCTCGAGGTGTGCAAACGAAAACCCATTTCCTTTTCTTGCAATCCACTTTCAAGTTTTGAATTTTCTTTTTTCAATATATTTATTTAATTGTTTTCATCTTCCTCCTCCTCCTCCTTCTTTGCCTAACAACACCCACCATCTCTTGTTCTTCATCTCTCTCTCTCTCTCTCTCTCTCTCTCTCGAGTATGTTTGTTTGTTGATGAAGATTTAAAGACACTTTCTCTTTCTTTCTTCAAGTCCTTAAAGTAGTAGAAATCTATGGCGTGTTCTTTCCAAGCTTTTTATTATGTTGTGTCAAAGCTAGTCATATCTCTATCTCTCAAGCTAGCTCTTTAAAGTAGTAGAAATCTACGGTGTGTTCTTCTACCTGAACTTTTTTTTGCTTTGCTTGCAAGCTAGATAGCTTGCACTAGAAAGAGAAAAGGCCACTAGATTGTAAAGAAAATGCCCTTGGAAGGGGTTTTCATCGAACCCTCTTCAAACCCAGTTCCTGATCTTTCCCTACACATTTGTCCTCCAAATATTTCATCTCCTCCTTCACTATGTAGCAAGAACAATAATTACATCAGCAATAAAGTGGAAGAAAGCTTCAATCTTTTGGCCAGACAAGACGCCACTCGCAAGCCCAACTCAGCTAGCTCCATCAGAAGTACTAGTGATTCTCGAGCTTATATAGAGCTTTCTCTAGCACATCCAACAGCTGATCTTGATGAAGAAAGTAGAAGAATCAGAAGAAATCTATCGAGTTCGAGAGCTGGAGAGTTACCTCAGCTCAACCCTTATCGTCAACAAAGTCATAATCTTCACCAGCAGCAGTATCTTCACCATTCTAATAGTACCACTCATCACTTGAATCGTATAGATCATGGGGTTTCTCTGCTTGAAGTATCAGATGGTTTGAGACCAATTAAAGGGATTCCAGTTTATCACAACCGCTCATTTCCTTTTACGCCATTAGAGCATTCATCAAGAGAGAACAAGGATCCCAAGATGTGCTACCACCAAATGCCCTACCCTTCTTCCTCTTTTTGCTCACCTTCTGTAAATCATCACTCTTCTTCTTCCACTTCTTCACCTTATAGTATTGGAGGAGCAGGGTTAGATCACATGTCCATGTTAAATTCATCAGGACCTAATCAAGCTTTGCCAGGTCCTTACAATAGATTAGCACCCACAACAAGATTCAATGGGCTATCAACGGATGCTTTCAAATCCCACCCATGGCAGCACCACCACCACCATAATCAATATGGAGGTGGATCTACTGAGGGTTCTCCTCATGGGTTGATTAGATCAAGATTCCTGCCAAAGTTTCCAACAAAGAGAAGCATGAGAGCCCCGAGAATGAGATGGACTAGCACACTTCATGCTAGATTTGTTCATGCTGTTGAGCTTCTTGGAGGCCATGAAAGTAAAGAACCTTAAAGTTTTCTTCTGCTACCACTGTTTTGGGATTTTATTTAATTTTTGTAATTGGAGTTCTTATTTTTTGGTTTTTTTTTTCTTGGATTGGCTTCTTGTTCATAGGAGCTACTCCAAAGTCAGTTCTTGAACTCATGGATGTCAAAGATCTCACGTTAGCTCATGTCAAGAGCCATTTACAGGTAATTATCCCTCTCCCCCTCTATCTATCTAGAATATTGTGAGGAGGATAGAGGAGAGGAAGGTGTGTATCCCACAGGCACAGTAGCCAAAGGAGGCAGTGAATGGGCGAATTAAAGAAAACTAGAGAAAGGAAATGAGCCTGAAACTTCTGAAAGGTCTCGGACAGACAAGTTTCTGCTTTCAAAGAAAAAAGTGTGTGTGAGAGAGGGAGAGAGAGAGAGAACAGACAAAAGTAGTAATCATTTCGCAATAATACAAATACTCATTACTATACAACCTTATCAAACATCGACCTCGTGATTAATGAATCAATCCAAGACAAGCACAGAAGCCCACATAGAGAGAAGAAAAATGGAAGCTAGCTAGAGATTGATTTCCAAAATAAAAAAATTGATAAAAGGGTAGTGTTTCATCTCTAGATTTAATTATTCATTTTGTTTAATTTTCTCTTACTAGCTCATGTTTCTTCCTTTGAATAGTCTTTGACCTATGGATTCCTATTGGATCTTGCAGATGTATAGAACTGTTAAGACCACTGACAAGCCTGCATCCTCTTCAGGTAAACTCCCATTGCCTGGTCTTCAATATCTCATCCTTCTCTCTTCTCTTTTTTAGAGGAGTTGCTCTTTTTTTTTACTAGCTGTTAATTTTAGCTAACTTGGTAACCTCTTGATCACATTAATCAGCTTGTATATACCAGCACTAAACCCTATCAATCAAGGATTTTGTTATCCCTTCTGCACCACCACACACACACACACAAGCACAAACACATCTAACACTCTTGCATGTGTCCATCCAAGAGTTTTGTGATGAGTTTTTGTGTACAATATAAGAAAGAACTCGCATTTCATTTGAATGTTTTGGTGGGTAAAGATTAATCTGTTGGAGGGTAATTAAATCAAGCAGATGGATCTGGGGAGGAAGATAGATCTCCAATTGGAAGTAGTTATAGTAATGCTAATGATCGTGGTGGGCTGCAAAGAGGAGTACAATCAGATGGGTCAACTGTACAGCCAGACATAGACTACCCTTTAACTTCTACTACAACTCGATGGAGTAACTCTTCGAGGTACGGCCTCTTTCTCTCTTTTTTCAGCGTCTCTATCTTCTGTGCCCTACACTTTTTTGAAAGGAAGCGATGGACTAATGAAATAGAATGCTTTTCTCTTCGTCTTCTTCTTCTTTATTTTCTTTTTGCATGGTACTTGATCAGCTTAGAAATCCAGAACCCACTCACGTCCACACCATTTTTTGAGGAATAAAAAGAGTTCTTCTCTTGCATGTTGTAGGCAGGCAGGCAGCTTTAGCTTTCTATACATATTATACATGCTCTTCTTTTTCTTTTTTCATCTTTTATGTCTTGGAAGATTTCATTGCTGACATGAGATTTGCAGTAGTAGTAGTAGCAGCTAGCTTTAATGCATTCGTATTCTGTAAAAGAAAAGTAATTAAAATGCAATCAAACGTACACTAATTAGGAAGCAATTCCCACGGCTACACTTTTTCTTTTTCCTTTTAAAATTACTATATAATATCATTATATTACTGTTAAACGTACTCAGCTGGTTCTTATTCCCTCCATGAGACACATCGCATATATCTCCAAAAAGATCGACTCCCATCTTGACTTCTTATGTGCTTTCCTTCTTAAAGTTCAATTAAAAACAAATTTACTATATATGCTAGTGCTGTCCATTGTTTAATTAATTAGTAGTTAATTGATTAATTAGTTAGTACCTGCTTCCACCATATAGCACGTAGAATTCCAGGTGAAAATTTCTTTGATAATTTTACCCCCCACTTGTTTTTTTTTATCAATTACAGTCCTGGTGCTGATTCTGTTTGTAATACTAAAGAGTACTGTGCGATTGTATTTTGGTGAAAATCAGACATATTTAGCTTTGAAGAACAGTTCATCAAATTAACAAGGATTAACTTGTTGGTTTGCATTCATCTTATTTAGGTATTTTATTATCAATTTGATAAATAAGATGTCCTTGCTTTCAAATCAGGAGAATAACCCTCTATAATAGCATTTGTAACTTTAAGAAAATACACACAAGTCAAAATGATCAAGATCACAATCACACAAATACGACTTCTGGATGCCATCGATCGATGATGTTTTTGCTGAAGATATCAAGGATTACTTTTGATCTCTTATATGAGATTCTACCGCAAAGGAGAGGTGGTATAAATAGAGTTACGGGAATTGAAAACAAAAATTGATAACCCTAATATAGTTTTATTACGTAGTTAATTCTGTGCTGAAATTTCCTCAAGCTTTGAAGAACAGTTCACCAAACACATCTTTGTCCCTGCCTGTGACATCCGTTTCAGGCTGTTCTTAAACAATAAATAGCATGGATTGAGATGGAACGCATACATTTTCTATGTTAGTGAAAAGGAAAGCTGAGCTGTTCTTCTTATTAGCTTTGAAAATTAGAGATAATATTATCGTTCAAATTACTTAAGCTTCAGCTAAATCAATGGTATAAATTAAACTGTAGATAATGATATGCATTGTTTCATAAATTAGTGGATGCATTTTTCACATTTTGAGAGACAACAATTTATCCGTACTATATCCTATACAGCTTGTAGACAGCCTTATGAGAGAAACACTTTGCTAACTAGTATGCATGGCTTAATTAAAATTCTTTCAACTTTAGAACAAAGATATTGCTGTGCACCATCTCAATATAATTTCGAGCTAATTAAGTTATTTATACATTTCAGTGGTACGGAAGCATGGCTGCAAAAGAACTCCAATGACATGGATGGGCACAGACAAGGAACGTTTCCAGTCACGACAAAGATCTGGACAGCTAATGGAGGTATCATCCCAAAGTCTAAAATTCCTCAAAATATTTTTCAGAATTTCCAGAATCTAACATATGGGAAGAGAGTTTAATTAAATTGGTTTGCTTGATTGATTGCCTTGCATGAAATTCTCTTAATTAATACTGCAGGAATGCGATTCGACTCGGGCTGAAAAGCTACTTGGGGTCTGGTTTGGATTGCAAGAACCCCAGCTTGGAGTTCACATTAGGTAGACCAGATTGGCAGGGGAAAGAACACTGCTGATCGTCTTCGTGAATGAGAGGGAAGGCATAGATACATAATTAGTTCTATTTCTGTGCCATTTTAAGTCTTTTTTTGCTTGAAGAAAATGTGTGTTTTGTGGCAACAAACAAGAAACAAGGAGGGGAAGCGATGAGAAAAAAAACGGGATGTAGGAGTGCTTACTGCTAATTAATTCATTTCATTGTGTTAATGATCATGTCTGTCTTCTTCATCGATCCGTTGCTTTATTCTGATTCTGGTTATAATCTTAGTGAACTATCGTTATCTGTGGACAAAGTTAGGGCAATATTATAGGTAGACAGGAAGCATCCTGCCACTTGTGTTTTTTCCTGATTAATTACTTGTAAAGCTGAAATTTGATAATGGAAGTAGCAATCATTTTGATTTTGGAGAAAAACCCTTTTTTGTTTACTAGCATTGATGTCTGACTTCTATCTGAACCAGGCAATAATGCTGTCTCAAGAAGACAAATTCTTATCAGTCACGCATAGTTCTAGCCTCCACAGATTACTTAATTAGTAACCAGTACTCCATTGTGGTGGTCCTTGTGATGATATCCAAATTTAGGGTTTGATATGCCTTGTAAGAAATTCTTCACTTCTGAACCTTTTCAATTTTAAGACAACAATCTTAGTCTAGTCGGTACAGAACTAAAGATCGTCGTTATATATGAGCTGAGTGCACTATCCTTTTGACCTAGCTATCTGCCTAAAATTCAAACAAGTTCTTCTCATTCCTTGTATACATGATTTTTCTGAATAAACCCTCATGAGGTTGTGACCTAATTAATACATTACATGAACAGTATAGCAAATATATCTTGTCTCAAAATCACTTCGATGTAGTTGGGTTAAGTGATTATGAGCAGTCCAGTGTGGATCTGCCCAACCAGATGAGAATCTGCTCAAAATACATTATACGAACAGTATAGTAAATATATTTTTAGATTAATGGGATAAGTGTAGCTCAAAAAACGGTTTGGTTGTGTTAGATTCTAGTAGAGGCTCAAAAAAATCGTAACTTTTGATCCGACTTCTAGTTGGGAAATATCACCAGGGTCACTCCCTCAATGAAAGAGAATTTTCAACAAGTGGGCCCACCTACGTGTATCCAGTTAAGGCCCAATCCTGACATTTGAACCGCAATGAGCCCACCTCCAGGTTACTGTGCCAAATTGTTGGCTAACATCTCCATAGCCAAACCATCCAAATAAAACCCTGGAAGACTTCCATAGAAACAAGAAATACAATCCTGAAACTACTACGTCTATGAGTTGAAAGATTCACATCATGTCAACGTCAATGAGTTGAAAGATTAATATATCTTCTACCCTCTTTTACATTATTTTATTTTATTTTATTTTACTTGGCTTGAGATGGATAGTTTCGTGTAAGAACTCCAGTCGGCTATGAATTTATTAATATGACCATTGACTTGGGCTTTCTGAACGGGGAGAAAAAACATTATATATATATATATATTAATGATTAAAGCTAGTTTTATCCAGAATCACTTCTGGTTCAAAGATAGTAACCATTAGTAACCTCTGGAAGAATAGCATAATTCAGACCAAATGACTTAAGTTAGATGCACCGGAAAACCCAAGATTAGCAATTAAGGGCCAACCCTAACATTTTAACCAGACAGTTAAGGGCGACATCAATAAGCCTGTCAAGTAACTATTTTATCTAAAAACTTAAATTGATATTGATAGGTAAAATCTTAAAATATAATTTATATTATCCTCTAACATACCCTCTCAAATGAAATCCTTTTTGGGCTTGAAACTTACACAAACTCACACTACCTTGTTATTGATTTTTATCATATAAAATGAAAGTGGTGAGATTCGAACTCGTGACCACTGGGTTAACAAGGTTCTGATACCATATCAAGCAACCATCTCACCTAAAAGCTCAAGCTATTAAATGAAATTCTAAGATACAATTTATAGTATTCTCTAACAGAGTTCACCCATCTCCAGCATCATAGGCTAACAAAAAATTTCAAGTCCAAACATCCAAGTTGGATCCTTGTAGACTGAAAGATACACAGTTCCCGCATCTGATGTATGTCACAGTACATCATATCAGAATCCCAAGACAAGATTATCCAACACTAGAAAAATATCGAAACAGGCAATCTCGGAATCCTACTTGTATATTCAGGGTAGGTCAGATTTCTGATCCTATTGCTACCAGGTTTCCAGTGCTCCGAACACATAGCATCTCCCTGTAAGAAGAGCAATATGACATGAGGAGGTAGAAGGAGGGAGGAAAAAGGGTGATAATCGAATAACGCAAGCAACATCATGAACCATTTGTGCTTTCAAACTACATTACAAAATCTTATCATCTGCTTCCAAGCTATACACATGATCATAAACACTGTAATCGCTGCAGTTCCTGGGATATTATTAAAAGCAAAAACATGTACTGATATCCAGGTCATAAGAGGATGTTTGCATGAGTGAACATCTCATCACACGACACTTCAAGCTTCCAACTTGTTTAGTTCTTCATAGCGGTACTGAGAATGTATGGAAGAAGAGCAAGCTGAAATTGCCGATCCAGTCAGCGTTAATGAGTGCTTGGCAACTCCGACACTTTTCTTCGTCACCAACCAGACAGTCCAGAAGAATACAATCCAGCCTGATTCAAACAAATTTTAAGTCCCAATCAAGGAATTGGAGGTTATTTATAACGCATAATAGACGAGTTACATCAACTACGAACTCTCAAAAACTCTTTACAATTAACTCACTAACCAATTGAAGGAAGAGAAACTGAACAAATTTTACGTATAGATTCAAAGAAAAGATAGAAAGTCGGATTCTCTGTACCTGTCACGACCAGAATAGCTACAGTTGCTGAAAACATGGCAGTGGAAATGACAACTATAGCTACTGATAATGCCCCTATGTATATAGCTGTCAGAAACGCGAAGAACAGAGCCAAGAAGCCTCCTGCAGCTGCCAAGGACATGAGAAGAGAGATAACGATAGCATTGAAAGTAGCTGCCAGAAAGAAGAGCATAAATACAATCACTCCGGTCATGGAAAGAAGAGCAATAGTCCCAACCTGTAACAATTAGAAAAATAACAGAATCCTGAGAAGTCCTGAACACAATATGAAAGGCAGCAACACAAAATTGAAGTACTCGAGAGAAAACATTGCACGTCAAACTCGACACGATGCAACTGCAATAATCTTGAAGAAAAAAACAAACAAAATATGCAAATAGGGCTAAAAGAAATGAAAACATCAGTCTTGTAGTAAGAAATCATCACTCATGACGACAATGCCTCAGTTAGCTTCGCTGCTAATAAAAAAGATCACTTTATTAATTTACTCCAAATTCCAATCAAGTACAGCCACAATAAGGTGAGGTGAGCAAGGAGGGTTGCAGAGCTTCACTTGTACAGACAACATACTCCACAAATCATATAACACCACATAGTTTGTCGAATCCCGTCAACACTCAGAAACAATTCTAGTTATCAGATTGAGAAGTGCCAGGATCACACAGAATTCAGAGCTGTGATCCTTACTACTTATTCGACCAATCCAACTGACTTAAAAAATATTATTCTCATTACCAACACTCATTGCACTAGGTCTACAAATTAGTCATAAGATTTTAAATAATTTTGTAATATCCAATATCTTTAGAATTCCACAAAAACGAGAGGACATGATATATAATCAATAAATCTTCAACAAGAGTGCTACCACCTCAATTACCCCCATGAAAAAAAGTCAAAATTATTCATTGTAAAAAATCAAAATCTACCCAGAAAATTAAAAATGAAATCTCTAAAATGGTTGAGAAATTTTATTTTATTTCAACTTAAACGCTAAATGTTGGAATGGTGAGTCCCACATAACTTCATATATAATATTATTTTCTTAAAAAAACTCAAAACAGTAAATTCGACTAAAAACAAGTTTATTTCTCGCAATTTTCACTCAAAATTCAGTAACGAACAAGCAAGTCAAGGCACAAAGCACACAGTACAGCCAATCGCAGCAAATCAAAAGGAAAAAAGAAAAAAAGAAGAAGCTGAAACTACACTCTTACAGATATAACAAGAAGAGCTCTTAAAGGACTGCCTCGCCGAGTCCATTGAAGAAGCTTCTTTCCACTGTTTCTAGAACCTTCGCCAAGCAAAGGCAAGTTCTCCGATAACACAGTTTTGATCCGCTGCAGCAGTGAAGATGAAGCACTGCTTCCTGGATCAGGGTACACGATCATAACAATCATACGGTGTATAATAGTATACAGATCAATTTCTTGATCGTTGTAGCCCCCTCTCTTTTTGCTTGCTTCCATTCCGTTGATCACCTCAGGCTCTTGATCCGCCATTTACGATTTACGCAGTTCGAAAAATATCGTGAAGGGTGTAGGAGAGAGAGAGAGTTATAAGGGAGTTATCGCTTGCTTGATGGCAAGATAGCTGGTTGGTTGATCGGGGAATGGATTTGATGGAGATCTTAAATATTTCCCGCTTTCTGGCAAATTTTAATTAGGTCCTCATCTCAGAACTTGTTTCCCGTTTTAATCCCTAATGGATTTTTCTGACAACATCTATTGTTTGTTCTACTTTTATATGGAAATTTGGATTTGATGGAATGAGATAAATTTATTTGTGTTGACACTTAGTGGATATATCAAATGATTTACATTTTTATCCCCTCTTTTCTTATAAATTAATCTCGAGATATCCAATTTAGTCTCGACTAGTAATATGAAAATCTGTAATAAAATTCGTTTTTCTAGTTTTTTCATTAGAAAAATAGATATTTGATCTCTTTTAAGAATTTATGTATGGGAAAGGGAGCCACTTTCATGTGATTTATAAATATAATAGTTTTTTTATTGGTTGAAAATTATATATATTAAAACTTATAATAAGATATGAGACCTGATAATTTTAATAGGACATATATATAGTCTACATTATTTTTAATATATTTATTTGAAATCATTAAATAGATTAAAATATGGATTGTCTTGACCCAAATTGATCGGTTATTTGAGTTTTATTCTAAATTGATTGGAGATTTTATATATATTATTTTATAAATTAGATTTGTTAGTATAGGTTTTCATATTTTGTCTATATGAATAAATAATATGAGACCAATTATTAAGATATATTATAAAAAATGATCATTAGTTTTTATTAATTTCCCTGTATAATTTCGACAAGTGTGATTAAAAAAGAAAAGGTTGATTAAAAATTTTAAAATCTTCAATAGTGGCTCAATGGAGATACAAATTTCACAAGGGACTTAAATGAAAATAAATTTAAATTTAAAAGGTTTCTACTTCTTACGATGTGATAGGGGAACTTTATTTTATATAAGATGTACATGTGACCATGGAGCATCTCACGAGTATCCGACTTTGTGGTGGCCTTATCATTTTATTTTATTGTTTATTGTTTATGTTTTTGCCGACGGTGGGCCCGGGTCTTTCGGATATCCTTTTATTTACTATTTTTGTCTTTATTTTATTTTTAGGATTACCTCCTTATTTGTTTGATCCATGACAGCAATGCCTTGTGAAACATTTAGGATTTCTCACTGCATTTCAAAACATTTTTTGAAAAAAAATTAAATTTATTATTATTTTAAATTAAAAAAAATAATATTTTTATATTATTTTCTTATGCTGATATCAAAAATATTTTTTTTTAAAAAAATATCATTTTCGTATATATCATAACAAAAAAAACTTTTAAAAACAAGTTCAACCACAATTTCAAAAAAATACTTAATCTTTATCCGCAATTCTGTTCTAAATCGTCATGTTTATTTTAAGAAATTCAATACAAGTTCATAAAACAAAATAAGACAAGAAACCTTTTTGAAAAAGCCTTGCATTTTAAAATATTTTTCATTTTAAAATATTTTTCATTTTAAAATACATTAAAACCATATATGTAAAACTTATTTTTAATGAAGCTTCAAAACCACAATTAGCTGATGGTAATAGCTATGCGCGAGCTATAGGAAAGAAGTTCAGTGGGTAGAAGGACAGATGAGAGATGAAGGCATGGAACAAGAGCCGGATTCGATTATGAATAATGTCTTTCAAGGGTTCAGATGAACAAATTGAAAAACAAAGGCAAGAAAAAAAATGCAAGGTTTTCCTCTTTAACAACATTGTTTACAGAATAAAGTCAATCATATCATCCATCAATCATAGTGTTTAAATGTGTTTATGATGAAGCATGCAGAGCCCAAAAATTTACTGCCTGTCTGCAAAACAGATTACATAAAGTCGAAGTCGTCGAGAGCTTCGTAGGCATTACCCGCCAAATCATCACTGGGCTTATCGACAATAAGGTTCTTTTTCTTGACAGCTGCAAGAACAGGGTATGAAACCATCAACTGGTTAGTTTCAAATTCATTGACAAAAAAGTTTTAAAAAGCTATGCACTATATTCATCAACGTTATTAATGGATAAATCTTCAAAACCATCAGCGAGGTTTCAGTATCTGGGGGTTGCATATGGGGTTCTGGAGCCACAAATAGCAAAATCTTAGCAGAAGAAGCCAATACAACAGGAGTAGTACAGGAGATTTTCCCTGTTCTGAAGCAACACTTTCATTTCATTTAAGTGACGTTTCAAAATCCATGACTTGAAAAGAAGAAGAAAAAAGTTCATAATGGAAACACATACCTGTCTTCTTTTTGCCAGTGGCTTCTTTCTCAGCTTTTATCTTTTCATTTGCAATTGCACTCACAGAAGTTGAAACTTCTTTTGCATCTGCAGCTTTCATGGAGGTCATGGAAAGTCTCATTACTGTCTTGAGTAAATTGATATAATGGTAACTTTTCTGCATTTAAGAATGTATTCGTTTTGCCAAGGTCAGATATTACACATATTTAACTGAAAAGAGGAAACAAACCAAAGCTAATTCAACAGAACCTCAAATGGACGAAGTTTATGAGAAATGAGTTCTGCATATTCCAAGAAGTCACTTTCGGATTTTGGAATGAAAATATCGAGCGATTTTTCATCATCTTTCTTAGCAAACAATTCTGTAGTGGATCTGAAATCAGCTTCTTCCACCAGCCTACAATCGAGTAAACCCTTTAAGAGAACACTTCTTACAAGAACAAGCAAAGAGGAACCTATAGAATAAAACAAGTAAAAAAAAAAGCCGACTGCATGTTTTTCCAAGACCTCCTGACTAAATTGCATGAGAAACTTAATGCTGCCAGAGAAATAAAAAAACTAAATATGACTTGAACAGCCTTCATAAAAACAATCATTGAGGTAGTTTTTCGTGAGAGGTCATAATATTTAAAGAAAAAAATTCATTAATCTTAAATGTTCAAACTGTGCGTGCATATGGAATATTTATCAATCTAACCATAACCAAACCATCAAAACTATGAAAACAAATCAACTTCTCAAGCAGATTAATTAGATCTCCAAGATTGTCTGCTGAGGAACTTTTCTCTTTTCATATTTTTATTTTTCAGTTCCAAACCAATGCAAGGAGAAAAAACCCATTGCAGCCAAACCTTAAAACAGAAAAATTAAACAAGACAACTCAAGGAAGGCCAAAGTTATACATAAAGAAAAATATGTTCGATATTAGCATCTTATTTTTGGAGTTGCATCAAATTGGTATGAGTGGGAAAAATCATCAAATTGCACTTGGATGTTTGTTCCTAAGTCATTGACACGTGTAATAATAGTGGAAGAGTAATTCAAGGATAGCACAAGTTTGAGATGCAATGTATAAATGAAGATTTTTTATGAACTATTCAAATTTCTTATTAACAGAGATGAAGCTGCAACTTGAGTACCTTTGCTGGTGAAGTTTCTCGGCTAATGGATCAAGTGGTTGCTCCTTTACTACTTCAGCAGTTTTTCCCTTCTTTTCGGTAGGCTTTGTTACAGGTTTTTTAGGAGCCTTTTCAGGAGGAGGTTCCACTACAGGCGCCTGATCCAATCACATAAAGATACCACAAATAACAGATCATGCACCAACATATATAAACAATAATACACAGAAACCCCACACTATTTATAGAATAAAAGAAATAAAACATGTTTATAAAGTCATAATATAAGCTAAAGTCTAATAGAGCATATGTATGCACTTCATAATGAGCTCTGCCCACAGCTCTTCCCCCTCCCCAAGCTCCCACTCCCCTTGAACCACAAAGTTAGTTCCAAGAGATATGCAAACATTTTACAGGTTGAATAAGAGTTCCTTTCAAAACATCAATTAAAGGCATTTCTAATCGTATTGAAAAACTACCACAATGCTCTAGCCTGCGCTTCAAAGGGGAAAACAATTATAACATGATGCTCTAACCAGTCATTAACTAGTTCCTATATCAATTTCTCCCCAATCATAGAAAGAAAAAACAATTTATATATATATATATATATATATATATATATATATATATATATATATATATATTTGAATGCAAATTAAACTTTTAATGGTGATGAGTACCCCACATGCTAAATTGATGTTCCATTACAAAAGTCAAAGAGTCCTATCCCCATCTACTGCTTTCCATAATCAGCTGTGTATAATATTCCCATAATCATCAAACCTATTATAAAATTCAACATTTTAGTATTCAATTTCTTGAAATTTGGAAGTGACCAATAAATGTTAAAGATGCAATGATCACATTATCAATCATACCGGATCAGGTTCATCATCATCCTCCCATGATTCTTTCACATCATCTTCATCAACATCTTCATCATCCCATTTACTTATAGGCTTGTCTTTTGCAGCAATTGATGGAATTTGCTCTTCCTCTGAAAAAAAAAATACACATGTTAACTAAAATTGGATACCAGAATCAAAAGAATGAACATGGAGAAAACTTCATCTAACAATGTAAGAATCAAAGATTTACATTGAAAAGGAGAAAAATATTAGATTCTCTGTAAGGTTCAAAATATAGAATTGACAGTACTCTCTCTGTTATTTTCTTTGAAATATCTTAAATAAAATACCACTGGCAGTGCAGCACGTGAATTACTATTACAATTACCAATCCTGGTGAAATATTTGGATGTCACCTGATTCGACTTACATAGGCAGGGTGGATTACAGTCAAGCCTGGCACATCAGGTCAATTCTTACATTTACACAAGCTCCTTTAATTAGTGTAAAAGCCTTATGTTTCTAACCAGTGCAAGATAAAGAAATAGTTCACAAAAATTAAGTCAGGGGCTACGGTTGATGAAGTGAATTAAATGCCTCGCAAAACCCATATTTCACAGTGTCTTATGCTTTCAAAATAAATAATTAACAGTCTGCCTTCAAGTTGGGGCAAATACAGCTATCCAGCACAACTAAACAAATTAATCCAACCATACTAATTTTTATCAAGCAGCTATAAATTATAACGGTATTGTAAAAAAATCTCTTACCCCAATCTTCCATCTTTAACTCTTATTTACCAAATCAAAATCAGCTATTATCCCACAGATCAAAAGTGACACCCTGCACAACCAAATCCATAGACAGAATTAAGGGTTTGTCACCAACAGCAGCAAATTACTCATTAGATCTTAATTCAAATTGATGAAAAGTGTGACGCAAAGCAAATCAGTAATTGGGAAACAAACAGCCAAACAAACAGAGAAAAAAAGCCATAAACAAAAAAACTAGTTTAATGAAACAAAAAAATCAAAATCTTATGTTTTATTCATCTATACGAATTTCCTAGTCCTGAACCCATGAGGAAAACAAAAATTACTAACAAAATAAATAGAGAGAAAGGCACCTTGTAGCGGTGACTGATTGCTCAAATTCAGCACCCTTCCTGGAGAAAAATTCAAAACTTCAAGAGCCCTGATAATAAAAAGAATCGAAATTGATTAAAAAAAATAGTTTTTGATTAAAAAAACAAGGGTTTTGTTCAAAACATAGAGAGAGAGAGAGAGAGAGATTCACCAGATCAATTGGGGATCTTGAAGAGAGAATTCAATTGAAAACCCAAAGTATCCTTTATAGTGCTGGAGAGATAGAGAGGGGAAGACAGAGAGAGAGTAGGGTTTTAAAGTAGATAGGAGGAGGAGGAGATGGTGTTTTTCTTTTATTTCCTTTCATGGCTTTTTATATTCTACTGCCAGCAAAGAAGTTATTTGTGCGTTTCATATTAGAAATTAAAGAGTTTTGTTGCCGTTTCGATTCCCCCATCCTCTACTTTCACTAGAATTCTCCTGCTAGGTTTGTGGGTTTGGACTATGCATGATTATGGACTTGGACTTGATACCTTTAAAGCATAGCCCATATGAAATATTTCTTATATTTTGTTTTTAATGATGTTTTCTGATAATATATAGATAGAAATATAAAAATTTATATTTAATATAAACTTGTACACTCACAAAAAATTATATATGAAAAATATACCCACTATCTTCATATTTTCAATCAAAAAAATGATACAAAATGCTCTTTTAAAAATTAAATTAATTTACATGTCAAGAATTAAATTTTAGGTCCTAGCAATACATTTTAAAAACATTTAATAAATTTTTATTTTTTAATATTTTTAGATCATTTTTTATATCAAAAATAATTTTAAAATAATAATAAAAATATTATTTTAATATATTATATATATAAATATTTTTTTTCAAAAAACAATCCCGAGAAATTAACCATGAATTAAAAAGGAGAAAAAAAAGGCAACCCGAACATTGCAAGTCTCTCTATAGTTTCTAGATGCTACTGGACTCTTCGCCTCCCACAACTTCACCATTTCTCAGACATAAGTCTCTCACCACTCCCATGTAGTAATAATAATAATAATAAACCATCACTTCAATCCTTGAACCCCCCCAAAAAACACAAGCAGAGAGCTCAAACCGTAAACAATGTTCGGTGTTGTGTTCCCCGACCGCAGTTTCCCTATGGACATATCGGCTTTCTCACAAATCGACACTTTTCACTGGATCCTCGACATGAACACTTTTGTTGGTAATAGAAATTAAATCCCTTTTGTTCATTTTCTCTGTGTTTTTTTAAACTCATTTTGTGGCAAAACCCTACTGATCATTTCATTTTTTATGTTAATTTTAGGTGAAGCATATGATCAAGTACGAGAAATTTGTATTTTTCTCTTAAACAGCTTTACTCTTCCGCCCGATAAAGCTCTGGCGGTGTATATTCAGTCTCCAGGGTCTGAATTTCAGTTTTGTGGGGCGGTGACAACAGCACGCCCTTCGGCGGTTTTGACGCTGAATTGGCCGGAACCCGGGGGTCAGTTGCAGCTGACAGGGCCAGATACGGCACCCGTTTCGGCGAAAATTGGGGTTTCGGTAGAGGATTTAGTAGCATTGCCTTCGTTGGATGTAGCGGCGGAGAAAGGGGTTGAGAGGGTTGCGATGAAAGTTGGGGAGAATTTGTTTAATTATATGCAGTCGTTTTGTGGGGTTGATGGGAGTAAGTTGATTGTTCCTATGGATATCTTGGATAGGTGGTTTAAGAAGTTTCAAGAACGGGCGAAAAGGGATCCTAATTTCTTAAAGAGTTTTCGGATGTAGCTCTTAATTGAATGGAATTTAAGATACCCTTTTCTTTACTTTAGTGTTCTTGGAGTTTATCGATGTTTTGTTGCTGTTCTTTGTGATTAAAGTAATTAGATTCAGTAATGATTGGTGCTTTGTTGTTTCTAGCTTGAAATTCAGAAACTTTCAAAGTTATAGCTAGTTTGTTGCCTGGGTATCAACTACTCTAATATATGCATTAGTGGATATTGTGAGCTTATCAGGGAAAGAGGCTACGCTTGTATTCTTACCATGTAGAGTTATGAGCATGTTGATCTTTGCTGTCTTAATTCGGGAATGTTTAGAGTTATTAATGTCCTAGAGAAAAGCATACCTTGCTTTATTGTATGTCCACCAGATGGAGTATCTTTATTGATATCTTTTATTTGGATGTCCTGAGAACTGGAGAATCAGTAAATGTAGTATTTTGGGGTACCCTTATCTTTATTTTTAATGATTTTGAAGCTTAGATATGTGTCCCTCTCTTTGCTATCTTGTTTTAATAATGATTTTCGCCTTTCTGTTGCCCTTTGTACTGGCTTTTGTTTGTAGCCCAAAATTTTTAAACATAGGATGGTTCTTTGTATTTTTTTCAACTTACTTTTTCTATGCTATGACTGTTGTGAGCTTGCTAGGATAAGGGGCTGCACTTTTTATTCTTACATAGGAATCAATGTTATAATTAACAAGTTAGAAGCTTTCATACTGTAATGGTCTTCTGGGTGCATATGCTGGTGCTGATTTTTTTTGTGTTCATAGTTTGTACTACGCTGTAATTTTGTGCAAGGGAAAGCATACACTGCTTCATCAATGTTGCTCATGATTGAGCTTCCTATGTTTCTTAGCATACACTGCACTCTTATTATATCTATATTTTCTACGATGATGTTTGGCGATTTATCAAATGAAATTGCTCTTCGAGCAATGGTTCTGATTTTTTCGTCAAGTTACAGCACTCAACAGGGTTTATGATTTTCTTTCTCCTGATTTGGCACCCATATGTGTTTCCAATAATTGGTGACCATTAAAAATACACTGTGAATTGCATAATTGATGAAGGCTTTATATTTAAACCACATTAAAGTTTGTTTTGAATAGCATCTCTAAAAAGAGTGTGCCTTGCCACACCCACATTTCTTTTTGTTGTGCAGAGATCTCTAGTGTAGACTTTTCTTTCAATATATGAAGGGAAGTATGAGATAGATGATAAGATACCCAGCATGTGTATGCCAAGTGAATGATTGATAAAGCTTTAGGTGTCTAGTTTAGTTTCCTTCTGGTAATATTTATGAACAGGATTAAGGAATTGGAGCCTTGTGGTTTAGTGTTATTTTGCTAGTAAATTTTGCATGTAATTAAGGCTGTGAATACCCCCCCTCCCTCTTAAATTGTAATCCAAAATTTGAAGAGTCTGGGTGGCTTTGTTACCTTGAATTGACCATTCTTTTCTATGCAAATGTGCGAACATGGTTGTTGTGAGCTTATTTGGGGGAAGGGGCTGCGCTTTGTTTTCTTACACATACACTTGGAAACAACTAGGTCAATTCTCTAATGTCCAGTATGTGCTCACAGCTGTGCGGAAAGTTTCTTGCTCTACTGCATTTCAATCCCTGTTCAATACAAAAAGTATACCCTGCTTTAGTAAATATTCATACCAGATAGAGTGCATTGTATATTATCTGGACATTCTGGGAATGGAGGGAGTGGCAAGGGCAATTGCCCGTGGTCCCATATGAAAAGATAGCTTTATGAACAGCATGCCTAGTAAAAAAATTTACTGAGACTAATAGTAATTTCCATCATAGCCTTGCCAAGTGGGTCTGATTGAACAGTGCCAGGTACTGAGTGTGATCTTCTTGGAGTGATAATAACCAGTGTCGTCTCCTTGTGGCATCATTCATCTAAAGGTCAATGGGAGTATTTCAGATTTTAAATCATTTTCTGACAAACGGTTGCTCACAGAAACTGATTCAGTAGCTTCAGCTATCCAAATTTCTATGTAGCCTCTCTCTCTGGCAAAATCTATTCAGAATTTGAGAGAGGAGTGTCTTAGGTATGATTTAGCTAGTGCATTTTCTGTGTTTTTTCTTGTGAATTTCTGGATCGGACTGTTTGTGACCTTGGTGGGGGAAGGGGCTGTGCTAATTTTCTGATCCTCGGCGGTGAGTTCTTACTTGTAGACAACATCCAATGACATCCTTAGTTTCTTCAACTGGCCATTGCAGTGGAATCAAATATCAATAGAGAAGCAGCTTGCCCCGCCTCCGTGGATGTGCACAAGATTTAACGAAACATAACCGTGGTTTATGATTCTCTTTCCAGTTCTGGGATCCATCTGTGAATCTGGTTAGAAAATTCATGGTGTTCATCTAGCCTGGCCAAGAGGGTGCCTGAGAGTTTGGTAACTTGGGAGCTGTTGTTTTTTAAAATATGTTCTTGTTTGGAAATGGATTAAATAATTTTTATTTTATTTTATTTTATTTTAAAAAAACTAGTTTTAATATTAGCATGTCAATTATACAATATATTAAAAGACAGCTTGTGAGTGTTTTCACTATGGATTGTAATAGCGTATTTTTGGGTCGGCTCGTTCGGTTCGGTTGGTTTGCTGGTTTTTTGATTTTTTTATCATTATTCGCACAGTTAAATAATGTTTTTAGCCCTCGAAAAAGACAAAAAACAACTTACAGGATGAGGGGCTCCGTGGTAATTGCACATTTTCGGTCCGGACCGGTCCGGTTCGCCTACCTTTTATTTTTTTATATTTTTTTGAAAATAGCTAAATACAGATATAGCCCTAATAAGATAAAATTGATGACTTAGGCACAGGGGTAGACCGGTAATTGACCAATTATTTTTTTTTTATATTGTCGGCCCGTGTGTCATACACGACCGACAGTATTCCGCCTCACGCCCTGTTAAGGTGGTGCGTGGGGGCTTCTCGGGTCTTCGGAGATAGGTTATCGGCGTCTCTGTCGATGCGCTACCGCATAGCTTTCCTCCCGATGCGGCGTGTTTCATCTTACGGTGAACATGGACACGGCAGTGGCCGGTTAAAGCCGCTGAACCTGTTTTTCGGGCAATAATTTTTATTTTTTATCATTTATTTTATTTTTTATTTGCTCTTTTGTTAATGTTTTTAGATTTTTTTTAGCCTTTGATTTAATTTTGTTTTTTTTCCTGTTATTAACGCAATAATAATATTAATATTAAAAATAATTTTAGTTTTTATTCTTAGTTGTTTTTTTGTTAATTTTTTTGTGTTTTTTTCTCGGGTTAGTTTAATAATGTTTATTGTTTTGACAATAATATAGTGATGATAATTTTAGAAATTAAGACTTCAATGTTATTGTTGTTATGATAGGGTATGTTGATTTGTTTTATTATATCAAACTCTACATATTGAAATATTATATTTTAATTTTAACAGTTGTAAAAATTATTTGCTCTGCCCGCAACATAGTGCAGGTATATTGATGGAACACTGTTAGGAATGCAGCTTAAAGTCTTAAACCGTCTACATGAAATAACTGAACTGGCACAAATTAATCAGGAAAAATACTAAAGATTCTGACTTGCCCCAGATGATGTTGAACATGATATGATTTCCATCAGTCTCTTGCAAAGTGGTGGTGCTGATGGAGTAGCAAGAGCATGTTTACTTCGGTTGTTTTTTAATAAGTGTTCTTTTTGTAAAATAAATGTATATTAAAATAATATTTTTTATTTTAAAAAATTATTAATGATACCTGGACATCAAAATAATCTAAGAATATTAAAATAAAATAAAAAAAGTATTTATATACCTGCTATGTATAGGGATTTTTTCTTTTCTATTTGAATATTTGTGGTTGGCATTTTCACATTAATTAGATTTTTCACATGTTTTCTTAATTTATTGCAGGTTGGATGTGTTACACATGATTTTTCCAACGTTTTTTGTATGAAAAAGCAAGTGTTTACCACAATTAAATATGAACCGAGGCAATGTTTGTCCGTGCAAGGATTTATCAATGTTGAAATTAAACAACTTCAGTCTGCACATGTTCATCACATGTCGGGTCAAGTTCAGAAGGCTCCTCGGGAAAACCAGTTTGAATCCCAAGGTTGAGGATCATGTTCTTGGACATTAAAATTAAAATTAAAATTAAAGATGGTAAAAGGATCTTGTCATTTCTCATAAATAAAATAAAAGGAAAAAACTGATAGGATTAAAAGGATTCCTTTGATAATGTGAACTAAAATAAAATAAAAGAACCCTTACCAATATGTAATTGTCAACCCTGCTTTAACAGTATATTTTTAATCTCATTCATACTACAAACATATCAACCTCCTAAAAAAAACACAAGTTGGGACAAGAATGATCATTAAATTAATTAACACATTTGCCAACCTACCTACTACCTTCTTGTATAATGTATAACACATCAGCTCTTAAGGGACTTTGGAAATAACATTTTAGAGAAAAATAACATTTTAAAATTAAATTAACAAAAAAAAACAATAGCAATGACATTTATTTTTCTAGATATCCATGATTTTCCTTGAGCACCAACCCTCCACACACACACACACAGACACCCTCACATGCATTGAATCAGGTTTGTTTTGAATTTATTTTTTATTTAAAAATAATTAAAATATTTTTTTTATTTTTTAAAAATTAATTTTGATATTACCACATAAAATATTTAAAAATATCAAAAAAATAAATTTCATTCAATGGGCTAAGAAAATAGGAGAAATAAAATGAATATTGTTTTTTTGACAAGACACTGAAAAAGACAAGTAAGTGGTAGCTTTCCTGCTGCATGAACAGTACGACGTCATTCTAGTGGGGGGAGTTAGAAACAGAAGCTCCTGGAAATCCGTTGCTCTCACAACAACAGCCATTACGTGGCAATTTCCAACCTCTTTCTCTTTACCCATTAACATTTTTTATTGAATAAAAAAAAAAACTTGCTTCGAGATCCTGTTCATAAATCAAAATCTATTATGGAGGTAAATTTATATAAATTTATAATTAAAATACACTAGATCGGTGGCACACATGATGCTAATTTTTTCTTAATCTGGAAAAAAAAACACTAAGAGATGATCATATTTTGAAAAATAAATTATAATCAAGTTAAATTTTGATTCACTTTATAATATAATAAAAAACAAATAACACCAACAATAGAATATAAATCAGTTTGTGATAGAAATTAACAAACACATAAAATTTATTGGAAAAAAAATACAATGTAAAGTTGCACATATTAAAAATATCATAAAAAACAAGCATTTTTTTTAATTTATAAAACAAGTTTAACTTATATAAAATATAAAAAAATTATAAATGAATCCTATTAACCTGGTGAAAAAATTAAAGATTCTTAATATAATTAAAAAATAATTACCATTTAAATAAGAAAAAAATAACATAAGAGGGGTATTAATAAAAAACAAAACTTAAAAAATATTATTATAGAAGACAAAAAGCTAAGTGTTGCCTTTCCCTGTAGGGCCAGGTTAGAAATAACCTTTTAAATAATATTATATTATATTATTTACAACAAAAACACCGTTCTGTCCCGCTAAATAAGTGGGTAAAGTGTAGTTGATGTTGTTTTTTAAAGTATTTTTTATTTAAAAATATATTAAAATGATATTTTTTATTTTTTAAAATATATTTCATAAACAAATTTAAAAACACCACCTATATTTCCCGTTTTTTCCCCTCTAGTCCCGTAGGTTTTCAATTCAATCCTAGCTAGCAAGTATACATATATATATATATAATTTTATTTTCTGATGAGCAGCTTTATTTTTTTCTTTTATTTCCGGTGGTAGTCATAATTTTATTGTCCTCATTTATTAGCCACTTTATTTTTCAACTTTTTTTGGTGGGCTGCTGGCACTGGCTGCCCCTGAGCTCTCAATCAATCTCTCAACAACCATCCATAGAACTATATTATAAAAATATAAATGCAGAAAATTACTGTATCCTATTTATGTGGTCATCACATCGTGGAACATACATTGATTTCTCCTGTCTATGGTTTTAAAACTTTAATCTAAATTATTTATTTTTATTCATTAAAATATTTTTACCAAAAAAACACCATTTCAATTTATAAATAATTATATAAACATCACAATTGTAAAACTCCAACCGAGAAATAATAAGATTTGGGTAAATAATGGTTTCGTTTACTACTTGAAGCAAATCCAACTTCTTAGATACTTGACCCTACAGCAAAACTCTTTGCTACCAAAGGAGTTTTAGCATGGATGTGTTTAGGCTTCAAGGTTCAGTTTGTCCAGAAGTGTGATTGAAGTTGTTTTTTAAAGTGATTTTCATTCAGAAATGTATTAAAATAATGTTTTTTTATTATTAAAAATTATTTCAGATATCAGCGTAATAAAATGATATAAGAACATCAAATAAATTTCATTTTTTTAAAAAATATTTTTGAAACGCGTGAACGATTTATCCTTACCAAACATGCACTAGTCCTCTTCCAAACAGGCAGAGCATCATGGAGATGTTCCTCACGAAATATGCTGGACCATAGCAAGGCATCTCAGTCGCACAAGAAAAACGAAAAGATGGTTAGTGGGCAAGTCAATCAGCAGCCCGAAATGTGAATAACGATCCCTTTCAAGAGAGAGAAGAAACACAGTCAACAGTCCATGTTCAGATTTGAGGAAAGAAAAATTCCTAGCAATTTCCCTTGTAGTTTCCACTACACTCGAACTCATTTTCTGGTAACCCACCTGGAAAAATATTAGGTGACTGTCAGAATAATAATTTAATTTATCAAATTAATATTATTATTACATCTTGCGAGGATAATATTTTTAAGGAACCAGCTTACCTAAAAGTTTAAGCGGTAAGGTGAGGTCCTAAAATACATTTTGATTTTAATTATGTATGACTTGTTTCACTTGTGTTAGTTTCAATGTTTTTTTTTTTTAAATGAGCTGATTGTAAGAAATAAAAGTAAATAGACCCTGGTTTTAAGCATTGTCCAATAAATAACTCATAAAAATAGTATTGTACACCGGTATATCCCACCTCAAGTTGAAATGGAAGGATCTTTTTTAAAATCTAAGTAGAAACAAGCATGGATGATGAGGCAAGCTTGTGGTAGATAAACACTCGTATCTTCTTTTTTTTTAATGAACATGAAGCTGTTATTTTGACAAGCACATTGTATTTTCAATATATATCTTTAAAACAATTTGATAGTTTTTTATTAAATAGAATGAGGGTGGTGAGATTCGAACTCGTGATTGTTGGGTCAACAAGACTCTAATGCTATGTTAAGAAACCATTTCACCTAAAAATTTAAGTTATTAAGTGAAGCTCCAAAATATTATTTATATTATTATTTAATGTGAGTGTTATGCAAAGTTAGGCTCGACATCTATAGCACTTCTTTTAGCACAGAAGATATACTATCGTCACCAACCAACTTTATTGGTTACTATTTGAGAATGTGGTTGTGATAATTTTATGACTGATTAAGAGTATAGTTAAGGTTATTATTGAAAATATTTTTTTGTTCATGAATGTTAATGACGGAAATAGGGTAAAACACAATAATCTTGATTTGTAGTTTTATTGATGAATAGAAAAGTACTCTATTATAATTATCTATTTAAGAGGTAAATAATTTTCTAAATAAATTGAGGGATAGCATATTAGATTATATACACGTAAATTCAAAATATCTAAGTATTATTCACTATTTTGTCCATCAACTTTTTAAAAAAAGTAAACCATTTTTGGCTTGGTTCAAACATCAAATATAAAATATTTTTTTCCCAAACCCACCCTCGCGTTCTAGCCTTCGCTTATTTAAACCCTTCACGTCCATCAAAGACTTCACAAGAACCTCCCCTAATCATCTCCTCCCACATCTTCGAGCAAGACTACTATCCAATAACTTCTTGCGCCAACAATGGATCAACTTCAAAAATGCGATGCAAACTATGTTCCTCTCACCCCCATAACTTTCTTGCAGAGAGCTAGTGCTGTTTATGCCAACCGCACCTCTGTTATCTATGAAGGAACCCACTTCACATGGAGGCAAACTTACGAACGCTGCTGCCGCCTTGCTGATTCCCTCCGGTCACTTAACGTCGGGAAAAACGATGTCGTAAGCTCATCAATCTTCGTTCCTGGAACTCTTCTTCTTTTGATCACCTCTTAATGTATCGTATACGTACGTATGATCATCATTTTTAATGTTCTTTGTTTTGCCGATGTATATATATAGGTGTCTGTGCTGGCTCCGAATATTCCAGCAGTGTACGAGATGCATTTTGCTGTGCCTATGGCGGGAGCAGTCCTCAATACTATCAACACGAGGCTAGATGCCAAGAGCATAGCCACCATTCTTAGCCATTCAGGAGCGAAGGTTTTCTTCGTGGATTGCCAATACAAGGAGGTAGCAGACAAGGCCCTGAGTTTCCTGAACGGCTCCGTGCCATCAATTATTGCTACTATCGACGACGTCGACACACCTACCGGTGTACGGCTCGGTCAGTTTGAGTATGAACAGCTTGTCCAAAGGGGAAATCCAGGATACACAGGCGAGCTGATTCAAGATGAATGGGATCCTATTGCCTTGAACTATACATCAGGAACAACATCTGCTCCGAAAGGAGTTGTGTATAGTCACAGAGGTGCTTATCTTAGCACTCTTAGCCTGATTCTTGGCTGGGAAATGGGAAGTGCGCCTGTTTATTTATGGTCTCTCCCTATGTTCCACTGCAATGGCTGGACTTTCACCTGGGGTGTCGCCGCGCGCGGCGGAACCAACGTCTGCATACGCAACACCAGTGCCAAGGACATGTACCGAGCCATTGCCGACCACAAGGTGACTCACATGTGCTGTGCACCGATCGTCTTCAACATTCTGCTCGAGGCCAAACCTCATGAGCGCCGCGAAATCACCTCGCCGGTTGAAATACTCACCGGAGGTGCACCCCCACCAGCCCCGTTGCTTGAAAAGATTGAATCCCTCGGATTCCACGTGACGCACGCCTACGGTCTTACCGAGGCTACTGGGCCAGCACTTGTGTGCGAGTGGCAGACGAAGTGGAACAAGCTTCCACTGCAGGATCAGTCAAAACTCAAGGCAAGGCAGGGAATCAGCATACTGACACTGGCCGATGCAGACATCAAGGATTTGGACACCATGGCTAGCATGCCGCGTGATGGGAAGACGACGGGGGAGATTGTCCTGCGAGGTAGCAGCATCATGAAAGGTTACTTCAAGGATCCTGAGGAAACTTCCAGGGCCTTCAGGAATGGATGGTTTGTCACCGGAGATGTCGGCGTTATTCATCCTGACGGGTACCTGGAAATTAAGGACAGGTCAAAAGATGTGATTATTTCTGGCGGTGAAAATATCAGCAGCGTAGAATTGGAGTCTGTTCTCTACAGACATCCAAGAATCCTGGAAGCAGCTGTGGTGGCTATGCCGAATCCTAAATGGGGAGAAAGTCCTTGCGCATTCATCTCAGTGAAAAGGAATTCCAAAGGACTAAGGAATGATGTTAAGGAATCTGACATCATTGCTCACTGCAGGAAAAACCTACCCAGTTTTATGATTCCAAAGAGGGTGGAATTCATGGCAGAGTTGCCGAAAACTGCAACAGGAAAAATCCAGAAATTCCAACTGAGGGAAGTGGCCAAAAATTTTGCTGTCAGTGAGAACTTGCCCAGCAAGAAACCGACTGGAAGCAGCGCACCTTCAGTTTCTGGTCAAGTCAACACAGAAGTACCCGGGATATGCTCATGAACAAGTTCTTGCTATGTCTCGTCTTTGAACTTTGAATTCAATATTTGATTACATATTAAAATAAGATGTGTACAGGGTGGTTTCAGCAGATTAATGAGCTTTATTTCTTTCTCGTTTTATTTTCCCATTGAAAAAAAGTTTCAAGAAATAAGAGGCTGCTCTTCTATTCATAATTTTTATTTCATCTATAGATATCAATGTTGGTCTTTTTTCAAATACGTACATTTTGATACTCACCATCACCATGTAGATAGATAGATAGATAGATAGATGAGAGAGATTAAATTAAGATATTAATATATGAGTTTTTTATAAATAAAAAAAATTGTGCAAGAAAGCAAAAACAAACAAACAAACATGAATTAAAAAAATGCTGAAATGTTTAGTCAGGATTATAAAAATCATGTTGAGTTTTAACTTAAAAAAACTCTTGAAATTATTTAAGATATCGCCAAGCTAGCCTGGACATCCACGTTAATAAAAAAAATATAAGCAATAGTTTACTCAACAAGCGACCCCGTTCAACAAGCGACCCCGTCCAGGAATCAAGAGGGGAAACAAAACTATGGAGACCTATACTGGTTCAACGGATCATAGATAAAGTGAAGGTAATCACAGGGAGAAGGAAGAAAGCTTAATTAGGATAGACAAAGGTGAGTAGGAATTCAGAAGTAGTTAAAAAAAAATAGAATTTGAAAAATAATGGAATAGATATTTTCATGAAATCTATAAATATAGATGTCATGTTTTAAATAGAATTGATCTTGATTTATTTTGAGTTATAAAACTCTAGATATAATTTAAACACCGAGAAAAGGTTTAGACCTAATTAAAAGTTAAGCAAATTGTAATGGAATTTTGAGGTTGAAGACGAAATAAATGAGTATTTCTTTCTTATCGAAGTAGTAACCTTCTGTTGTTTCCTATCAAAATAAATCGCGTCAAGTCAAAAATAGAGTCTATAACCCTAGTTGTGATTGAAATATCAAACGGTGTTCGTTTGATAAGACCAAACCAGCTAAAAATTGCTAAGATTACTTCAATAAAAACATTGTGTGGATGCTCTCCAATTTAGAAAGAAACCAGAGAGGGAGAGAAAAGAAACAGATATGTAACTTGGGGGGGATGATGGTAGATGAGATGAGTTAAAATAAAATGTTTATGTATGAGTTTAAAAAAATTAATAGTGAAAAACACCTAAAAATAAAATAAAGACCACATAAACACAAACTATAGATATTTCATTTTAACTTATCAAAATTGAATGTGTTTGAAGAAATTGAGGTGAAAGTGCGTAGAAGCAACTTAAAACGATGGGGGGGAAGTTGTACTTGTGATATGTGTGGATGCCCATGTTAGAAAGAAACGAGGGGATGATGAAGTTGTAATCTTATTTGATTGAATTGTGTGCGTGAAAGATAATGGAAAGTTAGTGATAAATGAAAATATATATGGTTAATAAATTTAGTTGTTATGGAATTGTTAATAAACTTGTTACAAGTATAGTAAAGTATACCATGGAAGATATAAGTTGCTATTATGTTTTGGGACAAGTAGAAATGGAATTTGATTGAAAATTGTAGGAAAAAGAAATTGTTTATTTTGATAGAATTAGTGTCAGCCATACTTGAAAGAAATTTGGAAAATTAATTGTATTATGTTAGAAGTTAGTAAGCTCTTGGGTATTTTGTATATATCAAGTTTGGTGAATGAGTTAGAGAATGGAGGAATTATTTATGCCTTGTTGAAATGAGATAATTGAAATATTATGATTTGATTCTATCGGAAATTTCTACAAAAGCTATTTCTAGACTTTCGATCTTAAAAAGAAGGTTTTGAGCCCTTAATAAGAACCCGCTAAAAAACTTTAAAGTATGAACACTTGAAAAAATAGTTGTTTTTTGCATAATATGTATCACAGTCATTGTTGACTATGTTGCCCACTGTCAAAGCTTTATTGGAGTAACTATGAGTTCATCATCATTGAAGACCACTTGAAATTATTGGAGCAAATATGATTCCACCTTTTGTTTGGAATCACATTTGCTAGATTTAGAGGTTTGTATCTTTATATTCATTTATTTAAAGGTTTCGACTCGATCAACGAGGAATCTATCAATGTAATGATAGATGACTAAAGATAAGATGTTGTTGAGTTTGTTGAAGAATATGAGATGTAAATCTTTGATAAGAGTAGTTGATCCTTATGGAGGAGGTCTATCTAAGTCAAATTTTGATGATTACAGCCCCTAAGATGGTCAAAGATGTCATTTATTTTCTTGAAGATGCACCTTTAATCACCTTAAATTATTAAAGAAAAAAGATGAACAATGGTCAAATAACACATCACCTTTATATTAAGTTTAAGTACATGTCATATAGGTTAAACCTTAGAAATTAGAGTTTTTAATTTGGGATTTGTCAAAGTTCAATTTAATTCTTGTTCTTTCATTTTTTTTTTAATTACACCTGTAATCGCCTCACAATTTTTAATTTTATGAAAACCCACCACTATGAAACTCAATTATAAACTTTAAAGTTCAATGCCTTTTCCCATTTAGGTTGCCTTTTCTAATTAGGTTCTTGATTCATGATTTATGCAAATTACCTCTTAATTAACCATCAAACTTTCATTTTTCTTCAACTTGGCTCATGATTTTATCGATTTAAGTCTTTAAAGGCTTATATGTTTTACAAATTTGATTCTTGGTTTTGAATTTCTTCAATAAAATCCCTAATGACCTATTGAAATTTGATATTTATGCACTTAAGCCCCTGAATTTCTTCTTGAAATTTATCCTTTTTAAAAATGAAATTCAACCCTACACTCTAATTCCTTCCAATTAAAGCCCAATTGAACTCAAAAACCAATTTTCCTTGAAATTAAACCCTTAGTAAATTCAATTAAACCATGAAAAAAATCATTTGGGTTGTTAAACATCCAATTTTGATTTTGTTTTCTTCTCAAATTCAATTTTTCTTATCAATAAGGCCATCATCAGTCAAAATTGAATTGTTAATTTTTCAATTTTTGATATTTGATTCTCCCGAACTTGTCTTTGACTATTTTCTAGACATTCTTAAAGTTCTCCCCACTAATGTATTTTTTTTTTATTCTTTATGTATTTTATATTTTTTTTGTATATTTATATGTGGTCCCAAAATAGGTAACAATAAGCCTTTTCAATGTGTGGATTCATCACTTAATTAGGAAGGGGGATGTAGGTATTTATACATACACACACTATTACAAAGTGTTTTCCATTTATATGCCTATAGGGTTTTAAGGAGCTTAAGGTTTCTAACATAAAAACGTAGGATCTATGGATAACATCTTTCCTATAATAGTTACATGGACATCTAAAACACTTGTTATATGCATGAATGTTATAATGATATGAACATTATTTAGAAATGGTGGATAACCTATAGGGCTGAAAACCCTCAATCATTTTATTCTGCCTATATTCCTCTAACATATTCTTACTTTGGCTCAGTACATGGTTGAACTCATGTATATTGAGCATGGCGATTTGTAAGGCCTGTGATAACTTTGGCTCAATACATGGTTGAACCTAAGTATATTGAGTCTTATAACTTGTTAAACTCACGTTGACTTGGACTTAACATATGATTAATATCAAGTATATTAGGTCTGGTAATTTGCTAGAGCCCCATTGTCTTGTACTCAGCACGAGGCTAAATTCAAACATATTGAGTATGATAATTTACTAGACTCGTGTTGACTTGAGCTTAACATACAAACTATCCAAAGTATGTTGGGTCTAGAAGCTTTTGAAACCCATATTCATTGGGATCATTACCTTGTTATAAGTATAAGCTTCTTAACAAAGCATAAAAAAACATTAATTCAAAAATATTTACTCATTACCTCTCATTATCTATTCTTGAAATTGTACCATGGTTGACTAGCTTGGAAAACATGTTTTTTTTTTGTATCTATGTACTAAGACTTTATTTGTTATTGCAGTCCAACATGATTTTGAATATTTATGAATTCTTTTTAGTTTTAAATTATTTATTTTTTTGTTTCGATGTGCTAATATAGAAAATAAATTAATGTATTTTTAAGCAAAAAAACACTTAAAAAAATAATCTCTAGCACTCTCAAACAATATCTAAATAAAATATATAATGAAAGGTGATCTCAATTGCTACACTATCTAGACCCAACGTCCATTGGAGACAAGAAGAGAGGTCCCCCACACAAATTATATAGCAAGAAACACAAATTACATATTCTTAGGAAGATAACTCAAAACAAGAAACACAAATTAAAAGAAAAATTGAATAGAAGCATAGCATATACCCACTCCCACTATGTTGTGTTGTCTCGAGTAAAACTATTCTTAGATTCAATCAGAAAATCTAGGCTCAACAGCTTGGCACATCCAAGGCAATGGATAATAATATTATTTAGATTTATTTTATTGGTTGATTTCTTGAGTTTAAACTTTTTAGATAATAAGATAATCTACTTTTTCTTGAATTTACCATTTCGATAGAATATATATTCTCTAAATTATCCAACAAGTAATCATTTTGATCAATACTAGTATTTTAAATGAATTTAGAGGTAGGAAAATGAGTAATAAATTCTTGTATTTTAAAATAAAAATAAAAATTGAAGTGGACACCGAGCATCATATAGGAATATCAAATCTTCTCAACAACCCTTGTTTTGGCCTTTTCTTAATGCTGTCAATCGTTTGGGAAATATCATAAAAATAAAAAAAGTATAAATTTCTTTTTGTGCAAAATAACCTATTGATTGCGATTTAAGCTACAAATAAAAGTATAGATTAAAAGCATCAATTGTTTTACAAGTACTAATAACTTTTTTTTAATCTCAATATATTAGGTCCTAAAGGTTTAATAAATTCTCAATTGGAATTAATAATTATATAAATTACATAGGAAAGCCTTAAACTACTTAGTTTTTATTTGGGTCCTCAAATATTATTTTTCTAATTAGACCCTTTAAAGCTCATTCACAAATTTCATTCAAATTCATATGATATTAATACAAGTTTCCAGAATCTTTTAATATATATTTTTTCGTTCTATTTTTCTTTTTTTTACACTTTCAATAACTTTCCTAGAGTAATTCTAAGAACAAATTGCCTCTAGATCAACTGACACCTGTTATCTTCCTATCTCTACTTGGCAAAAAAAAAAAAAAAAAAATTGAAGGGTCAAAACCTCGAAGGGACCAAGAACAAGGTTGTTATAACTATCCATTATTTGGAACGTAGTGTGTAGTCATTAATTTCATCATATGACTTCTACCTTACTTTAAAAAACACAAATTATGCATCTACGGGGGTGTTTGGGAAGTATGTTTTTCAAAAAAAAATATTTTTTTTTATTTTAAATAAAAAAAATAGTGTTCTTAGATTATTTTGATGTGATGATATTAAAAATATTTTTTAAAAAAATATATTAATATATTTCTAAATAAAAAACAGTTTAAAAAACAACCGTTGTCATACTTCTGAAAAAACAAACCAAGAAAATAAGAAGATCAAAATCATTATCCTCGTGGAGGACCATAGGAACTTCTAACTTCTCGGCTTAGATGTACATGAGCACATGGATTGCACTAGTTCATATTTGTCCATTTCCTTTTGTTTTATTACAATAATGTGTGGTTTTTTTTATATAGTTAATTTAAGTATATGAAAATTAAATTCATTTTTCTAATTATAAAAAATAAATTATCTTCCATCTCGTTGTAATTACTATCTCAAAACAGATAAGGATAGAGACAACATTGTTGGGCATGGCCATATGTGAGCTCAATCAAGTTGGTAGAAGAAAACAATATTGAGGTTGTTGAGACTCAAGGAGGACTCGTTCTTTGAATTTTGGACAAATTGAAGAAGACATCATTTTTTATTGTTTTTTTTTTTAAATAAATTGTTTCAGTTCCAACCCCACGAGAGATGTGAATTTTTTCTATATTTTAAGCAACCAATTTGCTTTCCACAGTTGCCATATTTTTAATTTTAGATTTCATAATTTCTTAAGAAAAATATTAGTAAAGTGTAAGTATCTTAGAACTTTCCATCGATATATCACTTTGACCTGGTAGTAAAAGCCTGGAACTAAAAGATTTGTTCCCCTTGTATTTTCAAGTTTGAGTTCTATGATTGCTAATATAATGGTCATTGAAGATTTACATGATCGTTAATTTCAGAGCTCATGAAATTTGTTAAGATACGCGTAAACTGATCTGATCACTCATGCTAATAAAAAAATATATATATGTGCTGAAAACAAACAACAAAATCCTTTGACCTCTGTGTTTTTTCAAACTTGAAAGTTACGAGGAAATACTTCCGGTTGAATTTATTTATTATTATTTCAAAAAATAAATTAGTATAGTCAATAAAAAAAATGTTTTGAAACAAATAGCAGTTGAAAAATATAGTATTTAAAAAATATTTTTATACTAAAAACTAGGAGTTGTCAACGCTTTTTTTTTAAAAAAAAAGTTGTCGGTGAGAAATACGGGGATTTTTTTATGCCATACTATTTTTTTTCAAAAATAAATAAATTACGTCGATGCTAGTTTATCAATTTTCGTGAACTTCAAATTTAGTTTTTGGAACATGTGGATGGCTTTTGTGGGAAAAGTACCCTAACAATACACACCAAAATATTCGGAATTCAGGTCTGTATCATGGTGGGCTCATTGTTTGACAAATGAAGGATTAGTCATTGAGCAACATGATTCCCTCTATATTTCACCCCACTTTTATTTATTTTTTTCAATAAAAAAATTATATATAAGTTTTTTTATTTATTTTAATCCTTTTTCTTTCAATTTTATCCTTGTAGAAAAAATAAAAATCAACTGGTCTTAAATCATCCAAAATAACACTTTGAGGACAAAATGAATTATAAAAAAAATGTTCAATATGTCCACAATGGTTTATATGTGTGTTAATAGTGCTACTAAATAGTAAAACCCCAATGCATTTTAGATTTTTACTTAACTAGATTGTTGATCCATGCTATATCGTGAGTTGAATCAAGTTTTTTTTAGTATATAGAAGAAACAAATAGGTATGGCATTGTATATCGCTAATGTTTTTTAATATTAATATTTTTAATATTGCTAATATTAAAAACCCCAATGTTTTTTTAATATACATAGAAAAATCTATGTCATGACCTCATCAACTTGATGGATCCAAAAGCAAACCAAACAACTAGTCAAAACAAAGTTTGATGTAATAAAGATTCAATACATGTTTTTTTTAAAATAATATTGAAACGGCAACATATTTAGATCAATCCAGGACAACCTAGGTTAACTTGTCAAATTCACGACTCAAATCATTAGACCATGATAACCCTATATAAAAAAAAATTCATTACAAATAATGCAGTATAACTCCAAATCAAGTAAAATTTTGAAGGATAAAATTGAGAAAAAATATTAAAAAAATTACATGAGTTGACCTGCCAAACTTATGACCCTGGTCATGAAATTAAGATAACCCCATAAAAAATAAATAAAAAAATAACCTTAGTCAACCCGAACTAATCTAACAACCCACGACCAGGATCATTGTCCAAACTATGTTATAGGGTCATCAATTTTCTAATATTAAAAAATATTTATGTGTTACTAATGTGTTTTCTAGTATAAGTAAAAGTAAATGGAGTAAAGGTTGATCCATTGTGATTTGGTCAACTTTGAAGGGTCTAAAGACAACCCGATAAACTATTAAAAATATAGTTTGAGTAAAACTATTCAAGAAGACATGGTTTTTAAAAAAATATTAAGACAAAAACATATAGGATCAATCTAGGTTAACTTGTTAAATACGCAACTCGGATTATGAGACCATAATTACCCCATAGAAAATAAATCAAAGCCAAATATGAAACTCAATTCCTAATTAAACTAATATTGAAGGATGAAATTGATAAAAAAAAAAAAGACCAAAAACAAACAATTGGAATCAACATAGGTTAATCTTCCAAAGGTGCAACTCAAGTCATGTGAATGAGATAACTCTATAGAAAACCAATTGAAACAAATTGTGATCAATTTATAATAAAATTAATGTTGAATTGTGAAATTTAAAAAAAATTGATAAGAAAATCCAAGTCAATCAAAGTTAACCAATGAAACTCTTGATTTAGGTAATGAGATCAGGATAACCTCATAAAAGACCATTAAATTATATATGAAGTATAATTCCAAACCAATCAAATATTAAATGATAAAATTGAGAAAAACAATTAAACTAAAAAGACAAACAATATGAGTTAATCCCCAACTTTGGATAAGTGATCCTAATATTGAAGAATGAAATAACAAAAAATAATGACCCAAGTCATCTTAGTTTAACTCACCAAACTCATGAGTTGGGTAATGAGACTTGGATAACTTTATAGAAAACAAAAAAAAATGAAAAGTACTTCAATCAAATATTGAAATATAAAATTAAAAAAAAAAAAACAAATGGTTTTTTCTTACATGAGTTAACCTATCAGCTCGTAACTCGAGTTATAAGATTCAGATAACTTCGTAAAAAATAAACAAAAAATAGCTTTAGTCAACTAAGGTTACCTCACAAACTTACGACCAAGATCATAAGATTATGATAACCTCATAGAAAGTAAATCAAAACAACTTATAAAACCTAATTTTTAATAAACTCATTGTTGGAGGCTGAAATTGAAGAGGAAAAAAAATCTAAAAACAGGACAATAAAATGATCGTTATATACACATGTTAACCTGCAAAACACGTGACCCGAGTCATAAGACTGAGATAACTTCATAAAAAATAAATTGAAATAATCATAAAGTTTAGTTTATAATCAACTCAATGTTGAAGGATGAAATTGAAAAAAAAATAAGAATTAAAAAAAACTTAAGTCAATTAGATTAACCCTTCAAACCCGTGACTCAAATTATGAGACCAAAATACCCTCGTAGAAAGCAGATCAAAATGAATCATAAATTATAATTCCCAATTAACACAATGATTAAGAATGAAATTGAAAAAAAAAAAATCCAGTTAACCTGTCAAACCATTGACGCAAGTTATGAAACCGGGCTAATCACATGTAAAGCAAACCACGATAAATTACGAGGGATCAATATTCAATAAACTAAATATTGAAGTAAAAAATTAAAAAATATATATATTAAAATAAATCAATATTTAGGCCAGCCACTATCACATGATGTTTACCCAATTGCTTTCTCTTTGAACACCACGAACAAGAAAAATCAATCAATACTTTATCAATCAAATAATACAAGAAAAATCAATCAATACTTTATCAATCAATAATACAAGAAAAATCAATCAATAATACAAGAAAAATCAATCAATACTTTATCAATCAATAATACAAGAAAAACCAATCAATACTTTATCAATCAATAATATACAAGAAAAATATAAGCATGATTTTTTTTTCAAAAAAATAAAAGGACAAAAAATTCTTCTTGAGCTAGATTTGCGTTCTCTAGCTAAGTATTTTATAGTTTAAACCTAAGCTTGTTCCTTCTACCCTCTTCAAGATAGACTGGACTAAAACACCTGAGAAAACATCCATTCAAAATGAGTACCAGAGGATTCAGATTTTGGAAAATATCTCCATGTTCCTTCGGTAGCATTTTCCACAGAATTTCACCACCTTTGTTGAAGACTTCTCATGAAATTCCATTCCATGCGGAAAACAGTCAGGTTTTGTACTTTATGATTCTTTTTTTTAGGTTAAGGTGGGAAGCAAAGCATGTGGTAGTCAAAAGTTATAAACCAGTCCTCATGCATTATGTAGACAATGGAGATAAAAGGAAGTTTTTCTATTTTATTTTAAAAGTAAAAAAATTAAACCAAAAGCTATCCATTCATTACACAACCAGACATTTATCTATCAATCAAAACAATTGAGACAAAATTCTGGAATTTCTATTAATTAATTTTCACAAATCTACAGGAAAAAAATTTGAGCTAAAGTACATCACCTAAATGCACTTGCCCCACAAAATATCACGATGACCTCAGCTTCAGAGCTCAAGCCTTAATCTACGACATCTCCCGGAACCTAGCAAGGGCCTTCTTTTGAATCGAGCGTCTTGTAACTATCCCCGGCCTGTACCTCAAGGCTAGGATCCAACTTCTTCTGCTGACTCCCAAGTCCTGCTCTCCTATCAATGGCTTGAGCTTGGACTGGCTCGATCATTCCATTTCCATCCTTCCCCAGTCCCTGCAAATCATATCGATCACCAAAAAACAGAGAAGACAATCCCCAGAGTGTATAAAAGTTAGAATCCAGTTAGATGAATGCTGCAAAAGCATTGGCCACCAGTATATACGGTTCAACTTTAGCAATGTAGGGCAGCAAACAAGTAACAGAACATTGTGGCCGCAAAGAACGAGAGGAACATCATATGATAGAAGTAATTTCAAATGTTGGCAAAACTGTAATGAAACTAGCTGCATGATTGATGCAAAGCAATGACAGCCAGTATATATGATTCAACTTTAACAGTGAAGGGCAGCAGTAACAGAACATAGTGGTCATTAAGTGATGAAAGAAACATCATCTGATGGAAGTAATTTCAAATATTGGCAAAACTGTAAGGAAATCGAAAGTTTTTAAGAGCACTTTGGAGTATTGGCTTTCAAAATGCTTGGAATATGATTATCAAACAAAAGAACAGGCTGTGCTAACTAAACCCCATATTTCACAGGGATAAATGGCATAGCTATATGCAGTAACCAATGATTTAGTACCTACCCATTTCAAATGAATAACCAGCATAGTAACAAACAGTGGTCAATAAATTAGCAGTTAAAGATTTTAGAAGCAAGAGAAGGGAATGATACCAAGCCTTCTTGCCAGCCCATATTGCGAAGCATTCGATTGCCTACATTGCTCTCGCCAAGTGCCTTGTCTGCTGTAATCACCTCATAACTCTGAGCATCTCCAATCCCACGTCCTCCTCCAACACCAGGGGGAAATGGCATTGAATCCAAAGCACTCCTTTTGAATGCAGAATCCCGATCTTTAAGAGATCACAAATAGAAAACACAAAGGATTCCTCACAAGTTAATATTTCTATTAAGACATAAAGTATAGTGTTGGGACCCCATTCACTCAGATTGAGAAGTTTGAGAAAACCAAGATCTGATAGACATCCAGGGAAACTATACATGGAGAAGTAAAAGGTACCACGTACAGTGTTCCTAATATCATATGACCTTGTAAGAATAAAGGTGTAGTAAGAAACATATTGCTAAAGCTTACGTGAATCCATGTCAGGCAAATCATCTCCCACAGAAGATGAACCATACAAACTCCTCCTTTCAGCTGCTCGATCCCTGTAGGAAGTCTGTGGTTGCTCCTTGTGAGTAGAAGAGGAAGGCAGTGGCATTTCAGAAAATCTCCTCTTGCCACTCACAGCAGCCACGGGTGGTGTGTAAGATCCCAATGCAGATGCATCTGTCCTAAAAGGAGTAGCAACTGAAGATGTATCTGCATTTGTTGATGAACCTGCCATAGTTAGAGGTATGACAGCATTTGATGTAGAAATACCAGCAGATGGTCCAGAATATGAAGTGTCAGACTTCACAACACTTCGTCCAGAGCCCCTTATAACCCCCATCAAAGTCCCTCCTGAACTGTTGCTAACAGGTCTTGGCTTCACTGGAGAATCCAAACCAGTGGTTTGGGCAGATGGGACTGCGACAACTCCTGAACTGGACATAGTGTTCTCCTTTGTGGTTGTTGTATCAGATTTGAACTTGCTCTTTGTGGATTGCCCAGCTGAAAAATGCCTATCATCAGCTGAAACAGATGGATGACTATCATCAAGAGCCACACGAGTAGCTTGTCCTTCATGACTCCTCTGCTTCCACATTGTTAATACGTTGTTCATTTTCTTCTTGTTAGCCAAAATACTGCTTTTTGAAGCAAGTTTTATCTCTTTTGCTTTCTCCTTCTCTTTCTTCTCAGCAGCTAATGCTGCTGTAGCAGCAGCCTGGACTGCATCATGTAACGTGGCAGCCTTCTCCAAGGATGATGTAATTGTAGCAGCCGGTGCAGAAATTACAGCTTTTCTGTTACTGGGACCATCAGATGACTTAGAATTCTCAGAATGTTTACCCGATGCTTTACTGTCATTGTTCTCTGTGTAAGGGATGTACTGCTGAGTCTGCTGGTCATATGTGTACCAAACCCCACTGTTACCATCATAATAAAGACCTGCATATTACAAGTGCATAATACTCAATCATAGAGCCAATGACTTGCAAAGGAATTATGATTTCACCTTAAACTCCGAAGATGATCCATGTAGAGTGCTAGTAACAACTATTCAAACTGCATTCAAAGTTCTTGGTCCTATAAAATAATTCTAAACAGAGCATTAAACATTCCCCATGCTAGCAGGAAATACGATCACCTCCATGGCCAGTGCACATTCTACTAGGGTTTACCCCTAACAAAGTTTCACTCCAAAACATACCAAACACCATATCAACCAAAAGGGGTATATGACTCCACCCAAATTCTTCTAATAGACATCCTCATGGATACACAAAAATTATCTCATGGGGTGCAATTGCAATTCCACACCTTGCATGGGCCTCTATGCACTTTCCAAGGAGCATGTTTTTAGTTCACAGCAACAGAAGTGAAAAAATTCCTAGAAGAAAACCATTACACCTCAGCAAAATTCTCTTCTTGCTGAATCTTTGGAGATGTTCCTAACCGTGTTGTCACAAGGCGCCCTGGCGCTCGCTTAAGTGCCGGAGGCGAGGCGAGGCGAGGCCGAGGCGCCCTTCTTAGCCTGAGGCGATGGAGTTTGAAAAGGCGCTGAAAAGGCAAGTGCCTGTGCATGGGAGGCAGGCGATAAAGGCGTCACCTAATGAAAATTTTCTGACACTGGACACTGAGGATTAGTTTAAAGAGTCTTCTCTTTGATTTCTGCTTTTTGTTTAATAAAAGGAATTATGTTTTGTCTTATTTGTCTCTTTTTCTAGTCTTATACAAGAAGAAACTATAGGGTAGTTTTGTAAAAAACATAGATTAGGGTAAAAAGAAAAGGAAAAATTAAACCACCGTGAAAGTTAAAGAAGAGAAAGAGACATGAAAGTTGAAACAAAAAGAACAAAAACGAAAGTGAAACACCACCAGAGAAGAAGAGTCAAGAGTACAGACAGGAGCAACAGAGGTATTTCTTTAACTTTTTTTCTAATGTCATCGCATCTTTTTCTTTCTTAATTTCTCATATAAAAATCTACCAAGTAATATCATATATAAATTCTATATCATATATAAATTCTATATAGCTGGAGCTTTGTATGTGGCAAATTACAAAGATTATGTGATCAAGTCATGATACATGCAGCTTGCTTGTATATAATATATATTATATTCTATCTATACAAAGATTACTTTTACATCTCTATCTAGTTAATATGCGTCCTCAACTTGGCCACTTTTTTCTCAATTAATTGTTACAAACTTACATCATGTTGACTATATGTGTACTTGGGGGTTTGCCATGCCACCTGTTTTCAACTTTTCATTATTCCAACAGTAGTGGTGCTGTGATTATTTATTTGTAATCCCTAAAACCAATACTAGACAACAGACAAAGTTGAGAAGGATAGGAACATCAAGTGCTAGAACTACACATGAAGAGGGATTAAGATCTAATTCTAAACAAGTGCAGTGTGGTTTAAGAGATGAAGATTGGATTCTAATAATGAAATGGAGGATACGGAGGATTTGTGTGAGGAGAGGAAAGCATAGATGATGTTTTTGAAGATTAATGAACCAATGATATTTAAGTTTGCATTTTAATCTATTTGGCTACTTGCTACTTTAAATTGTTTTGTTTTGTTTTAAGGGTGAAAAATGTAACTTTATGACTATATTATGGTATTTTATATTTTCTTTTGACTTTCTGATGATCTAATCTTAATTGATAAATAGTTTAGATTTATATAACATAATATAATATTATACATGTAATTTTTATATAATACAGGTTGAGCGCCTGGCACCTCAGACATTTTCCAAGCTTGGTGCTTTTTAGCGCCTTTCACCTTTGGCAACACTAGTTCCCAAGGAACAATAACAAGTTTTAAATTTTCATGACAATTCTGCTCAACAAGGAACCAAATTCCAAACTTGTCCAGGGAAACTATCACAAAATTGTGTCTTCAAAAGACTCGATGTGAAGGTCAAAATGTTCCTCAAAAAAAATTTAAGAATTTATGTTTCACAAGCCTTTGAAAGTAAAGCAGGCTTACAGTAAGTAGCTCCAGTCAATTCATGGATGAAAATAAAGTAAATCGCAAACACATGCACCCTATATGTGAACATGTAAAGTTGTAAACACCTTATTCTGTTTCATAAACTCATGCAGTTGTCCCACTACATTTTTCCTAGTGTGTACAAATCACCATTGTCCAAGGAGTTATTAGAATCTGGGAGCAAATTTCAAGCTCCAAAGTTAAAATAGAAACAACAGTCAAAAAGTCTCCACTGACTATATATGCCCACTCAGAGTTCCAAAAAGAAAAGAAAAACAGGTCATTTGTTCCCAAAATATTCTGCTTAATCAGCACTTTTGCAAGATCTACAGGAAGTATCTTAACATTTTCTCTCAAAATCTCAGTGCCTAGCTTGAAACTTAATGATTTTGTACTAGCAAGAAAGCTAGAGTTCCTGGAAGACAGTTAAACATGAACATGAATTCCAAGTTCCACATTGGAATAGTGTTCCCTCCTTTTTCTCTACACGAGTATAATCAGATTAAAATTCTTGACAGGAATAAAAATGAAAATATATCTTTATACTACTTCAGGGAGGGAAAAATCTGTAAGCTTGTACCAGGGAGAAAACATGTGGAAAAGGCATTTGCAAAGAGCCAAACACACCAGTTTATCTATCCAACACAAAAATGAAAACACAATGTCCCTTGAGGAATATTTTTTTTAGCATACAGACTACTATCAGAAACTTGCCATCTAGTAAATGATGTATAGATCAAGTTATGACATTCATTATAACAATAGCTCAAATCCACAAAGCATGCAAATGTTATCTTCCACTTCCACTAGGTGCAAGTCAAACAAGAAATGTAGAAGGAACCTGTATTTCCATCAAAATAGAAGCCAGAAGCAGCATCATAGTAATAACCAGATGCTTCATCCCACACAAAAGCAGATTGTGCAGCAGAATCATCCTTCTGAGCTGAAATCTGCCCACCAGCTTGCTCCTGCCCACCGACAGATTGTTTGTCATCTGGGTTATATTCCTTAGGTGCCCATCCAACAGCATCATACTAAAAGATGAAAAAATAAAATTTTAAGAATTCAAACATCATATATAAAATCAGCATATTCAAAAACCAGAAAGCAAGCATATAGAATTAGGATGAAGGGTACAGGTAGTAATATAACTAGAATAACAATAATATTCACTAATATTCCAAGAGACACAGAAGTGATAGGGACAAGAAAAGAATTCATCGGAGATATATCTCCATTCAATGAACCATAACAAAACCTGCTGTCTAATGCATCAATGAAATCACAAAAAGATCACCATCAAAATGTTCAAGCACAAATCCATTAACGTGGAAGTAGCACCTAGACAAACACTACAGTTCACAAAGTGGATTCCTTGTCAACCTGCCTGATTGCCATGACAAATTACAAGTTGATAGTGGAATTTAGTCCTTGATCAAAAGAAATGCCTACAGCCTCACAGATAATAATATATATAAAAAAAAACTCCCTAAAGTGGCTAGGTATGAAATAGATGTATCATATTGGGATATCAGTTTTCTCTAATCTGCTCATCAACCTTCACTTCACAGAACCATTTCACCAGAAAAAAGGACCTTTGATATGAAGGTATTGTTTACATTTCTATGGTACATAGTACAGGTGCAATGTCAACTTTCTCCAACTTCCCCACCAACAATCACTTCATGAAAAGCTCTGAGTGACTTCAAATAACAGAAAATTATAGTTTCTAGGCTGTGTTGATTTTCTTCTTCCACAGAAAAAAATTGTTTTCCCTAGACTTTCAGATTCTAAAGTATGAACTAAAGCATTCAAACCATGTAAAATTTAGTATGTCAATTTAAAATATGCGACAAAAAAGAAACTACAATAGTTGAAAAGATTCATTAATATGCCTGTTGTGCAAATGCTGCGGCCTCAATTGCAGCAGTTGCTAAGCTGCTTGACTGCGATGATCCTGAGGACCCTGGGCCAAGAATGCTCTTTGCATATGCCACTCTTAAGATCTGCCCATTCTTCTCAAGAGCGGTTCCATTGGTCGCATCAAGGGCTTTAGTAGCATCCTCAACCTACAAGACAAGAACCATTATGATTGCAAAGAATGCATCTATTATTTAGCAACTCTCTCTTGCTGTGTCCTAATTCTGAAAAGAACATGTAAAATCCTCCATTCAGAGGGCAGGGATCTTGCAAAATGCAAGGACCATACAACTAAAATTTCAACAGAAAATCTTTTAGGGGCATAAAGTACTATAGTATGTCAATCTGAAATGGGATTTCATTGGGTAACTAAGGTATAGATATCAGCAACATTCAAAATATGCGACAACCGCAATGTTACCTCAGTTTATATTAGTTTTATAGCCTAGAATGGAAGGTGAAAGGGAAAACAATACCACCATATCATAGTTTGTTGTATAACCTTCTAAATAATTTTGTCATTAAAATACCAGTGAATCATTATTAGTAAGTTTACTTTAGCTCCTCATGTATATTTGTCAGGTGTGCTGTTAACAATAAATTTGGACTCATAATCATTTGAATTGCATGACAACCATCAAAGATTATTTTGACTAAGAAAAACTGGAGAGCAAAAAATAGGAAGAACAAAATATTCAACAAATCCAATCACCAATAACAAATGAATTTACCGAATGGAAATGTACAAAGGCAAATCCCCTTGAAACATGAGTAAACTTGTCTCTAACCAGTCGAAGATCCTGCAAATTAGGAGCGATAAAAACATGAACATGCCAAAAAGGGGGAGATTTTCTAATAAAACATTAAAGAATTTTACAGCATTTTGTACCTTAATTGGAGCATGCTTGGAAAACTCATAGCGAAGCATCTCCTCATCCGCATTTTCATCCAATCCACGAACAACCAAAACATGAGTTGGGCCTGATTTGGTGTCAGCTTAGCAAGTTGTGGCATATATATTAAAACATGTCAGGGAAAAAGAAACATTTCAAACCAACCTGCCTCAAATCCTTTCTTTCCTGAGGATGATGGATTTGATAAAGCCATATCTGCTGGTGGTGCATCATCAGTTCGTGGCTCATTGCACTGCAGCACATAATAAAAGAGACCATTCAGCAATTTGTTTTCAAGGATACTGTCAAACCATTATAAATTTCACCAGAATCTCTGGGTAATGTTTTTTTCTTTTCCATTTGATTTAAAATCATTAAGCAAGAGCTACGCACAAAAAGAACTACAAGTCCACACTATTTGACTAAAGCAAACCATGATGAGACAGCATGTTAAAGGTGTCAATGTGACTTCCAATGCACATTAACCTCCAAACAAACACAAGAAAAAATAATGATTGTCATTTCAACACTTGACATGTGTGCTCAACACCAGCAGGGAATTGTTCTTGCTGTGCTAGTGCTTACAAATGAAACTAATGGCCACAGGATTGTGTATTCATAAAATTTAATAATTGTTCAACTTGCCACAAATCAAATAAGGAAAAATGAGATGGAAAAACAAACCTGAAAGCAGGATGTACGCCTTGCAAAATTGACACAGCCACAGATGGTGCACATCCAATCAGATGGCACTGTGATGTTTCTGTGCTGACTGGATTTCTCTAGACCAAAAGACCCACCTGCCCCCCCAGTTGGTTTACTACTGAAAGACAACAGAAATCAAAGTGATAATGGTTATGCTTGAAGCCAAAATGTACAACGACATTAATGTAGCGTTTACATCAAGAAATGCCACCATCAGTCAGATATTGAAGGAGAATAGTGTTAGGGAAGCCAGCAACAGCTAAAGTAAGAATGTATCTGGATTTCACCAGTATGTGAGATCCAACATACTTGCGCAATGTACAACTTCAAGATAATAACATGGAATAAATAATCACAATTGACTGTCATGATAACACAATCACGGCAATGATGAAAGAGAAATACCTGTACTCAAAGAAAAGCTTTCTGCCATCAACAACAAGACCATCATCCCCAATCCTATCCATCATTGCGCATGCTGCTTCCTGTTACAGACAAAAACATTATTTGAATGTCATTCTTGAAAGAAAGTGCAACCTTACCAGATTAGACAGATAGATACCACAGAAGGAAAATCAATAAAGGCAAATCCACGGGAGATGCCAGAATTCCTCTCTTTGATTACACGAACATGGCGAAGTGGTCCCCACTCAGCCTGATGGCCACAAAAAGCAAATAAATGTTATGAAAACATCTAATGAGGAAAAGCAGCTGTGCCAGATAAAGAAAGTAAATTAAGACATTACAAGTATCTGGTAAAGATCTTCCTCGGTTGTCTTCTGTGATAGACCCTTCACGACTACGGTTGCAGATGGGGCCTACAAGAGACAGAGTTCTTGTTAAAGCCCAGTGACTCACCACAGATCAAGCCATGCAGTAAATAACAGTGAAGAAAGCTGCACATAACATACCACGTCATAATGGCCGCGCTGACGCTTGTGTTCACGGTCCCTCCTCCTTTCACTCCTCTCATGCCTTCCACCATCATAGCTGTCCTCCCTTTGACTTCGGCTATGACTTCGACTTCGAGGAGACCTTGATCTAGGACGATCATCGAATCCACGAGACCAAGATCGTTCATGCCGTCTATGTGGACTCTGAGATTTTTCCTGGCTCAAACCTCTCTTGTCATGTTCTCGATCATGGGATCCACGCCTCCTCCAATTACCATCTCTCCTGCTGCCTCTTTCATAATCAGAATCATAACTATGCCTACCATATTCATAATCCCTCTCACGGCTATCCTCCCTATTTTGATAGGAAGAGCGTGACTTATAGTCATAATCATCATATGCATATTCATCACGGTCACGTTCCCCAAACCTAGAAGCCCTATCAAGTCCATGATCGCGGTAGTTGTCGATGCTGTGGCTGCCATCCCGATCATGAACAGCATCTATATCATGGTAAGTATCAAAGTATGGTCTCTCATGTCTCCTAGACTCCCTATCAAGTGGGTATTCTTCTTCATAACTTCTCCTTCTTGATTGAGGCCAAACATCAACAGCAGGAGGTGGGGGATAGTTCTCCCTCTCTAGAATGTTCCGGGGGAAGGCATGTCTTGGGTAGCCATTATCCCTTGAATACCGGTCATTGATAAACCTCCTCTCATCATATGAACCACCACCCCTGCTAAGATAAAATAATTTAATGGAAGAGCAGACATGAAAAATCATGAGCAAAAGCTTGAAAAAGAAATAATGACAACAAGATTAAGACCACAAGGAGACATTTAGAAAATATCGAGCATAAGAAGCTTCTGGGAAATCTTGCATGAAATAAATAACTTAACCAACAAAACTCAAAAACGAAAATAAGTGCACAAATTTTCAAATAATATATTTTACCATGAAAGCCCTGACAGCAAGCATCAGGCCTTACTTACCGGTAGTTAGGCTCATGGACTGCACCATACCCCTCCAGAGCCTGTGGATTCAAGAGAATAAGCTTATGTCAGCAACAAATACCAATCAAGATAGGAGGAGGTTACGCAAACCCATTCCATATCCTCACTGCCCCCAACAGCTTTCTCTTATTTTTCTTTTAAGGACGAGATAGATGATGCCCAAAAACTAATGGACAATCCTAAAAAATTTCTTGCATTTTTATCAGTATTTTTAAGGAGGAAACCACAATTACGCTGTTATTATCCCATCCTTGCTGAAGGCCATAGCGACCAGGATCCATGTTTGCAAGCAAAACCACCCTGCAATGCTCTTTCTTGATGATTGAATGTTCTAATTCCTTTTATTCCCTGTAATATATGCACAAAAGAAACAGACACACAACAGTCATGCCCATGAATCAACCTTTACTCAATAATTCCCCCACGCACTGAGTTCTTATTAGCCTTGACGTTCGTAAATCTTCAAATAAAATCAAACCCAGTCCATAAACCAAGATATAACCAAGACCCACTTGATCATTCCTCCAAATTCTCTCAACGACAACGAAAAATTATTAAAGCCATGATCTTGATTAGCAGAAACCAAACACCGAATCCAGATTAAACCAAAATAAAGCTATACAAACAAAACAAATTACAAGAAAAAAATCAAATTGTGAATTGCATTATAAGAAAATCAACAGAACAACTTCTTAACAGATAGTGATCAGCTTAAAATGCCACAATATTTTCTCCATCACGATTTACATTGCAAAATTTAAGGGGAAAAAACACTCAGATAAAACCAAACCCACTTCAGAAAATCAAGAGAAACAAAACCCATTTCATCATTTTTCCAGAATTATCTAAACGAATATTTAAGCAATGATCTTGACAATCATAAACCCATCCCATAGCTAAATATCATCAAAAATTCAATTATATCCAAATAAAAAAAATCCTCAAAAATTTGTGTATATATCACTTCTAAAATCTCTCTTTTGACACAACAAAGCATAGAAAGTAGGATTCTTATCATCGAATAGCACAGACTCATCATCTTAATATCATAACTTAAAAAATCCCACAAAATTGTGAATTTGCATAATAAAAATATCTCTATCAAATAAAAAAATTCATAAAATAACAGAAACCCATCAGCTATATTCATGTGTATCTTTACTACAATTTATATTGCAAGTATTGAAGTGGGTCAATAAATTGCGAGGATAAATAAAATCAGTATGCATACCAGGCAAACCGTGGATGCGATTTGATAAGAACAAATAAGCTTTTCTCTGAATTGAATATGTCGTTTCTTCTTTCTCGTACCAGCGATCGGTTCTTGTAACAAAGTTTGGTTCTTGCGATTGTTAGAATTCTTGTTGTTAGGTTTTTGGCTTCGTCTCTGTTTGTTTGCTTTTAGGGTTCCGTCCGTTTGTTTTCTCGGACGAAGAGACTTTTAGTCGATGACAGGAGTAAATAATTGTTGTGGAAGGTGTTTTATTTAAATAAATATCACTCTATTATTATTCTCCTTGGTATATTTTTAGCCCCGTTTGTTATTGTTTTTCAAAAACAATTTAGAAAAAATTGGAAGTTTTTTATTTTTATTATTTATTTTAAATTAAAAAAAATGATATTTTAGATAATTTTTATGTGCTGATATCAAAAATAATTTTAAAAAATAAAAAAATATTATTTTGATGTATTTCAATAAAAATTATTTGCAAAAACAATCTCAAATAATCACTTTGCAATATCTTAATTCACAATTTTCTATTATTACTGTTTTAGAAATCACAGTTATAAAATATGATTGTGATTCAATTTGGTAACCTACTGATATTATTGTTCACTTCATCATGAACTTCAATAGGTCTAATAGCTTTGTTATTTTTTGAAATTATTTTTATTTAATCTTACAATAAAAATAAATTATTGCAAAGTCAAGCATCAATCCTAATAAGATATTTATTTAAAATTGTGATAACCCTATAGAAATTAGACAAAAATAAATCATAAATTTTATTTCTCAACTACTCCATTATTGAAAAAGGGTGGGGAAAAAAAAGTCAGATTCATTAAAGTTGTAACTAGGCTCATTATTTATACAGCTAAACTAAAACGCACATATACTGTTCGGATTGCTACTGTTCACACAGACTCATCGGCACTATTCATGTGCACTTTGACCCGGTGCATCGCGGGTGTATGTCCTCCTTTTTTTTTGTTTTTCAACAGTGTATGCACGAAATTAGCTCTCGAAAAAGACAAAAAAAACGTCGTCTTTTTCGAGTCGGGATCGGTCATTGACCGGGTCTCGTCCAGTCCGACCCGGTCCGACGGTTTTTTTTATTTTTTAAATATTAGATTGAACAGTGCATCGACGATTTCACCCCCCGAAAAAAGGACAAAAATCATGCATGGGGGTTAGGGGCGTTCCGGTAATTAGCCAATTATTTCTTCTTTTTTTCGCTGAAATCTGTTGGCGCGTCGCCGGACGCGCCGTCCATTTCAACGCTCACGCGTTATTCGGACGGCGCGTGCGGCATCATACGTCGTCGGAAAATGCCCAAACGGCGTCTAGAATTATTTTCAGGCATGTTCTCTTCCACATGGGGCGGCGCGTGTTGCACTATGGTGTCCGGAGATGTGTCAATGGTCGTTTGAATTCCCCCCCCCCCCACCAATTTCTCTCTCCTGCCTACGCAAGATGACGTCAGCTAAGCTGTTTTTTGTCAAAGTTCATTTCAGTCCATGAACGTTTCAATTTGTTTTTCTGACCCTTATTTCTATTAAATGAGTTTTGATTTGTTTCAATTTCGTCCTTCAATTGAAATTGATTACGTTTTGAAGTTCCAGTTTGGTCCTCATGCTTTTAATTTTGCGGGGTGGGCTGAAATTCTAAATATTTTTGGTATCAAAGTTTTGATTGATTTCAATTTCATCCTTCCATGCAAATTTATTATAAATCCATAATATTTTAGGTACCAAAAGTTTGATTTCTTTCAATTCTATCCTTTTATGCAAGTTAATTATGAATTTCAGTTTCATTTCAGTCCAGTTCTTTGAATTTCCGGTTTTGTTTTGAATTATTTGATTTCAATGTTTAGGTTTACTTCAATTCTGTCTTTGAAATTAAAGATATTATTGCAAGTATATCAAATTAATTATATATTTGTATATTTATGTCAAATTAAAGTATGTAAAACTAATATTATGTTCAAATATTTATTGAATATTATCGCCTAAAAATATATAGAGGGAGAGGAAAAATGACCTATGATTTTTTTAATGACAGAAATTCATATCAGTCTTCTTAAATACATTTAATATAATAATACGATGAATAAATCTTATAAAAAAAATATATTAGCTTCAAGATTAAATTTTGTGTTCTTTTGTTTAAGTTTATTTCTTGAAATAAATTTGCAGTGTTTTGACTTTTTAATTATATATTTGTGTATTTATATCAAATTAAAATATGTGAAACCAATTATATGTTCTAATATTTATTGAATATCATCACCTAAAAAATATATATAGAGAGAGAACAAAATAGCCTAAGATTATCCTTTAAATTAAATATATTATTGAAATTATGTCAAATTAAAATATGTAAAACTAATTATATGTTTGAATATTTATTGAATATTATCGCCTAAAAATATATTGACAGAGAGGAAAAATGACCTAGGGTTTTTTGAAGGGCAGAAATTCATATCATGTTTTCTTAAATATATTTAATATAATAATATGATTAATAAATCTTATATAAAAAAAAATTGGCTTCAAAATTGAATTTTGTGCTCTTTTATTTAAGTTTATTTCTTTACAAGGATTTCCAATGTTTTCATTCTTAATATTTTAGATATAATATTACTGCAAAAAAAAATCTCAAAAAACAAATGTTGACAAATTTACCTGCATTATCTACAAGTCAAATTAAAAAATATACAAGTCACTTCCCGTTTCCATTAGACTGTTCTTTTTAGACGGTAAATAAATAATTATAGCACAAAAAAAAATTAAGTTTATGTTTGAAAAACAAATTATAATATTTTTATTTCTAATATGTCTGATATTTATTGAATATTATCGCCTAAAAATATATTAAGAGAGAGGGAAAATGACTTCGGATTTTTTGAAGGACAAAAATTCATATCAATATTCTTAAATATAATTATACTAACTAAATATGGAAATAATAAAATACAATACATATACAAGCAATTAATTTTCTACATAGAGAAAAAAAACCCGTCGCATCGCCAATTATTTAGTTAATTATAGATAATAGAAGTAAATATTTTTTCTCAGGTTGCTGGAGTTCGAGTCCCCCTGCCATCGAAAATGATTTTTGAGTAAAGAACAGTGTTTTCTATTGTTCATAAGTGTTTCACATGTTTTTTTTTCAATCATTTTTTCGATAACTGGGGTGTCCGGGTCAGCTTATGCGCATCACAATAAATCTCTGAACTTAATTTTTTTTTACAATTTTCGCTGTTTATTAATATTTGAAAATGTTTTTTCCTCTTCTTTTTTTCAGGCTTCTTTTTTTTTTGATACTCGCGATATCCGGGTCAGTTTACACGCAACACAATTTTTTCCTCACATATATATATTTTTTATAACCGGGGTAGGTTACACGTGTCACGAATAATCCTTTGACATTGGTTTTCTATTTTTTTTCAACTTATAATTTTTTTTTATAACTAGAATGTCCAAGTTAGCTTACGTGCACCATGACTATTATTTTGTACATAGCCAAAGGAGATGGCAATTTCAAACAGTGATAAACAGTGATTTGAAATGTGGTTTTTCGTTTTTCAGTACTATTTAAAAAAATTGATTGAACTATGATTCTAGTGAGATATGACAGGAGTGAAAATCGCTTTTGAACAAATTTTAAATTTTTTTTAATTTTAAATTAAAAAAAAGTGTTTCTACATGATTTTGATGTGCTAATGTCAAAAATATTTTTCTAAAAATAAAAAAAAAATACAACACGTTAAAAATCAATTATTTTTCTACATATAAAAAAGTCCAGCGCAACGCGCGGGCAAATCAGCTCGTGGACTTTCTAAAATTTAACTACATGTGTGTTTTTTCTTAAATTATTTTTTTTTAAATATATGATAAAAATATAAATAGATGATCACATAGTCAAATTGAATTAGAAATTAAAACAAAATAGCCTGCTAAACCTCAAGTTGAAGCATATAGGATTATATAGTTAAACTCGCAAACTCGATCATTAACTTCACAGAATTTAATAACATATTTTTTTATAAAAAAATTATTTATTTATTTATTTAATTATACTTTTTTATGCTTAAATATTTTTCTAAAACCAAACTTATGCTAGGATATGTTTCTAATACCACGATAAATATATATATAAAAGATTAATATTAATAAATTATCAAATATAAATCTCAACATATCTAAAAAACAATTGTGGATTATTATTGTAATTCATAATATTAATGGAAATAAAGAAACAATTTTTTCCCCACACCTTTTTAGATTTATTTTTAATACAAGTTGGATTGGTCAGTAGGTTATTTCAAGATCAAGATTAGCCTAGGTTGAAGAAAGGTTATCTCATTCTCAGTTTTCAAGCGTGACTCTCCAAGTTTTTAAAGTTGCCCTTTAATTTGTTTTCTTTTTCGATTTGGTCCTTTTTTTTAATTTTTATCATTGGTTGTTTTGTCAAATTTTAATATATTGTTTTTTCAATTTCATCATTTAAACCCAACTTTCCATGGGTTTTTTTTTACTTTATTCTTCAATCTTTTGATTTTTAATTTTTTTTCTCTTGCCTATTTCATGATCTCGGAATCAGATGTTTTTTTTTACTTTATTCTTCAAAATTATGATGTTTTATTTTTTTCAATTTGATAATTAATTGTTTTCCTTTTTTATTTTCAATTTCACCCTCTAATAAAAGAAATGTTGTCCTCTAATCTATTTTAATTTTAATTTTTATCTTCATTATTCTAATTGTTACTGTTTAAACTAATTTTTCTTTTTAATTTCATCATTTAATATTTGATTTGTTGAAAATTGTGTCTCAAAATTTTTCATACATGGTGTTTCTAGTTTAATGATGTGGGTCTCTAATTTAAAAAGTTAACGAAAGTCAACATTCTTTTTTTACCTTCTTTTATTTCATCGATCAACATTATTTTTGTAAAAAAATGACTTTGTGGTTTTTTTTTAATTACTTTTCTAATGAGTTATTCCAATGTCATGACATGGGCCACAGGTTTCACGCCTTAATGAGGATTGCTTTACCCCTTGTAGTCTATGTTACATGCATATCACACCATCTCGTGTTATTTATTTTGTATATTTTATTCAATATCATACTTTCAAAGGCTTTTTTCTGGAAGGTATTGTGATTTTGTTTTAGAGTTTTAACTTTATCCCTGTAAGAAGACAACATCGGGATTCTCGAGATTGATTACAAGCTTGAGTACACAATGTTAGCAGATTGATTCATGGCGAAGAGCGGGGTAGCTGAGCAACGTCGTCGTCTGTTGCCCGAACTGTGATAGATTCACCCATGGCTGGTTTGAGGATATATAACTCGTTGAGATAACATCTTCGTCTCTAAAGCTTCATGATCAGTCTCAGTGCGAAGATGTTTCAATGGTGAAGCCCTCAACCATTCTCCATACTTAATGTTTTCAAGTTGCTCACATCAGAATCACTGAAATCTTCATAACTTGGTCTAATTTTCTGCAAACATGGAGAAATTAGCAGTGGATGCATGGCTGCTGCATGTCTCCCTTCACCTGATCATTCAAAACTAACAGATACCCTTCCATAACCAGTGGCTCATCTTTCTCGTGAAATTAAGAATTGAAACCTGGGCTGGATGACTACCAATTTTCCATGTCCATAGCTTCCACTGATGCATCGATCAAGCTGAGTCATGGCCACTGCTATCCACAAGCTAGCTCTATCACATCTTCTTCATCATCTGTATCCACTGCTCGTTTCTGTTCTGTCCGCTAGCTCCTCTATTTGAAACCCTTGGAAAAAACTGGACTAAAAGCTCTCAAATAACCAGGACTGAGACCCGTGCAATGCAACGAGGTGAAAACCTGCAAAAAAAAACCATGGGCTGATCCTGCTTTTTCTTTTTTTATAACCGGGTGTCCGGGCCCGCTTGCGCGCATCACAACTAAATTCCCGAGTCCACTGAACATCCTGCAAGTCCAATGAGCATGTAAGGCACCGCGGGGATGATAAACATGTCTGACAAGGCTTGAACCTGGGGTGAGAGGAAGGGAGAAGTCTATCTTGACCACCAAGCCAAGACCCTGCTGGCGCTAATCCTGCTTTTAATTGGCTTGTAAATGTACATGAAGACTTTTCAAAACAAGTCATTATTTTTTTATTTTTTTATTAAATTATTTTTTTATATTTTTATATTTTTAAATTATTTTAATATGCTGATATCGTAAATATTTTTTAAAAATAAAATAATATCATTTTAATGTATTTCTGAATGAAAAACATTTTCAAAAACAACTTCAACCGCACTTCTAAAGACACTAATAATCTAAGTTTGTTTCTTACTTGATAGTTTTTTCCCCTTCAAAAATCAAATCATGAACTCTAGTCAAACATGATGGTTATTATTTAGTTTGTGAATTTTGAGCTTGGTTATAGCCTAGTTATTTATTTTTGAAAACCTATAACTTAATCTCTTGGCTTAATTTAATCACCATTGTGTTGTTAAAGTAATTGTTGATTATTTCTCTAAATTCCAAAGGTACCTTTTTAACAGGTTAACTTCTTAGAGAAAAAACAAAATATCATGGATTAGAAAAATACCATGACTTTTTAATTGTAAGACAATAATCAAATGTGAGAGAATTGACCTCGTGATTAAATGTTTGGCCTTGATGTTACGTTCTGCTGCAACCATTGTTTAACAATTTGTTTTTGATTTTTTTTCATCTTTTATAATTATTTTTGCATGTTAATATTAAAAATAATTTAAAAAAAAGAAGAATATACATTTTAAAATAAATTAGAAAAACAATCTCTAACATTGTTCCAAACACTTTCTTATTACCTCTAACTTGCTTAAAAAATCATTCACATGAATTCAAAATTCTACATATATTGGAAGATATCTTTTAAAATATTAAAATTATAGAAAAAGCTAAAACAGCTCGGTCTCCCCCCTGTTCACCGTGACTCATTGTCACTGTGGAGTGGCAATTTGTCACGTGTGAATCGCGGTGTATGACCTCCCTTTTGCTTTTTTCAACGATGAATTAGCGCATTTACCCCCATAAACGACAAATTCCGCCGCAAGAATCAGGGGCTGCGTTGTCATTGACGCGATCGGACCGGGTCCGGTCCGGTCCGACCCGGCCCGGTCAGGCGTCTTATTTTATTATTATTCGAAATTGGCTAAATACAACTTTAACCCCCAATAAGACAAAAACGCCGACTGTGGGAAACAAGGGGCGTGGACGTAATTGACCTCATTTCTTTAATTCTTTTTTTCCGCAGTGCAGTCGAGCATGCGCTTACAGCGCCAGCTCTTTGTTCTCCCCATCACTGTTAAGCGGGCGCGTGCGGGATATTACTGTGGTCGGAGAAGATATTCCCGGAGTCCATCTCGCTTCACCCCAACGTCCTCTTCCTCCCGCGGTGGCGCGTGTAGTCTAACTACGTTCGTGGAGACGACTGAGGGCGGTTGAAAGAGCTGGCCATGTTTCTCTCTCCCTTGCACGTCAAAGTGCAGGGGAGTCCCCCATTTGTTGCTACATTTACCTTTGGTCCCCTCGGACTTTCAATTTCGCTTTTGGCTCTCGATTTTGAGTATAGAACTTTTGATTTAGTTCGATTGGGTCCTCCGATTGGAATTGATTGAATGTCAATGTATCGCTTCGGTCCTCCTTCTTTTAATTTTCGGTTTGGGTTTAAATTATTCAATACATACGGTACAGAACTTTCTATTTCTTCAATTTCATCCTTTTATTCAATTTCATTATATTCAATTGCATTTTATATTCAATTTTCATTTTGGCCCTTATACTTTTAATTTTGGATTTTAATCCCTTTATATTTGATTTTCATTTCGGCCCTTATACTTTGAATTTTTTTTTAATCCCTTTATTTCTTTTTATTTCTAGAATAATCTCTACTTTTGTCAATGTATATATAAGTGTACTCTTCATTTTGATTTTTAATTTTTGTTATTTTCTTATTTGTTGAGGTGATATTTTTTCATAAAAAATTAGCTCTTAATTTTTTTTTTTATATCCATGGTCATTTGCAAATTAATATTTGTGTTTTTTTTTCTCCTATTTGTTCTTTCTTTTTGTTTTTTATTCATTTTTTTTATATCGAATGACTTTTTTTTACTTGATAATTTTTTTTTCTTTTGTTAAAGTTTTTAAGATCTTTTTACTCTTTCATTTATTTATTTCTCCATTATTAACATAGTAATAATAATAATAATTGTGTTTTTTTTTTCTTGCTTACTCTTTTGTTAATGTTTTTAGATTTTTTACTCTCGGGATAATTTGATAATTTTTATTGTTTTGACAGCAATAACAATGATAATTTTTGCTTCTTTCTTATCTTTTGTTATATTTTAATATAATAATATCATTAATAAATCTTATAAAAAAAATTTAATATCGGTGTTCTTGAATACATTTAATATAATAATATCATTAATAAATCTTATAAATATAACTTTGGCTTTCAATTTAAATTTTTATTTTATACTCTTTTGTTTTTTTAATAAACGATGACCTTTTTTTCACATTTTTTTATTTTTTAATAACCATCGTGTCCAAATCTTTTTTTTTTTAAACCAGGTTTCTTTTTTTTTTTTTAACCAGAGTATCCGTTACAAAAAATTTCTAAAAAATCATTTAACCTTCTTAGCAAATTTTCTAACAAATTTTATCAAAAGTTTTTTAGCAATAGCAATATTCAATCACTTTTTAATTGAAAAAAATCATTCTTAACAGATTTTATCAATTATGATTTTACTAATTAAATATTAAAATAACAAAATATAACATTTATAAAATCAATCAATTTTCTATATAGATAAAAAAAACCCAGCGGAGCGGGCGAATTCGCTCGTAATAACTATAGTGAATCAAGATAGGTGGTTAAATAGATCAATTTATATTTCAAATAATAAACCGATAAGAGTTGAACACTATCTTTTTTTTAAATATTGAAATGATATCTTGGTTGATTTATTTTTAAAATATTAAGATATCAATATAATGAATTAAATTAGTTTAACCAATCAAACTTGTAATCCAAGTGATCATAAAAACACAATAACTCATAAAAATAAATTATAAATCTCAATCAAGTTAATTATAAAGGATAAAATTAGTAAATAGATATTTAATTAAAAACAAGACAAAAAAAACCTCGAGTAAACTTTATTTAGTTTGTCAAACTCATAATCTGAGCCATAAACCTCTTTGAATTTAATAAGGTTTTATCAATCAAATTGTTTTTGATTTAATTACACATTAATCATTCATGTGAGACATTTTTTTCTGTATCAAATAATAATTATTATTTTTTTAAAAAAAAGAAAAAACAAGATAGGCAAATGAGACTGAAATAACAAAAAGAGGTTTAGATTTTTCTTAAGTTAAATAACAAAAAGATTTTTTTTAAGTTACATAAGAAAACAAGAACTTCAAATAACAAAGGATGAACTTTTTTAAACTGGAGCTTAAAGTACTAAAAATGCATCAATTTTTTCATACCTACTAGTTCAATGATCTTTACATAACAACAAAAAATGACCTTTTCAAGTTCAATGAACTAGAGAAAAAGAAAGCCAAATATGTGAACTTGCCTCCACGATCTAGGATTCCTAGGTCTCAATAAAATAGCCTAAATGAACGGGTCTTCCAATCTAGCCCACACAATGGATTCTCCCAAAGATTTGATATAAAAATGTAAGAAGAAGAGAAGAAGAAGGCTTCCTCTTTCCATCAATGGTCATTGACCTCTATTTATTTATGTTGGGTGAGAAAAACTTGTACTTGATTTACAACTTATCCTCTAATTAATGTTTCTTTTTTCTTTTTATTTTAAGTACTTATTTGGCAGTGTGATTGTTTTTTAAAGTGTTTTTTTATTCAGAAATATATTAAAATAATATTTTTTATTTTTTAAAAAATTATTTTTAACATCAATACATGAAAATGATATAAAAACACAAAAATATTAATTTATAGTAAAAAATAAAAATAAATTTTTTATATTTTTTTCGAAAGCACTTTTAAAACGCAATGACAAACAACCATTAAAGGGTGTTTGGTACTGCATTTCAAAAACACTTTTAAAAAAAAATGAATTTTTTTTATTTTTATTTTGTATTTTAAATTAAATTTATTTGGTGTTTTTAAATTATTTTCATGTGTTTATGTCCAAAATGATTTTAAAAAAATAAAAAAATAAAATCATTTTAATGCATTTGTGAATGAAAAATCACTTTAAAAAACAACCATTACCATATTCCCAAACATGCACTAAATACCGAACTTTTTGACTACTATATTATTATATACGACTATATGTGACATTCAAAAACGCTTCATCTCAATTTATAACATATTTGCTATTATTTTATTACTTATTTCTTTGTGTCAAGATTTACCACCATTTAACAAATAAATATTTAATTTTGAACTAGAGAATTTGCAATTATTATATCCAACTAAAACTTAGTTAAAATAATTATAATTTCTTAACAAAACTCTTAGAGTTTGAGATCAAGGTTTTTTTTTTTAATTTTTTTTATTGTAAGTATCTGTTTGAGAATATGGTTGCGGTTGCTTTTGAATGTGTTTTTTGTTCAGAAATGCATCAAAATTATTATTTTTTAAAAATATTTTTGACATCAGCACATCAAAATAATATAAAAACATAATTTTTTAAAAAAAAAATATTTTTTTTTCCCAAAAGCGGTGCCAAATACTAAAATGCAAGGGAGGTTACAATGCATTTTTCATAGGAAAAACCCTTAATAATGTTTATGATTGGACCTAGAAATGGACTTGATATTGGTACACGCGAAAGTTGGCATAAGATATCTTTGAAGAAAAAAACAAAATCAAAGGTCACCAAGAGCAAGGTACTCAGTTACAAGTTTTAAACCATGAAGGACCAAGTCATAGTAATTTTGAAAAGTTAGGGACCAAAGAGTTGTTTATCAAATATTTCATGTGATTATTACAGTTTTTTTTGTTTTTGTTATACTTCGGTTGTTAAAAAGCGAAACACCATGCATCCCTCCTACTAGATCAATGGCCATCCATTATCTTCCTCTTCTCTGACCAACAAACCCTAACTCTCTGTCGACAAACCTCAAGCCTCCAATCTCAAGAAATGGCGAAGAAGAACACCCTCATTTCCTTTTCCTTACTACTCTCCCTCTCTGCCTTCTCTTTTGCCATAGAAGATGATGTCACCTGCCTTGAAGGAGTCAAGACCTCCTTTACAGACCCTCTGGGTAGACTCACTTCTTGGGCTTTCAACAACAGCTCTGTTGGTTACATTTGTAAGCTCAATGGTGTTTCTTGCTGGAACGAGAAGGAGAACCGAATCATCAGTCTTCAATTGCCGCTGTATCAGCTTTCAGGCAAGTTACCAGAGTCTCTCAAGTACTGTCATAGCTTAACAACGCTGGATCTTTCAAACAATGATCTTTCTGGGCCGATCCCACCTGAGATTTGTAACTGGTTGCCTTATGTAGTCACTCTTGATCTCTCCGGGAACAAATTTTCAGGTCCGATCCCACTGGAGATTGTGAATTGTAAGTTCTTGAATAGTTTGATTTTGAGTGGAAATAAGTTGACTGGTTCGATTCCTTATGGTTTTGGCCGTCTTGACCGGTTGAAAAGGCTCTCAGTGGCTTACAATGATCTGACCGGTTCGATACCGGAGGAATTGGGGGGTTTTCCGAAGGATGCGTTTGATGGGAATGATGGGTTGTGCGGCAAGCCTCTAGGGAAGTGTGGCGGGTTGAGTAGTAAGAGTCTTGGCATTATAATTGTTGCTGGGGTTATTGGTGCTGGTGGGTCTTTGATTTTGGGGTTTGTGATTTGGTGGTGGTTGTTTGTTAGGGGAAAAAGAGGTGGCGGCGTCGGCGGAAGTGGTGGTAAGCGTGATGATTCCAGTTGGATTGGGTTATTGAGGTCACATAAGCTGGTTCAAGTGACATTGTTTCAAAAACCTATTGTTAAGATCAAGTTGGCTGATATTTTGGCCGCTACTAATAGTTTTGATTCTGAGAATGTTGTAATTTCGACGAGGACCGGGCATTCGTACCAGGCGGATTTGCCTGATGGGTCTAGTCTTGCTATTAAGAGGCTTAATACTTGTAAGCTTGGTGAGAAGCAATTTAGGGGTGAGATGAATAGGTTAGGGCAGCTTAGGCATCCGAATTTGGTGCCATTGTTGGGTTTTTGTGTTGTCGAGGTGGAAAAGCTTCTGGTATATAAGCATATGCCTAACGGTACTCTGTATTCCCAATTGCATGGGAGTGGATTTGGCATCAGTCAAACTAGTGTTTTGGATTGGCCTATGAGGGTGAGGGTTGGGGTTGGGGCGGCAAGAGGGTTTGCCTGGCTTCACCATGGGTGCCATCCACCCTATATTCACCAGTATATTAGTTCCAATGTGATACTTCTTGATGATGATTTTGATGCAAGGATTACTGACTTTGGGTTGGCAAGGTTGATTAGTTCTCCTGATTCTAATGATAGTTATTTCGTTCATGGAGATCTGGGGGAGTTTGGATATGTTGCTCCGGAGTATTCCAGCACTATGGTTGCATCGTTGAAAGGTGATGTTTATGGCTTTGGTGTTGTGCTTTTGGAGTTGGTCAGTGGACAAAAACCTTCAGGTGTCAGTAATGCAGAGGAAGGATTCAAAGGGAACTTGGTGGATTGGGTTAATCAATTGGTGAGCACGGGTCGAAGCACGGATGCCATTGACAAAGCACTGGCTGGGAAAGGTCATGATGATGAAATTATGCAGTTCTTGAAGGTTGCTTGGAGCTGTGTTGTTTCCAGGCCCAAGGATAGACCTACAATGTACCAAATCTACGAGTCTCTGAAGGGCATGGCTGAGAAACATGGTTTCTCTGACCAACACGATGAATTCCCACTGATCTTTGGCAAACAAGATCCTGATTATAAGTAAGTAGCATAGGCAGAGCAAGAAGAACAAAAGATTGTTGTCCTTGTGGAGAATAGTATCACTGGGGCATCTTTGGATGCCATGCTATGTTTCAAAAGATCTTAACTAATGGTATGCTTCTTGTTATCGTGCTCAGTTGTTGGATAATTATGTATATTTCATGAGGCATAAGGCATTGTACCTTTAATGCAGCCTAGGAAAATTCCTCTTCCCACTTGCAAAATTGTTTCTGATTGATCTTTCATTTGTAAAATCTTTCTACTGGGAAAGCAGCTTCATTGAAGACGATGCGATGTTCATGTGACATCAAAGTGATGACCTATATTCTATATTTGACACAAGTGGGAAATCTTATGATCGCCTCATCATGTTGTCCCAACACTAGGAATTGGAAACAAAAAAACAGCTCGCAAGTCTTTCGAAGCTGAAGTTCCAACTAAAAAAAACTCACATAAAATCTATCGACTTCCTTCAAATCAAGCCTCGTAGTGACAATCCTAATATCATCATAAAGGTTCAACAATCTCCAGGGGAAATGGCAAGTTCTCCTTTGCACTTTATATCCTATGTTCAAACTGCTCTGAGTAATGCTGACCCAAAAACACGTGGCATTCGAAAATTATATAGCTAAGATAGCACATTTCCTTCATGTCTGCCTCCAGCCATGAGGATGTGACCCCGTAAAAATCTCTACACTGGTGCCTTCATCTGATCCATACAGACCATCTTCTAAAATGCCTAGGATGCTTTTCAGTTCTAGATTATTTCTGATGGAATTATGTTTTTCAACAAGGAGCTAAAAAGTGGACCCCATTAGGAGCCAGTCAGGGGCAATCTCGTATTCACAGTTGCTGCTTTCTCCACTGGCATGATCTCTTCCTGCTCAACTGATGGAGCTCATAAATCCACATCAGAGATGAAGAGGAAAATCATTTCAAATCTCAGAAGCACAAAGTTCCCGTGATAACATTTAAAGTTATCCCAAAAAGAGTGAGTTCGATAGTCAAAATTGTCTGGATCAAATGCATTGATTTTGACCTGGCTTTTTGGCTGGGGCCATGAATGGGGTTGAGTTAACTTTATGCATACATCTTCTACCCTGTACGCAAGAAATGTATGGCTTTTCTGTGCCTGGATTAGGGGCATCGCTCGTGTCCTTCGAGTGCATGAGCACATGTTCTTGACCCCACCCTCCATCACTGACCTCTTCCCCGATAGATTTCATTTCATCTGCTCAATGTGCTGCTATGGAAGAAGAAGAAGAAGATGGTGGACTTTCATTTACAGGGCAAGCCACCATTTTTATCTTTATAATTATTATTTTTATTCAAAGATAGAGAATTTCGCAAGACTTTTCAATGACTAATGCATCAACTTAAGCAGGTAGGTGGCTAGTAACCAGAAAGATCAAACAATTTCTTTCCAAGCAGGCCTGCTTGACATGTCCTCCCACCAAGCAGTCATTTTCCCTCTCTTCGACTGAGTGGCCTAATCTAGCTTCATTGACTAGATGTCTAGTGGCAGGCAGGTGGTAAATCAGCAAGCCTGAAATTATGTCAAGCTAGATATTTTCTCTTAGACAGCTTTTCTCACACCCAATCCACCACTTTCTCTAGCCTTTTCTTTTGGATGGAAGGAAATTTTATTTTCAGAAAATATATTTTATAGATTTAAATCGGCGAGTAAAATTTTAATTGTTTTAGAATTTTTATAAAAAAATACATATTTTAATTCAAACTTAAAATCTCTTATACAAATCTCAAGCTCTTTTACTTGTAAGATTACACCTTGAAATTTAATATTGAACACTAGTTCATTTGAATTGAATTTGCGGGTTCCACTTCTTTCTAGCCTTTATCTACCAGCAACTTTTTTTGTTGCATGGTATTTTACTAGAATATTTCTTTTAAAACTTAAAGAAAAAATTTGTGAAGGCAACATGTTTATATATATATATAGAACATTCTACTCTTTAAAATCTAGGTCCAACATGTACAAGATAAAATATTCCACTTTTTTTTTAGAAGTTAAGCCATAGTTCTTTGTGGATAAATAGCCCAAGCCACCATACACTTGAACAACCATAATGAATTCTTTAACACTAATTACTCACTTAACAAAGAAAAAAGCTGTTTTGTTTAATTTTAAGGTTTATAGAGAATAATATAAATGTTATTATATTCTTAATTAAATAGCAATGAGTTTGAATCATATTGTTCTCGTTACAAGCAAAAAACTAAAACTTTATGGGAATATATTATTTACTGAAGAACAAAAATCTCTATTGATTCGCTATAAGAAAACTAATGAAAATTTTTCCATTGGTAGATTATGGTGAACTTTACTGATAGACTATTATCTTATTATATTTATTGGTAAATACTGGTGAAAATATTTTCTTGGTATATACTAAAAAAATTACAATGACAAAATAAAGATCTATATGTAATATTTAATTTATATCCTAGCAAGTGACTTACTATCCTCCTCCCCTATTTCTTGTTCTTTCTCTATTTTTCTCTACAACAAACAACACAATCCCTCTAATTTTATCACCAGTCAATGTCCAACCATTGCTTCAGCTACCCAATACTCAATTTGATAACATCCCTTCCCTAATTCAAATTTTATTGATTTTAAACTTCAAGTACGTAAAACTATCCTTTTTTATTTGAACTCATTTTTCAAATGTTAGTTTTATTGTATATTTCTGTAGTATATGTATTTTTGTATGAGTGCTTACTTGCTAATAACTTTTTCCTGTAAAAATATGTTATATGAATGTATGATTTGTAAATGTTAGTTTTTTTTTAGGATTTTTATAAAATTATATTTGTTTGTACATTGATGAAATTGAAATGAAATTTATGACTTAGTTGTTTCGTGATGAAATGAATAATGATTTATTTAATGACCCATTTTATATTTTATCAATTATATTGTTGAGTTAAAATTCTTGGTAAATGTATAGACATTTAAATTTATATAGATAATTGATAATGAATTAAAAATATTATTAAAAAAGATTGAATAAGTTTGGTTTAAAACAATGTTTGCAAAATTATTTAGTTTATGCAATTAATACATATTGTCATCAATATTCCATATAATTTTGATATAAGTAATTTATGATCATTCATGGATGTATTGAGATTCACCCGAATGATTATGTAGGATGAATTAGTGGATGCAATATTATATGTCCATGTAAAAGTATAAATTAAAAAGTCTTGTGTTAGTTTGCATATAGATAACCATATGTTCCTCACGAGATCATGGTAAAAAAAAAGATGATTGGGTCAACTTCTAGTTTTACAAATGTGTATGAAGTTATGGATGAAATTCATGATTCTTACAGGAAAATGGTTGTAGATGCAATATGAATGAATCATGAATATATTGGTAAATATCCAATCACAAATAAAGAATTTAATGTAGACATGGTCAAGTTTTTTGATCTTTTAAAAGTTTTGAAGAATCATTATGGAGTAGTTTCACAAATCACAACAAATTTCATTATTTCAATGGAGTCAAACTTCTAAATATCCTAATAGAAACCTATTATTGATGCATGATTGAAAGGTTTAAGATTAATATTAACTTAAATATATATTATTATTATGATAATTTGGTTAGTTTATATATTTTAATGAAAACTTTATTTTACAAATCTTAACTACAAGGAGAATATTGAATGCGATAGAGCTTGCAACGTTGTTGCAAAGAGGGTTTGAGAGAATCACGCCACAACTAGGTAAGATTAACATTAAAATAAGTTTTTTTTTTAATATAAATGTTAAAATGTTATTTTTCATTTGGTAACAAATAATCCATTTATACCATATAAGCTATATGATTTTTGTTAAGAGACACAAAAGAAATAAAAAAAAATATACAAAAAAGAAAGATAACTTCTAAGCTAGAAGACATGATGGTTTGAAGGGATTTCAAACCATCATACAACTTGGAGGTTGCATGAGAGGAATATATTCAGCACGTGCTGTCCTAATATTTTGTACGACGGTTATAGTTTGGTGCAGAGAACCATAACTAGTTTGTTCATGATTCTATTACCATACTTACATATCAATGGTTCCCTTCCATTCATATAGTATAATCTTTATTTTTTTTATTACATTCATTTTTTTTTATAGATATATTAACTAACAATATTTTTTTCTTGTAGTCATTTTGTAAGTTAATTTTTTTCCAGGATACATATAACACTAGACTAAAGGAGAGATATGAAAAGATCCTTTGATTCATTTGGATCTCGATTAATAGTTTTTTTTTAATTAATTTTATGTCATATTTACTCATTTGAAGTCTTTCTACATGTGATCATTCATGGCAATAAAATTTATACGAATAGAATAAAAAATATAAGTACTGATTGAAAATTCTATCGGTAAATTTAAAAATTATTATAGTGATTGTGATTATAGAAGTTTTTCGTGAACCAGTACTCGAGTCTTTTTGGCTCTACAAGCTTCAACTTTCACAGTTTTCTTCAACTACAAGTAGTCTAGATGCATCGCAATCGGTTCACAGATGAACTCGACTGTGAAATGTTTTATTATCTGCAACGGAAATACAAGTTTTCCCAAAGATCTATTCTATGATATCATTCAAGCAAAAATTGGATCAATAAACTTCCAAGATCGTCGAGTCATGAACACAAACTATGATCAAGCAAAGAAACTAGCAATCAAAATAGCCAAATTACAACGACCATATGACTAGAGACACCACAATTCATGCGCCATCGATCTAGCAGAAAACATCGATATCTTGAAACTTGCTTTTGCCCGATCCATGGCTGCTCTCCTTCCCTTTATAATAAGTGTTCAGTGTCATAAGAGAAGGCCTGAGTTGGGAAGTACTGAAGGAGCCGCTGGCGTCGGTGAAATCCCGCAGGGTGGACTCCGATCTTGTCGCCATCTTCTTGTCATCGTCCTTCTTACAAGCAGCAGAGAACTTTCCAGCATTGGCCATGTCTTTAGACGCTCGACCAGTATCCATATCCAGGAAATGATCAAAAGGATACGAAGAAACAGTAGTGGGCTAGGGTTTTCTGGTGGTATTTTTTCTCCCTCGCACAGTATGACTAGGGTTTTCTCGATGCTTGATTTGTTGCAGAAGAACGACTAACCTGATGCGCATTTATATACTCTCTGAAACCGAATAAGAATGTATCCTGCACTGATTCGGATGTCAGCTAGGGCCAGCATGGATTTACTAGGTTTCCTCGTCCGAGTAGGATATATACAGATTCTCTATATAGATTATCGAAGCATGCAATGAATATATGTTTATGTTTAATCCTTGACTTGGTTGTCAAGATACACAACAGTCCCTAAACTAAACAAATGGGCTTTCAAATACATACCTTGATCATAGATCTCATCTTCTTTTCTCTCTCATACATTTTTCTGCTGAAAAAAAAACCACTAGGAATATATATAACTTGCATTAAGATGAGTGGGAAATTATGAGAATTATAAATATTTTATTTTTTAAATAAAGAAAGTTAGAAATGTCTATATAAATAGACAATTTTAAAACGTTTTCAACATTAAGAAAACTCTTGGCTCCTCAAACTTATTTTGCAATTAGAATGTAAGCATTAAGAGTAAGTAATAAATTATTTTAAAACTAGAGGATTGATTCTTGCATTAATTTACACCTTGAAAATTCACATTTTATCAATAAATTTGTGAATTGATTTATTTTATCTAGAACCATTTACTGTAGAGGAAAAACAATTCTGAGTTTCAGTTCGTGTTTTTGTTGAAGGAGATTCAACAAAAACACGACTGGAAACTCAGAAGGAGATGGTTCTCTCTTAAAACTTGCATTTCTTGTAAGAGCCTATAATAGTTGGGGTTTTATTTGCTCACCTGGATCCACAAAGTACGTTTTTCAGGGGATGAAGTTTCCTCGACTCAAAAAAAAAAGATGGTTCTCTCGGAGATGGAATGATGAGAGATTTTGCATATGCAAATGCCAAAGTTATATAGTTGACTTGATAAAAAAATCAAGCTTGATTTAATTGATTTAGGTCATGTTTGGTATTCGTTTCAAAAACGATTTTGAAAAAATTTGAAAAAAAAAATATATTTTTATTTTTAATTATTTTTTTTGGTATTTTTAGATATTTTTATGTGTTGATTTAAAAAAATGATTTTTTAAAAAATAATAAAAATATTATTTTAATACATTTCTAAATGAAAAGTATTTTTCAAAAGCAACAACAACCATACTTCTAAATAATTACTTAAAGTTAAACTGGTCATAATTTAATTATTAATATTTTTTGATTTAATTTTTTTTTATAATAAGATATCATATTAACTATATTTAAAAAAAATAGATTAGCCTTCCCGTATATGACAGATGCCTTGCTCAAGTTATAAGTTATATCCGACACCTGTTTTATGATGTCAGGAAATCGTTGCTACGATATTTTTTTACTTTTCTTGAAGATCACTATCAAAAACAAACTTAATTAAACATACAAAATATATTTTTTTATTTTTTTTTAAAATATTTTTAAAACCAACTATCAAACATATTCAAAATCCAGCACGATTCATAAATCAATTTAAAATAATAATATTTTATGTTTTAAATAAAATAACATAATTTTAACAAAATTATTGAGAGCCCTTTTACGGTTTTCTTATTATTCGTTAGTTTCCCATAGCCTTAACAAAATTACAGATTAGTCCCTTTATATCCTAAAACCTATAAATTAGTCCTCTGACTTTTGTACATTTAAAGTCAGCTATTTTATTTTTCTCTAAACTTTTTTTTTAAAATAATAATAATATAATTATATGTAAAGAATATTTGTATCAATATTAAAAATAAAACAATAAAATTAAGCTACTTATGAAAAGAATTAGTAGGAAAACAAAACAAAGAGACTACAAAAGTTCTATATGGATTCAGAACTAGTTTGAATTTATTTATATTTCTGAAAATTATTAAAAATTCAAATTAACTAATATCTGTCACACATACTTTGACACATAATTGTTTTTTTTTAAGGAAAATATGTAGAAATTCTCTAATCTCTCAAACTTTTTCAAGCTTGGGTGAAAATTCCCTCTTCTTATTTACTTCTAGCATGGAGATAAATAATCCAAAACTACATGTGTATTGAAAGGTGTTTTTTACATTTTAAACATTTATCAATTTTCTTACACCAGAAAAAGGTAAAATGATTTTGAAATATACTAAAAAAAGATGAAAATAATGAAATGTTACATAGTAGTTAATAGCAAGATGATGGGTAAAAATATTGATTTTAATATGATTTTTTAGAAAAAGTGACTCTCTCTTTATTTTCATTCCTCCCATTTTTACCACGTCCAAACACATGGAGAGAAAATGATTTTTAGTTCCTAAACACAATGAAAATTATGTAGAAGGACTAAGTTATAATATAATTTAAACGACAAGGACTAAACAATGATTTACTCTATTCTGAATTCTCATATAGAGGCATCCTTCACTGTCTTGCAGAGAAACGGCAGACAAACAAAGAAAGACATGGAAGATGCAGAGCAAGAAGGTTTTGAAAGATTTCTGAAATGGGCAGCAAACCTTGGAATTTCAGATTGCCCCACAAATCGTTCTCTTCAAACTAAAAACCCCACTTGTTTAGGCCATTCTCTCACTGTCTCTCACTTCCCTGATGCAGGAGGGTAAGCACTCACGCGCACACCAACTACACGACACTGGAATGCACTGTTTATGCTATAATCTGTGGAATTGACTGTTGGGTGCAGGAGAGGTTTAGCAGCTGTTAGGGATATAAAGAAAGGAGAGTTGGTTCTTAGAGTTCCAAAATCTGTTTTGATCACCAGAGATAGTTTATTGAAAGATGAGAAACTTTGTTCTTTTGTCAATAATAGTACTTACTCTTCTCTCTCCCCAACCCAGGTATGTTTTTTTGAATTTTTCTTTCATTTATTTGTGAGTATTTTGATTAATATTTTGTTTGTAGAGATAAAAGATAAGAACTTTGGCTTTTGATTGTTAAGAAGTTCATCTCTTTAATTCATTTTTTTTAGCTCTTGACTTCACTGTATTGATTTGTATCTTACTGAGAGGACTAATTGTTGGAGTGATTCTTTGATCAGTGTAGAATTTGATGGTTTATTTGAATTTGAGGTTGCTGAGGTTCTGACTTGGATAGAATGCAATGCAGATATTGACTGTGTGTTTGTTATACGAAATGGGTAAAGGGAAGAGTTCATGGTGGTACCCTTACTTGATGCATTTGCCGCGCAGTTATGACGTGCTAGCAAGTTTCAGTGAGTTTGAAATGCAAGCTTTGCAAGTTCAGTTTCTGATTTTCTTCTTTTTGATTGTTGGTTAGGTTTGATATCAGTGAGTTCTGTTTTTTGAGATAGGAATGATGTCTGAGATATCTGGAATTATTGTTAGGTGGATGATGCTATCTGGTCTGCAGAGAAAGGCTGTGTCGAAGGCCAAAGTCAGAGTGGAAAGAAGCTAATTCACTGATGGATGCACTTCAGCTTAAACCTCAACTTCTCACCTTTAGGGCTTGGATTTGGGCTTCAGCAACTGTGAGATACTTTCACCTCTTCCATTGAAAGTAAATGAAACTATATGAATTATTGTGTTTTCATAAATCAATGCTGTTTTTTCATCTGTGTACATGGTTAGAAAAATTAGACTTACTGGCAGATTCTGGCACCTCTATGCGAGTAAATGGTCCATGAAGTTGACAGAATAGAATGGCATTTGTATTGGCCAGAAGTGATACCTTAGATATTCAACTTTCTTTCAAGTACAGTACATTTGTTTCTTCTGAGTGGTCACCTGCACTGTTTGTATGAGTTGCAGGCCTGTAATTTGTCCTACGAGGATTTCATATTGATTCATTTAGCTTGTGAATATTCTGTCATGTGCTTAGATGTTTCCACCCATACCTTTCATATTTTTGGAATTGAAGCCTTTCAACCCTGATCCCATTTCTAGATATCCTCAAGGGCATTGCATATACCATGGGATGAAGCTGGGTGTTTATGTCCAGTTGGAGACTTGTTTAATTATGCTGCTCCTGGAGAAGAGTCAAATGACCTAGAAAACATGGTGCATTTGACGAATGCCTCTTCTTTGGAAGATACTTCTTTGTCGAATGGGGGAAACCACAGATGACTCTACTGGAGATCAACCAGGTATAGGTTTGGAGCGTTTGACTTTGACAAATGCCTCTTCTTTGGAAGATACTTCTTTGTCGAATGGGGCAAACCACAGATGACTCTACTGGAGATCAACCAGATATAGGTTTGGAGCGTTTGACAGATGGTGGCTTTGATGAAAACATGGCTGCATATTGCTTTTATGCCAGGAAAAATTACAAGAAGGGAAATCAGGTATTATGAGCTCCTTGCAAGTTAGATTACATATATTAACGTTGTTCATTTGTAGATGATTTGTTATATTTTGTTTCATGCCTTTGTCTAGAGTTGTATCAAGCCAGCCACAATATTGATTTACAGCTTTTGATGTTTGTGTAGTTTCATAGATGCAGAGCTGTTGTCTGCTATTATGTTCTTTACTGTGCCTTTTGTTCTGCAGGTTCTCCTAGGGTATGGAACATACACAAATTTGGAGCTTCTTGAACACTACGGGTTTCTCCTGAATGAAAATCCAAATGACAAAGTTTTTATTCCCGTTGGAACCTAGCATGTATTCCTTCATTTCATGGCCCAAGGTATCAATGTATATCCATCAAGACGGGAAGCCATCTTTTGCCCTATTGTCTGCTTTGCGGATATGGGCAACCCCGCCATATCAGAGGAGATCCATCAGTCACCTGGCTTACTCTGGCTCTCAACTTTCGGTAGACAATGAGATTTCTGTCTTGAAATGGATATCAAAGAACTGCACCATGATTTTGAGTAATATGCTGACAGTAATTGAAGAAGACTGTTTCCTGTTATCGACCATCGTCAAAATAAAAAATTTGCACAACCCTACGGAGCTCAGGAAGCTGCTGTGCGCATCTGGTGGTGAAGCTCGAGCTTTCATAGAATCCAGTGATCCTCAGAAAGGGAAAAGTGGTTCTGAGTTGATGTTTTCTGGCAAGACAAAAAGGGTCATAGATAGGTGGGAATTAGCAGTACAATGGAGGATCAGATACAAGAAAATCCTGATTGATTGTATTTCCTATTGCACTGTAACTATCAATTCTCTCTCAAGTCAAAATATCTTAGCCATGAGAACTTAATAATGTGTAATGTAATGTTGGATACGGACTGAATTCGAATGCCAGAAAGAGATCGAAGATCATTTAACGCACCTGTTAGCATTCTCTCTTTCATTCATCTTCTTTTAGCCACCACAGGTAGATTTCACATGAACACACAACATGGTTAACATCTGCATGAACCATATTCATCTTTTCTGCGATTAGGTTTTTGCCATTGTTGGTCAGCTTATTGCTCATCTGGTCAATTTTGCTTTTTTATTTTTGTTATAAACAAAGCTAATTTAGTTGATCTAATCAAATTCTAAATAGACCATTGGTCAACACAACTAGTTAATCAAGTTCAAAGTGGTTAATGTCAGAGAGAGGTCAAGACTTAAGCGGTTCAAGTCAAGGATTTTCCAAGAAAATCCACCCGTCAAATTAGATTGGATTCAACAACCATAAACAGATATATGATGTCAGATTTTTCAGGATTTTTTTTAATGTTGATTAAATTTGAATTTGTGGGCATTGATTTCATAAAGCAAATCCAGAGCCATGTTTCTCATATTCAGTATTCAACTTCAACTAACAGGAAATTACTATTAAGTCCAAATTTAATCAGCTGATGTAGAACTTAATCAACACCAATAAAAGTATCAAATATTAAAACAATGAAAGAGGTTCTTTTTTTAATTATTTATTTATAGATGGTAAGTCTGTTAATTTCAAATAAATCAGGAGAAAAAATAAGATGGATCAGAATCCTGGCTTGGTTCTCAAAAGAGAAAAATCGCTCAGTTTATTCAGCTTCGATCATTTGGGGAAATAATCATCATCTCCATCTCTCCAATTCCATTATTTATTGTTAATTATTCTTAGAACTCCATAATTTAACCGCATCAAAAGTATTTTCTTAAAAAAATAATTTTTTTTAAAAAAATCAAGTTGAAGATGGATCAGAAATCTGGCTTGGATCTCTCGAAAGAGAAAAATCGCTCAGTTTGTTCAGCTTCGATCATCTGGGGAAATAATCATCATCTCCATCTCTTCAATTCCATTATTTATTATTAATTATTCTCCAAACTCCATAATTTAACAGCATCAAAAGTATTTTCTTAAAAAAATATTTTAAAAAAAAAAATCAAGTTGAAGATGGATCAGAAATCTGGCTTGGATCTCTCGAAAGAGAAAAATCGCTCAGTTTGTTCAGCTTCGATCATCTGGGGAAATAATCATCACCTCCACCTTCTCATTCATAAATTTTTACAAAAAAAATCAAATTGAAAATAAAACATAAAAACATCTCCAAATAAGCATAAACACAGAGGGTGAAGTGTAAAAATCTAATGACCTCCTAAATGGGTACTGCAGAAACGGAAAAATCACATATAGCGTAAGCTCATACGCAACGTTTATGATGTCAAAGAAAACCTAAAAGAAAAGTGAGAAATAGAACGGCTGCAGAGGTGCTTAGGGTTTAGGAGAATGAGAGATTGAAAGGACAGAGGAAGGGTTTATAAAGGCGAGGGAAGGGACGGTTTGCTGCTGTTTCTAAAACCCTAGTGCAAGTGGGCGTCTGCCACGTGTACTGACTTATAAACGGAAAAGAGTTCGATTTCGGGCTGTTTGGGCTGGCCCATTCCCAAACCCAACAAAATGTGTGGATCTTGGGGGAGTTTGGGTCGTTTCTACAAACCTCGAATTAGTCCCCAAAGAACTTAAATTACTTGTAATTCACCCTTTTCTAGAAAATGTCAACACTTTTTTTTTAAAAAAAAAGAAGCAAAAAAGCAAAAATGCTTGCAAAACCGAACCTTTTCTTTTCCTCTCAGTTATCGTATTGCTTTTGCTTTGCAGCAAAATCCAAAAAATACCAAACCCTATTTCTTTCCACAATAAGCAAACGTGATTTCATGTGCATGGAATTGCCAAACATGGGTGAGCATGTTTGGAAGGGCGGTTGCGGTAGTTTTTTAAAGTATTTTTCATGCTGAAATACATTAAAATGATGTTTTTTATTTTTTAAAAATTATTTTTGATATCAGCACATCAAAATGATCTAAAAACACTTAAATATATTTATTTAAAATAAAAAAAAAATGAATTTCTGCGGCATGGCGGTTGAAACGCTGTGCCAAACGGCTTCAAAGACTTGTGGTCCAATGTATCCATTTTTCTCCTGGACCCTAATTCTGACACGTGATAAGAGTTGCCTAACAAGGAGGTCTCTAGCTTGAACATGGATCCAAACCGAAAGTTGGCATCATTTAGAAGCTACACCATTTTTCTAGCTTTCACAAAAGCAATAACATGACTGGATTGATCATGTCATGACTCCATGATTGTGTTTGGTTAGTTTCCAGGATAATGAATGTGTTTGGTATTGCGGTTGCTGTTGTAGTTTAAAAAAAATACTTTTAGCCGCGATTTATAACTATAACTAAAATGGAACGCAAACAAAAGCTTTATAATATTTTTGTGGGTTTCATAGCAATTTAAACTGTGTTTATCATTACAAATGACTCAAAAACTGCTTTTGCTCAAAACTCTGTTTGGAACGCAATACCAGACGACCACAATATCTACAGTCGTATTTAGTTAGAACACTACAGAAAAATTTGTTTTAAAACTAATAATTCACTGAAAAAAAAAAAAACAGAGAGACATGTCCGACTGCTGTGTTTTGTGTCTTCTGTTTGATTGTAACAATCAAACCAGTCATCTGATGTTAATGAAGATTTAATCTGTCATTCTTCTTGATTTGGTGACAGATTTAATATAAAAGAAAGACAGAGAGTTGAGGTGAATGTGGCGAATTTGTCTTGGGGCCTTCACCTAGCTTTCCCTAGTTCTTCCTTACGAGCACGAAAGGAATAGAATATTGAGCATTTCTTTGTTTGATTAGCCTTTTTTAGTAGCCAAGAATCTCTTCGCACCTCTTAAAATTCCTTCTTTTCTTTTTTTCTTTCTCAAGAATTTTCTTGCACCCGACTTTACAGATCCATTACCTTAAGAACAAAATCTATCAGCCAATCGCTTGATTACAACCAAAGCAAACCCGTTTTCATGCACCGATCAAACACGTACCATTGCTCTATAAATTGGTTTTTCTAAACAAGAGTTGATCAAAACCTTTTTCGACCATTTTCTTGCTACCGAGAAAGGGAGGAAAAACAAAAGAGTTACTACAAATGGCAACCTTGAAGAGGTCTGACTCTATAGCTGACAACATGCCAGAAGCCTTTAAACAAAGCAGGTACCACATGAAGAGATGTTTTGCCAAGTTCATAGAAAAGGGAAGGAGGACAATGAAGCTTCAACATTTACTTGATGAAATGGAGAGTGTTATAGATGATCAGGCTCAAAGAACCAGGGTCTTGGAAGGTTTGCTGGGGGACATTTGGTTTTCTATTCAGGTTTGTATTCCGGTCCTTTTTTTTCTCGGTAAAAGGCAGTTTTATCCTTTTAGTTTACATGGGTTTCGTTTTTTATCCTTGGAGTTTTTGAAATTAGTGTAATATAATTACTCCTATTTACTCCTATGATTTGCAGGAAGCAGCTGTTAATCCACCTCATGTAGCTTTCTCCATTAGACCAAGCCCTGGATTCTGGGAATTTGTGAAGGTGAACTCTGCTGATCTTTCGGTTGAGGGCATCACTGCTACAGACTACTTGAAATTCAAGGAAATGATATATGATGATAACTGGTACGCCATAGTCTATGCACTTCTGTGTAGTTCTTTAGTATTTGACTGCGTTTTCCTTGTAGATTTCTGCTCAAAAACCTGCTTTTTTGTCAGGGCAAACGATGCTAATGCATTGGAAGTCGATTTCGGAGCATTTGATTTCTCTGTGCCTCACTTGACCTTATCTTCTTCCATCGGAAATGGACTTGGTTTTGTTTCGAAGTTTGTAACTTCCAAGCTCAGCGGCAGCCTGGAGAGTGCTCAGCCTTTGGTGGATTACTTGCTATCTCTGAATCACGAAGGAGAAGTATGAACGGCACGACTTCATTTTCTATACAGAAAGTTACAAATCCTTGCATATATGATTTCTGATGCATCTGAATTTGCAGAAACTTATGATAAATGAGACCCTTGGCACTGTCAGAAAGCTTCAGATGGCACTGATAGTTGCTGAAGTCTACCTCTCAGGACTTCCGAAGGACACCCTCTATCAGAATTTTGAGATAAGGTGAGCATTTTTGTCATCAGACACTGAAATTTCACATTAGCAGACCCTGGAAACTGATGCTCTTTGTTTCGCAGCTTCAAAGAGTGGGGCTTCGAGAAGGGATGGGGTAATACTGCAGAAAGAGTGAAGGAGACGATGAGATTTCTCTCAGAAGTTCTACAAGCACCGGATCCATTGAACATGGAGAATTTTTTTAGCAGGCTGCCAACTGTATTCAATGTTGTAATTTTCTCTCCTCACGGTTACTTCGGTCAAGCAGATGTCCTCGGTTTGCCAGATACCGGTGGACAGGTATGGATTTCAATTCCCTGATGCTGTAAAAACAAACTCTACTGATACTTGCTATTCTCGATCACAAACCCGTGCTACTACTCTTGAACAGGTGGTCTATATTCTAGACCAAGTGAAAGCCTTGGAAGATGAATTGCTGCTCAGGATTGAGCATCAGGGACTCAACATAAAACCTCAAATTATTGTGGTAAGTTCATTAACCCCGCAAGGAATGACTAACTGATCAGGGTTTCAGGAGTTTGTCTAATCATGTTCTTTCCTCAACAGGTCACCCGACTCATTCCTGACGCTCGGGGAACAAAGTGCAATCAGGAACTGGAATCGATAAATGGCACCAAGCATTCAATCATCCTTAGGGTGCCATTCAGCATCGAAAATAGGGTCCTCCGCCAGTGGGTTTCTCGTTTCGATGTCTATCCCTATCTCGAGAAGTTTACTCAGGCATGCTGTGAACTGTCAGATAATTTTCATTTTAAATCTTTCTTCATTCATTCTTCTGGGGGTTCCTGTCATTATTGAATGTACTCTTCTGTTTTTATATCAGGATGTTATAACCAAGATCCTGGACCTCATGGAAGGAAAGCCGGATCTCATCATCGGAAACTACACTGATGGGAATTTAGCTGCAACTCTCATGGCTAGTAAACTTGGGATAACTCAGGCAACTATTGCACATGCTTTGGAGAAGACGAAGTATGAAAATTCAGATGTTATGTGGAAGGAATTAGACCCTAAGTATCACTTCTCATGCCAATATATGGCTGATACAATTGCCATGAATGCAACCGATTTCATCATAGCAAGTACTTATCAGGAGATTGCCGGAAGGCAAGAAAATCATCCACACATCTCTGAATAATTCTCCATTAAACCATAAAAATGCATTAAAAAATATGTTATGATATTGTTTGCAGCAAAGAAAGACCAGGACAGTATGAGAGCCATACTTCATTCACACTCCCAGGGCTCTGCAGAGTTGTATCTGGCATCAACGTCTTTGATCCGAAGTTCAACATTGCTGCACCTGGGGCTGATCAATCTGTCTATTTCCCATACATGGAGAAACAGAGTCGATTCACAAAGTTTCATCCTGCGATTGAAGAGTTGTTGTTTAGCAAAGTGGTCAATGATGAACACATGTAAGTACTCAAGAGATCATTTACTTTAGATTGTCATTAAGAATCTCTATAACTACCCAGCATCTTATCTGAAATCATTTGAACAACAGTGGATATTTAGAGGACAAGAAGAAGCCTATTATCTTCTCGATGGCAAGGCTCGATACAGTGAAGAACCTTACTGGACTAACCGCGTGGTACGGGAAGAACAAGAGACTGAGAGGCTTAGTTAATCTCGTTATAGTTGGTGGATTCTTTGATCCAAACAAATCTAAAGACAGAGAAGAAATGGCTGAAATAACAAAGATACATGAATTGATAGAGAAGTACCAGCTCAAGGGTCAGTTCCGATGGATAGCAGCTCAGACCGATAGAAATCGCAACGGAGAACTGTACCGTTGTATCGCTGATACAAAAGGAGCTTTCGTGCAGCCAGCTCTCTATGAAGCATTTGGTCTCACAGTCATCGAGGCAATGAACTGCGGATTGCCCACCTTTGCAACCAACCAAGGAGGACCAGCTGAAATAATCGTCGACGGGATCTCAGGATTCCATATTGATCCCAAAAACGGAGATGAGTCGAGCAACATCATCTCTGATTTCTTTGAGAAGTGCAAGGTGGATCCAGGATACTGGGATAAATTTTCAGCAGAAGGGTTGAAACGGATAAACGAATGGTAACTACACTAGCGACAGACATCCTCAATTGTGTTCTTTCCCCTGTCGTTTACTAACCGAATCGATAATTCTCTTTGTTTTGTAGCTATACATGGAAGATCTATGCAAACAAAGTTTTGAACATGGGTAGCATGTATAGTTTCTGGAGGCAGCTCAACAAGGAGCAGAAAGCTAGCCAAGCAGAGATACATCCAGATGCTCTATAATCTTCAATTCAGGGGATTGGTATGAACTCTCTAGTCTCTATTTACAGCTTTACAATCAGAAATAACAGGACTCCTGAAAATTTTTTTTCATGTCCCTCTTGTAACACTTCCAGGCAAAGAATGTGCCTGATCCCGACTGAAGAAGCTCAAATTCCAGCCTCAAAGCCAACTGCTGGAACACGTTCCGGTGCCAGGCAAGGAAGTTGATTCTCTACAAGTACAATTCTTTTCCGGACAATTTGTTTGACGCAAAATATTTTTCACTTTTCTAACATTACATGCAAGCTAACTTACAGATTTTGACTCGTGCAGCACAAGACAAACACAGTCGACTACAAACCCGAATAGCTAATTTGTTTGGATCCTGCAATAAAGTAACTCATACCATATTTACCCTACATCCAGGTTGTTTGGAGCTTAAGCTGTTATCAGGAAGCTTGGATCAGGACAGCAATCGTCCTGTGCCACCTGACGCTGCTCACTATGTTTTTCCATAATGTTTTTTATCTTCTTCTACTTTCTGATTTCAACTTCAGTGTGCATGATCACTGAAAATAAAAAAATTGGCTGTGTACTGAGTTCAATATTATAATAATAGAAGGTTTGTAGTGTGAAATTTGGTAAGTGATCTAGCACATAATAGCACTCAAAAATTCTCTTCGCACACTTCTATAATGTGAAATCAATAATAATGCACACTCTTGATGGACACACATTATGAATCAATCGAAGTAAACATCTTAATTCTCATATATCCATCTCAAGTTCTCACAGAGAAATGTCCCATGGTGGAAAACATAGCGAGTAGAAAGCTACTGTTGTTAAAATAATCACGATTCTAACTTGTATGAAATACAACTGTAATTTTCTTCAAAACATGTTCAGTAAAGGATCATCTTCATCCTGAGGATTCTCTAGAGCCATCATGTGTTCCTTGAATGAAGCTGCAGCTTCTTCTCTCCTCTCAAGTTGCCCAAGTTTGTCAAATACATGGGCCATCAAATAGAAAGCTTCTGCAGCCAACTCATGATACTGTCAAGCAAAAGCAACACCATCAATTATAATAATGAAACCCTCAAGAAACAGCGGGAATTATAACAATGTAACCCTCAAGAAACAGCCGGAATTTTTTATATGTTCTGCAAAATTTAGGTTGATAAACATGTGTGGAAATGTAAAATTTTACAAGTAGAAAAGGAAAAGGAAGTCTGAGCAGAAAAACACTCCAACTAAGAATCGTGTGTCTAGAGAAATTGCAGAATAGGTATTCATATGTAATATTGCAAATACTGTATTAATATGGAACCTAAGAACTAATCTTGATTGCCGAAGAAAAAAACATGGAATCTTTTTGAGAATTTGGACCAGAGAAACTCCTATATCTGACAACCGAATGCATGATATTCAAGACATCTACAAACCTCCAACACTTGAAGCTCATCAGAAGCTTGCCTCAAAAGATCTAGCACAACCTCAGAATCTTTGAAAACTGAGGGGAAAAAAAAATATTTTAGAAAAAAAAAGGTTTAACCCAATAATGAGCCTCCCTTCCCCTTGGGAAAAAGAAATGGAGATAAGAGTGGAACCTGAATAGCTTGGATCAGATAAATAGCATTTTGCTTCAGTGATCTGAGCCCTTGCTTGGAGCTCCAACCCTCCATGACCAAGAATCATGGGAAGAGCCCCATGTATAAGGGTCAGAGCCCTCTTTGCATGATTTGATCCTAATGAGAGCCACAACTCAGCCAAGGTAAGAGTGGCTGATGCCTTGAGCAGATCCAAATTAAATGACTGGCAAAATGAGAGGCTTGCCAATGCATATGGAAGGCCTAAAACAGCATTGCCTGATTTCTGATGACACGCAAAAGAAGTTTCATATGATTTCTGCACTTCGACATATAAAAAATCCCTGAAGAGAATTCACTACACCAAATTCATCCGTCCAGATTTCTTATGAAAACTAAACACAAAATAGTGCTTTAATGAATACAATAAGTTTACCTGCTCATAAAAAGTATACCTACAGACATACATTCAAATGATAAAATATATCCAAATGCATCAATGTCAGGGGAAATAAAGATAAACACTGCAAGATTGACCAAGTCAGTGTCAGGAAATTCAATGGCCCTTCAGGGTAATCAGAGGTAACCATGTGCAAATCCTCTGTCTAATGTTTCCATTTCATCTTCCAGCATGTTTGTGCAAAAAAGCTAATGGTCTGTATTTTGCCCCCTTTCCCCTATTCATTTAGGAGAGGAATAGAGAAACAAGTTTAACAATAGCATATTACAAAAGATTTTCCAACATCTTGAAATAACAAGATAGCACACTTCAAAGCAAGCTAAATCTATCTACACTTATCAAATCTGTCATTGTACCTTGTGAATTTCTGCCAGCAAAAGAAGAACAGTGGCATTCTGAACCTGCATATTGAATTTGTAACACATGCAAAAGAGAGAATGTGCAACAGCAGCAGCCTGCAAAAGACTGACATATTAGACAGGAAAGGAATATTACTGAACCTAAGCCATGGAAAAACAATTTGGGGAATGAATAGTGAGACATCCAGGAAACGAAGATGCAGTACTGACTTGCAAAAAGGGAATAATCTTTTGGTTATTGCCTCATGCTTGTTGTTTAGTTTACAGCCTCATTTTCTACTTTCTGTACCAGCTCTACTACCATAAGACTTCATTTGATTCAGCTTTTACAGGACCATCCATTAATACAGTATTTAGCCCAGAAATCAATAGACTCCACCATACACATATGGCTATGGTGGACTGATTATTAGGATTGATTTAGTTTTCTTGGCTCTAGCACTCTACAGGGTACAAATGAAAAGAATATCCAGGAGACTTCTAAATTTTGTTCAATTGGTGCTGTGATTAGTAGGCATTTCCATGTTCAGTTTTGAGTTTAATCAGATATTGTTCTCATTTAGCCTTTGGTTTCTGTATTGAAGCAGGAGTCCACTTCGCAAAGTTTCTAAAATTTGGCCAGCTATCAATATTAATGCCACCATCACTCATTCCCACCACCACCAATACTATTACCATTGCCAACCCCACAACCAATATCGTCACCCCTGACCATCATCACCAGCATCAATAACACCACCACCAGTCTTTGCCATCACAACTATCATATATGCATCAACACCATAACCTTCATGATTGTCACCATTTCTATCACTGCCAAAACTGCTGTCACTTACCAACACCAATAGCTGATATTTGTAATATATTAGTTCTGTAGTATTTTTAGTAATTTAGGAAGATTTTCTTTTAGTGATAATTGCAATAATTAAGAGCTTATATTTTAAAACATTTTATTTCCTATTTTAGTTGGTACTCTTCCAGGCTTTTGAGAGCCTATAAAAGTGTATTATGCATTGTATTTGAAAGCAGTGTATGGATGTGAGAAGCAGGTTTGCCTCTTCTTTCTCAGTGCTTATGGATTAATAACTCTATTTCTTTGTGGATTCAGAAACTTTGATTAAAAATTGGAAATTAGGTGGTCACTTTACCTAGACCTACCTTGCAAATGCTCTCTCCCTCTCCAGCTGTTGGCTTTCACAATAAAGCATGCAAATCTAATTCTCTGGAAAGCTGAGCACCACAGAGTTCGCACATGATTCTTATTAAGCTCAAATAATCATACAAACATGCATGTGTGTGTGTTCAACATTGAACTTGCAGTAAATTAGCAATTCACAAAACATAGTAAATTATGCCATCCTGCTCCTTCCAGGAATTAGCTTCTGAAGAATCCATGCAGGGTAAAGAACACTATTTCTCATTTCTAACAACATGAAACACTAACCCTCGAAGCTATTTCATTAAAATCCAAGTGGGCCAACAGCATGAAACACTAACCCTCAATGCTGTTTCATTAAAATTTAAGTAAATCAAGTAGAAGACATTAACATGTCAAAATATGTATACCTGGCTGAATTGATTTGCTGCAAGCAATGTGCGAGCATGGCGAAGGCTTGCTTCGGTCTTCAGATCTTTGTCCACGCCACTGACAGATGATGCCAAAACTCCAAGTTCATCACATACTTGTTGTGCTAGCTTCAGATTTCCTCTGTATACCAAAGTAATTTTACCTTAGTTGACAAAGAGGTTCTAATTCGAAACATTTTAATACACATCAAAGAGACGTATAATAATTATAGTCAGTAGCCTCACCGATGCAAAGCACGCTCATGGAGTAGCTGCAGTTTTACTAACAAAATTACAGATTTTGAGACAGTTAAGAACTTCTCTTCAGCTACTTTAAGAGCAACGAAGGCCTCTGGTGGTAGACAGAAGGAAAAACAGAATAAGTAACACAATGGGTCAAGGAAGAATGGTAAACATACAATTTTGACCACACACATAAATGCTTTTTGAATGGTTAACATATGGGTTTGAATGTGCACGCGTAAGTGTATGTAACAAAATGCTGAGTTATGGAGAAGAAAAGGACTTCCAAAGCTGTATAACCTTTTTTTTCCATTCAAAACTACCAAGTTTATGCAAATTTACCAATACAAACAAAAATGAAATATGCCTATTTACACATATTTCCTTTTTGAAGGAAGATTTTACTACCCTGTCAGAGGGAATATGTTTACAAATAGACTGTGACTTGTCAGCTCTTTACAAGCCCTTCTCCAAAGCCAGAAACAAAAAACAGCCTGGTGGCAAAATTCAAATTTGGGAATTTGATTCAGTTGCCAAATATAAGGTACTTTCAAAAACTTTCAACTGCTTCTGAATAGTGACAGGTTCATGTATTGAAATCTAAAAGTTTATAAAAGAACCCCATGGTGTTTCAGAAATGCATTAAGAACATACTGTGAAGCTACAAGGAAAATGTTCAAGCATTCAACCTGACCTTTGTATCCTCGAAATAGTGCTAAATGTTGGATGAGCTTTGCATGTACTGAAGCTGCATCAGATGAACTTAAAACAACCAACATAATACAAGAATAAGATAGGAATAGTGAATAATAGCAAAACATGAACAAATCTTCAGATACTTCAGCTAAAGTTTACCTTGAAGCATCAGCAAAGCAAGTGGTATAAACCAGCGAATTTATTCGAGCAAGAGGAGCACTTTGACAAAGGAAAAAGGAAACATGAGCAATCAAACAAGACAGTCCTTAGAAGCAAGAAGAGAAAAATATGTTTTTCAAAATATAAAATGAAAAATTCAATTACGGATCCCAATAATTCTCAAACAAACCAGGAAAAGTAATACAAGGATGTAAGATTGCACTGAACAAGAACACAGTGAAGCTGCCCTTATTAAGAGACAGCTTTTGTTAAATCTTTGAAAGGAGTGGTCAACAGAGCATATTGCAAGTGTGACTAGGAATGGAAATCCAGAATAGTAAATTTCATCTCTCAGTTTCTACTGCTCACATTCTTTTGATGTCTAATAATAATCTCCATAAGTTACAGGGCAACAGGGCATTGAAGGAAAAACTTCAAAAAGCAGAAAAAAAGAAGTTATTAACAACATGAATATAGTTCCGCTTCCTGAGTCCTAGCCTCAAAGTCTAAATAAATTAAGAAAATGAATCCCTGGAAAAATTGAAAAAGAGAGAAGAAGATTTAGAAAGATCAACAACAACCAAAAGGGCAATCACGTGAAAAGATATGCTAAGGATTTTTCATACCTCCACCTAATCAAAAGTGTGCTGCTCAAGACATCAGAAGAGCTATGCAGGTCAGTTAACAAATGGGGTTGAATAAAATGTGAATGCTATGATAATGGAATGAAGAAGTCCCAAACTATCCAACATATGAAGATATGCATATACACATAGCACTTATACAGACAAAGAAAGTACCCTTAATATCTGTATCATATCCAGATACATAAATTAGAAATAAAAGGCAAGCAAGTTCATGCATCACACGTTCAAAAAAAAATTTCAAAGGAAATAAGCAGCCAAATTTTACCAAAAGGTAAAAGTCAGGTACAAAAAGGTCATTAATTTACCTGCCATACATCTCCCAAGCAGTGGAACGCATTATGTATGAAGAACCTAATAATTGCAAAACAGATTTGGGAACTGTGCTGAGTTGTGTAAAGAATCGGTGTGCATCACAATTGTTTCGATGTCCATTCTCTTGGGGCAACAATGGTGAATCCATTGACTTTGGAAGATTGTTGAGCCATGTTGTACTAAAAGCACCATCAGTAGTCATTGTGGAGCTTTCATAGCCAAATTCGCTAATCAAATTAGAACATAATCTTAATTCCTGCAACAAGGAAATAGGAAATGGAAAGGTTTTGAATAGAAAAAGACTAATTCTGCATGTTACCAGATTTAGGGAAAGTGTGAATAAAATCACCGAAAGGTACCAAATACCTTGCAAACATTGATCGGAAATGTTCTCAGCTTCATGGAAGCTTTGGGACCAAATGACAGCAGAGATCTTTGCGCATGCTGCAAATCAAAATATAACTCAAAATAAGTAGCTTATGACAGTATAAAGGTCAAAGAATTTTTAAACGAGTCTCCAACTGCTGAATCAACATTTAACTAAATATTCTACAGATTCAATAAACAAGGCTAAATTTTACAAGACCCTCCTACACTATTGGTCAAAGTACATCAATACCTGGACTAAAAAAAGTTTGCACCAGTAGTCCCTGTACTAATCATTTGATTTAATTTGGTTTGCGATAGTGAAAATTAGGGTTCCATCCAAATTATAATGGAATTGGCATGTGAAGATCATGTGACCTCATTAAAAAAAAATACATATTTTCATATTTCTTTTTAATAAAAATTGATAAAACCAGTAATAATTTGTACAAAAACCTAATTTCCACTAATGGCAGACTACATTGAATCAATGATTAGTACATGGAGTGCTAGTGTGGATTTTTTGGTCCATAGGACTAATGGTACTCTGACCAATAGTTCAAGGGCCTAGTACAATTTAACCAATAAAACCATAACATATTCAACAAAACATGTCTGAGTTCAATATTTGGGCTCAAACCAGCATTTATTTATCTCTGGCCAAATCCTATGCCTACTAACTATAGCAACATGTAATTTAATACTTAATAGCCCAATGAGAACTCCATCACACTTTCTGCATAGTATTTGTGACTTCAAACTTTGGAGCCAAACTAACAGTGATATAGCCATCCCCATGAATTGTTTCCACAGAACCAGAACAAATTGGATTCTCAAAGGAATTATACTGATTGTTTTTGGGAGCAGAATATTATCACAAAGAAGTGCAAGTATGCCACGTAACTCATCTCATCTAAAAGTTTAAGCTATTAAGCGAGACCTCATTATTCTCTAACACACACACTCAAGTAAAAACACTTCGGGGCTTGAAATTTGTACAGACTCACACTACCATTACTTTGTGCTTAATTTTTATCAAATAGAATGAGAGTGTTGAGTTCGAACTCATGACTACTTAGTCAACAAGGCTCTGATACTATGTTAAGAAAATCATCTCACCCAAAAGCTTTAAGCTTTTTGGTGAGCCCTCAAGATATAATTTATATTATTTCACAATAAGACTAGCAACTCATAGGTTTAAATACAACATTGAAACAACCTTTAAATCTCTAAAACAAGCCAAATGCACCAGCACCAGACTAGCCCACTCTCCAGTATAAGTCCCTAGCAAGTGTATTGCAAAAACAATATTTAAAAGGAACTTATATGTTCTTCTTTTCTGTGTTTTTTACACTAGTCTGCATGTCTACTCACTACAAAAGCAAGCAAATACCAGCCACCTTGTTCACTGAAATATTTCTTATATGCACAACATAGTAACAAACTACTGGAAACAACATAGGTTTGGTAATAAACGTTTGTGTAGATTTTGTGAGACCCACTTTCTCCTCTTAATGGGTTTATTACTCACTGATAAAGGTAGGAGGACACAGGAAAGAAACCAAATATTCTACAATTGACCCACTGTTTCATATTGAGCAAGAAACTACATATTTGACAAACAATAAACCATCACAAGAACACTGGCTTAAACACATTCGTAATATACAACAGTATTCTTCAAGAAAAGAAAATAATAGTAATAGGCTGCTAAGATGAAACTCTAGTGATTCCTAGTCTCACCAGTAAATCGAATTTGGCCAGAGCAAGATGATTAGAAGCAACCAATCGTTTCAACTTTAAACTTTCTGCTCTCTTCAGAGACTCCCTCAAGAGAACAAACAATTGTTGCCCAACAGACAATGAAGTGTCCATGCTGGTTATAGGTGAGAAAGAAGTTCCAAGTACTCCTGCTGAGCTTGAGCAACCAAATTCAGACAGCACATTGCATATAGCTGCTAAAGTGTACGCAAGACAACTCTCATTACTTTGCTGCAATAATAATCAGCCACCATCATACATACAATAATTATAATTAAGAATAGATACAGCACTACAGTGTAAGGCAAAGCCTCTAAAATTGTGTTGCAACAAAAAGAACTATAACAACAAAAATGCATTCCATATCTCCTTGAAATTTATGTGTTATGTTTAACCAAGAGACTAAGAGACACACCAAGGTTGAACTATCGACTTGGAAAACCTATTTGATATGATTTGTTCATATGTTTCAATTAAAATGTCCATAGTGCTTATTCAAATACATGATATGGAAGGCTGATTTGTGACTTTGTTTTGAAAATTGAAGGGAGTCATTTCTTCTTGATTTGTTTTTTTCAAAAACCAGTTTGGTAAAATACTTAAATCACTCACTATGCCCTATCTTAGAGATCCAGGAACATTAAGAAGGCTAAGGTAGTAGGTTTTGAAAATACCAAGACCCTAGGAGCCAGTTTAATATCTTCTCAAGTTTCTATAATTTCTACGCAAATTAGTGCAGAGGATGATAGGGCAATCCTTGTTGGAATGCATTTTAAAATTCAGGTAAGCATTTTAAATTTTGGTAGCTTAAATAAATCATTCAATTCAAGCTCAAGCATCAACCCAATTATAAGCCCGTCCACATAACCACATAAAAGGAATTTTTGAAAAAGCAGAAATAGCTTTCAGAAAAGCACATGCATGTGCAAGAATATTAGAAATCATGATTTGAGAAGTTGATAAAACAGCAATTTAGGACATTACCTGTTGAGAAAAACGAACTGCTTCAGTTAAAACCTGAAAGTACAAGCAAAATATATTACCATATGAAAACAATCAAAAACATGAAAAGTAGAACTTTTCACATGCCCCTAATTGGACTCAAATGAAGCAAGCTCAAGTTTCCCAAACCACCCAAGAATTCCCCGGGATTTGGCAAACTAGCATAATTGAAGCTTTAACCCAAAATCAAGTTCTGAACCAAAAACTTTTGGCGAGCTTGCAGAGATCCAACTTGTTAAGTTTTCAGTCAGTACGAATTAGGCAGAAATAGTGCAATAATGACTAATTTTTCTTAAGAAAGATTTTTCTCATGCTTACTTGCAAAGCTTGCTTAGGATGCCCAAAGTGCAAATGCATCATTCCCAAATATATCAGACCAATCTCATATCTTCCAGAGCCATTAGACCCAGAAGAAGATGGAACTGAATCAAATCCCTCGGCCCCTGCACTTTGGTGACAATATTGGTAAAATAAGGCCACTTTCTTACCCAAAGCATAAAATTAGTTCATTTGAGATAGGAAAAAGATTACAGATGGTGTCAATTATATAACTAATTCAAAGATACCATCTATTCCAAGTGGTGACTGTCAAAGTGCAAATGAAGTTTGGTAACTGGCACTTGCCCTACACAAAATTGAATTTTCTTCAACATATTTTGGTTTTCATAAGCAACAGCAATGACCAATCAGTCCAGCCTAAAGAATAACCTTTCTGGAAAAAAAAGGAAAAAAGAACGAGAGAGAAATCTGATGAAATATTAGGTTTTACTGTGTTACTAAGAACATCAAGACACATGCATGGAAGGTATTGACTCCAACATTTTGTTTACCATTAGTCATTCATTTCCATTCAAATTAAGACAAATTGAGTATCTGCTCTTGAGAATATGTGCCTGCAAAGCTTTGCCCACAACTCACTGCACCAAAGGGGAGAGAAGAAAGTGACCCCATCCAACAAAACTTACCTTGCTAAAATAGAGATCCTGAAATTCTCAACATTACTCTAGTGACTATCATAAAACAAATACAAACATAAAACATCTACAGATATTCTAACAATCCTTCCTCCTGCCACAACCCGCCAAATGCAGTAAGAATAAAACCTCCACCCTACTTGGAGAAACCGAGTGTACACTCAAGTAATATCATGTTCTATATATCCCTAGTGAACAGATAACTTTTCTTCTCCCATCTATCACAAGGCATAACATCCATCAGGAGATAGGACTTGTAAGGCCCCCAAACCTATCAATAATCCATTTTATTAACTCTATATGTATCATCATCCAAACAAAACTGAGATGGCATATTGGCTGTCCAGGTACAATTGACTAGGGACAATCAAATTCTACTTGGGGTCCAAGTATGAGGGGACCCCTCTGGAGCCCACACCAAAGTATTAACTCTCAAAGAAAAGCAAAACTATGGATTTGAAACCAAGAGAAGATCCTGAGTTTTTCTGGCATTGAGTTTCCATGAAATTGCTAGCTGCAAGAAGTTACTTCCCTCTAAAATAAAAAAATTTAAATATTCAAGCATTAACGTAGAGTAAGTTACTGCATTAGATTACATGGAAATATAGAAGAAAAAAAGAAGAGAGATTCTTGTACCCACAAGCACTCCAGAAGAGGATATCAACATTTTAACTATATATTTAACCAGTGAAAAAGTGAGGGGAAAAAAGGGGCTAATGATTAACAAATGAAACTTTTTGCAGACACCATGATGCTGCTGGATTTCCAAGCAGAGACCTCAATTAAAAGCAGGTAAATCATATATGTTCCATTAACATTTAAATTCTGGCACTTGGGAATTAAATAGACAGCTGAATCTTTTTGTTACCTATAATCAAAGTAGCGATGAAGATTATCCAAAGCGGCAAAATAATCATCATGATACAGGCTGTTCAAATATCTTAAGAAGTGAACCTGGATTGAGCGCATCCATAAAAAATGATTACAAAACAAATGAATATATATATAATATATAATAGGCTCAACAGTAAAAATACATTGCTAACTTACACGATGTAGCTCAGGTGCCAATTTTTTAATCTGCCTTAAAACAAGCTCAGAAGAATTGAAAGAGAATGAACTGTCATGCCTGCAACCAGAAACAGGATATTATTTTATCAGTTTCAAACTAAACTGTAATGTAAACAGTGAAGAAACAGACTATTAATAGCAGTTGGCAAGTCATTGTGATGCTTACTTTTCAATTGCATCTGCTTGCTCCATTAAGTAGCCTTGTACCTGCCAGTTTGTTCTTAGGAATATCTCCCCATAGGGATCGACATCTCTCAATTCATTTCCTGGAGGATGTATATATGCATTACTTTCTCCACATTTGTCACCATGTTTGGAACTTGGATCTGCAACAACCTCTATATCTGCAAGTTTTGATTTATCATTCTCAAAATATGTTGGTAATATCTTCACCACATTACTAAACTGAGGAATACTTAGAAATTTGGACATACTTTTAGATCCACAGTGTTTGCATGCATTATAGATTCACAAATCAGTACGTGAATTTTTGTGGAGCACCACAAAAGATAAGTAACAAAAAGATCTGTTCGCTTTAACTACTCATGACTTTGCCAAAGCCAGATATTAAAGGAGGAGAAAAATCATCATAATATTTCATGAAAAGTGCTCGATCTTCAAGCATGCATGCCAGGACAAGTAGATAGCACATAATTATCATACCTTCAACCAATCCAGAAAGTGCTTTAGGCCCATGAAGGTGAAAAGGAACTCTTTCGCTGGCCTGTTTCCTTGCTTCAATTTCTTCATTAACTTTTCCGAACACAAAATTCTCCAAATCCATGTTCTCATATTCTGATAATGTCTCCAAATCATTACTGGACTCATCTAAGAGCCGTGTCTCATATGGCATGCAACTTGACATGGCTTCTTTACAATAACTCCCAATATTTGTCAAAAGATGGCACAAACCCTGCATTACATTTTTTAATAATAAACACCTAGTCATGCAAGTGATAAAAAGAAAGCATCAAAGCATTCAATTTCACTTATTCAAAATCAAGTTTCTGCCATTCTGCCTTTTCCATTTCATTTAGAGGAAAACAATGATCATATCAAGCATGATGGCACACTAAACAAAATAACAGTTGTGACCACAAGCAAGCATACAACAATACCTCAAACGATAAAAGATTAAATGTGAGAATGCAGCGACGGAGAAACAATCCCAGATTGCTATTTGGGTCCAAAATAACTTGATTATCTTCCATAACAACTGAATCCAATCCTCCAAGTATCCCTGACACCACAAACAAATTTTAAAACTTCCAACAAATTTAACACAAACACATAAGACCCAACAAAAAGAACTAAACAAAAGGTATTACAAAAGACCAAAAACTAACCTCTCATTTCAGTAAAGAAGCTAAATAAATCATCCGGCGCTGATAAAGATGATAACCTGCCTGTCAAATGATCTATCAACCAATGCCCCAATGACCCACTGATTTCCTTCAATTGATTCAACAACTCCTCTAGCTTCGGCTCCGATATATCATCATAAGACTGCAACATCAAATCCACATATTTTATATAAAAAAAATCAAAATTTCATGCTTTTCCACTCAAGGCCATGTTTGGCTCGCTTAAAAATTTAAAATATAAAAATAATCCTTTATTTTCCTTTAATAAACGAGAAATTAAAGTTTCTAAACAGAACACATCACTCAAAATCATCGAAAGATTCAGATTTTATATATAAAAAAAAACACAATTTAAAGCTTAATCACTTAAGGACATGTTTGATTCTCTCCAGAATATAAAATACAACAAGACATTTTTCCTTCATAAACAAGAAATTATAAATTATAAATGGAACCCATTACTCATTACACCTCTAAATTCAAATCCAATACATTTAAAAAGCAATTGTTAATCAAAATCGGACTTCCAATAATAAGCGAACCAAACACTGCCTGAAGACTTTCTCTCAAAAGACATGACTTTCGCAACAGTACTAACTTTTGTGAGGGCTAATAAGTAGAGCCCAAGACGGTTGTGTTGAGAGACGGAGGAGAAGGGGAACGGTGGTGTTGTTTGAGCAGGTAACGCGTAGGTTTGAAGAAGTAAACAAACTGAGACTTTGTGGGGTGTTAATGCAAATGCGTTTGTCATCGGCGGTGGCTGCGTTGGTTGCGGTGGTGATGCCATTTTCGGGTTTTCTCTGTCAGTGTGAGAGATTTGGTGAAGTGACTGGTATACTGATGGAGATGGTTTTGGGTTTTTTGGGGGAATTCGAAAAGTACCGGCAAATAAATGGTTTAAAAAACTAAAAACAAGTTTGGATTTTTCTCTCAACATGAATATGATTTATTCTTAATAAATTATGAGTATGATTTCAATAATAATAATAATAATAATAATAATAATCTTTTGAAGAGGTTTTTTTATATATTTTTACAGATAATATTTTCTTTTTTTTCTCTTTACTTTCACCTCCTCATCATATGTTAAACTTTTTTAATAATTATAACTTAAAACACTCTAAAAATTCCCATTTTGAGTCATCATCACAGCTAATATTTTTAGATTAACATGATCATTTTTTTCTCGAAGCAATTTCACATCTTGTAAGCAACAAAGATTAAAAATTCATAAGCTATTATCATAAAATAAGATTCAAACTCAGGAGCTCTTTGTAAACTATGAGAAATTGCCTCATTATCCAAAAACACTGATAAAAACTTATCAATCGGGATGAATTGGATGGGAAGGGTGAACATTTGCAATCCTTCATCTGTAAATTGAAGAAGGACATCTGGGGATGGGCTTTGAGTCGCCATGGCTTTGAATCTAAGTGTGTTTTTTACTTTGTTTCATCCAAGCAATTCTCAAGCATGAGCATTTTGTCAACCAAAAAATTATCCAACCGTTGTTAACTGTCTCTGTTTTTTAGGATGAATTGTTTTTTTCTATTTTTATTTATTTTCTTATCAGTAGAAAGCAAAGGAGGCAAATAAAATAACCTCAAAAAAGTTATAAAAAAAAAAACAGCAATCACCTTAATTGGAAAAAGAGAAAAAGAAGATAAATTAGGGCCCTATTGCTTTTTCTTTTTTGAATATCAAAATTAACTGATATTTTATTTTTATATTGCGGGCTTAGTTTGATGCGAGAATAAAAAAAAAAAAGGGTAACAAGCTTTGCTAGTGGAGGCAAGGATGATTCTTGTGTTGTTGTTTCTACTAGAAAGAACAATAAATCTAAATGTATGAAAACCTATTTTTCTTTTCTTCTATATTTGAAATTCATTTGTTCCAATTTATAATTTTTCTTAACAAAAATTATGAACATGTATAATATTACAAGAATGCCACCATCAATCTCGCAAGATCATTACATTCTTTGATTGTTCTGAAATTTTAACATAATATATATAAATATGCCGAGAAACTTCCTCGTAAAATTTCATCTCAATCTAACGGTCAGATTAAGAGATATGATTGATATTATAAAATTATTTATTATTTAAAAAAACACTATTTGGCCGAAATGCCACAGACAAATGATACTGGCGCGTTTCGGCTGGTATTTGGCAGAAAAAAATCCAAAATGAACCAAAATTTTAATCAAGATAAAAACAATGTCGTTTTATCTCGTTTTTTTAACCAATACAAAATATTTCACTGTTTCGGCCAAAATAGGAACAAAATACCCTTTGATCTCTTTGTTCTTTCAGCTAAGCGCAGAAATATTTCAATTAATTCTTAGCTAAAGGCTAGAATTTTTTCAATTGAAATTGAAATAGTGAGCACCTCAACATTCCAACAATTGTTATAAGAGTTTTTTTTCAATTTTCCAACAATTGGTATACCATTTGATCGTATCTCCATAAGCTTTGATTTGCTAGTAAATCTCACGAGTAAACTCTCGTATGATTTTGTTTAAAAAATTGGCAAGGAACAAAGGCTAAATCACTAACGGGTTACTTAGATTGATCGAGTTTAATAACTCTATAATCTATGCAATCGTTCCATGTCATCAGGATTTGAGGTGTTGCAAGTGATCTTATTGATAGAGAGTTGTCAATATTTTCTCCACCTGCATCTTCCACAGACTGTTGTCGAGTTATAATACCTTCACCTTGGATGTTTCCTTTGTAATTAAGAGATCATACGCCCTGAAAATTTTGTTGACCCTGAAAAAATCGAAACCCCAGAAGGGCCAGAACGTTGAATGGAAGGAACATGAGAACAAATGCATGCTCAGGTATGTTTGCGAGGTTTCATGGATTTTCTACGAGTAGATTATACTTTAGTCTCTCTTTTCTTAATACAGATAAGACTTAGTCCTTCATGTTTGAAACCCTATAAGTTAGTCCCTTGGTTTCCTGTTAATTTGGTTTTTCTCTGTGAATTTAATTTGGTGAATGGGACCTCTGCATGATTAAGAAAATAAGTAACATATGGTTTGATGAAATGATGGTGGACATCAAAGAGAGTCCAGGGACTAATTTGTATACTTTCAAATATGAAGGACTAAGTTGTAATAATGCTAAAAACTTAGAGACCAAAGTATGGTTTATTCATTTCTTGATGGATTACAAACAGTTTTGTCACCCAGTGAACCCATTTTACCTTATTTAGTTATTTGTCATCTTGTTTTTAAGCCTTTTGCTTTTTGTTTGTCACTTGTTTGGTCTTTTCCTATTTTACCATTGATCCTTTCCTCCCCCATGAGCCCACTAGCAAGAAAGGAACCTTGGTCCCAAAAGAAAAGAAAAATACATTTCTTTTCCTTATACATACATATATATATATATAAAACAAACACTTTTAAGAAAAAAAATCATGGGGATGCATAGAACTCTTAAGACCTAATCTCTCTTATGTAGGGGTGAGTGCTCGCGCGCGCGCGCGTGTGTATATATATATATATATATTATTAGAATATGATCTGACCATATATTGTGCTTTATAATTCCTTCACAAGCTTAAATTTGTTTTTTTTTCCTAAAAATTTTGCTCTGTATCTCAATGCTTTTCTTGGATTCGAGAAAATCTCATCTCTGTTTTAGGTATTGATTTAAGCGAGTAAAACCCCGATTATTTCAGATTTTTATAAGATGAATATGTTTTAACTCGAACCCGAGACTTGCAATACAGATATCAAGTTTTTTTTCATCACAACACGTTCTTTTTCACATGCTTCGTATTTGGGACAACTACTTCGCAAAGGATTTGAATGCTCGATATGATCGTCAGATTAAGATAGAATTATTGTTGCATATATAGATAGAGTGACCTTCCATTGGAAATCCATCAACAAAGTTGTGCTCTTGAACAAATTAAACAATGAGATCATCAATGTATTTGATTAGTGTCTAGAAAAAACAAAAACATGTATTATAGTAATATAAAGATAGAAGGATATAAATTATTTTTATCTTTTTTTTTTATCCCGAAACGGTAATTAAATACCGATAACAATGAAATGATGAAATCTAGATTTTACATTAGAGTGCAAATATAGCAAACAAATGAATATTACACAAGTATAAAAAGAAAAAGAGGTGCATTAGAATCAAACTTGACACCAGAAAAATATGAAAGTTTCATTAATCTAATTCAGTTACAATTATTCAATCACTATAAGTTTCAATATAGAGAATACAATGGTATATGAGTGTATGTGTGTCTATAAGAATACATTAGACTCCAACGTTAGAGCAGGCAATATTTTATGCCTTCCCAATTCAACAACTATAGTTAGATGGTAAATGAAATCAAGAATCAAGTCAAGAGGCCATGGCATGGTTCACCAATATGCTACAAAGAGCAAAAGAAATGGTTAGAAATAGCCCTAGCTTCTTCAGAAACAAACCAAGTTTACTCCCTCCACCACCTCTTATGGTAACCACCAAATCTTTTTCCTTCTCATTCCCATCCCTCTTCATTAGTTTTCCTGAAGGCTTCTTCATTGGCTTGATCATATTTTTGCTAGGGCAAAAACCTTCCTCTTTCTACACTTCCACTTCCCATGAATTCATCCATTAATTTCCCATTTTCCACGTTTTCTCCCAAGTAAAAACAATGCATCAAGAGAATGACAATCATACAAACAATATTGCTTGCTAAGTACCTCCAAGGATTCTGCATTGATGATTTGCTTCCAAGGAAGCTTTCCTTTGCACTAGTCTTGGATGGTTTTGTGTCGTATTTTTGTGTATTTTCTGCTGTATCTATGCAAAAGTTGGTGGTCACCACTGCTGGATTCAGGTAGATTTTAACAGTCTGTGATGGGACTAATTGGTGGAAGAATGTCTCGGTTGCTTGGCGAGTCGAAACGAAAAGTCCATGATTAACTTTGATTTCCTCCACAACTTCAAAGCTTGGTGAACTAGCCAAATCATCCACATTGCTCTCCTCTATGAAGTTATCATCACTAGGCTCATCATTGATGAATGCAAGTGAAAAATCCTCACTGTCGTTGAATCCCATGCAGTCGCCTGCAGTTTGTCCATTTTCTCCTGCAAATTAATCAGTTTTCCAATTAAGAAGGAGAATAATACAAACAAATAATAAGGGAGGTGACTGGATTAAGACATGGAGATAGAATAAAAATAGAAATACCTAGAACTCCATGCTCTTGTCTACTCCTGAAATTTGAAATATTTTCTATTGGAACAATCTTGGTGTCCTCTGTAAAACTCTGTCCAATGAGGAAGGAGAAGGATTGAGTACTCATATTTCTCCAACTAGGAGTGAAGAAGTTTCTAGGTTAATTTATACAAAGATCAAAAGCTACATATATATACGTACCTTCTCTAGTTCATCATTTGACATTCCAACCCATCTCAAGTTCTCTACCATCCTCTCTGACTTGAATGTTTCATCTAGGTCACTCATGTCTACAGACCTGCTGCTTGTACTGGGGTCAAACCATGGTTGGTCAGCCCATCTTGTAGAGTTCATCATCATGTCACTGTACACATTATGCTGGACATCCTTCCCGTCCATGAAAGTGAAATCATGATCAGCAGTGGCATAGTTTCCACCCCAGGTATCTTGAAAACTGGACTGGTTTATCAGTTCTTGAGATGCCTGAGCTACTGAAAGAATTTCTTGCAAAATGTCTGTTTGATGAGTGCTTGTGCATTCTTGCATGGAAGGTTGTTGCATCACTTTCATGTCAGTAAATCCAAACTGAGGGAAATCGTCCACTTGCAATGGAGGCAATGTGAACCTGTGCTGCAACCTTGCACACTCTAGTGCTATATCAACCTGCCAGAACCATTGAATGTAAGAAATTTCTATTTATACTATCAAATATTTAATTTTTGCTGGTCTTTTTAATCTTCTTCTTTTTTTCGCGACGATGTATATATCTGTCACTAATCAAAGGTTTTGCTAGTTTATGTCTATCATAATCACAATAGATAATATCCTTAATTACCTTTGATGGTGGGTAAGGAACTGTTGAATAGTTTGGAAATTGTGGAGCTGACATGCCAAACCCATCCATGGACTGTATCCATTTCCCATTTCTTGACTCGCCGATGTTGAGAGGGGATCCGACGGCACGGTAGCTTGTTGAGCAAGTATCTACATTTCTATGCATAGTATAATTTGTACTCTCATATTCTTCACATCTTCCGTTATTTTCAGAATATATTTCATTAATGCTAGAAGAATGTTCGCAAGGCACTCGACTCGTCGTAGACTCATAATTCTCTCCAATCTTTGGGATAGTTGTGGTCCTTTTTGACACACGACATAGTGCATATGAATCCTGCATAAATTCACCGAGTAAAAACTTAATTATAATCAAATGATATCACAAATTCATGCATTTATCACCAAAACATACATACATTTATATATATACATACATATACATACATTTTTTATATATATATATATATATATATATATATATATATATATATATATGAAGATAAAGGTGATGAGAATATTAGTTGCACCTGCAAGCCAGTATTGGTTTCGCACTCTCGTTCATCAAGGCGATATTCGTGCATAACCCAACCAGTTCTAGCACCATGGGGAGCTCTTCCTCTGTAGTAAACTAGGGTTTTCTTCATGCCAACAGCCCGCATTTGGGAGATCACTTTTCTATCTTTGCCAGTGGCCTTCCAATATCCAGCTTTAGTTGCTCGATTAGTCCTTGATCCATTCGGATACTTGCGATCTCGAGGACTAAAGAAGTACCACTCCAGGTCTTTGCTAGGCAACAATGATTTTCCTGCAATATGTTTCAACGATTAAGCATGTTATTATAATATATAAATATGTTTTTTTATATATTTTAGTGATCATACAAGCATCTAGATGGCAGGTTCGAAAAGAATGATCAATCAAAGACTAGAACATGTTCCATATATTGAAGGAATTGATGCAGATAAAGCATTCCATGACACTATTGCTGACAATGCAATCTGTTCCTTTCTTCAAGAGCTTTTTGACTTGGAAATTATTTCGTAAATTAATTAATACAACTTCATGTTCACAACAGGAACCCTAAAGATGGAGGGACCATATGTCTTGTAGTCCCACAGTTCACTTCCTTTAACTACTGCTACAAAATATTTTTATTTTGTAGTGCATATCTTATGTTACTAAAGTTTAATATTTTTGACCAATAAAGTATGATCAATGCATGTAAATGGATTTAAAAACATAATCATTAGACAAAAAGAAGAGCAAGAATCCCTAAAGAGTATATATTTGAAGTCATTCTCTGTCTCTCCTTTGGAAAAGGCAAGCGGCGAGCTTAGCTTCTTGCTGTCACCTTTTTTTTCGATAAAGAATCCAACATATTTTGATGGAAAAAACATTAAAAAAAAATCCCATATTCTCCTGTAATTAGGGTTTTTTTTCAACATGAGGATTAAGTTCAAGAAAGCCTGCAAAAAATTATACTAGAATGTTGTCATCATGTGGTCTGCCCTAGTAGCAGATATTAGGGCTTGAAGCAATCAAAAACCAATAAAGCTAGAGTTTCATGTCTAGTTATATGTGCCAAAGCTATCTCACAAGAAAGGGATAAAAAAAACTGTATTTTTTTTTGCTTTTCTCTCAATATTCTTTATCCCTTTGCTCACTCAATCTTTTTTTGCTTCCATATTACAATATGGATCATGCAAGCAAGCTAATAAGGCACCAGATCGAGCATATCTTTCTTGCTTTATTTCGAGGACTCAAATTATGCATAAGTATATATGTAAGGAAAGGAGTGATGATCAATGGAGTACTCGATCGGGGACTGAGATATCATACCTGGTAAATCCCATGGCTCACACTTGTAGAGATCAACTTCAGGGATGATCTCCAATTCAATCTTATGCGCATTGATCTTTTTTTTGAGGTAGTAAGCGACGAGTTCTTCGTCGGTAGGGTGGAAACGAAAGCCAGGAGGCAATGAAACAGGAGCCATCTCTTTAATTTCCTCTGAAACTTCTTCTGATCTTGATCAAGAAATATATATCTGTATGTAATAACTCAAAAAACGATAACTAGTCTCCTTCTCGAAAAATGATACCAGCCCTTATTGGAAAGTAATATAATCAACAAGTGCACAGCAAGTCTCTGCACACAATCAAATGTAATTACACACAAAAGTTAGTCTTGTAATCTGATTTTGATTGATAATTTTGCAAAGAAAATCTAATCATGAACATTTATATGCCATGATCATGCATGTACGTACTTCAATATGAGATGTGACTTTGCAGAAGAAGAACATAAGGCATGCAAGAGATGGCGGGTAGCTAGCTTGAGAGAAAAGATCGATCACAAGTTTGGATGGAGAGGGGAAATGATGGAGCTGGTTGGGGTTATCATATAAGAACAAAAAGAGGAAGAGAAAAAGCAAAAGGAGATAGGTCCTGGTTTGCCACTGGGCCCAAGACTTGCACTTTTCCCTTTTAAATTATTTTTTCCTATCAAACGATTCTTCTGGTTTTCTTTCGATTCAAGCTAATTTACTCTCTCCAATTATCCCATGCTTCATCCTCATCCTTTCTTGGAATCTCAATTCCACATGACACTATACCTGTATTTTGATGCATTGCCACCCTTTCCATATTGTTGGATCAAGTATCTACTGTTATACCTTAACGACAAACTGTCCTAGCTAGACGAATTGCGGCTGCATTTTTTAGCTGCAAATGTTGCCTGGTTCCCCATGCATAATTCCTCTGTGAGATTTCATGCAATCTTACCTCTTTAAACTACTCCATGATCCAATGTGCCTCGTTGATTGTTAGAATCAGTTCTTGGCTCAAAAAAGTTTTGTTAAAGTTTGTGATGTGAACTCCATTGCAAAAAGAGATTTGGTGGGGTTTCTCTTGTCATAAAATCATTTCGATCGAACAAGTTTTTGTAACTTTGAAACTTGTATAGAACACATTATCTTGTGTTAGAGGATAAAATATATATATGTGTGTGTGTGTGGAGTTTTATACTTGTAAAAGACATCAATATGTATGTATGTATGGAAGCGGAGGAACAAATGATAAATATTAACACTATTTTGGAATATCAGCCTCCACTAATGGTGCTGCTTTGTTCGAAGGTAAAAATCTTCATGTGAGCCCGTTTCGTGACAGGATTACGTGCAGACTATGAAAGTAAATGGCCTTCTCCGGGATTGGGAGTGCTATTGTGGGGACTGTTAGAGAATAATATAAATTATATTTTAGTATCTCATTTAATAGTTTAAGATTTCAGGTAAGATAATTCTTTTAATATGGTATCATAGCCTCATTGACCTAGCGGTCAGGAGTTTAAATCTCACCAGCTGTCATTTTATTTGATAAAAATCAAGCACAAGGTAGTGTAGCTAGAGCTATGCAAGTTCCAATCCAAAAAGTTTTCACTTGAACAGTTGTGTTAGAGAATAAAACAAATCATATTTTAAAGTCTCATTTAATAATTTTAGCTTTTAGGTGAGATAATTACTTGATACTAGCCAAGCCATAGTTTTTCGTTGTAGTTTGGGGAAAAAATGAGAGTGCTGGCCTTAATGATCCTCATACTTTAACCAATATATATTGTGAGACAAATGTTCTTAACACAAACAATTACTAACTCGAAAACAATCGCATATTTTACAGTGCATATTTCGATTTACAGGCGATCGAAGGAGATCCTCTGCATGGTTATTAGTCTGAGGACGCACACAGATCATAATTCCCAGCAATATTGACCATAGATTGATCAATTGATGTACATACTTTCTCATCACTATAAACCAGATGCCCTTAATTAACGTAAAATATTGATATTAATCCTCAAAGATTTCAGGTTAACACAGCCCTAATCACATTCTAAATCTGTGGAAAATCCATACCTACATGCATTGTGCTCGGATTGAAATAATCAAGATGGTCATAGGCTGGGGTTCATATAGGGGTCATGTGGGGCCATCTTTTTCCACGTGAAGAAAAGATGACACGTGGCATAGTGGGATCGCTTGTAAACCTTCTTGAGCTTTTCTTTTCTTTTTCAAGTGATGACAAATGATTCTCTACCATGCATGCTTTTCCTTTACATCAATCCATCTTTTGGTGCTTTTCCTCCTTTCTGGAGTTCTATCTATGCTTTACTCATCATTTTTTTTTCATTTGCTTGCGTCTTCTTTAACTTGTTTTTTTTTAAGAGCTTATTAATATAAATAACCATGCATCATCCTATATAGATTGATTGTTTTCAAGAAAATTTAGGAGAAAAATGTTATTACACATTAATTTTAAATTTGATATTAAAAACGTGAAATGCTCAAAGTATTCATTGTTATAAAACTTGTCATTTGGACAAGATTTTATATTAATTGATGCGAATTAATCTAGTGAGTCAACTAGCCACTTGATCGATCAGTCAAATTCTAAATAAAATTTGATTTGATTTAAAAAGAAAAAAGAAATTAACTATAGTTCATAGAGGTAATTATACATAGGATAGCACTTCCATCGAAGTTGGATAAAGAAAAGAAAACATAAATACAAACTCAATCTTCATGTATTTTTTATTATTTCACAAAATTATCTATAAAAATAGGCCGGCTAGTTGCTATAATAAATTGGATTTTGAGAATTTTTTTTAATAATGAAACAATCATTGGGTGGCAAGAAATGTTGGATTCTTGATGCCTTATTCTATTGCAAAAGAAGGAGGAGAAATTGTGTATATAAATCATTATTTTTTGTAATAATTAAATAGAATTTAAATAAGAATTCACTAATAAATTATTGCTACTGCCGAAAGAAAAACCTCATTATGCTCTCTTTATGGTCTTCAGTCTCTACTCACGTACGTCATGTATAGATTCACATGGATCAAAAGCCCGAAAGTGGAAAGGAAAAGAGAAACTATTTAATATATTCTATAGATGTTTTTGTTTGTTAAGTGGGAAAGCAATCTCTTGTTTCTTCAAAGAAAAGAAAAAAATAATATAAACATTTCGATTCAACTAGCATTCTTTGTTTAAACACTAGCTAGGTTTTTATTTGGGTTGGGTTGAATAATTTTTTTATAATTTTAAAAATTGTATATAAAGATTATAAAAAAAATCAAAATCTCGATGAGAAAACAAAATTAATATTAAAATGGTGATATACTGGATAATATTTTTTATAAAAATTAAGATTGCAACACGCTAGATTAACTCAAGTTAACCATGTTTAACCTATAAAGCACATGATTCAAGACATTAGCTCATAATAATTCATGGAATCCAAGTATGATTCAAGACATTAGCTCATAATAATTCATGGAATCCAAGTCAAAATAGATTAGAAATCTTTATTCTAATTAACCAAAAACTGAAGGTTTTAAAAACATTCAATTAATCCAAAAAAAATGACCATGTATTATGCCGCAACCCAGACCAGATTGTTACTAACATAAAAAAAAAATAAAAAAAAAATGGTGCACAAGTGATGCTAGTGTTTTTAAAGAAGAAAGAAAAATTTAAGACTCAAGTTATTTACTTGATTAGATCCATTAAGACGGGTTAATTTAATAACATGATTAAAATAAGTGACAAAGAAAGATAAATAAAAAGAAATCATTTGTAAAATTATTGAAAAAATATTGTAGAAACAAAACAAATAGCTTAATCTTCAAATAAATCAAATGTCAAAAGGTGAAGCTAAAAAAACATAAACTTAAAAAAAATGGTTTTTTGCCTCTTGCTACGTTATGGATCATATATTTTCTCTAACGTTAAAAGTATGTTTAAAAATAAAGATGGTGACATATCGGGCGATGTATTTTAAAAATAAGTATTGGGAAATTAATTAAATTTAATTCAAAAGGATTCTTTAAAAAAATGTTAAACCATCAAAGAACAAAAAATAAAAAGAACCAAGAACATCTAGGTCATTTTTAAAGTCAATAAAAAACCTAAATAAAGAAAAAAAAATCATGGAGCTTTATATTCAATTAAATCAAGTGCTAAAGGATAAAACTGAAAAGCACGAGTTTAAAACAACAAATGAATTCGGGTGAATCTTCTAAACTTGAGTTAATCTCTCAAATTTAGAACCAGTTAAATTCTAGACCTGGAGTAAATCAGGAAGCTTAATTTAATATTAAAAAAGATGAAATACAAAAATAATAATTTAGAAAACTTGACAAGTTTTTTTTTAAAATAGCATTCAAAATATTGGAGATAAAATCTTATATGTAAATGTAATGAAAGGGGATGAAATTGTTAAAAAAAATCAATTTTAAAAACTAACATAAAAATAGCAATAAGAAAATAAAGATCAAGTTTGAAAAAAAAATAAAGGATGAAATTAAGAAAAATTAAATGTATAAATTAATTCAAATTAAAAAAAAACAATTAAAATAAAAGCGATAAAAAATTTTAAAAAATGAATAGTTGTTATGAAATGTAGAGGGGCAGACTCATAAACTAAATAAGAGAGAAAAGGGATGAGAATAAAATCAAACACCATCAAATGATTAGGAATTTTGTCATACATGTTGTCCAAGAAAGCAACATTGTCGTTGCGAATCGTAAATTACCAAAAAAAAAGTTTTTTCTTCATCATGATCCATCATAGGTGTTGTCTAAAGACAACATAATGACTCACTCATTAGCTCATTCAATTAGCACACCAACAATTTTTTTTATTTTTTATTACTTAAATTATTAAATTACCCCTTGGACCATAGGATTATTGTTAAAAAAATATTGTGAAATGACAAATATAACCCTAAAAACTCTAAACCCCAAAGTTTTTATTTGCCTAAGATTTTTTTTGGTTGCAAGGGCAATAGAGTAATTGTATTAAAAATAGTGAGAGGAAATTTTGAAAAAGCTCATAGACCAAGTAAATTAACTATTAAAAAATTACAAGAAGACCAGATACTTCAAACAATTTTAGATCGATAAGTAACCAAGAAAGATTTTCTACCCTTCAAAACCAAGTAACATAAAATGAATATGTTTTATAGCAATTGTTGAATGAATTTATCTATTTTCTCAAAAACTGGAAGTAATAAGAAAAAATATCTCCTTTGATTTGTCTTCAAGTCCAGCTTATATCAACATCCATATAGAAATGTGAGAAACTGTACAGGAGGGAATGGCAGAGGCAAAAGACTCAAAGACAATATGAAGAAGCTTTAACTACAAGAAACTTTCCCCCTCTTGGGGAAAAAACTTCATCTTCAGAACTTGGATCATCTACCTCAAGTGGCTAAGATATATAGATGAGTCATTTGCTGAGTAACTTGACAACATACCTAATCTGGGATCTGTACAGAGCTTACAGAGAAGGATCCTCAGATAAATTATACAATCCGCTTCCCTTTTCGGTATGAGAACCAATATATTGCAACCTATTGTTAAAAGCAAGTAAAAATCAGCTCCTTTCCTGATTCTGATTTGATTTGTTGTATTCTTCAATGCCATAATGCTGGTATACCATAGCTTGATTCTCCTCCCACCATCGTCCGGCTTCTTTCTCGGCAAAACGTTTACGGCTGTAAAATACACATCAAGTATGTATGATTAGTTAGCAGATATTCGAATCCTGTATTTAACATGTTCCAGAGCTTATTATTAAGATGGGAAATAAATTACCTAAACCTGACTCGCTTTAGACCCTTTTCTCCGCCCTGGAGAGATTGTAAATGTAATGTATACACCAGGTTCGTACTGTTCTACCCATTCAAGCTTTGACGCCTTTAGTTCCCTTCCGTCGAGGATCTGTTGTCGAGGCATGTAAACCTTCCCCTTGCATACTATTTTCATGGCACAACTCTCTCCCATCTAAGGACTTTAGCGAGTTGGAAAACACGATCGGAGAGCTAGATAAACTATCTACGTTGCAGTCTTTTGGCAATCTAACTTGGAGAGGTGAATGAGTTGAGGCAAGCACAGTAGGGGTATCTGTATGGTGAGGTCTAGCCTGAGGCTGACACGGATCCCCTCCTCCGTCTTCCGCTCCTTTCCTAACTGAGACTTTATCGGACATTGAATGAATCTGAAAGGAGTAAATATTGATGATTGTTTAGTTGAATTTACTCAAATACTCAACATTTTTAATTGCTGAACTCCCAATCTCTCATGAATTGACACGAGTTAACAAAGTTTCGGTGAGTTTTTGTCTTGCGAAGAATGTCAAAGACTTGCAAGTAAAGATGGAAAACATTAAACCGAACCACAGAATGACAGAAGGAAAGAGAATTACCCTTAATACCAAAGCTTTAATTATCTCATTTGCTGCTTTACGCTTAGCTGCTTCCTCCCTAGCCAGTAGCCAAGTTTTCTCTATTGTTTGTTGACATTTCTTGAATCTTCTGGCTCCCAGTTTGACATTGCATTTCGAGGCTCTTTGCCTATTACAAAAAAAAAGAGCTTCAAGCTAAAGGCAGCACAGAATCAGCTTAAAATATCTATGGAATTCTTCTAAAACAACATGGCTTCTGGTTTGCTCGTGAGAGAACAAAACGATGAATTTGTAATTGCTTCTCCCCTAACCACTTCCCTCCCAAATTGCATAGAGAAGGCCCAGAAACATCATTTTTGTTTTTAAGTAAAGTAAAGCCAAATGCTTAAGCATTTGATAAGTACCATGTCACTCGTATGGCACTCATTTTAACAATATTTAATGCTCTACATGTAGAAAATTACTGTAGAGATTATCCTTTTGCTTCACTGAGAACTTTGGTTTAGCCATCATAACATTGCCAACAGAGCAACTGGCACTCTCAAGTACAAAGGACAGCTACTAATCTAATCTATTTCGTGCAACAGGTATTCTTTACAGGATAAACTTGCATGAAAAAGTGATAAGAAACTCAAACCATCCCCTGGCTGAAACAAAAACAGTCAAGAAAAGAATAATTGATGGAATGCTGATGGAAAAGGCTAACCTTTCGATCACATCACCTCTGGTGTGAAGACCAGTTGTATAAAAAATGCTTCTATGCATGCATGTGAGATTGCACGTGATGAAGAAAGTGAGACGAGTGTGGCATAATGGAAGGCAAAAAAAAAGTCATCAGGATGAAGCTAAAGCATGTGAGGCATTACCCGTGCTCTTAGTCTCATAACTTCTTCAACAAGAGTCCTTTTTCTGACTCATGTTTATCATCTTCCAGATTCAAGGAACTGGAACTGGAAGATATTGGTTCCAGAGGATGTACAGAATTATTTCTGTCGCAAGATTCAAATATAGCAGGACATGAAACTTGTCCCCATCGTGGCAATCCAGCTGAAATAGAAGAGACAGTTTCTAAATGCTGCTGTTTTTCCCCTTGGTTTCTCGATGTCTTCCTCTCTACAGGTTGGCTTTCAACAGATGATTGCTTCGTCAACCGTAGACGATGCCCTGGCGGAGTTGCTCTGCCCCTTTCTTCTTTTTCATCATGTAAGGCCTTCTGTTGGGACAACTGCTCCCTGGAACCTCCACCAGGATGTGCAATATTCTGCGAACTGTAAAAACATGAATCACAGACTCTAGAAAGCTTGCTTTTATTAGTTGCCAGAGATGCATTGATTAGCTTCTTGCTACTACATGCTCGACAGAACAGAAGGCCACAATTATAACAGTTATGTTTCTTCCTTATAAAACCAAAGGGTCATTCTACAACCTTTACAAGCTGATTGATCACTGACAGATATCGATTTGTGCAAACAGATTGCAGCAGTTAAATTTGATCCACAAGCTATACTCCGAACCTGTCTATCTCTCAAAGCCTCAACCAAAGTTGGTACGTTCTTATCTTCTACATTGCCTAATCCTAATTGTCCATTGGTCCCCTTCCCCCATGTATATACACTTCCACCTGATGTCAAGACAGCAACATGGTATGACCCGGTTGATATCTCCTTAACAAACTCCTCTTTAAGCTTTTCGTCAACGATTGCAATTGATTTATCCTTGACCTGTGGATTCCCCAACTGTCCATGCACTGAGCTTCCCATTGTATAGACCTTTCCTGTCCTGGTAAGAGCAACGGTTAGCATTCTTCCACAAGAAACTTGTACAAAATCATGTTCCACAAGCCGCGCAACACATGTTGGTTGAAGCCTTTTCTCCATATCAGCATGCCCAAGCTTCCCTTTATCACCATCTCCCCATGTAAATAACTTTCCCGCCAACACCATTAAACTTGAACCGGTCAAAAATGACATCCACAATAGCAGCAGTGTGCCATGATCCGCATGCAACGGATTTTACCCTCAAACCTTTAAGAGATTCAACCTCTTTGGGATGAGAAACACTTTGAAGATTCCCATGACCGAGAACTCCAAAAGTTCCATCCCCATATGTAAATAACTGCCCCGATGAGGACACCGCTGCTGTATGCCAGTCCCCACAAGCAACATTTGATATACTGACACCAGCCAATGGACCTGAAATTTGACGTGGTAGCCAGTGGCTTCCACTTCTCTCCTCGCACACCAAATTAGCACTGTATTTATTCTCACCCCAGACATATAGTTCACCAGAATCTGTCAAAGCACAAGTTTGGTATTCACCACAAGCAACAGATTTCACAAGGAAACCATCTAAGGATTCAACAATTGTTGGAGAGCTCACATTCATGTCAACTTTATGCCCTAGTTCTCCCCTGACTCCCCTCACCCCAGCAGAAAACTTCCCCTCGTTTGGTGATTAAGGCAGCATGGTTCCTTCCTAAGGATATATTTCTTACATCTAACATCATGGTGGATTCCAGCAATTTTGGCAATAAAGCATCCACTTGCAATGTACTGTGGAAACCAAACTGGTGGCCCACACACCCTATATTTCCTCCTCCTACTCCTTCTCCCCAGATTAAAACATCCTTTAAGACCTCATTTTTCTCTGTTTGTTGAGACCCTTGATTCGAACCAATAATTCTACAATGCATATTCTTTTGGAACTCTGCAAACGCATTATCAGATCCATTTTTCTTTATATTTTGTGGTTCAGCATTTCGAGTGTATGGAATTAAGAAATCCTCCACAGTTTGTAATTGTGGAAGACTTGCCTCTGAGAAACAAAGGCTATCAGAAGAAAGAGACAATCCATCGGAAAAAACCCCTGTCTGAAATTGACTGCATAGGACTTCCATATAAGCTACGCACCTTCAATGTAGAATTTCATAAAACACAAAAAAAATAATGATATCAGTGAAACCTAAAATATTTCAGTTGTATTGCACAGTATCATTTAGATATGACAGCAAAGAACATGGAAAGTGAAACAATGAGCACTGTGTATCTTCCAAAGAAAGAAAAGTATATAGCATTCATAACTAGATTAAACCAAAGCAAAGCTCAGCACCGTATACCTAGATCCATAGTAAGATTTTATATGGTAATAAATTTGGAGTTTGGAAACTGCAGGCATCATGAGTGAAAAATGCAGAGCGCGAGAACAGGAAAACACACAATAAGCTAATTACTTGCCACCGGTTAACAAAAGTGATCAAACACTTTCAAACCTGGATTGATTTGTCTCATTGAGAGTTTTTCCCCTTAATTACCCCGAAACAGCATGCATATACTACTGAAACTCTTAACATTTCAGAGCAGAAGCTCAATTGATTCGATACTTCCTAATTCTTTTCGAGAATGTCATCAATATCATCTGTGCACAAGTGACTTTTGCATAAGACCAACATTATGGAAAACAAAAAAAAACTGTTAAAGTTTGTGAAAGAGAACACACGAAAAAGGGATGTTGTTAAAACCTGCGACAATTCATTGTCATCCTCCAGAATTCCCAGATTATGTTTTCTTCTGATAAAGCTAGCTGGACTATTTACACAGCTTTGTGCTACTCTGTGGTTCTTCAGGGCACAAAAAGGCCTAGAAATGGTGACACTTGGAAATCACAGCCCTTAAGCCTATAAACCAAGAATCAGCCTGTGCTTTGTCCTTGCATATCTACGTAAAAGATAATGAATAAAAAACAGTAATGAAGCCATAAATCTTAACCAGAAAATGATCTGTTAATAAAAGAGTCAAATTCAGAAGTTACCAAATCAAGTGAGCACGAGCGGACACCATTTGTATATATAAGTGAAAATGAATGATTCTCTTTATCTGGTTGAAGTTGCCTCTGAAAAATAGAAAAGTGGGAAGTGAAATCAGCATTCATAGAAACTGTAAAAAAGGCATCCAACTTCAACTAGATACAGATTAAGGGACACAGCCTAATATCAAAGAGCATCCTTGATTACGTACAGTCCTCTGTCCAGTAACAATCTTCATAACTAAGCTCAATCTCAATTGTTTCTCCTCCTGTCCAGAATACCAAATCAAGTACTTCTCATCCTGAAATGCAAAATCAAAACAACCTTTTTCACTTAATTTATCTTAAAGCCAGAGAAGATACAAGAAACAGCAAAATTGCATCAACATGTGATGCATACTAATCAAATGTTGGTGATACTAACACTTGAAAGGACAATGATAGAGAGTTATGCATCCATACAGCGGATCATAGTTCTCCCACAAATTACCAACTTTATTCCATATAAAACTCACATACCGTTGAAAGCCTAAATGGACAGAACCTGGGCTTTCCTCTTCTTCCACACTTCAGAAGTTGTGCACCCTTCTTCATAGCCAGAATTGCCTGCACATCATTGCACAGATTTCTAAAGATTCTTGAATCCGAATAAAAAATGGAAAAAAGTTACAAACAAGTTAAGAGCATAGGACTTCATCAACCACTACAGTCTGAGTCAGTATCTATCACATTCAAGATTACACAATTCAAATATTATCAGAATTTTTTTAAAATTTAATTTGGTATCAGATTCTTAGCATAATTAGGTGAATTCAAAGAAATTTATGATTCTAAACTCTAATTCTTATGCTGGTCAAGAGCAAAATTAAGGAAAAAACTGAAACTTTATAGCAAGGTCCGAAATGCAAACAAAAGAAAAATAAAATCAAGAATTGAGTTTTAAAAAAATATGGAAATGAGGATTGGTAATCAAAATCCAAAGAGAGCCTTAAAGCGACGAGATTACAGAAACTGAATAACAAATCCTTTTTTTTTTCTATGTTGGTACAAGATAGAAACATGTAAGCAACATATTTATAAATGCAATGTGTCTGCTTAAACTCTTACAGAGATTAGCACAGAGAAAGAGATGAAGAACAGATGACATGAATGTCAAACAGGCTAAACCAGAAACCTTTCAATCTGTAACAGAAGAAATAGACATACACACCCTCCCTTTTGATACCCGGCCCATATAGAAAATCACCACAGAATGTAACAGAAAAGACATGAAAGACAAAATCTAGAAAATGTAACAAGCCAAAGAAGAAGAAGAAGAAGAAGAAAGAAAACCCAGAAAAAAAAAAAGACATTGTTATTTTCCAACAGAAAGAGAGAGATGAGAGAGACCTGTTCAGCAGTTCTGTCAAAGGGGACTGTGTTTAAGGATTCTTCACCCATTTTCAGACAGAGAATTTCGTGCACTGGTAAACCACACAAGCACAGAGACAGAGAGAGAACAATCCAGAAGAAGACAAGAGAAGCAGAATGAGAGGGAGGGGTAAAAAAGAGGGCAAGTAGTAGCTACTACTGGCGGATGAAGAATATCCCCTCCCTATAAGCCTGGCTTTCAGACACCGCAGCCAGTGACTTGAAACTACTATAAAAAGAATGAGAGACTGCCTCTCTCCCTCTCTCTCTGTAAGAAAATGTTGAGAAGAGAGACAGGTACGGAACAGAGACACTGCTCCAAGGATGTCCAGTAGCAGAAATATTATTATTGCTGCTAGTCGTGTTTAATATTGTAAGTAAGTATAGTTTATAGTTCATAGTGTGGGTGGGTGTGTCCATCAGTTTCTTTCTTCCATTACTATTTTTGTTCACTTTGTACGTCGTGCAGAGACTGTAGCAGAGAGAGAGATGGGATATTATGAATCTTACTGATCGCACGTGTTTTCTATCTCCTAGCCATTTCTGTCGTCTTTTGCTTCGAACGCAACCAAGATTTTATATATATAGCTTTTGTTGCATAGTCAGCTATCTTTATCCATAATCATATCTTCATTTTTTAATTTAGAATTTAGTTGAAGTTAATAACTTTTATTTATTTTGCATTTATGGACGCGTATTGTTCTAGACTTATTTAATTAAATCCACGCATCAATGTTTTTATTTATAATTAATATTAAGAAATCCTGAAGCCTACTTTTATATATTGCGATTTAAGGTTTTTTAATGGGTCATAGACGTCCTTGTACCATGGAGAATTTCTTCTTTATTCAATTTGAAACGAGATTATTAAATTATTTTCTAATTATTTACACAAGAAAATCCTCGGCTAGTTTTCATGATGGGTTATATTGTTAAGTGATGGAGAAAAATAACACTTGTTAAATAATTTATATAATTTCTTCGGCCCAGAATCAACAGCATGGTGTCCAAAACTTGTTGGATAAGGGATGCGCAGGAAAGGCAGCCATTGTTTTCGAGGTTAGAGACAGCCCAGGTAGAGAGAGAGAGCAGGGATTTGCTTGTGATGTAAATGTTTTCACTGCAGGATTTCTGGAGAAAAACAACTGTTCTCTGCCTGTTTGGTGTGCAAGAAACCTGCAATTCTCTACTTCTCTGACACCAGTGTGCTGTAACTTGTATGCACGTAGGACCATTCACTGCTTCTATCTTCTTGACTTCTTGTGAGATGATGAGTAGCTTCTCTAAGTGGTTTTTCTTTATCCATTTCAATGTCACTACGAATTTGATTCCCAGTTTTCAATAATAAAAGAAATAATACGGGCTAAGTGCGTGCAAGTTTGCTAAAAAAAACTTTTTATTTAAATGATAATATTTTGTACTTTTAAAAAAGAAAGAAAATGATTGTTCATGGATGGATTGATAGATGGTTAGAAAAATAAAAACTTGATGTAGAAGAAATAGGTTAGACTAAGCGCGTGATTGGAGTGTAGTTGAGATTATTTTTTAAAATATTTTTTATTTAAAAATACATCAAAATAATATTTTTACAAAAACATTTTTAAAACTCATTGCTAATCAGGGCCTAAGTGATTGGTGAAATTCACCCATAATTGATTTATATAATCCGGAAAACTAAACCAAGAAAACTATTTAGGGAAAAAAGTAAACTATACCAATTATAGAAGCTGTAATCATATGTAAGAAGTAGATTACAGAAAGCAAAAGTAAAATGAGATGGGCAAATATTTTATGGTGGTGAAGAGCCTGGAGCCCTGAGCCACTCGCTACACCGCCAGAAGCTGCCAAAGCAACATCACCTAACGCAGAGACCTCATCAGTTTAATTTGCTTATTTTTCTGTTTGCTTCTTTCAAAACAAGGCAGCCATGCACATGGCCTTTGTTTGCCTTCTTTTCAAACAAAACGGCGACATTTAATTTTATTTTATTTTTAGGGTTTTTTTCTTCCCCTCCGTCGTGCCATGCACATCGAAATATAGCTACCTATCCTGAAAACTACTCTCATTTTCACACAACGAATCTAAAACATTTTCCATTCAAAAAGATCGTTGTAATAATCCTATGAAAATAGGCACCGAAATGTTTCGAGAGTGCTGATAGCATTTACTTATGGATTTACATTAATGTGCATATAATATTTTTGTATGTTTTTTGAGAAAACCTCATTCTCTAGAAAAAACGTATTTTATGGGTCCAGGTAAACGATTAAAACCCTGACTGTCTCATATTTTTACAAGAAATACACGTTCTGATTGGTGCAGATATACTCGACATATTTGAAGCAAATTAGGGCACAAAAACCCAGACGTGTGCTTTCTTTCCATGGCTATTTTGAATAGCCTCATGGCATAGCTCCATTGAAGCAATAAAAAGGAGAGAGCACTGAACTCGAATGGCACCTGTACGTAGCAGCAACAGTTTGAGGAAACAGTAGCAGCAGGGACGGAGAGCAGAGATGAGTCGATGAAAAGTTGCGTGCAAGATGAAGCAGCAGCATTGATATTCTACATCGAAACAGACACCTTCTATCTGTATCTATCTATATATATAAAAGAAGAAGTTTCTTGATATTAGTGAGCCTAAAGCACTGCCATGCGAGTTAATTTACTGTTTCACGATGTATTTTAAAATCATTTTGAAAAAAAATGCAATCTTTTTTATTTAATTTTTTTTATATGGTTTTAAATTATTTTTATATTTTGATATAAAAAAATAAAAGTAGAAATATTATTTTAATAATTTTCTGAACAAAAACACATTTTAAAACGTAACATAAACCATACTTTGCAGTTCATATCATTTCCTCTCATTAAAACCATTTGTCTTCTTCTTCTTCTTCCATCAATAACACTAAGATGTTGTTTTGGTAATGCGGTGCAAACCGCGTTTTAAAAAAAACACAGTTTGCACCCGCTTGGTAATCAGACAACCGTAATTTTAATTGCGGTGGGACCCACCAAAAACACGGTTGAACCACCGTTTACGAGAAGTAGAAAATTGATGTTTTTGATTGTGTTTTGTTTGGTGTATTCCTGCGGGGAACACGGTCCCAGTGGTATTTTTGTATTTATTGTTTTTTAGAGTAGTGTAATTACTTTTATATCTTTAAAGACAGAATCAATTAAACTCTTACTCGAGATTTATTATTATTATTTTACCTTGTATTTACTGTAAATTTTAGAGTTTTAAAGGGGGCACTGTTGTGAATCATATTTATTAAATATAATTAGAAACTTTTGTTGGCGCTTGTGTAGCAGGCGTCATTCTTCAATCTATGGGCAACCCTTACATTGTTCTGGTAGCAGGTACGGGGTCGTCTAACCACCAAACATCATATTTTTCTCTTTGTTCATTTTTTTTAGAATTTTCTGTTATTTTTATCTCTGTTTTTTTGGATCAAATGATTTTATTTTTATTTTACTCTTTTTTGCTGTTTTTACTTTTTTTTTAATTCTCATAATATATATATATTAAAAAAATCCATCTGAGCTTGGGGTCCTTTCGTACCATGGTCAACATGAATCTTAAAGGTTTCATCCCAGACAAATAGGTGAAGTTGGTTCGGAAAGACTACGGGCTTTTTTAGTGACTAATCAAGGTTTTTGGCTTTTAGTTACAATAATTAATATTAAAAATATGGATGATTATCCTTTTCATGCTGTGATTGTACCTCAAACATGTTGTGGCCCCGTGGGTGTAACCTAAAACAAACGTCCAAGATTATGATCCAAAGCTAAGAATGATATATTAGTGCAAAATAAAAATGGTGATAAATAACAATAACAATTCAACCTTTTTTATGTTATATTAATTCAACTTTAAATAGTGTTGCTATATATTTGTTATGTCTAATTTTTATGTTATTTTTTAACCTTATTTCAATATATAAACATATATATATATATATATGTTTATATATTGAAGGAGAGGGTTTTTTTTCCGTTTTTTTATCCGTTTTGTGGCCAGGGTGAAAGGAAGAGTGTCTTATGGGACTGGACTGTCTCGAATATATATATTTACTCCAAGTTCAAGTTCAAGAAATTTTATACACTGAAATATAAAAAAATAATTATACTATTACAATCCATAATAATTTGTGTTTACTGTTACAATATTTAACCCAAACAACTTAGCTTTTTGTATTATATTGAGTGTAGGTCGTAGTAAATGGTTGTATGATAAGAAGATAATGATTAAGTATATTTTTAGTAAGCTTCTTGATAAATCATGACGTGTCATGTTACCAATAGAATCACAGACATAATATTTCTTGATTATTTTAAAAATATTTTTATTTTATTGGCAATTTCATTGTTAATCAAAGATGAAAAATACTTTATTGATAATTTCATTGTTATATGATAATTTTTTTGGTAGTGACCGAAATCCTAGGTCGCAAATTAAGCAGATTAACTTAAAATAAATCAAAATATTTTTTTTTGAAAAAATAAAAATTTTCAAATTGAGTTTTGATCCGATCACGAGTTAATTTGTCGGGTTATCTCCTACTTGTTTTTGAAATACAACTCTGATAAGGTTCAAGATCAACTGGTGGGCAAATTGGATTCATTAACATTGCATCCAATGATCGTTTTCAATCATGGAGATAACTTGACCTACGAATGACAAATGAATTTGTTTTTCTCGAATTTTCATCTCGGGTCATTCAAACATGAAAGGAGGTTGTAGGAACGTATTTTTCATGGATGCACTAATTAATTTTGATTAAGACAATTTGATTAAAACTATTTTTGAAGAAAACAAATAGTTCAAGAACATTAGAATGTGTCTACAATTGATGAAAAATCCAAAGGGGGTGGAGGCTGATGAGATTGTTCATTAACTTTTCAGAAATTCTTTTGCGATACATTAAAAAATCATCCAACCTGCTTTTGTAATGACTTGGACATTTCAAGAATTCTTTGAGAGCTTTCTCAAATTGCTTCTTGTGAAGACAGCATATTTTTACCTAACCAAGTGATGAGTTACATCTATATTATAAGATGGACAACTATGTATTTGGACACTAGATGATTGCTAATTAATACCTATCTCTATTATTGAGAGCCCGTGCCAGTTTGATATCGTGTTTTTTCAAAATATTCTTGAAAGAAATTAGTAAGAAATTATTTTTGTTTATATTTTCAGATCATTTTGATGTTTTGATATCAAATATAATTTTTTAACAAATAAAAAATATTGTTTTAATATATTTATAAATAAAAAATACTTTGAGAAACAATTTCTCTCAACTATCACCAATTATTCCTCAATGACAAGTCCCGAACAGATCCATTGAAGATTATGACCATGCATGCATTACTAAAGCTCTCCACTTCCACCTTCAATTGTCTTTTAATTTTTGGGACAGTGCTCATAACTCTCCCATCCCATTGTTTTATACAATTTGTCTTTTAATTTATATATTATTATTATGAGGAAATTTTTTAAAAATACATCTTTATATCAGTTTTATATAATAAAAGGAACAAGTTTGACGTGGAATATGTTGTAAATTTATTTATGGATTAAAATAAATAAGGCTAAGCTTGAAAAGAAATTCATGAAGAAGAAGCTTGGACGTATCAAACATGGAATCTGACAAGAATAACTATCACTTTAGGTTCGATTATTGAACTAAAATAATTCTACAAGTTGCTTTTTTTTTGAAGGAACCGTCGCGTTGATTTATCCGACATAGATTTTCTCAAATTAGATTATTGAATTAAAAATAAATACCATAATTTTCTCTCAAAGTCTCTACTACAATTTCAAATTACATTTTTAAAACTTGAGAATCTTACTCACCCTGTAACCTGTTCCTCTAAATATCGGCCACAAAAATATAAATATTAAAAATAAAAAATAGTTTCTGTATCAGTAAAGTGGCAGTTCGAGGTGTGATTGGGCTATTCATGGCTGCAACATCAAGCACAAATGATCGATCAAGAAAATAACAAACCTTGAATTAATTCTTTACCTCTCTCTAATAATTCACTCTCTCAGTGTCAAGTCTTGACTTGTACCATCAGAGTTTCATGGGGTTTGGCCATTCGGGCAGGATGAATATACACCTCTGGACTGGATTACACACACACACACATATATGTATAATTCTGGGTAAAAAACAAAAACAAAGAAGGTTTTTTTTCTCCGATAATAGGGTGTTCGTACTAGTTTACGTCATTGAACATCCTGCAAGTCTAATGGATAGGTAATACACCGCGGCAGTGGCAGGTGCACAAACGACAGGACTCGAACCCCTGCAGCAGACCTTCCTCATCAGAGTTTCATGGGGTTTGGCCATTCGGGCAGGATGAATATAAACCCACTGGACTGGATTACACACACAGATATGTATAATTCTGGGTAAAAAACAAAAACACAGAAGGGTTTTGTTAGAGGAAGGAGGGGGGCAGCTTGGGACATGTGGGTCTCGAAAATGGAGCTTGTCACAACCCTAAGATGATGATATATGGAATGGGGATATGAATGAGAAGGGATGAGCATCCGACACGTGTAATTAAAGATATACCCTACGAAGGCTTCATGTCCACATGCCCATGGAAGATGCTACAAAACATCGCATTGCTGTTGCTGACAAACAGGTGTAGACATGTTGCGAAAGCGCTTCATCCCCAACCTTATATGCTTCCATGCACTTCACCCCTACATAATTGGACGGGTCCCGTTCTCAAATCTTACAAATCTTGGAAGCAGCTGCTTGTGTTGGTGGGTTCCATTGCTATGAACTTGTTTCTTGATCGAGACAGTTCATTCTTTTTTCTTTTTTCTGCATTCGATAAATCCTATTTTTTTTGAAAAGTATATTTTGTAGGTTTTGGTAAGTTAGTAAAATCCTGGTTGTCACATGCTCTTATAAGAAATACATGTCCTGACTCGAACTCGAGATCTGCTGTGCGGATCTCTAATTTTTTTGTCATCATACCATGCTCTTTGTGAGTCTAGGTAAGTGAGTAAAATCTTGGTTGTCTCATGTTTTTATAAGAAATACATGTCCTAATTCGAACTCGAGACATGCTGTGCAGATCTTGAATTTTTTACCATCACACCACGCTCTTTGTGAGTCCAGATAAGTGAGTAAAATCATGGTTGTTTCATGTTCTTATAAAAAATATATGTCTTAACTTTGAGCTCAAAAAGCTATTATGCAGATCTCAAAATTTTTATCATCACGTCACGCTCTTTTTTAAGACAATTCATTCTGACAAAGAGTAAGGCTTGATAGCATGTATGGAGGATACAACCTTCGGACTTATGATCAATTGGCCAACTACGTGTCGACTTGGTCATCCCTCTAGTTCATGCAATATTATAATTATTAAAAATTTATATGATCGTTAATTTTAGAATCCATGAAATTAATCAAGATACGTCCCATGTTAATCAAAGAAAATAATTCATCAGCACTACTTGATCAGACAAAATATATGATCACCGATAACCATGGAAAATATTGCTTTGAGATGCCGATGGGGTTTATATACAAATTTTTTTGAGGGAGATAAATCATAGTTTTGAGAAATCTAATATGAAAATATAACTATAATGTACTGGACTATGTGAAAAAAAGGTTAGGGCCCTCCCAAACAGCACAAAAATTTCAAAATTCGTGAAGCTCTTCAGATATTATCAGGCTGCTTATAGATCTATCAAAGGAGAGCCCAGTAAGAAGAACCTATACTTTTTAGATTTATCAGGCTGCTTTGTAAATGGGCCTAACCATATTTTTTTCCTAGAAAAATAAAATTATTCTTTCATTTCCTTTATAATAATAATAATAATAATAATAATAATAATAATAATAATAATAATAATAATAATAATAATAATAATAATAATTAACAGTTTATTTTCCCATAAAATTTAAAAGAAAAGGTTGAAAAAACAATTATATCAAAATTGACAAAAACAATAAGACTACAAGCTCATTAAATTATTGAACTGGATCCTTATTTCTTTATAGAATATTGTTTCTTATTATCATTTTATATGACTTCTACTCATTTAAACAAAACAATTAACATAATTTATATTAATCTTTTTGAAAAATATTAAATAAAATAATATGTATTAAAGTAATATTCATGAATTGTTTTATTAGTTATATTCTCATAACATATATTTAAAAATAACACTTTCACATAAAATATATCTATTCTAGTGCCATATTATTATACTAAAAGTTAATAAAACCTTCAATAATACCTTTTTAAAATAATGCAGTTTATACGTGTATATATATATATATTATTTGAGTAAATATTTTTTTTCAAAAAAAACTAATTTTAAAAAAATTGTAATAATGATAATAATTAAGTATGATAAAATCATACATAACAATTTCATAATATCAAAGCTTACAAAAACATCTAAGAAAATTAACCTTAGAAACGGATAACTAACCTTAAACTCCTCACAACGGCTATTTTCCCATACCTAAAAACGGGCCAAAACCCCTTTCCCCTTAAACCCTACAAAACCAAACAGCCACCGCCAGCACCGCCATTTCTCTTCCAATTAAACACCATGGCTCAAATCCTTCGCTGTTACGAACTCCGTCTCCTCCGCTGCACCCTAACACCGCCGCCACCTGATTCCCCTTCTCTATCTCCACCGTCCGATCCTATCAACCTTCACTCTCACATCAACTTCCTCCTCACTTGTATCCAATCAGGAAATTACCTCCAAGCTCTCTCCTCTGACTCTGCCAAACTTGTCACTGCGTCAACACAACTTGACTCAAACTAAGTCACCCGACCGAGTTTACACTGAGTTGGTGGAGCGAGTTGAGCAGTTTATAAGGGATGGTGGTGGCGATGAAGAAAATGGTTTCAGGGTAATTCTGGTCATTTGTGTTGCTATTGCTGCGTTCTTTTGCTTCATTCAGGGTAACATCACAGGGTAGGCTTTTCCCCCCTTTTCTTTTTATACATTTTCAAGTGGGATTTGATTATTTTGTTTATGTATATATTTTTTTTAATTTAAATTTGTTTTTTTGTAGGCCGGTGAGTGAGATACCTGAATGCCCTTTGCTATTGAAAGTTGAAGAATCTAAAGAATGGGATAGTTGGGCTCGAAATCAGCTTATATCAGATGGCGCACATTTGCTTGGGAAGTTCTCTTATCTTCAGGTACTGACATTTTGGTTTGTTAATGTAATTCATTGCCGTATATAATTTGCAAGATGACAAGATGGGTCTATAATTTTTAGTTATGCATGAAGTGAAATAGTGTTTTTGAGGGCAATTGTCGTGTAAAGTTTGCCCTTTTCAGCTGTCTCATGTTTTATTCATCGACAGCAGGAAATGAATTTTGTGGCTTTTAGCTTGTTGATAAAAGCATCTAGCTTATTGAATTTTGAATTGTTCATACCAATCAATTTTGTGTTGTTTTTCTGTAGTGTATAGTTTTTGCTAAAATGTTGGTCATGAAGGCAAAAGATTTGTTATTTGAAGGAAGCATCTCTTCGGCATATGGAATCAGAAGCATTTCATGGTGGCTTGCTAGGGTCTTGCTTATTGAACAAAGGATTTTGGACGAGTTGTCTTCTTCATTATTTGATTTATTGCAAGTGTCTATGGGTGAAACCCTACGTCATTTTGGCTCCTTGGAACAAGTAACAAGTTACTGGGGTGATGAGTTGGGTAATGAAGAAGCGGCTGATATTGTCTCAACAGTCCACTCGGAAGCAGGAATAATGGAACAGACCTATGGACGTGTTGATTCATGCAGGTATTAGATATTTGTTAACTTAAATTTTGAGGTTAACCTAACTTTTGCTGTATAGCTGTGTAGTCAGATATTAGAAAAATCATTCTGGAGATGTTTATCTGTTTCTTTTTGTTGTGAAACCTTCCTATCTCTGTTTATCAGTTACCATAGTTATTTACATGCCTTTGTTTTGTTGTACTTTCTGATTAATGTTGGTAGCATTAAGCAAGGCTTAATTCAATGTAGTTTCATTTGTTTGCTTCCATAAAATTGGTGTGATTTCTTCATTTACAATTTTTTGTTGAACATAAGTAACTGAGTCTTGAAAAAAATAGAAAATTCAGACGAGGTTACTTCAAAATATGTAAATGTTGGTCATAACAGATCTTATAAGAATCATAGTCTTTTAATCACTTAGTTGTCTGCCTTTAAACTCTTTTTGCTGAAGCATTTCTGTGGTGTCAGACTGCATCTTGAATCAGCTGAAGTGGCATCAGGGATTCAGCTTTCCCTTACTGGGGTTCTTGGCTATCGAACCGTGCATCAGGTAAATAATTTTAAACGCACCTTTTCCGGATCTATTGGAAATTTCATTGGCTTCAGGGATCATTCTTGTACACAGGTAGAACCAAAGCAACAAAGGCTACTTGTTGTGGAGAGAAGCTCATCAGACACTGGCGGTACCAGCTCCACAATGAGCCCTGGCATCAAGACACATGATTCTACTACTGCTAAGAATGATTGGCATGAAATATCTGAAGCCTCTGACATTCACATGACACCAGTATTATTAGAGACTAATGAGAAGTCTGAGATTGGAGCACAAGGTAATCAAAATGTTGCTCCTCTTGGTGCTGCCCCTTTAAAAGCAGTTCAACAGGCAGTGATTCTGGCACGGTGCCTTTTGATTGAAATCAGCAGTCGACATGATGAGCTTCAAAGTAAGTTTCTTGAATACATCTGAGCTGTGAAATGAATGGTCTGGTTGAGTTTTGTGATCATTCCTACATTACTTATTCCAATAGCAACTAGTCAGTTTTAACCGCATTTAAGTGATGACCAATAAACTATGTTTTCCTTTTCCTTTCCTTTTCCAGTTTTCATTTTATGAAGCGGCAGTTAAATATTAGACAATCCCCAATTTTAACTCCGATTCACAATAAAGCTCTTGTGTAGCAGAAATTCTAATATTCTCACATTAATGATGAGCTTCAAAGTAAGTTTCTAGAATACATCTGATCTGTGAAATGAACCGTCTGATTGAGTTTTGTCATCAGTCCCATATTAGTTATCCCAATTTAAACTAGGCGGTTTTAACTGCATTTAATTAATGACCAATAAACTGTTTCCTTTCTCCTTTCCATTTTCCAGTCTCCATTTTATGAAGGGGCAGTTAAATATTAGATAATCCCCAGTTTAACTCCGGTTCACCATAAAGGTCTTGTGTAACAGATATTCTAATATTCTCACATTAATATTCTTTTGGGAGTAGATGGTGTGGTAAAGAATGGAATGCTTTTGCAGTGGTCCTCTTTGGAAATACAGTAGAAGTTGTCTTTCTTCTTCTTCTTTTGTCTTTTAATTATTTTTCAAGTAGATTATATGGGATTCTATGTACCTTTCCCTTTGTGGTTTGCATAAAATTTCTTCTTTTAAGGATTAATTTTCCTGGACATTCTGAGTTGACTGAGACTAGGCAAAACCCATTGTGTTTCTTGAACACAGCTCATTTTTATTGGCCTTCTTTATTCACATTTGTTAGGTATTTTTTTTCACGAGGAGTTTTAAGGACTCTCACTCTGCTTATGTTTATAAGGGGTGGCAGTGGTTTGAAGAATAGATATTGGTGGCTCCTTTTTTGTTTAGTTATGCCCTAATTTTTGTTTCAGGATGGGATATGGCTCCATTCATAGAGACCATTGATTCTCAGCCCTCATCATTCTTTACTGTAAGTTGATAGAAGCTTGTACTTTTTATTTCCTAGAGTAGTAGATATCGCATCAAAAAGAAAATTACAGAGGGATAATTGCACTTGAGGTCCTTGGCTCTTTGAGCTTTTTTAATAACTTTTTTTTATTAATATGGTTTATGAACTCATTTACTTTTTTGCCAATACTGTCCTTCAGGGAAAGGGAAATTAGTTATTTGAATTCAAACAATAACAGATATTAACAGTGTCATCAGATACAGTCCATTTGAATCTACATGTGACTGTGTTTTGTGGTTGTCATCTATATGTGTAAGGGTTGTGTCTGAAGCACTGAAGTTTTTATGCTTGCCATTATTTTGTCATGCATTTAGTAAGAAAAATGATCTAATTTTGATTGTCCTAATATTTTGTTATTCCTGCTTGATTTTTCTTGTTTAGTTACGGTGTTTTTGTGACCTCCTACGTATCCGATGGGAAAAAACTCGAACTCGCACAAAGCAGCGGGCTTTAGAGATGATGGAGAAATTGGTATTGTGCACATCCTCCTCCCATATCAGTCTGGTCCTGTTAATATTAAGCTGTTTGGGCTTTGTTCTTTACATTTCTCTTTTGAATCATTTGTTCTTTAGAGCTGCTAACTTTCCATCCTTGTCTTCTGTTAATATTAAGTTGTTTGGGCTTTGTTCTTTGCATTTCCCTTTTGAATCATTTGTTCTTTAGAGCTGCTAACTTTTCATCCTTTTCCCCACATTTCTTTAAATTGTCAGCACCTGTTTATGCTAAATATTATTGGTACGAGAAATACGCTAAACACAAACAAGAATTGGGAAATTTTTTGGGTCATTTGACTTGAGATATGAGCTATCCACATTGACTGTCACAAAATCATCCTTTAACATTTTTTTCCCTAAATAATATAAAATAAAAAAAAAACAGCGAAAAGAGGCTTACCTTCTGAAAGTGTCTGAACAACAACTAAAAACCATTTGACTCAAAGAGCTCAACTATTGCTCATAGGAAATGCAATAATAATAATGCTGTGACCTTCTGTTGAGGCTTTTGTGGAAGCTGAAAATATTTCTCCTAAGTTGAGGCCTATACAGGCTTCTTGTATTTAAATCCATGCCCTTTCAGTGACTGCATATAATTAATAGTATTTTTCTTGTTGATCCTTGCCAGTGGATTATGTTCGTTTAACTTTTTGTAATTGTTATTCAGTATAGCATCCAACACTAATTATTTCTCCACCACTTTGCTCCATATCCTACCACAACCTTTTCAATGCTAGGGTATTTAAGTTCTCTAACACTCCCTCGGGGGAGGGCAGAAGAGAGTTGTTTGATTGAGAATTTTACAGATACTGTTTGCAATTATTTCAGGTTGAAGGCTTGCACAACTCTTTGCCTGGAGTGGCACAAAGGATTCCATTTTGTTATGTCGCCAATATACCTACTATTCCTGCCCTGCGAAAGTATGTTTTTTCCTTCTGTCTGCAAGCACTATGTTTCCATTTATAGTTCCTTAAGTACAATTTAGTGATATGAAATATTTGTTAAAATTGAAAACGTGTTTAATTATTCTGCTGATTATTTTAATTTCTGTTTCATTTTTTCTGATTTAGAGAACATGGTGAACTTCTAATTAGCTGTGGCTTGATGGGAGAGGCAATTACAATCTTTGAGAGTTTAGAGTTATGGGACAACTTAATATACTGCTACTGGTGAGATCACCCATGATAGCCCTGGTCAAACTGACATCAACTTGTTCTTCTCTCTTGTCAATTTTGTGCACTTTTGTTTTTGTTGTTTGTTTCCTGCTACCATTTGGTTGTTTTTGTTGTTTGTTTCCTGCTACCATTTGGGAGTCCTGATACAAGTTACTGCATGAAAAACAGCTTATTGGAGAAAAGGGCTGCAGCTGTTCAACTAATCAAGAAACGACTGTCTGAAATGCCCAACGACCCAAGGTTATGGTATGTTTGGTTCCATTCAATATTCTCTTTCAAGTGTTTCTCTTTTTTCCTGTCTGATTTATGAAACTATGGTAATGTATGTAGCAAGTTAAGGTTTTTATAAGCTATTATTGTCATTGAAAAAGATTAACTTTTCAAAGACAGACGTCACTGATGAGCTCACGTTGAGTTAGTGAATGCTGGGAGGTCGAAGAGAATGTAAAGTATATGTAATGGATTAATCTCTAGTAATTCAACTAATCTTATGTTAAAGCAATTGCTCTTATTAAGTTCATTTGTTGTTGTTGTTGTTGCTGTGCTGTTTTCTTTTCCTGGGAGAAAAGATTTTCAAAACATTATTTAACATACCATATTCTGAGAAAGTTAAGGTTTTTCAAACATTATGTTAAAGCAATATAGATGTTTAGTCACACTATTTCTATGATTTTCAAACATTTTGAGAGAAAAGTCCTGGGAAAGACAGCATATTCTGAATATGGGGGCTACTGCTCAAACAATAGGTGCTCATGGCTGGCTGACTTTGCTGTAAGATGCAAAACAATAGAACTTCAGTTTGAACCAAATTAATTTCTGTCAAAGAGTTTAATCATATTGAATTAAGAAAGGTAGGCCAACTCAGTGTTTTTTTTTTCCTTTTCTCACATTAAAATTTCAGTTTTCAAAGGCTGGAACAGTGAGGTTTGTTTAGAGAAGTTTCACAAAAAATGAAGGTTCGTGTTTTTTTTTAGTATTTTAAGGAATTGGTTATGTTGTCATAAAGATGATTGCACCTTAAGTGTGTACTTAATATATGCTAGATGTCATCTTTTTCAACATTGTCATCAGGCTTAGTAAATATGGAATATGCTTGTTGTTTCTTGTGGAGAACGGTACGTTTCCTCAAGTAGGGTGGGAGGTCTATTGTTTATGCACTCAGATGTGTTTTGGGAGCACAAATGGCTGTAAAAACTTGTAGAAATGACTTCCTATGCTGTATGTGGTATTTAGATCAGGTTTCTAGAATGCTAAAAACAATCAGTCCCTATCAAAGTAGTTTTTACAGCATGACATGCAAAATTGTTTACTTGGCCTCCTGCAGCCTGCTTATGAGTATTTAGAATTACAAGTTAGCTGCTATTTAGATGAACTAAAGGCCCTTTTGGTTTTATTTTCTTCCATTTAATAATCTTTGTCCTTGCTCCTATATATATGCTATGTGTGTGCATGCACATGTGCATTCAATGGACCCATTCTGCCATGATATTTCCTACTTTCATTTTTAATGAAATTGAGATTTGAGCTTCATCTTCTAGATGGTTCACTTATTTTGCAGGTGTTCATTGGGTGATGTTACAAATGATGATAGCTGTTATGACAAAAGCCATTGAAGTTTCAAACAATAAGTCTGCACGAGCCAAGGTGATTTTCATTCAATACAAATAAATTGTCAATGATGTTCTTATATTATATGACAATGCATTTTTTTTAATTATTGTTTTCTGTATGCAGCGATCTCTTGCTCGTAGTGCTTACAATAGAGGGGACTATGAAACATCTAAAATCATGTGGTATGTTTACCTGTTCACCTTCCTTTTTCTTCTTCTACAATTCAATATGATTATATTGTCAAACAGGGATAGATCCTGATGGCAAACTCTTTCTTGGTTAAATTACAGGGAGGCTGCACTGGCCCTGAATTCTTTATATCCAGATGGTTGGTTTGCTCTTGGTTCTGCTGCATTGAAGGTAACTTGTGCATCGAGAGCATATTGAAAAATCTTTCTACTTTTGTGGTTACAGATTTTAAGACTTGCTTGAAATAATGATGCAGGCTAGGGATGTTGACAAGGCACTGGTTGGGTTTACTAAAGCTGTTCAATTTGATCCTGAGAATGGGGAAGCTTGGAATAATATTGCTTGTTTGTATGTTATATTCACTTCAGTTATTTTGATCTTTGTCCATCCCAAATTGACTCTCTCTCTTTCTCTTACTGTATCAAAGTCTCCCGCCAACAAAGATGCAAATTACCAATGACCTTGACATGGTAGAACATAAAAGCATAAATACGACTAGACCACTAGGGAAGCTGCAGCTAAAGCATAAACAACCATGGAAGACTCTCTCTGCTCGTGGCCCTTTGTTGCGGGCAGTAGTACTGGCCCACCCTTGATATAGTGCTCTTTTAATTATCTTATATTGACATTATGTTTGCTAAAAGATAATTTCTAGATGCTTAATGTCACACTCACACACATAATCTTTTTCATTCATTAATCTTCATTCTTAATTATGGCACCCCTCATTGATAACAGACATATGATAAGGAAGAGGAGCGAAGAGGCCTTCATTGCATTCAATGAAGCCCTGAAGTTCAAGTATGTCTTTCCTTGTTAAACACTGGATGTGCATGTTCACATTTTCTATCTTTGTACTAAAGCTGGCATATAACTTCCTGATAGACGAGACAGCTGGCAGATGTGGGCACAATACAGTCATGTTGCCTTGGATGTGGGCAATGTTCATAAGGTACACCTGCATATGTACTTTGTTCCTTTCACCCTTGCATATAGGTCCACATCCAACATGTCTCTAGAACTACCATCAGTTGCATTCTGATCTGATGTCAAATTTTAAAGATGTTTAGGCATAATAGGATATGCTTTAAGCAGTCTGTCATGGACACAATTCTGTTTAAAACGCTAGTGCTGTAGTGCATGTGACTATGCAACACTGATTTATAAAATTCCACTTTAGCACATCATAGAACTTGTGGACTGACATGTTAATAGTAGAATTTTTTTTGTCATGGTTTCGCAGGCTCTTGAAGCTGTTCAAATGACATGTTAATAGTAGAATATTTTTGTCATGGTTTTGCAGGCTCTGGAAGCTGTTCGGATGGTTTTGAATATAACCAGTGGCAAAGCTACTGGTAAAGAAATTGATGCCGATATATTAGAGAGAATTATGATAGAAATAGAAGAGCAGATTTCAAGGAGACCTTTTAAGCCCCCCAGTGTGTCGGATGATACTAGTCTTACCACTCATAATGACTCGATAAACAACTCAGAACAAAGAATTGCAGTTGGAAGGTCACGCGAAACTGAGCAGCTGGTGGAGTTGCTTGGAAAAATCCTTCAACAGGTTTGCAAATACTTTAATTTTGCCCTTTTCCATAGCAAAGTTTCATGCACGTGCATAGCATAGTGTTTATCATTTTGGGCACAGTTTTGATGATTGGACTCGTACAATTTCACAAGTAATCTCTTTCATTCATTCTGTGTTGTCTATCTGTTGATTACTGCATTTAGCTGTTCAAAATTAAATGGGCTTTAAAATCTTGTTATTGGCGATTTTGATGATGTTTGAATGGCTGCAGTCACATTTCTGGTTGTTTTGATTATCTTTCTCGACAAATGTGGCATATAGACATGTTATATGTATGGTGGATTCATTTTAATAACCCTGTTTTACGTTTCAGATAGTTAAAAGAGTAAGTAGAGCAGATATTTGGGGTTTATATGCAAGGTGGCAAAAACTTAAAGGAGATCTCGCAATGTGCTCTGAAGCCCTATTGAAGCAAGTTAGATCATATCAGGTATATATATACAGAGTGACAATTATTATATTATGTTATTGTGACTCATTTTACTGCATTTGATGCATTTCTGAAGCTTGTTTGTAGTACACAATCATTGCATATGTGACTCAATAGGCTATGCATTTGACAAAATGATACTTAACATGTCATGTTATGGTCTTGTAAAATCATAATTTTTGTGTGCTGTCATTTTACATAATTACATCAATTTTCCAGTTTTCTTGTCATTCATTTACTGTAGCATCATAAATCACGTTACTACTAGAAGAAAGATAGTATTACATTCTGAAATCTTAAATATGTCTCAATCTGAAACTAGTTGGAGTTGAATCTGCATGATGTACAAGGAGAGAGGGAGGGAGGGAGGTGAGTAGGCCATGCATTTGACAAATTGATACTTAACATTTCATGTTATGGTCTTGTCAGATCATAAATGTTTCATGTATGTTTTCATTACACATGATTACATCATGTTTTCATTACATATTCCTCCTACTTGAAGAAGGGTTTCCACACTCATTTCTCCTCCCCTTGCATATGACTTGAGGAATGGAAATGTTTTAGCAGAGATTAAGGTTCCATGCATGGTTTGTTAATAATTGTTACATATTTCAAGAAGTTCAAGATGGAGGATTGTGCACAATTAAATACTTTATCTAAGCGTGAAATGAAGTTGTCGAAGAATGATAGAAAGAGAAAAGATAAATTCTACAACATTGAAGAGTTTAGTCGAGAGTTTGAGATATTTGACATGTACTCATTCAAATATTTATTTTGGAATAGGAGTTATGAGTAGATTTATGGAGACATTAAATAAAACTTTAAAACATTAAAGCAAATACTTTGGTATATCAAAGGTACTATTGATTTTGGCTTATTCTATGGATATTTTAACAATTTTGTGTTAAAAATAATATAAATCAAATATGATGTTTTTTTGTAAAAAATGAGGAGGTTTGTTGGGAGTTATAAAAAAATCAAGTTTACGAGGAGTGTTGAAAATTATACTTGATATTAGGTTTTTCTAAGAAACAGAGGAATTGGTCTAGCAATTGAGAACCAATCGATTGATTGGATTAAATGAATATGTTAGAGAATAATATAAATAATATTATGTGGCTTCATCTAATATCTTAAGCTTTTAGGTGAGATGGTTTATTGACATGGTATCAGAGCCTTATTGACCTAACAGTCATGAGTTCAAATCTCACTACTTTCATTCTATTTGATAAAAAATAAGCACAAGGTAGTGTGAACTTGTGTGCAAGTTTCAAGCACAAAAGGATTTCACTTGACAGAGTGTGTTAGAGAGTAATATAAATCATATCATGGGGCCTCATCTAATAGCTTAAGCTTTTAGGTGAGATTATTTATTGACAGAATCAATTGACTGGTTTAGTCAACATAATATTTTTTCTTATTATATTAGAATTTTTTTGAGTAATTTAATTTCTTAATTATCTAGGACTTTGAGACTTGTAAATAGACATGTTATTGGAACATGAGATGAGTATAAAGAAGATATTATAAATAGTATTTATAAAAAAAAAAACACGATGAAAAATCATCATTTCTCTCAAATTATTTTTCTTTTTTCAGTTTAGTTTTTTAAAATTATCTTCTACCACACCTAAAATTTCTTCCAACAGCCTCTTAATTTTGGCATGATAAAAGTCCCATTCAAGTGTTGCAGAAAATGATTCAGGTGCCGTCCTCTTTTGGCCTTGATGGTTGTTCCGCGCCACTTCATTCTACCACCAGGTGTTTTTTGGTGGTAGACCAATTCCCACTACCCAACTTGTGCCGCCATCTTTCTGGTGCATCAATCCATCTTCATTCAAATGGCATCTGGATGAAGGCCCAATACCCCCTTTTATAGTAGCTTATCCTTAAAAGTTTTCCTTTTCCTTTCAGGTTCTCCCATCTTGTCCTGCATGTTAACTTGATTGTTTCTTTTCTTCTGTTTTCCTAACGCACATGTCTAACACTAGCATCCTATGCTTTGTGATTGCCTCCCTGGTCCAAGGTTTAGTCAACTGTCCTTGGAAGGAAAAATGTATACATGGTTACTTCTTGACCACTAAAAATTAATATGATGAGATCTCTCTAAAGCAGGTTTTGTTAAGACTAAATGATAGACCAAGTCAAATTCTTAAAATAGCCCCTGAATCTGTGGCCCCTGCCACCATCTCAAAACAATTCATATTGCTACCATGTGCCCATTGGATTGAAGTCTCTTCCGTAATATCTTTTGGTCATAGGCACTCCTTGGATTTGCTCATCGAAGTATTTCTAAAATTTATGCTGTGTCCATGTCCAAACCCACATGTGATGGCCATGACATTAATTACGTTAATTGTCTCCTCTTGTTTGTTGGGTTTGCTAGTTGTTTTAGTCTGCACCGTTATTGGGTATGGCTTGATATTCACTCATACCAGATGTAGAGATTCATCATGTCCTTACAAACAGATTTATTTTAGTTTAAAAGGCTATTGTTAGAATTGATTGTTTCTGTTAATTATTTAAGCTCTTTCTCAGGGATCCGATTTGTGGAAAGATAGAGATCGATTTAAACTTTACGCACGTGCATCATTGGAACTGTGCAAGGTGTACATGGAAATTTCATCCTCTACTGGTAGTCGTCGTGAACTCTCTACAGCTGAGATGCACCTGAAAAACATAGTTAGACAGGCAAGATATATGATTTTATGATTTTTACTAGAAATGGAATTGGTGCAGTGTATTTTGCATGTCTTTTCCTGTTCAGTGTGAACATTTTAGCCTTAGTTGACTGTCAATTGTATGAACTAACACAGACATTCACATTTATTCTTCACTTGTTTTGTAAACAATGATAAATATGATGTATCTGAAAATTCAGGCCGAGAGCTTTTCTGACATGGAAGAATTCAAGGATGTTCTAGCTTGTCTTGATGAAGTGAAGAAACATCAATCTGATTCAATGCCAACATAAACAGCTTGGAAGACCGTTCTTGGATCAGGAACCTTTCCATATGGTTAAGCGTGAACCTGTCATACTTCAGCTGATTAAAATATTAAAGTATGAACACTTTTGCAGTGTTTTCCTTTATGTTGCTTTCTCTCCTTTTCTTCTCATTTGTCTCCTCATCCTTCTTTTGTACTAATGTAATAGCGAGGCATTATCCAGATACTCTGGAACAGAAAACCATAATCATTATAGGTGCTTGTTTTAGTGCAAATAACTGTTCTAGTTTTGTAAGTTTGAGAAACGTTGCCTAGTCTTTTGGTGCTTCTTTTAAAGTTAGTTTAACCTACATTGTGCACTATCACTAGTTGTGGCTTTGTCTTTACAATTTTGGCCTGTTATTTTGTCTGGTTTGAGAAGCTTGCTTATCCGCTGAATGAATTGTAGAACAGATATAAACCAATTTCCCCTCCTCAAATTAAAGGTGAATTTTTATTTTTTAACTAACAATTTATGTTCTCTTCTATTTTCAGGAATTCTGAAGTTTGCAGACAATACAATACACGAGGGTGCAACTCTTTTCTGAGTGTTTGTACATTTACTGTAAACGACGCATGTATAGGTAGTTTTCTTCTGGCTGTGGACTGATATACAGTTAGCATACTTTACCCCCTCTCCCTTCCCCTTCATGACTCTTCCATGTAGATGTTTTGCAATTGCAATGAACATAATGGACGAGTTAAGTTTCTACTGAGATCTGTTTTCTGGCAAGGAATAGATTGCATCCCTATTTTGACTTTCAACTGTGCCACTTCTCAGTATAGATCCCACACACATAAACACAATGCCTTTGATACAACAATGGAATTACCCCTTTCTTATTCAATTGAGTAGAGAAAAATGGTTATTTCCATTATTTTGCCCCCTTCTTGAAAGAGAGAAGAAAGGACCAGTAAAGAGACTAGACCTTACAAAGATAAACTCAAACTTGCACAGATCAGATTCTTGCACAAAGTTGAAAGGGAATATATGCATGCATTTGACTACTCGATGCCTTGCATCTTTCTGAACATGACAACAAAGTCATAGACCTTTACTGGGTATGGCCATAGATTGCCACTATATTGACAAACCCAAAGGTTTCACCACCGAAGAAGTTTTTCTCCCCAAGGTGATGTGGATCAGCCTTGAAACACCAGTAAGGACTTGTTACATGTTTCAAATGGTCTAATGACTCGATCTATGATAAAATATTGAAAGAAGTATTGAATATATTGGTTTTGAAGGTTTTAACCAAGTTAGAATTGAAAGGTCCTCTAATCAAGAGTATCCTAGAGGGATCCAATATAATTTTATTTGAGTCATGAATTGAGAACAATAAAATAAACAAAAGAATTATATTGCAACTTGAAAACAACAGAGTGACTCTCTTTTACCTTTTGTTTCTATGATTAAGGGGTTACATGGAATGCTATAAATAAATCTTGAATCAACTCTTGAATATTTTACTTTTTTTTCTGGTGATAGAATATGAATTTAATATTAGGGATTTTATTTTATTTTATTAGCTACAACAAAAAACTTATTTGAGGTTAATATTTTGTTTTAAACTAGTATCCAAGGCTTATTTTCTTTCTCCACAAGGAATTAAAGCTTCGTGATTATCAAGCAACTATGTAATGAGTAAGAGCCAACATGCTCAAACAAATTAAGCTTGTTGTCTTCATCGTCTGGACTGGTGTTTTACCATGCCGAACATGAAACAACATTGAAGCATTTTAATTGGTATGTTCGCCAAGAAAAACACATGGTATCTTCCAAGGGATAACGTTTTTATTTAAGAAAAGCAATGCGTCTCTGTTTTACTTCTTTACCATGGCAAGAGGTGCATCCCAACGCTAGGGTCGCATCTGACAGTAATCGAAGTTAATTTTTGAAGTATATCATTAACATAATTTCTCATATATGCAGGCTGATTTATGGAGTGTTGGCGCAGTTTTGTTTCAGCTGACAACAGTCAACATTAGGTTTTCAAAAGAATTATTTACAAACTTTACGTAATGAAAAGCATTAAGTTTTTCCATACATTATGCAGCTCGAGTTTTTCCATATATATAACCTCTTCTTTTTTGCAAGGGTCCGGGCCCCTGCCAGCCTCTCCCTAATCTCCGCCACCCTTGTTGAAAAGAATATACCATGTTGATGTTTCGGCATTCCCACCAGTACTTCCAGTTAAACTTGACTGCAATGCCAAACGAACCAAGATGACACTGAAGGTGGGCAACTGGTTGCAGCACATGAATGAGAAGACTTAAAAGGGAGTATTTGAAATTGCTGTTGGGATTGATTTTCAAAATGTTTTCAGTTCAGAAATGTATCAAAATTATTTTTGTTTTTTAAATATTATTTTTTATATTAGCACATCAAAACAACCTTAAATGGTTTTTCTTTAAGAAACACAAAAACCAACACTCTTAAGCTCATTGCAAAAATAAGCAACCAAGGCAGCAGAGCAAGACAATGCATATTGATTTACAAAGCCTGAGGCTTCTAAACATAATAATGGTTTCCAGGAAATGCTTAGACCTCACGGACACAGACGCCACACAGAAATACAAAGAACACTTGAGAGGGATCATATTTGATCATTTCAATCAATTGGAAATTGTTTCAGCTGATGACTATAACCAAGAAAGTGAGTCGTGGAATTATAAGGGGTAAGAATAAGCCAGGTGAGCAACTTTATGGAGATGAACTGTATGTGATTGAGACGTACGCATAACCTTCTTGCTATTTCTGTTGATTATGTAACTGCCTATACACATATCCATACACTGCCAAGGAAATTACTTCTACACCATCAAATTAAAAGTATGGCAAGATCAAAGATAAAGGTACAGGGTGCATACAGAAAACTTGATCAGCTATACATCTACTAAGGGCATATCTGAATACAGTACGGTTTAACAGAGAAAATATGCTAGACAACTTTATGAACTTTTCATTAATTGAATCCAGGTACTATATTTTTCTACTTCTATGAAATTCTGAAGGTTTAATTTCTAATACAATTGCATATTCGAAGTGGAGGTTTTTGTTACTAATAGCTCTGGTAAAGGAGAGAGTTTTTCATTAGTCAAGAAACCTGCAAGTGGTCTACACACTTGGAAGATTGACAAGTTCTCAGCTTGGAATGAGGATCACTTCTCAAAGGTGTTTTCTGTTGAAGGAAGAAAATGGTAGAAATAGATTTCTGTTTTGCTACAACAGTATTCCTTTGCTTAGACTGCTTCATTTACATGTCCCCCATCCCACTCTCTAATTTTATACTGTTATTCATCAAGAAGCTGAAGCTTTTATCCCAAGGGAGGTTCAGTGGTATCAGGGACACACTTCTCTTTTTCTCACATTATATGATTCAGAGTCCCTCAAAACAAGAGGAAATTGTGTGAAAGGGGTTGCTTGGAATAAAGGACCTCTCAAACCGCAATAACTATGAAATAATTGATTCACAAACTTCATAATGCCATTTAACCTTCCCTGTTTCTGAAATAAAACTCAATTCTATGGTTCATTTGCAGCTGATGAACATTGGTTTGAAACCAAAGGCCAAGGGTGGGCTTTCAGTGAGTTCATGTTGCTAAGTACTCTCAAGGATCTGAGTTCATAAGCCTCAATTCCATGGTTCTTTGGTTTATCCATTGAATTGGTTAATAAACAATACAGGGAAGGAAGAATACCAAATACATTTATTAGATAACTTTGAAACCATGTACAGAACATACAGCTCCAGTACAGGGAAAAACACACTCAAATCAAAGAATAGTCAGTAAACAGAACTTTATTTTCTGCTACAGACTGTCAAAACATCATCTATAAACTTTACCGTACAAATCTTTCATGTCTGTAATGGCCATTGAATATAAGTTTTGTGAGTATCCAATATTCATCCATGTGAGAGAGAAATAAGAAAAAATGGATTTCAGTATGAAAGGAGCAGTACAAAATTTTAATCTTGCATCAATCTAAAGGCGAAGGAGAAAAAACTGTACCAAATCAAAGAAGCAATACAGGTAGAAATTCAGCCTCCCGTGTTTGTTGTTCTAGTGATCTAGATTGGTTCCGTATAGTCTTTTTGTGTCTTTCCAGTGTGAGATGCTCAGCTTTGTAGAAATTCAAAACTCTGTAGATCCAAGCTTCTGATGAGATTCAATAAGCAATGCATTTAGTAGAATATGAACAGCAGCTTCATAAACAGTTCCATCATAATGCATCCCGTCATTTGTACACCTCGGTCCACAATTCCAACTCAATGATTGAATATCCAACAGCAGAAGAGGACCACCGTAACTGCGCAAGATCCTGCTATTATGCAGTGCTCCATAATAAGCATGCCATATTTTATCATTCATTTTCTCCCTCTTCTCTTCTGTAGTCAACATCGCATTTATCAACGTTGGCATCCCAAGCCAAAACAAATGTGGAGACCTAACAGATACAGAACCTGTCACAGGCCCATCTGTACCTAATTCTGGCGAAAATGGTAACAAGGAAACCACCGAACTCCTCAAATTCTCCAATGCAATATCATAATCCGATGCATTGTTGACGTGAAGCATATGCCACAGCCCTGCTCCGATCACAAAGACATCAGGGTAAGTTCTATTTTGCTTAAACCCCACCATCAAATTCGTCAAATTAACCACATATGGAGCCCAAACAAAATCCAATTTCATGCCAATCTCATCCACAACAATCTCATAATCACTATGCCTCTTAAACAAATCCCCCATAATCATTCCCATCCTTTTCTCATCCAAAAGCAAACTTAACAAAGACTGCACAAGCAACCGAGCTTGTGAATCCCCAGCCACAACAACCCAAGACCCATTAAGCAAATCTTTAACATCTCCCCTCCCCAATTTCTCAAAATCACAACCTTTCACCTTCCCATTTTTAGACCAATCCCATATCTTGTCATAACCAACAGAATCATTACTACTATCACTAACATTACTACTGATAATACGAGGTTTCACATTCCAAACAACTTCATTAACCAAATTAATACAAGAATCCTCACGATTATCAAAAACATTAACAGATTGAACTGAAGTAACAAAATCAGAAACAGAAGGGAAATAAGGAGTCAAATGAACACCTACCGCTAGTGTAATAAAAAGGGCACCACTAAAAAAAAGCATCTTGTTTCTGCTTAAATGGTAACCTGCCATTCCCATTGGTACAAATAACACCACACAAGCTGCCAAGACTCCTATCTGAATGCCACCGAACATTATTGGCACAAAGTTTTGGTCTTTTTGGTTTGTTTCTGTTCAGATCATTGATGTCATGGTTTGGCAATGATTCCTGAATGGAAAAGGGAAAGGGAAAAGTGGGTTTTTTTTTTAATGGGTTTGTTTTGGTTTTTGTTGGTGGTGGTGGTGAAGATCAGAATTGAGGAAGAATTGTTTGGTATGGGGGAGGGGTTTGTGAATTGTAAATGAAGGGAAGAGTGTGTTTTCTTTCTTTCTTTCTTTATGGTTTGCTGATGTTAATGGGACAACAACAGTTTAGTTCAGTTTTTCACGAGTTAGTTTCGGTAATCACTGATGATGTTTTTTTAGTTTAGCACCTTGTTAGTTTATGTTTCAATTTTTTTTAAGAAAGAGTTTCAATTTTTATTATTATTATTATAATTTTTAAAAGTAAGTTTTTGTTTTAAATATATATTTAATTGAAATGATATAAGAAAGATTTTAGTATGTAAAATAAATAAAAAAAAGAGTTCTTATAAACAAAAAAAAAATATTATTTTATTTTTTATAAAATAAATACAATATGCTTCGTATAAAAAGCAAAAATAATTTAATGAACCAAATGTTCTTTTTTTTGGGTTAGATAAAAGAGCAAATACTCTCTTATGGAATGAGAGAGAATGATTTTACGGTATGTATAGGGATTAGTTGACGTTAGCAAGATAAGTAAACGGGGCAAGAACAATTGGATATTAATAGAGATACCAAATTAATCCAAATATGTTCGATTTGAATCCATTCAAAATTCAAATGTGTGACCTTTTTATAATTATTCTATTAGATAATTAATAGTAAGTATCATTATTGAACTTCATTTGTTTATTTTATATTCAATATCTATTTATTTATCGACTTTCTTAAAATAACATATAATATGATCAAATCAAATATTTTCAAGTGGGGTCTTGGCCTAATCGTGGAAGGAACTTGTTCCTTTCCTCTGCACTAGGGTTCAAGCCCCACCATGTATGTTTATTACTTTTCGCGGTGTCTTACCTGTTTACTAGCCTTGCAGGATATTTAGTGGGTCCGGGGATTAGTTGTAGTGCACGTAAGCTAGCCCGGACACCCCAATTATAAAAAAAAATCAAATATTTTCAATATAAGATAACTCAATGATCTCAAGTCTAAGAATTATTTAAACAATTGTCATGTGATCTTTTTCAAAAACACATGTGATATCTCCACAAAGGATTTTCATGCGAGTCAAAGACATAGCATTGTACATGTCTTATGAGAAACAACTACATATTAATTTTAAGTATTTCTTATACATTAACCAATGAGAACAATTGTTTTCCTTCGTAAAAAAATATATATATAATCTCTATGACTCTAATAAACATCAAATATCTAAGAGAATAATGACCATGAATATTTTTAAACACAATGATTTAATATAATATAAATCCGATAATTATAAAAAAAAATTTATAATTTATTTTGCAAAGTCTATGAACTTTATCTTTACTCTAAATTTCTACATCAAATAATAAATTCATTAATTATATATTATAAAAATATAAAATATAAAATAAATTTATAATAATAATAAATATATATATTTACATGAATATAACAATATATAAAACTAACAGTATTTTCATATATTTTCAGCTCTAGGACCTGCATTGCTTTTAGGGGGGTTGTATTATTCTATGCAATCCGGCCATTCCATGTTGCTGATTCTTCTGGAGAGCCTCTGAATTATTTCATGACTTTTCAACCAATAGCCATTTTTGGATCTATTTCTGCAGGTACATTTTAGAGGATATCCTAGCAATTTGTTGATTCCCTGTGAAGGCGAGGAGCCTGTAAAGTGGAGCTTCATTAATTCGATGAAAGAGGTAATCAAACTATCTTAAGATACAACTTTGCAGTCTGGTTTTTTGATGATTTTAGCCCCAAACCTTTCAAATTAGTCCTTTTCTTTCCAAGTTTCTATGTTTTGGTCATTGATTACCAGGGCTGCAATTTCGAAGCTTAATTTGGAAACAAGGTTGTCAATACCGTTTCGAAGAAAAGCTTAAGTTTTAGTTACTTATGATGAAAGAAAACAAGAAAAAGACTTCGAGAATATCACCTGATAGGGTTTACATCTCCTACATAAATAAGCCATCTGATCATTCTCAGCTTACACCTGCAGGGGAGACTGGATAAAAGATGTCTAATGAAGACTTGCTTCATTGCTTCAAAAACATAAAGCAGCTTCATTGCAGTTACATCACCAGCTCCTGCAACATTGCTGGATCAAAACTGAAATGAAGATACTGGAGCTGCAGATAGAGGTTTGGATATTTTGAAACCATTTATTTCTTGTGCCCATTTGATTTAATCAAACATAAATCTGCAACATGGTCAAACTTGACTTGAAGTTTTAGATGGAATGAAGGACTGAAAACTAGCCGTCAGGATGAATGTTTCAGATAATCATCAATCGTAGAACTTGTATTGATGTGGAACATTCAGATGACAATAGATTTTTGACAAGACCGCATTTTCAGATGGTAACACTCCCCTATCAGATTCTGCAGAACGTATTGAACTTGGAAACCTTAAACAAAGATCTAGGTAGATTAGGTTCGAAGCAGTATGGTAGAGATCGAGGAACATTGTCTATGGAGTTATCCGTACCCCATTGTTAGAGTTACCATTTAACATATTAACTTGAATTGATTTTTTTTTATTCTTTTTTTTTTTCAATCCCATCTGCAAATATTAAGTTGATTAGAAATTGATCCTCTATGAATTTTTTTTTCCTATAAAATTATTGTGGTTTTATGATTCGAGATGTAGATTTGACATATTAACCTAAGTCAATTTAATATGTCATCTTCTTAATAATTTTAAAAAATATCATTCACTATATCTTTGAATCAATATTTAAAAATAATCAATTTAACAAGATTAGATGGCATGGACATGCAACAACATTAACCTCAATTTTAATTTAGTATTTTTATAAAGATTAAAAAAAAAAAAAACCTTTACACCTTATGTATTTGGCAATTAGTCGTTTTACTTTAAAAGTTTTAAATTTGATCGATTTATACAGAATATTTGTTATTGGCCCTCATTTAATTAGAAAGGAATGAGGGTGTGCGTATTAAAACTGGACGACTTAATAAAAAAAATCATTTTATATTTTTTTTCGAAAAAAAAGTAGATTATTGGATTCCTATAAAGTGAATCTGGTCCCTTTATGAGGGAAATTATTGATCAGGGTCTAAACTGACCAATATTTTGTGGGTGTCAATTGACCAAATCTAAAACACAAAGGGTAAAACAACTATTTGCTACAAAAGAAATGGCTTTGCCTTTCTAGTCGACTCCAGCTGCATGCCATCCACCTTGCAATGGCATTATCACCAAACCACCAGTCTTCGGCTAGTCCCTTTCAGTGGACCACTACGAACCAGTCAAGGCCTTTTCCAGCCAATCGAACCCCATATCCTAGCCATTTGCTACTCCAAACCCAGACCAGCAACCAGAAAAGTAAAGCCACAGCTCAACCTGCACTTGTGTGGCTCGAAGTTTTAGATTAGGAGTCAAGTAATCTTAAATCAATTCAAAATAACATCTTTTTTTTATCAAATTAAGTTTGACCAATTAGATTGTTTGATCTGACCAGGTCAATTTCTACTCGGTTTTTCGATCGACAGAATCCGAGTTAACCCGGTGAGCTAGGCTAGGTTCCAAAAGCATGGAGTTCGAGCTTCTTCTTCGTGACATTAAATGACAAAACAAGGCAGGATTGGTACTCAGAAAGCAACAGACTTTAACAATTTACTTTCTCAAACCAAATCGTTTGGACCATAGATACATACATCTTCACCTATCAGGAGAGCAAAACAAGAAAGAAAAAGGAAAGAATGGCCTCATCTATTTATCATCTTATCCTCTTGCTTGTACGTTAAGTCTCAAATTGCTTGCCTTCAAAGGTCTGTCCGAATCTCCAATCTTTGGGAGCAACATTGTAAGAAATTACAGTCATACTATCACTACTGGTGACCTCAAATGAGAGAGCTTGATTCTGTAAATTAGCATTAACATGCCAGTTCTGGCCCCAATTCCTGCCCATATCAAGCCAGCCTGTTCTTGAACCTTTGATCTTCACTGCAGTGACATCTCCGGCACCTGCGACATTGCTGATCAGCGCCGAAAGGAAAATACCGGAGCCGGAGATGGTAAACCGAATCCCCCCTTCCTTTCTGCATTTAATCCTGCTCAAACATAATCACAGTCAAGGATAAGCAGAAAAATTAATAATAATTGAAAACAACAGTAGCAAACTTCAAGAACCTGCATTTAAGTTTCAGATGAAATGTGATACATCCATTGCCATCATAAAAAGAAGAGAAAGTCTACTTATTTCTGCAGTGATTCAAATTTTTTTGCTCTAGCAGTCAAAATAACGGAAATACTTTCAGCAAATTCCAGTTAAAGATACGTAGAGACATTTAGCAAAGGAACTGTCGCTATCATATACTAGTGATTAGTGAAAAATTTACTTCTTTTGATGCAGGATTGAGACGAGATAGTGGGCTGTCTCCCATCATGCATTATTTGTATTTTCCATCAACCAATGAACCAAAAGTGTAGGCTAATAAAAACCCCTTTGAATTTTCAAAGCCAAAACAGTGATCTCTCGACAGCAGCCCCACAAATAATGCCATGATATAAGTTAGCAAGAAACTGGGCGCTCATAACACTGACAAAGACACACCAAGCAATAAATTTAGATTGCCCCCTCCCTGGTCTACTTGCTTAGCTGCTAAAATTCCACCAAGCACTTATTTTTTTATCACAACAAACCTTCATGTTTCTAACCATCAACAACTCCTAAAGTTTAAGCTTTCAATGGCAGCTGCAAAAAGCATAAAGCAGGGTGTCCATAATTTAGAAAAAAAGGGGCTTGGTAAAATAATTCAGAATGGCCAGTCTGATGGGTCCTATAAGGAATTGAGGCTGAATGAAAAAAAAAATAATGAAAGAAGAAATAGATTCACAAAGAAACAAATTTAGCAGGTGACTCTCTTCTTTTCAATGGCTAAATTTTAGTATCAGTGCATGTTAGCAAGAATGATTCAAGCAACTGAAGACAAATTCATTGAAAATTAACAAACTAAACACTCAAATTTCGAATCTTGACAGAATTAGACAGCTCATCTTCTCTTGCATAACTCGAATTTAAAGGACTAAATATTTGCCTAACTTACAAACTTAATTTCAAAAACAACAAAATCCATGAGGGCTTTCAGATTTTTACCTTCTATACTGAACAGGCATATTAGTGGCCTTCCAAATGGCAATCTTTTCAAAAGCTTCAATAGGCAGCACAAAATGCTTATTAGGAGGATTGCATTTTCCACCACCATCAGAAGTGAACCCATAATTTGGAGCGCAAAAATTTGTGACAGAAACAATAATAGAAGTCCCAGGAATACACCACCTCAAATCATCAACACACTTAAGTTCAAAGCACGCGCCACAGATCTCTCCACGTTCAAACATTGATTCACTCAACCCCACAGTTGCCATTCCATATCCGGCTTTAACTAAGTCCCCATATCCACACGCCCCTCCTACTGTGTCCCGGGGATCGGATGCTGCGTAGTAAGTGGCGCGTGCGGATTGCCATTGCGATAGGGTGGTGGAGCGAGTTGGTGAGGAGGTGGTGGAAGAGGTGTGGGAGGTGGTGGTGGCGGCGAAGATGAAGAGGAAAAGGAGGGGTTTTAGGAGAGTGTGAATGGGGTTTTGGAGTGATGGCGGTGGCATTTCGCTGTCTTAGACAGGTTGGGGGGGTTAAGGGAAAGGATTTATTTCGATGTTGAGGTTGTCTTCGTTTATTTTATAACAGAAGTGGTGGAAACTGAAGATTGCTTTACTGCTATAGTTTCCTTCTCTTGTGATGATGAGCAGTGCTATAAAACTTGATTGAACTTATTTATTTAAGAAAATAATCAAAACTATCATTTTATTCTTTTATAAAATCTTGAAAAATACAAAATTGTTCCCAATAAGGTCCGGTCCATCTTCTATTTGTAAGCTATTTGGTTTGAATAGGATCATTTATATAAATGATCCATTAAATTTAAATTCAATTTTTTAACCCCATAGTAATCCTATATGTATTAGCCAAATTGTATCTCTAAATTAAATTTCCAAGGCATTTAGACATTCATCAATCAAGTCTTTTGTCAATGGCTCTCCTCTAACCTTTCCTTGGATTCTTGGTTTTGTCTGGTTGAGGGACTATTTTGGAAATAAGTTAGCACAAATGTGGCAAAAAGGCAAAAAGCCTTGATGAACAAATGTGGGGCTAATCAAGATCTCTTGGTTAATCTTGGCATAAAACGGAACTATATTCCTTAGTTACTCGTTCTAGAATTAAGAAGGAAAGGAAAACTACTCGGAGAGGTTCATAATTGGAACTTAGATTAGAAGATACAGCACATAATACAACTCCATCATTTTCCTTCCATAAAAAGTAGCGTGAAATGTTAGCAAAATTCATATTTATTATTAAACTTGGATTTACCCGACAACTTATACTGAAAAATCAGATTGAATTTCAAATTCAATTGAAAAAAAAAAAAAACATTATGACTAGATTAAGTGTTTGTTTGATAATGTAATTGAGGATATTTATAAGAGTTCAAAATCATATTTTTTTTAAAATTATTTTTGATATCAACACATCAAAATGAACTAAGAACACTAAAATATTTAATTTAAAATTAAAAAAAATACTTTTAAAAAGAAATATAAACATTGTTTTAATAAATAAAAACAATTCGCCCAGATTGATCCCAACTACCTTTAAGTTGAGTCAGTGAATCAATGATCAAGATCTTTTTTCGAGTCAATCCCCAAACCCGGCATGACAAAAATATGGTTAGCCCTTTATCTCAACCAACCCAAACATTGATGTATTAATTCTATGAATAGAAATATGGTAAGGTTGAAATAATATGGAAAGCAATTGAGCACATGAATGACAAATTTATACGGCAATATGAAAAGAAAAGCATGTTAAAGTTAAAAAGAAAAGGAAGGGAAAGGGTACAGCAATAAGAAAAGAAAAGCATATTAAAATTAAAAAGAAAAGGAAAGGAAAAGGGCACAAGAGTCCATAAAGTGCATATATTATATTTCCTTTCTAATTTTTCCGTCCACTTCTGTTGAGCATTGAGAAATGAGGAAAAGAGTACTAAAATTCAATTTTCCATTTCCTTCTTGATTTTCTTTTTGCCTGAAAAGACCAAACCACTATCTCCAGCAACCATTACCACCCACCTCCCCCTCCCTCTCCTCTCATTGAAAAAGATTCATAAATACAAATTCATTTTTTAATTTAAAAATTTAATCAAACCAACTTAACCAAGTGCTGGTGAAACAGGGGTCAAGGATGATTGTTGAAAGCGAAAAAAAAAGGGAACAAAACCCAGAAGGAGACACAAATTCATAAAAACATATATGTGTGTGTGTGTGCGCGCGCGTGTGTGTGTGTATATACACACATATAATCAAAACCAAAATAAGCACAAAAAAGTAAATGGTTGAAAACTGAACGAATTAACACATTGAAATCATCAGACAATAGTTTCCAAATAGGCAAATTTAAGACCCATGCTAAGCCAAATTAAAGTACAAAAACTAATGCATGTTCGACACAATTGGAAGCAAGCAGTAGACTTTCATTTGATATGGGTTGATACAAAATGATGAAGTTTTTCTATGTCCATTAGTTTCTTGCATAGAACCTTCATATGGTTCGTTTCCAAGTCAATAACTACATCTTGACAAAAAACAATTCCTGTTTCTTTGGCTTCTGGGTGAAATAAACATCTAGTGTTCCCTTGTGACCTGGCAGGGCTTGGTGGTTGATACATATTCTAGCATCCTGGTACCCATAATTATTTACTCCTGAAAACTGTAGGAATTCAAACAATCTAAATGACTAGAACATAAGCAAGAGTCCTATTTGTTAGAGCATACCTAACTGCACATGATATCGACCTAATTATATTAGGAGACACAATCATCCCATGAAATGCATGCTCAAACAACAAAACAAAACTACTACAACAAATTTATCCCTGTGGTGAAATCTAATTAACATTTTCTCATTCAAGCTTGCAAGTGAGAAATGATCTGGTTCAACAGATTATCCATCTCTGGTGAATTACAGATTAGAAAGAAAAATGGAGGTTCAACAATTAATGAGCAAAAAGAAACACAACAGCATCATTAGGTAGCAACAATCCAATTAGAAACATTCCCAAGTACAAAAACTAATTCACATTGCAAAATTTCACACAACTCCTGGGCAGTTCAAATTCATCACCCCTACAACTAATGCTGGAAATCATCTTTGTAGCATCAAATGACAAAAAAAAAAACATAAAAGCAGTGCTAAAAAGAAATCAAGCTTACACTAACCCAACTATACACAACTTCCCACTTTCGTTGCATTCTTCTCAGAACAAACCTCTATACACCAAAGAAAGAGAAAAACCCACGTTTCTTTGGCTCTTCCTCCACCATAACAGCCTTCATACTATCCTGCTCAACAAGTCTCCAAGCAGCTTGCTCAAATGCCAATCCAGCCAGTGTAGGCGGCTTATTCAAAACAAGTGGATACCCTCTATTAGTACTCCTAATCACCTCTGTATCCTCCGGAATCACCCCCAACAATGCCAAGCCCAGCATTTCTTGCACATCCAACACCGACATCATATCTTCCCCTCTAATCATATCCGTCCTGACCCTATTAACAATCATCTTTATATCCCTGATTCCATCACATTCTAACAACCCTACAACCCTATCCGCATCACGCAAGCTCGTAATATCAGGAGTCGTTACCAGAACAGCCTCGTTAGCTGAAGTTATCGCCGTAATGAACCCTGCATCAATCCCAGCTGGGCAATCAATCAAAATGAAATCCGGGCACCCTTCTTGCCGCGATTTCAAAGACTCAACAAGCCAAACAAGTGCTTTCCCACCAAACCCAAGTGGCAATTTCGACCTGGGTTTAGAAATGCACAACAGTTCAAAGTTAGACCAACGCTTATCGCGGACAAGCGCTTGGTCTAACCGACAATCCCCATTCATAACCTCAACAAGAGTATAATTTACACGGTTTTCTAACCCTAACAAAAGGTCTAGATTGCGCAAACCTACGTCAGCATCAATTGAGACAACAGAGAAGCCAAGGCGAGCTAAGGAGAGGCCAACATTGGCAGTTGTTGTAGTTTTCCCGACACCACCTTTGCCTGATGTTATCACAACAACTCTTGGGGTTTGACCGGCTAGTTCAGGCTTTCTGTTCCATTGTAGGACTGATTGGATTGCGAGGTTTGAGTGAGGTTTGAAGGGTTTTGTTAGGGTTTGGGTTTTGGGTCTGAATGGGGTTAAAGAACTGAGGAGCGAGGGTTTTGTGTTTGCGGGTAAGGGTTTTAGTGTCAGCATTGTTTGCCAAGTGTTTGTGTTTTTGACTGTGAGATTGAGGTGGGTTGCTTTAAGGGTAGAGGAAGATCATTTTAGCGGCCAAACGAGGAAGCGTTGAAAATGATTGGCTTTGAGGAAGCTCTTAAGATTTCCTTTCCGATAGTAGCAGTTTTGGGTTAATTTACTTTTCTCATCCCTATACTTTTGTATTTTGCTTAATGTCACCTTCTATTAATTTATTTTTCCTTTTTGACAGTAGCATTAATGGGTTAATTTACTTTCACATCCCTATACTTATTTGTTTTTTAAATGTAACCCTCCATTATTTATTTTTTCTTAATCTAACCCTTTTTGCTTAATCTCTGTTGCTTAATCGAGTCCCTTTCATCCAATTTCAGGCATTAAATGCTGGTGTGGATTGAAAAGTGGTCCAATTGTTCAATTTTGATCATGGAATATTAGTTGTTTACATCCCTTTTTAGTTTGTTTTTTCTCCTTTCTTCTCCAAATTACAAAGAAAAAAACTTAATTGTTGGTTCATAGGATGAGAGAAAATGGGCAATAAAACCCACTTTTAAAGTTGTGTTAGCGATTAACATCTTATATTAGATAAACTTTATTTAATAATAAACACAAAAAATGTTAAATTATAAAAATAATAATTAGTGAAGGTCCAGATCAAAAGATTATAAAAATACAAGGATACATAAAGTTAATTAACCATCATTTTTTAGATTGTTAAATGGAAAAGGTTGTTAAAAAATAAGGTAGGATTTTTTTTTTGGTTCATTAAATGGTTGATTTAAACATGAAACTTATTAAGGTGTTTGTTTTGTGTTAGTTGCGATATTTAGGATAGACCATATAATGAAAGTAATTAATTAACATCTAAACCATACTTTTAGAATGTGGGACCAATTAAAAATGACAATCCAACCACAAGTTCACAAGAAGCATTCTACACTTGTTTTTGCTAATTTCCAACCTCAGTTAATTAACCTCTCTCTACTCACAACTTTTGGTTGAAAAAACATGTTGTTTTATTGATTGATCAAAATGCCCTCATCATTTCCCCAATTAGCCTTTTCATTTATTGTGTTTCCTTCAATCATATATAGTCCTCCTCACCTTGTTGCTTTGATTTTTATTTTTATTTTTATATTTATAATATGAGGTCACTCCTCATTTAAAATCGCTTTTTTTTACACGTCATGAAAAACACAATGTAAAATCGGGTCGTAAAATTGCAAGTACATTTTTTTTAATATATATTGACAATTTCAGCCAATAAATTAAATTACATTAAAATATAAAAAAGAGAATCAACAATATTATAATCAATTAGTGGTCAAAATACATAAGAAAGTTAAATTATATAAATCAAAAAAGAAATGACATGAAAAAAAAGTCAAAATCAAATTTTACAATATGGTCAAATGACTAAATGATAATAAATACACAAGAATCCTATAACAATTTGGTTGTTCTCATCATAACAAGTCATAATAAACATTTTTTAGGTCAAGTTAATGAGTCTAAATTAGTAAAACTAACAAAAATAACTTAGTTGTTTGCATCACAAATTTAGTACACTCGTAAAATCAGACCAATTTTACTGATTTTGCACGAGTCAGATCTGATTATACTAGTTTTTAAGTTTAGTCTGATTTAACACGTAAATACATGTTAACTCGTAAAATCATAAGATTTTAAGAGTTAACTCGCAATTTTGATAACCTTGCCCTTACCTATAAATAAGACAACAAACATTATGTGGGCAGAAATAATCTTCATTTTCTTCCAAGATCCCTAACATACTTCCATCAAATATGTTTGGCTTTCATCCTCTTCTTTTCTGTGTTGATAAACCATTGTAATTTACATCAATAGATCTTGGGAGGCCAACCTCAACAATGTATTAGACCTATTTCTAGTCTTAGCATGTCAAATGTTAGATTATTGTTTTTATTTTTATTGGTTTAGGTGTAATATATGTTGTTGTTTTCTTGTTTTATCATTCCATCAAAGTTTTTTGTTTGCAAGGGGTGTGACATAGTGGAAAACAACTTGAGATTTGCATTGCAAGTTTCAAGTTCGAGTCACGGTATGCTCACCTTATAAGAGTTTGAAACAACCGAGATTTTATTTGCTAATCTAGACTCATAAAAAGAGTGTCTAAAGGGAGGTGGGGTTTTCTTGAATCCAAAAAAATGCTACTTTTACATGTTACTATTTTCATTTGATGGGAATTTCATATGACATTCCATTATTTATTTTAACATGATGTGTCACAGTTCTTTTTTTCTTAGGCAATAATAGTTATGATTGCCACTATTATAATCGCTCATTTGTGAGCTTTATTTCAACCTTTCTTATACCTATTATGCTTTTTTTTTTATGTGTATTATTTATCAACAACACTTTATTAAATACATCATTGTCTTTGAAAGTTTTTCACCCATATATATATATATATATTCTCATTTTTAATGATTATATTGTACCTAGGATATTAATTTTTAATCATTTGTTTAGAAATAACTTATCAACCAAGGATGTGGAAGGTTTTTAAGGTCAAGATAAAACAACTTGGACTAGAGAGATATTATTAAACTACTTTAAGTTTTTATTTCATTCATTTTGATTCCTTTGATACATTTATTTTATATGACATAGGAAATAAGAGGAGTTATAAATTTTAGGCATTTCGGTATTAAGTCATCATTGTGTTATATATATGACATTATATTTACCAACATTATTACAACTGGATAATCTGCTTGAACTTTGTTTCAAGAAATGATGTTCGATGATGATCATGGGGATGATGGGTTAAAAAATATTAATAATAAGGATTTCACTATTAAGTTGTTGGTGTTAATTATGTAAATGATAATAGTAACCATCCAAAAATCTACATATAGGGGGTGTTAGAATGTAAATGCAACTTTTTTTTTCACACTTGATCCAATTAGTTGATAACGTGTCTAGCAGGAGAGATTGCACTTATATTATTAGGGATAAGAAATGGTGTAACACATAAATATGATGTGAGAGTTTCACTTTATTGATGATGTTGTTCTTGATAATGAGTTGTATATTTTTGCAATTAAATTTTTCTTAGTTAGAAGCAAGAGAGAAATAGGGGTAGCAATAGAAAATATAGGGAAAAAAATCGCTATATTAAAAATAATGTTATGTTTGAAAGAAGATCAAACCGTAAACCTTGAAGTTAGGTTCAGTCTTATTATCTTAATTAAATCATATTTGTTTGTTTAATAATGTTTGAATTATCTTTTATTAAAAAATTAAGTAAATTTTATGCATTTAACATCTTTCAATATTTTTGTGTCTTGATTGTTATTCCTATTTTAATTTTGTTTATACTAGATAAGGAATTACAATTTATTTGTCATGCTATAAATTGTATTGTTTATATATATGTAAAAATATTCATAAACCATATATTAATTTCAATTGTTTTATTTTAAAAAATAGTTTGGATGATGTTTGATGTTGTCTTTTGCTTGCCATTATTATGACAATCATGGCTACCATGGTGTTATTAATTTCAACATGTCTTTTGTTATTATTTTGTGTTAGACATGCAATATATCTTTATTTCAAATGTAGACAATGTCACATTGTGTAAATTGTATGTGGTATTGATGTTTATTTGTAATTTAACACGTGTTGTGAAACTTGTTCACGAAACTTAAGATTAATTGTATTTATTGTAGTTGTAGTTGTATTGACTTGAATTATTATCCTGGAGAAGTTTAGGTGAGAATAGTTAGGTTTGAAAATTTGTTTAGAATTGCACCAATAAATGGTCAAACTTTGCTTTAACATGTTGACACTTTTATATATTTTCATTGTTTCCTATAAGATTCAGATATCACTTTCAAATATAATTTTTCATATTTATAAGTTAAAAATCTTAAGGTCATAATAATAAGTACGATGTGTAGCATATTTTGTTTTAAGATAAATGTAAAGTAAATAACACCTTTTGTTTTTTCATATATATATTTGTTAGATACATTAAACATAGATTTCATTTTATCTTTATACAACATGATGGGAGCTTATATATAATGTCATAGGATGCATCAAAGAAATTTTTCAGACAAGTTCACATGCACGTGAACTAGCAAAAATTGCTTAGGTTCTTATACTATTTTTTGTGGTGAATTACACTTGAATAAAATAATTTATGCATATACTTTCATGATTTATTTTATTAAAACAGTTAGCATGATATTAAGAATTGTTTACTCTTTAGCTAGAAAGTATTTCATTGAATGGTAATTACATAGCAAAGAGAATATTTTATTTGAAAAGTAATTTAAATGTGTGAGTGAGTGCGTGAATAAAATGAGTATTAAATACTTAAAAAATATCTTTGCATTAAAAATCACCAAAAGCATAACACATATACTTTATGTTTATATTCTTTTTTGGTATCATTTTATGTAAATCATGACATGATAAGTGAATTACTTTTTATATTACCTTTAATGATTAGTTTGGATAATAATAGGAAAATTCAATTAGAGGTTTGAGATTCATAAATGATATATTTATTGTGGTAGTTATCCATATGACAACCTTACAAAACATTAATTAATAGTTATCCATAAGATACAATTAATATTTTGAGTTTTTTTTTTTAAATTTAATGTTTTGGCGAGGTTGGATTTATAAAATCCCAAAATACAACCTATGAATATTATTTTGGTATTTAATATTTAGGTTATGTTTGAGAGTATAATTATGATTGTTTTTTAAAATATTTTTTTATTTAAAAATATATTAAAATAATACTTTTTAACATTAACATTAATCTAAATACACTATTTTTTTTAAATATTTTTATTTTATTTTAAATTAAACAAAAAGATTACTGGAGTAAAAATTGTTGATTGCTACACTTGACTTCAGTTGACAAGTCAGTCCTAATTTCCAAAACCCAACTTCATCTCTACTTGACCACCCTGATGGCTAAACATCCACAATCCACACCCTCAAGCAAGCAAAGCAGGGACCCACTTTCACCAATCGTGATCACTCTCACCAAAACTTGCCACGTGTCATGAGTTTATCAGTGACACCATAGGAGTCAACAACCCATGAGCGGCCACGTGTCTAGGTCTAATAAGAGAATTACAAGACCACCCTTTATCCCTTGTCACCTGTCTCATGTTACAGTAGTTATTTATTTTATCTCTCTTTTTTTTTTCTCACTTTCTGTAGATCCACACACCCCATCATAAGCTCTTTGTATTTTCAGCTCCCTCTCTCTCTCTCTCTTTCTCTGTGATCTCTTCACTCTTAGAGGGAAAAGTGGAAACCTCTTCAATCTCAGTAAACAAGGTTTGATTTTTTGTACCTTTAAAGTTTGGATTTTTTCTTCTTCCAATTTTTCTTGTCCGACTTATTGATTTTAGTATTATTTTATTGAAGTAATCTTTCTTAGTGAGTTATGTGTTTTTCATCATGATGGGTTTTTGGATCTAGTGTTTTTATGTTTGTTTAACTGGTTTTTTATTGCATGTTTTAAGTTTGGTGAAGTAGGTTTGTTTGGTTAGGATTTGATTTGAATTATAATTCTTTTAAAAGATGTGGCCTTGGATCTGAAAAAGGATCGAACTTTGAATTATAATGTTATTATCTGTCACTAGAAAACCGTGAATCGGTTAGAGTTTTGAGATGTGATCGGTTTGCGTGATTTGCTACCTGAATGGTTCATTGGGTGTCTAAAAACTGAAGTCTTTTGGGATCTGAAATCTGAACAAAGAAAGTGTGATTTTTAATTGACTTTATATAAGGAGAGGATGACAATGAATCCAGATTTTGTTGAATGGTGGTGTGGATGATTTATTAAGGCGGCGAGGATCATGTTTACTTTCCTTTTCTTTTAGATTTTTGATGATTAATAGCAGGTTGCTGAGTTTTTTAGTCTCACCGCTTTAGACAAGGCAATGTTAACTATAACTCTCATATTCTCATCAATATGATAAGTGTTTTAGCCAGCACCTATGCACAGAACACAACTTTATAAGTATGAAGGGTCTTGTTTATTGGTTAGGGTTCTCTAATTTGCAATTAAATTGTTGTGAATTATTGAAGTAGTTAAGAGGTAGGTGTCTTGAAACTCTATTTTGTTTTTTTTTGTGGCTGAAACAAAGATCTAATGGAGGTTTAGAATATATTTGTTAGCTTTTTCGCAGGATGGCTTTCTTATGTGTGTATAGCTTGCTTAAGTTACCTTGGATGGTTTCTTGTTTGGTTTCATCTATTGACTTGTTGAGTTTTTCGACCACAGAAGGGGAAGGCCATGTGAGCTGTTTGAAGTACTGGAGTGAGATTGTTGCTTTTGCAGTTTTGATCAGCTTTGTGGTTTTCTTGGTGTGCACAGAATGGGCAAATGCAAGGGTTGTGGAAAATTAGGAAGAATGGTGCCAAGGGATGAGTCTCTGGATGCTTATCATTTCTCTCTATCATTGTCTCCTGTTGTTTCTGTTTGGGATTGTATTGTCCGGAAGATGAGGTACTCTTTCAGACCCGAGTGGGTGTAGTACTTGAACTTTGAGATTACATTAGTTTCTATATTGAAATAAGCTAGTACTGTTTAGTAGCAAACAAAGAGTAAAAAAAGAACAGATAAAGAACGAAGGAAAGTTATAGGGAAAATGTACACATTTTAGAAGAGTTCACTGTAAGCTAATAAGTTGAAAGGAGGACAATATTTGTAGTTCAGCTGTTATCATGGACAGCATAGCATGTAATAAAGTGCAACCTGCTGCGAGGAAAGTGAAGAAGAAGCAGGTGAAAGGTGAGGTGGATCGTCTCAGGCAAGCTGAGAAGAAAAAGAGGCGTTTGGAGAAAGCTCTAGCTACTTCAGCAGCAATCCGATCTGAGCTAGAGAAAAAGAAGCAGAAAAAGAAGGAAGAACAGCAAAGACTTGATGAAGAGTGTGCTGCAATTGCAGAGGCTGTTGCTCTGCATGTCTTACTAGGTGAGGACTCTGATGATTCATGCAAAATTGTGCTAAACAAAGAAGAAGGGTTCAGCACTTGGGGTTGTGCTGGTAATATTGGCCTTTTCATGGGTGGAAAGACACCGTCGCATCCTCACGAGGACTGCTCGGGGAATTCATTTGAAAGAGTAGGGTGGCTGTCTAGTACTTATGGAACTGGATGCAAGTGGGGGGATAGGGAAAATAACGACCGGTCATTTTCATACGAGTCTCTTCAAAAGAGTTTGCCAGTGCAATACTTCGACGATGGCAGTTGGGGCACTACCGAGTTCTCTGATGAACTTATAGCAGCACAAGTTGCTTCATCACTCCAGATTGCTGAGGATGCGCATGGTGACACTTTCCTCATCAATGGAATGCTAAGAGGGTAGATTAGCAATTCTCTGCCACCTCTCAAAACTGAGTTCTGAAACAATGTTTTTGTATATATTCATGAACGCCTTGATGTCATTTATCAGATTTGTATGTTGCTGCTTCGGGTTTGAACAAATGTAGCGCATATTATCTGCATTTTTCATGTCATTTGCTGGAGAAGCATGTTCTGTGACTTCAAATGTCATTTTACTGGTATTTTTGTTTTCCTTGTGGACTGATGATTCTAACAGACAACTTTTATCGACTACTAGAGTAAAACGTTGTCCATTTGATTGAGATTTTTATTTCATTTCTGGTTCTTACGTGTGAATCGTTTTTATACTTGATTTGCAATCGTCCGGTAAGGGTGATCTATTAGAGCATCATCTCCAATGGGCTAAATGGTTATTTTGAATAGTAAAATTAAATGCCATTTTAGCAATCCATTTATATTTTAATATATTTATTATACAATTAATTTACTTGTAAACTAATGTAATTAATTTTTATACAATATAATCATGTATTAGTTATACTATTAATTCAGTAATTTATCATAATTAAATATAAAATTATTGAAGTAATATGAAAGTTAAAAGATGTAATTTCAAGCTAAAAGTTAAAAATTTTAGAATCAAAATTTATTTATAAGAATATTTTTATTTTTATATTAGGCCACTAAAATCATGATTTTTAAATTTGTTTTATGAAAAAAAATCAATTGAAAAAAACCCACCAACAATTTAAACTTTGTTTTTAAAAAAATTATAAATTCAAACTTTAAGAAAAATAACCACCGACATTTTAAATTTCAAGATTTTAAAAAACATAAATTAATTTCAGTAATGTCGGCACTTCACTTTTCAGGTGGGCAGTTTCTCTATTATTAACCTCTACTGATATACATTGAATTTAATAAAAAGAAAAATCATGCTAAATTGCTTAAAAGCCCTCTTGAAGAGAAACTGTCTGAATATATCTACTCATTAAATAATTAAAAAGAAGATACCTTATCCGATCGCCATTGATGACTTGGTGTGATAATTTGGTTCCAGTGGAGAAGATCATGAACATAGTGATTGAAGCCACGGTATTCAAACTCAACAACGTACACCATTGGTTCGTACCAGCCATTTCCCTTATCACTTTAAGTGGGCACTTCATGTAAGCAGAAAAACCACCTTGGAAGGCAACATTTTTTTTGGATGCACTAAATCCTATTTTTTGAAAATTGTATTTTGTGGATCCAAATAAGTGGTATAACCCTAGTTGCTCCTGGTTCTTATAAGAAATACATATTTTGACTTAAACTTAAGATTTACTGTGCAAATCACAAGTTTTTTATCATCACAGCACATCTTATGGAGACTTGATAGGCAACATCGCCAACAACTATGATGTGTTTCCTCCGAGGATCACGATAGAAGACACAACATAGCTCTTCTCGGTTTACTTCATATCACAACTAACAATTACAGGAATTGAAGCTTGGATGTTTATTAATTACTGAGATTTGCATCTTAAATGTTAGCTTATTTTTTGAGAAAGAATGAAGGGCAAGCATGGCCAGAGCCTCCATTTGCCCAATGCAAGATTTTCATGCCTATACAAGTTGGGTCTCAATAGGGAGTGATTATGGGGGGCAGAGACAGGCCTTTTCAAACTGTTACTGTTACCTAGATTGGGATATGGCCCCTAGGTAATATTTTCTCACCGAGAGCTTATCGGAAGTTTTTCTTCGTTCTATTTTAATTTTTATACCAGAAAAGGGTGTCCAATTTCCATGATGATCAGCCGTGCCATGTGGGATAAGAGAAAAATACTTGATATTGATAACCTTTTCATCGTGCTTGGGTTCCTTTTAGGCACCACCATTAGAGAAACAATTCAGCTGGAAAAGCGACGAACAATTTTACAATCATACACAATGAAAGAATCTAAAATGTGCTAGATGCGGGCAATGCTTCATCATGCCTTGAATTCTGATGCAGCGGTGGTAGATCCGATTCTTGTTGTGAGATCTGCCGTGATAGTTGACCAGCCCCTTGCTTATCTGATTCTTGTTGTGAGATCTGCCGTGATGGTTGACCAGCCCCTTGCGTACTGCGTTGGTGCTGAAGAAGCATGTTTTCGTCCTGATTATCAACTTCTGTGCTACTGGATGGTTTGACACCGTTTGCTATGAGATTTTTAAACCAGGTTCCTTGAAATCTTGGGACTCCTCTGTTTGAGTTTTCAGGGGACTCAAGAGCAGACCCGTTATTGGAAGTAACGCTCGCAAGGAAACGATACGCAACTTTGCTGGCCGATACTATCTCAGTCTTGGCTTGTCTAAACTGCAGGAAAGCAAACACACATTTTTTTATCAGTGAAATGTTATAAACAGTTATAATAACATCCACATCTAATTATCAATCCACATGTAGGCTGTTCTTAAACTGGTGTCAATAGAATATGAATGAAGCATGAATAAAAGAAAGTATACTGGATTGAAAAGAATTCTTGCATGAACGATATCCATAAGAGATCACTTTCACATTCACATATTACCAAAATAACTTGAGAAAAAATAAACAGGAATCACAATAAGACAGTTGCTGGGAAAGTGAAGAATAACAGACTACACTGAACCAGAATTACAAGCATTAATGAGGTGTCTGTTACAAAATGTGTGGGTGGGCTGGGGGACATGCAGGGAAGTAAGAGAATTATTTGAACCTGAAAATGGTAAACGACCCCAAGGATAGAGATATAATCCAGGGAAGTAAGAGAATTACTTGAACCTGACAATGGTAAACGATCCCAAGGATAGAGATAATCCAGGGAAGTAAGAAAAACAAAAACATGAGCATCTCACCCGGAAGGCTGTGGTTCCTGCTACTTCCATGGCAGCATCACCAGCATTGGCAAAACGATTTACCCAACCTGTCAGACAAATCACAGTAACATCCACTTCAGGACAATTGCAACAAGAACAATAGTGTTGAGATCACAACCTTCTTTCTTAAGTTGAAAAGGGTGAAGAATGCTTACAATCCAGATGAAACAAGGATAAGCTTATAATTCATATCCAAAATTTACTTTATTATTGGCAAAGGAGCCTCGATTTACAGCTAAAAATGCAGGGTCAGCGGTCAAGTGAAATGGAGCAGCAATATGAAGAAACAGCAAAATGGATAATGATACCCAAGTAACTCCAGAGGAATTTTGGATAATGAATCTATTTCGCACAGATCCCGTGGAGAAAAGGGGTGGGGATGGGAGAGGGTAAAAGTCTTGCCAGGTTTAAGGTCACTGTCAAAATCGAGGACATTTTCCAGCATAATAAATCACTCGTAAATGTCTCCGCATACTACATTATTTCTCTAACATAAATCAGAGTCTACTAAGGAATTGTATTCAGAAAGAAAACAGTTGTCCATTACAGAAGCAGTACAAAACAAATCACACTACAGCTGGCCAATTAATCCTCAAACATGGAGTGGATTCAAGTTTCAGAAATTCTTCGGGGTTATCTGGGAAAAAAAACAGAAAAGAAAAGTTATTACCTGGAAGTTTTGACACACCAAGCCTTACGCAAAATTCATCACAGAAGTGATTACAGTTCTTGGCCAGCAAGTCATAGGCATTTCCAGGCCATTCTCTACTAAGTTCCCGCAAGATCTGATTCACCTTAGAGATTGAAAAGCTGGTTTTTCCTAGTACAATTCTCTCACGATATGTATACATTGGGTTCTTAGTAGAAGGGCAACTGAAAACTCCAGTTCCTTGCTCACAAAACCCAAAAGACCATTCATCATCTCCATGTATCTGTCTCGCATAAAACAAACAGATTTAATACCCTTAAATCATACATTTCAATTCAATATAACTTGATTTCAAGAGAGTAACAGAAACATGAAGATCATAAACAAATCCCAATGAACCAGTTAAAGGTGTGATATAGGAGTAACATACAAGAGCTCGGTGTCAAGTTTTAAGACATGCATTTGCCTACATATAGCAACTTTATCATATAGCAACTTTATTGCATACTTCAGTACTTTGAAACTAACTGTAGATGACATATTAGGATACATGACGACAATTTTTCACGACACTGCTTGCACACACAAGTTCAATTTTCCACAAACAAGTTAACTAATGCGAGGAAACTTTACTCAAAACTCAATCAACAAAACAATGCTAGGTCAAAAAACTAAATAAATCCTAAGGTAACTGCAAAAAAATTAATTACACAAAAATGTCCCCTCTGCATATTCCATGTCAAAACAAATCTCCACCCCCTTCCCGGTGTGATTACAACCTCTTCCATACAGTTGTTATGTCCAGAGCCAACCCAGTTTATAGCACAGTTGAAAGTTCTAGTTCTTGAAAGACAAACCAAATCAAATATGTCTATCAAAACCAAAACCAGAATCACCGTCAGTTCCCCATGTCAATGATTGGGACCCACAACAGTAATTATCCCTCTTAATTCACAATAAAAAAATCCAAAACAGTAAGAAAAAAAACTGATAAATTTTATCACGCAACGATTCAAGTGAAACCGAAAACGAAACCAAAAAACCTAAACCCCAGATCTCACACTCAGCTGAAAAAAAACATAGAATTAAACAATTAAAAACAAAACCCTAGATCTCTCTTTGATTTACGCTAACTCCACCACAACTGCTGCAAATAAACAAATGAAAAACAGAGAAATGAACCTGAACGGCGCTGTGGAAGATGCCACCGAGACCAATAGCGTCTTTGAAGATCTTGTTAATGTTCAAAATTGTGTTGTTCGTCTTCTCCGATCCACTATTAGTCACATCATACACATGCAATATAACCTCCGTCATCTCCTCCTACTCCTTTAATCTCAGTTCAATCCAAAACAACAAACCCCAGCCCTATTCCAAATTCAAACACACACACACACAGAAGAAGAAGAAGAAGAAGAAGAAGAAGAAGCTCTCTCTCTCTCTCTCTCTCTCTCTCTCTCTCTCTGGTGTTTGTGAAAAGAATTCCAGTTTCGGAGTGGGAGGGAGGTTTCTGTAATTTGGCCTCGAAATGCTAAACTTTAATTTTAGTCGAAGAGAGAAAAGGAAGAAGTGCTCGTCGATTTTAGGAATCTAAATAAATAAAACGAATTCTTTTATTTTTTAATGGCATGGAACTTTTTGGGTTTTCAACTTTGTTCCCTCACTATAGTTTTGTTTCAATTTAGTCCTTTTTATATTCATTTTATTTTATTGATAACAAGAGTAAAAAAACTTATTCACATGCGCGTAAATTAGAGCAATAACCTCTTAATTTCTTGTTCAAAAATTACAAATTACATCTCATAACTTTTTATAAATTATCCAAAAACTAATTATCAGGTACAATTAGAGTTATTCGCGGACCTCATTTTCACATGAAAGGATTTGAACAACCTATTTCAGATTATCAAGTGTCCCAAATAAGTTACGAGATTTGAATGAGGATCCTTTTGATACTAATCAAAATAGAGAGGACTTATCTGTAGTTAATCCAAACTTTTCTTTCAAAAGAAAAGGGAGTGAATACTGAATACTGTTACATTGGCCCTAGAGATTTGACAGAATTACAATTACACCCTAGAAGAAGGGCTTCTTTATATATTTAGCAACTGCCAGGCACTGCTGCATTTTGGAATAATAGAAGTTTACAGTTATCATTTAGAAGGAGCGGTGATTGGGATAAAAAAGCGGGACCCACAAATCGTGGCGATTATCATAAACTACAAAACCACCAACCGACAGTTCTCTTATCCCTCCCTTTCTGTTTAAATTTTATTATTATATTTTTTTTCATAATCATTAAAGTAGCGTCAAATTGTTTTAACTTAAATAATATTGCTCTAAATAGTTTTTTATTTTTAACATCCACACATAAAAATAATTTAAAAATATTAAATTGTTTTAATTTAAAATAAAAAAATAAGAAAAACTTTTCAAATGGAATATCAAATGGGATCACAGTAGATTAAATGTATATTCATGGTTGTGATAGTAAGAACAACATAGTGGATTGAATATAATTATAAAGATGAATAAAGTTGTCGGCAACTCTTTGAATTGTATAAAGTTAAATAGTAGCATACCATATGACACCTCATCTTCGGAAACCTTAATTTGTTTTGATGATTTTATTGTCTAGAATAAAAAAATTAAAAACAATTATTTTAATATATTTTTAAATAATAAATTATTTTTAAAAAATACTTTACATCACGGTATTAAACACTCTAAATATAACAAGAAATGGATAGAAAAATCAAAGAAGGCCATTTGATCACACCCTCAATACCTTTTGTTAGGAGAATATAGTAATTATTTCTTAGAATATTATTTATTAATAAATTAAAACAATTAATTTTTAAAAAAAAAATGAGAAAAAATTTAAAGCACATGAATGAAAATGCTAAAGTGTCTGCTTGGTCCTGTATTTTAAAAATATTTATCAAAAAATAAAAAAAATATCAAAAATTTATTTTTTTAATAATTTGATATAATTTTGAATTGTTAATATTAAAAATAATTTAAAAATAATTTTATCTATACTTTCAAACAAACTTGAAGTTGCGAGGAAAGCTGACGTGTGGACTCTTCGAGTAGAGATATTTTAATGGTCAAAATGATCATCTGCTATCATATCATGCCATGATTATCGTAATTACTCAGAATACATCTTCTCGTAACAACCTCTCCATGCCCTTGCTTGGAGGTGGGACGAGGAGGATGACATGTCGGGGTGTTTTGCATGGTGTCTTTAAAGTATTTTTGAAATTCTATTTTTTATTTTAAATTATTTTTTAATTATTTTAATGTCCCGATATAAAAAATAATTTTAAAAAAGTATATATTATTTTAATATATTTAAAAAAAAACATTTTTAAAAATAATTTTAATCAAATTTTGTTCTGACCACATAGCTGTGAAAAATGGCGTGACGCACATGATGAGACTCACTTTCCCTAGTCCATTGCCATGGGCTCACACTGAGCCACGTCCTCGTCCTCGAAGTCAAAACAAACTAATCATTTTGTTTTTAAAAGTATTTTTTATTTAAAAATATATTAAATAATATTTTTTATTTTTTAAAAATTATTTTTAACATTAGATAGCATATGAAAATTATTTTAAATCATCAAATTTTTTAATTTAAAATAAAAAAAAATTATTTTATTTTAAATGTGTTCTTATAAATCTTGAAGGGATGAGCTGTGAAATGTCCAATACCATGACGTTAGAAGCTCATCATGGTGACATAGAGGCAGGCAAGTGATCACCAGCTTCACTGCATATTTGACTTGCGGGCTAATTAATAATAAAATCATCAACCACACGAAACCACCTTACAGGCATGTGGGGCACAGATATCATTCTTGATGTTTTGAGCTTCTGCAAATCGGCATCATGCAGCTGGACAACGCCACCGATTGATTCATCATTCATAAATGGAGCTGTAAGAATGCCGTTGAATTCTATTGAGATCAGTGAGATCAGGATTGTAGATTTCGTTTCGTTTCGGCTAAAATGTTAGAAATATTTTATATTAATTTAAAAAACAAGATAAAATAATGTCGTTTTTATCTCTGTTAAAATTTTGATTCATTTTTTATTTTTTGGCCAAATACCGGCCGAAACGTGCTAATATCATTTCGTCTATGCCATTTCGGCCAAATAGTATTTTTTTAAATAATGAATAATTTTACAATATCAATCATATCTCTTAATCGACCGTTATATGGAGATAAAATTTTACGAGGAGTCTCTTGACATATTTATATATATATTATGTTAAAATTTCAGAACGATCAGATAATATAATGATCTTGCAAGATTGATGATGACATTCTCGTAATATTATACATGTTTATAATTTTATTCAGAAAAATCATTTTATTGTGTTTTTTATAGATTAAATTGCACAGTTCTAAATAATTTTATTTTTGGATTTGAACTAGTCTTTTTTAATATATATATATATACACATATACACACACACACACACATACATACATACATAAACAATACAACTCCGAAACATTCCAAAACTGAAACATTTTGTTCTAATTGAAAAAATAAAACATCAATCAAAACAAAATTGACGATGTCGATTAAAAGGGCTGGGAAAGAGAAAACTACTCCCCTTTTGAAATTCAACAGCAGAAATTAGAAAAATATGTGTCTGCAAGGAGGGGTGGGCGAGCATTCTCACTTGCTTTTGATCACATTTCTAGACGAATCTACTTCATTTCTCACTCCCACTCAAAATCTTACTTCTGATAAGGATTATTTTGGCCATGATCAAAATTAGGATTTATCCCTAGACTTAGTTTACGTAAGGTTATTTTTAAAACATATTTATTTGAGGTTTTTGATAGTAGAATTTCTGTAATCTGGAAACGTTTAAAACACTTGCAATCATATTCTCAAAGTAAAAGAAGAAGAAGAAGAAGAAGAAGTGTCGACGAGAAGTCGTGAGATATGATGCAATGCAGCCTGTTTAAGTTACGGTGAGAGTCAAAAAAAAACTATCTGCCATCATTGTTCATCAACTGCGAAAAAACTTGACTGTTTCTGATCTCTGATGAGGAGGAACCATCACTGCCGTCCGTTTCAGTCCCGGTGTTATCTGATAGATCTCGGGGAGCTATTGCATGTGCCGGGAGCTCTGGTGCATTTGCATTGCTGTCTTCGCCTGGTTCTCTTGATGGTTCAGAATCAGATTCCTGAAGCTGAAGTGCACACTCCAAGTTCCATAGCACATCGCCCATGCTTGGCCTATCGACACCATAGTCAGCCAAACATTTCTCTGCTGTCTCTCCAAATTTCTTCAGAGATCTCTTCTTTATCTGTCCGGCGAGACGAGCGTCGACGATCTTCTCGAGCATGCCCTTCTTCTGCCATTCCATTGCCCACTCTGCTAAATTCACCTGATCCCTGCCAAGCAAGGGATCAACTGCAGGCCTGGCACAAAGAACTTCGAAAAGCACCACCCCGAATGAATAAACATCTGATTTGTCAGTGAGCTGCTGTCTTCGGAAGTACTCTGGATCAAGATATCCAAAGCTGCCTTTCACACCAGTGCTTACATGGGTCTCATCCAGACACGGGCCTGATCGTGAGAGGCCGAAATCAGCAACCTTGCACCCTGTAATTCTCATCTAGCAGAATGTTTGTAGACTTGATGTCACGATGGATAATCCCCTTGAGCAGAACCTGTGTGCAGGTAGTGAATTCCTCTGGCCGCGCCGATGCAGATCTCAAGCCTTTTCTTCCAGGACAGATGAGAGCATCCCTGGCCATACAAGTGTTTCTTCAATGGACCCTTTTCCATGTACTCGTAGACAAGGATCATCTCTGACTGTTCTTCACAATACCCAATGAGGGAAACGAGGTGGCAGTGGCGTATCTTCGACAGAATTTTTATTTCAGTTTGGAATTCAGGGAGGCCTTGCCTGGATCCTGGCAGACCCCTCTTCACAGCAACCTTCGTGTTGTCTCCAAGAACACCTTTGAAAACCACACCGAATCCGCCTGAACCAATTTTCAGGCTGTTATCGAAATTGTTGGTCGCCATCTGTATGTCAGCAAAAGGGATCTTCAAGCTGCGATATTCATTCAAAGTTAACTCTGACATTCTACTGTGGGCGCTACCTCCATTCACACGTAAAGGTGTCCAAGCTTCATTTTCTACTCGTCCTGGTTTCAGCTTCTTCTTCTTGCATTTGCAAGAAATTGCCGCTACAAAGATGATCAAACACAGAACAGCAAAGCCTCCGATACTCGAACCCACCACAATCCAGACAGTTCTGTTCTTGGAACCACTTCGTGAACCAGGAGGATTTATCATCTTCATGATCTCCACCCCATTCAAAATAGCATTGACTTTTAAGGGACCACCAATGGCTGAAGGTCCGACACTAAACACGCACAGCCCCTAAATCATTAGAATCCACAATATAGTCTACATACATTGGAGATGAAAGTACATGGAATGTAAGGGATGACAAATCAAAATCACTGTCCGCAGAGTACTCGTTTAGGTACACATTGAAGTACAGCATATTAAGTGAAGGACTGACAATATCACAGAAATGTAATCGAACCAGGTGCCGAACCCCACCAGATCCCACAGGAAAATTCCATGTGATGTTAAATCTTGACTGAATTGGATTGATATCCTTATTCAACTGCTGTGCAGTCATATATACATTTTCAGGCGCAATCTCCCTACTGGCACCCCCACTCTGATAATTAGGAACACGAGTAGTGAATGCACGTTTCGCCGCAGATTTGAAAACAAGAAAATCCTCATCAGGAATCCAGGTTCTCCACATGGTGTCATTAAAAGGCACCAGTTTTGAACCTCCAACATTAATCCTATGGATTGTCTCAAAAACATGTGAAGAAAGATTCTTGAACACTTCAATTCCATTAGCACCAACCAATTTTGCTCCCTCGTCAAGAATAAAATCCTCAGGAGCTGAAAAAACTTCAATTGCATTCACATATCCAAAACTTGATTCACCAACAGGACGAAACAGAATTTCAAGAGCACTATCATCAACTCTGAATACATACTCTTTAAGCACAACAACTTTGGTACTAAAATCACTCAACAACAAATTCCCATTAACTAAAACGCTAAACTTTGCAGTAGATAAATCAAAGCCTTGCGCCTTAAACGGAGAGAAATGTAAACGTACCAAGTGAGTCCCATTTCTCTTAATACTGAACTTGTAGCTTGAAGCAGTAGTGAAAACTCTAGCTGTGTTGTACAGAGTTGGTGAGTCTGGAGATGGGTTTTGGTTCTTGAGTGAAATAGACTGGCCTTTTGAGAGAAAGACCAAACCTTGTGAAGTGGATTCAGCTCCAAAAATTCTGGTATCTGTTGGAGTGAAAGAGGTGGTGGCGTTTGAACCACAGTTGACGAGGTAGTTGTCTGTAGGAGTGAAAGAGGTGGAGAAAGAGACATGAGAGAGCAGTGTCAGGGAGAGCAAAAGAATTGTTTTGGTTTCCATTAAAGCAGGTTTCTTGGGGTTTCATCGAGAGAGATAAACGGGATAGCTTTTAAGACATGGAGAGCACTACATGATGGTGGTGAAGTGTTAGACGATAGATTTGCTTGTGTAAGAACAGGATCAGCTGAAATTTAACTTTTCAAATCAGATTCGAGGGACTGTCACACAACTGTTAATCTTCTCATGTTACACGCACGCACATTCACACGATATTATATATATATATATATATATATATACACACACGCACGCAACGCACACATTCACACGATATTAAATGATGAAAACGAGGCGTCCAGAGTACTTATTTGACATTTGAGAACCCAATCTTGAACATGAAGGTGCTTCTGGGGCATCTCAAATTTATTGCTTTGGGATTTGCAGAAAGTGGGTCGGGTTTCAGTTAGGTTAGTTTCCATTAGGGGATTGGAAGGTACACTCACACTGTTGATGGAAGTCTTGAAACAGACTCTACTATTTTGCAGCCTTCGTTTCCTTCAATGAAATAGATTGGAAATGAATGGATAATTGCGCTCATATTTTGTAGGTGAAACCCATATGCTTATGCCTGCCCTCTGTTGAAAATGATTACCGTCACCAACCGGCCTCGTGATTGACCCGACCCAAGGCCCAGATCATGAATTTTGACTGGATCACGAGTTTTGACCGTGCCATCGGGTCATAATAATATTTTGGTGAATTTGAGGACTTCCTAGTGATAAATTTAGTGTTTTTTTTTATAAAAACATTATATAATATCATAAGGAGATAATTTAAAAATAAATATACAATAAAAATAAAGATTCCAAACCCGTGACATTGAAAGACTCATGGTCTATTAATAGTCAACAAGTCTCTTTATATAAAGATTATCCTAATAATATTAAAGAGATAAGATACCTCTAATTTATATATATATATATATATATATATATATTAAAATTTGACAAGTTATCAGACTCACAGAAATCTGGTTATAACATTTGAGTGACGAGTCTAGTAGTTTGCTAGACCCATAAAAGTGTGAGGTCAATGTTTAATCAAGTCTAATGCCAAATGAGTTTAGTAGTTTATTAAATCAATAGAGACCTGGACTCAAAACTTTGGTTGAGCTCAGAAATGATAAAATATTACCTAAACTTAGATTATTTGTTCTTTATGAAGGGTGCATCATGAAAAGAAAAGAAAATATTGGTACATCAACTTGCTAATTCATCTGTTTGACTCAATTATCTACTGTTTTTTTTTAAATCAAATTAGTCACTAGCAGGTTTGACAACTAAGAGAAAAAAAGTAATTTTCTATACATTTTTGTGCATGTTGGGAAGTGGTGCTACCCAAATTTCATTTCCAAAACATTAACACAAGGAAAACTTTTTAATAACCCAATAAAAAAGCATTTTTAATTCACTTGATCCACTAGGTAGCAATGATGATATATAGTAGTTATGCACTGATGACTTATTTGTGGTCCACTAGCTTCACAAAGTAGATGGCAGATTTCATCAATTCATTCTGTATCATCCGAATAACTCAGAAAACCCTAATTGTCAACACTAATATTGGATCAGTCGACAAATAGAATTTTCTAGTGTTCATCAGCCATAGGGTGGAATAAGATGTAGTTGTCGAAGAAAACAGTGCACATGCAGTAACTTTCTTGCACAACTACAGCAATCAGCACCTAAGCCATGGATTTAAGTTGGGCCGGAATACGATGTAGTTGTCGAGTTCTCGAGGGACATGACATGATGATAAATGGCTTACAATCTAGACAACAAGTCTCAAGTTTGAGTCAGGACATGCATCCCTTGTAAGAGCTTAAGACAGTCGGGATTTTACTCGTTTATTTGGACCAACAAAGTGCACATGCAGTAAGTTTCTTGCACAGTTGCAGCAGCACACATGCCATGGCAATCAGCACCTAAACCATGGATTTAAGTTGGGGCGGAATAAGATGTAGTTGTCGAGTACCCGAGAGACATGACGTGATGACAAATGACTTGCGATCTAGACAACAAGTCTCAAGTTCAAGTCAGGACATGCATCCCTTGTAAGAACCTGAGACAGCCGGGATTTTACTCGTTTACTACACAAAATTTCTTCACAATTTGACAGGGGGGTGCACTGCAATCAATTGCCATTATTACAGTCTTGATAGCTTCGGCCCTTGGATGCTCCTACTGCTTGTGGGTGTGGTGGCGTTGCTATCGTTGACTTGAGCAGATGGATTCTTACTTGGTGGGCAAAATTTCTTAGCTCGGTGGATGTCATTTTCATGCATGTTATTGTATGAATGAGCTGTAACCCTAATCATGGATTCCATGAATTTCACCTCAACGAGAGATGGGATTGCTGTTTCCATTATCTTTTTAAAAAAGAATAAAAAAAACATTATATTTAATGATATGGGAAAAAAAAAAAGAGAAAATATATTATTAGATAATAAATTTATTGTGTAAGGCTTCACTATAAATGGGTGGTGGGATTTATTGGCCCAGAAAGACTGGGCGGGCTGCATTGGATAGATCTGATGAGGTCGGCTCGGCCAGAATATTAATCAAGATTCAATTTAAATTAAAATAATGCACGATTAACAGAATTAATTTTTTAAATTAAAAAAATTGATCAAAATACTATATTTTTATTTTATTTTATTATTTTTTATCAAGACATTTAAATAATCCAATAATATATAAAAAAAATTAAAAATTTTTAATCAACCTCCATTTTCACTATAATACGAAACATGGACCTAGTTTACAAGTTGTGGTCAAGTGATTATCAAAATTAATTTAAATTTGAACCTGTGTTGAATTGGATTATACGTTATGAATTTATTAAATCAAGATATGAAGCCTTACATAACTTAATAACTATGTGGTATCTATCTTTAATAAAAAAAAATATTTCCTTTTCATTTATTTTCTTATAACACATTCATTCTCATACTAGTTCGAAGATCAATTTAGATTTAGATTTAAAAATAGAATAAAAATTAATTATAACTCGGTTAAAAATTTAAATTAAGACACGGTTTAATCGGTCTAAAAAACCCAATAAAACCAATTAAAATTCATTATCTTGTTTTAAAATATTATATTATATTTACATTTTTATAAGATATAAAAAATAATTGATTCAAATTAATGGACATGTCGAGCTCAAAAACTACGCTTTCTTCGTTGGAAAAAAAATATCTTATAGCTACGGCGTCGTTTTTGTGGGTACTTAAGTCTTAAATAAAACCGACGCTAGAATCTACTGTTGAGCGGTGATCAAAATCCCCAACCTCTCTCTCCCCCTCAAATCTTTTCTCACTGTAAGTAATCAAAATCAAATCTTTTCTTGATTTCATTCTAATTTCCAGTTTCTAGGGTTTTTCCTTACAAACCTCTTTTTTTAACTTCCCCAATCTAATACATCATTGAATACAATTCAGCTTAAATATGCATAAGTTGCTTTATACCGATAGGTATTGAAAATGCATGGTTAGCAGTTAATGTTGGGATCTGGTGTTTGTTTTGTTAATATAAAGCAGGTATCTTAATGCTGTAAATCTCTTAAAGTTCCTTGCTTGAATCCCATTATGGTAAGGGAATTCACTTTTCAATTATTGTTTTTTTTATTATTATTATAAGTGTCTATTGCTTTGTGTTTTATAAGATTTGTAATTGTTATCAAATTGATGGTGCTTAGGTTAGTCTCAGTATTCCCTGATCCTGTTGATTAAACTTGGAGGTTAGTTTGGATCCTAAACGGGTGTGTGTTGTGTCCAACAAACATATCCATGTTGGACTTCGTTATTTTCTGACATTTTACTTTGATTTGTAATGTCCAAGTCGTGGTGCCTGTGTTCGACTATCTAGTATCTTGCACAGGTGTTCCACGGTAAAGTGAGTAGCTTGAGTAACACACAGAACATTAGGTAGGTTGCTTGTTGAAGGCTAGCTTGAGTATTTTGCTGTTTGAGACCATGTGGTCGGAAAACGAACCTTTGCTGGTCTGCACTTGGGAATGGATGGGTTTATTGTAACTTTAATGAGAGTATTTAATTGTGTAATTGGAAGTTTTGATATAGTTGTTTATCTCTGAATGTTTTTCAAACTGCCTTTTGTTTTTAATCTTGATCATGAAAATGAAACATGAGTAAACAGTTGTACAGAAATGCTAGACCATGTTTTACTTTCAGAGAATATGTTGCATGGACTTGGACATCTGTATCTGATACAAGTTCATGTTCAGCACACATACTTGTGTTGGAATCAGTTGCTATACAGAATTTCCTTAAACCTTGTCGTTTATATTAAGAGTGTTAGCGTCTTAACCAATGCCTAGTTATTTGACACGGGTGCTCTTGGGGTAAAGAAAGAGTCAAGAGTATCTTATGCAATATTGGGTGGCTTATTGATACCAAAGCTCTCTTTCTCTGTCTCAAAAGTGAGAACAGGCTGAGTTTTTAGAAGACATTATCAAAGGCATTTTACCAGGGATTGGAAGTTTTTGAAATAGTCAACATATGAATGTCTTTCAAAATGGGTCCTGCCCAGTATCTCAACATGTGTTGTTTGATTTGGTCCTCATATTCAAATGCTCTGTAACACTGAGGAAGGCTGAGCTTAAGTGCAATCTCGGTGTGATGTTTTATTTCTTTCATGATGCATAATGGGTGATGGTTTTCTGGGTGTGATAATTGGATGCAGGATCCTAAATTTTTTATTGATGAGAAGGCTGAAAGTAGAGTTTATATTGGTAACCTTGACTTGAGAATAACAGAGTAAGTAAATGTATGAATGTTGATTTTTATTTTTACGTGCAAGTGTCAGAATTTATTCATATTATCATGTTTTGCTGTTTCATTTACAATCTGCATCTTCTTCAGGGCTGCTCTGATTAAGATGTTTACTCCCTATGGCAAGATTTTATCTGAAGAATTTCTGTGGCACACTCGTGGACCAAAACGTGGAGAGCCAAGGGGCTTTGCTTTTATCCAGTTTAGCTCTAAAGAGGTAAGCTGTATGCTTCTTTTGCTTTTGTACTGAGGCAAACTCCTGATTTCCACATTTAAAGTGAGTATGCAGGAAGCTAAATTGGCCAAGGAGAAGATGCATGGGAGGTTAGCTTGTGGCCGCCCTTTGGTTGTTCGTCTTGCCAGTGAGAAATACTTGGATGAAGCAGCACAGGATTCTTCCACAGCACTTGGTGAGGCAAAGAAAGCAGGCCTTACAGGTAGCACTTTAGGGCAGACAAGTCGTAGTGCTAAGATAGCTGCAATAAAGAACAAATTGAGAACCTTGGAAGAAGAGGGCCCTAGTGTGAAGAAGCAGAAGCAAGCTGACAGTGACTCTTGTAAGGATAGTCTTGACCACTCACAAGACAAGGGATAGGTACTGAAGAGATTTTTGAAAACTAAAGGGTTTCAAAGCCCATTTACTGTTTCTTGGAATATACTCAGTAAGGTTTTAGCCTTAGGATTATTTTGATACATAACACCATGGGAACATCATCTGCTTTGAGTTTCAATTGCTTGGGTTTTGTGCATTACCTCCTGACTTGGTTATTCGTATCAAAATTGTGTTTCTAACATTTCTAGGACTATGAAAATTGATTTTATCATATAGATTCCCATACCCCCTTTTAATGAAAATCTGGATGCTTTGACAAAAATATATATATATTAGCTGTTAAATGAGGTTTGAAAATACTTTATGTTACATGCTCTTGAAAGAGATGATGCTTATCTAGATAATTGAACGACAAAATCCTGATTTTTTTCGACTCTTCTTGTAGCAACATTTGTAAATTTGTTTTTACTGGACAAGAATCAGATCGATGATGGGATCTTAATTTGTTTTTTTTTTTTTCTTACCAAAAATTAAAAAATGGAGTTGTTTTATTATAATGTATCTCCATTCATGTCACTATGGAGAATTGCATATGATTTATTATATTTTGCACAGAATATGATATCCATTCTATTCTACTGATGATAATAATTATATGTTGTGAAAACCTTTTATCATTGCTATATATGTGCTAATCAATGCCATCTACCTGCCTAGTGGAAGATGCATATGCTTGCAGAACTCGAAAATTTTGATAATGCATGTTTATATGCATCATTCCATGGAGACACCGTCAAAAACAAAGAAGAGAATACTTATAAAATTCTATCTCCGTTTGCATTATTAATAAAATAATGAACGACAACATGTAGTTAATCCCTATAGTATACAACTGTAGTTGAGAATGCTTGAGATGTATTTTGCTATAGTTAATTCTATTCTTCTTGAATTATGCTCGGGCATCAGACAATTGGTTAGCCATCGACCATGTGGATATTTGAGGCATTAACCGACTTACATAGCTTGATGGACAATATGCAGGGCACATGTCCAGCACATGTTCTCAATGTGAAGGCTTTAGTCAATAACTCAATGTGTGGATTGAGCTTTTTGCAATGCATGAGATGAATTTGGGAAGAAATGTTTTTGTGGAATGGATAATTTGATTTATCTGATTTGAAATCATGAAATCTAAAGATTACCTGGGCTGTTTTTTTTTCTTTTTTTTTCAATGAAAGGAGAACGAAATCAGTGAAGTTAAAAGAAAAATAAGGAAATGAATTGACTTTGCTCACCCGATAGTATAAAAACATCCAGGAGAGGTTTCTCAAGACCCTGTCAAAAATTCTTCACCTTTTCTTTTTTAAATAATACTTTTGGTCAAAATAACATCAAAATGATCCCCCTTTTTCTTTTTCTTTCAGTCGTCCTCATATTAGGTTTGTAAAAGCATCAATATGACTAAGAAACTCAACACCTGTACTCTAGAAATTAAGGAAAATAAAATCAGAAAGATTGAAGTATTTTTTAATAAAAAGTACAAGGACTAAAACGTAATTTAACAAAATTTTAAAGTTCCTATTTTCACTGAGGAAAAAGAAAAGAAAAGAAAAGGTCATCATACTTTTCGAACTTCAGTTGCTCCTCAAGTCCATAGACAACTTTACCTCAACGAACACTTGAGGTCAGCACTCTACTCCGTTCTCATTAATGGCATCAATGCTTCCATTTCTCCACTCCCCGGTAGTCCCATCACCGGAAACCCGCCGGCCAAGTTTCACTTCCCGCCAAAAAATTCTTACTATCACTGCTAACCCCACCAGAAGAACGTTACTATCAGCAAATAATAGGAACCGGACTTCATTTCTTTCACCTCAAAAGAACCCGAGTTTGATTCGATCATCTGTAACTGTTAGATCCAATCTGAATCTGAATTTCCCTCTTATTTCTCCTACTGATCCATGGGGTATGTGGACTGCTCTCTTCGCCACTGGCGCTTTCGGTATCTGGTAACTCACCTTCCCTTTTCCTTGCCTTTTCATTATAATATTTTGGTGTTTGTCTCAACTGTGCAATCTGGGCTGTTCGTTGAATTCTATATGCATGAATGTGGAACAGCATTTAGTTGTGAAATTGACTTTTTTTAAGGTGAGTTTTGAAATACGATGATGTGAAAAACATCGGAGAGAGACATCTGAAAAGGATTAAATTTGATGTTTTTTAAGACGAAAAGTGCTTACAGGTTGTGTGCGTTAACTTTAGATTTGAAATCCAATCAATTCAAAGTGATAAAATAGTTGGAATCGATTTTAGTATAGAATTGGTTCCAGAGATGATTTTAGAATTATTCGAATGGTTGAGGTTTATGTTTGATATTGTGAACTGATTTGTTACTCTTGTCGTTAAGGTCAGAGAGGACCAAGATTGGAAGCGCATTGAGTGGTGCATTAGTGAGTACTTTAGTTGGACTAGCAGCTAGTAATTTGAGGATTATTTCATGTGAATCTCCTGCTTATTCTATTGTACTGAAGTTTCTGCTACCATTGGCTATTCCATTGTTGCTGTTTAGAGCTGATTTGCGACGGGTAATTCAGTCTACTGGGACTCTTCTCTTAGCTTTCTTGTTAGGATCAGGTACTAATCAAACTTTTGATAGTCATTTCTTGTAGAGAAAATTAGGTTAATTGGGTTTTGATATATAATGGGGCTGGGTTTGTAAAGAAAATTGCCTGTTCTTCCTCTGTTTTTTATCCATTTTAGAAATTGGTTTTTGAGGGTTTTGTTGTGTGACAGTTGCGACAACAGTTGGAACAGTATTAGCCTATATGATGGTGCCAATGCGAGCACTTGGTCAGGATAGTTGGAAAATAGCAGCTGCTCTCATGGGTAGACATATTGGTGGAGGTATAATTCTGCTTTCGTGATTTTGATTGATATGTTTCTTGCAATTGTATAGTATCCTCATTCATGTAATCATTGATGTCCTTGTTTGCATTTGGAACTCTTCAGCTTGACTGATTTGGTTATTTATATGGTTTGATAATTGTGTAGCTGTGAATTATGTTGCCATTTCGGATGCTCTCGGGGTATCTCCATCAGTTTTAGCTGCTGGGCTAGCTGCAGATAATGTTATTTGCGCAGTGTATTTCACATCATTGTTTGCTTTGGCATCTAAGATTCCTGCCGAGTCTTCAGCATCAATTGATGGTATGCAAACTTTTCCACCTTCACATTACTTGAATGTTTAGCAATTCCACTATCTTTTGTTGGATGAGTTAATTGTTAAGTTCTGTTATATGTAAATGATTCATAATCTTTCATTTTGATTGTTATACATGACTGCTGATCTTGTCCACCATTTTCCTTAGTTCCCCTGCCCGGTCTTTAGACTTTAATCTCATCTGTTGCATCCCATCTTATGATTGCCTTCATGCCTTGAACTTGACTAGTGGAATATTTTCTGGCAGGTGCTGGAATGGACAGCGGGTCTGAGTCAGGCAACAAGCTTCCTGTTCTGCAGACTGCCACTGCCCTTGCTGTGTCGGTTTGCTATCTGCAAGGCCGGAGAATATATCACAAAGTTCTTTGCAATTCCAGGAGGCATCTTGCCAGCCGTTACAGCCATTGTTGTTATCCTAGCAACTGCATTTCCAACCCAGTTCAATCACCTTGCACCATCTGGCGAGGCTTTGGCCCTGATTCTGATGCAGGTGAGCTGAGTTTTAGACAACTCTGTTTATTTAGTTGGTTTCCATAGCTCGTCAGTAAATTGCTTTCCGAGCTCTTTTATCTTGCCCTTTACTCTTTTCATCTCCTTAATTGTGAAAAATAAAATAAAATATCCAACACGCCTACAATTTCCTTTCTGATAAACAGGTATTTTTTGCTGTGGTTGGTGCAAGTGGAAACGTATGGAATGTGATCAATACTGCGCCCAGCATTTTCATGTTTGCTTTGGTCCAGATTGGCATTCATCTTGCTGTGATCCTTGGACTTGGAAAGCTATTTCGCTTCGACCAAAAGCTGTTGCTAATTGCATCAAATGCTAATGTTGGAGGCCCCACTACTGCATGTGGAATGGCCACTGCTAAAGGGTGGAGTTCGCTGGTTGTTCCTGGCATTCTTGCTGGCATTTTTGGAATTGCCATGGCAACTTTTCTTGGCATTGCTTTTGGAGTAAATGTTCTGCAATACATGTGCAAGTTACCTTAATCTGTGAAATAAGATATCAATTCCTAGAAAAACAAGCATTGTAATGGCCAAGCCCTCTGAATTTTGAAATTGGAAACAAGCATCAAATTGTAGATTTGATATTGAACCAAAGTTCAAAATATCTGGTTCAACAACTTGAGTTATGGTTGAACCTGACCGCAAACTTGAGAGTTGAGACATGGCTGAATTCGGCCGTATGGGTTGTGGTCGAACCTGGACATAGACTTGAGGGTTGAAACATGGTTGAATCCAACCATAGAGGTGACTTGATTTCAAAGACAACTTCCATGGATAAAAACATCACAATCAAACATAACCAACACAAATGACTCTAAGCCTTAACATATACAAAAAAAATAAAATAAAAAAAAATTCCAAACTACCTCTCTCAATAACCCTCTATTAATAGCTTGTTTAGCATGAACACCGACTGAAAATCAAAGTGGCTGCTAGATACGGATTGTAAGTCTTAACAATGGAAAGGAATATATTAGTATTCTATGATGAATCTGGCAGTGAACACCAGCTTACAGCACCATACACACCATAACAAAATATTATTAGTAAATGAAAAAACAAGAGTATCATGAAGGTTACTAAATGTATGTTGCATGAAAAGGAGTTGCTAAAGAAACTATGGGTTGTGGATGTAAACATAACATTGTATCTGCTGAACAGGATACAAAATAGTGTTTTACAGTAGAGAACCTTATTTTAAGCCTGGTTTTGAAACAAAATAGACCTGCGACATTTTAAAACTTTTAGTTGGCTTTGTTTACTTATGTGCCACATGTTTAAGGAGATAAGCTAGATACAAAGGTTGAACAAGGAGTATTAATTGGATATAACAGTCCATCCGAAGCCTATAAAAATTTCCAACCATAAAATGGGAAAATTTTGGTAAGTAGAGATTTTAACTTCATGGAAAACAAAATAATGGAAATGGAAAGAACCAAAAGAGAAGCAAGAATCATCAACTTAGAAAGTTGTTAGTGACAATTACAAACACACTAGAGGGCGTGGGATTTTGCCCTGTAGCTGCTCTCACAATCCACTGTGGATTGTGGCAGTGCAGGGACGGAAATGGGTCTCAGCCTCAGGCGTGTGGTATTTATTTAATGGGGGTGTTTTCGGTTTTCGGTTTTTTTTTTTATTCAGCCGCAATGTGCACAGTGCCATCACGAAAAAACCCCTCGAAACGACAAAATAGTGCACAGGAACGAGGGGCGCTGTCGGTTTTTCCCTCCTTCAGTGCACAGTGCACATACAAAAAAAAAGCCCTCGAAAACGACAAAACAATGCACGATAGCAGGGGACACGGCGTCCCTTTCCCCACGGTTTTTTGTCAGAATCCGGGTTGAGGCGGGGTGGCTTGGTAATTAGCCTATTTTTTTATTATATTCCCGTCTCGAATCGGCTGGCGTCGTCGAGGGACGCGACAGCTGATCTCATAGCTAACGCCCTTTAGGCGGCGCGTGAGGGTCAATTACGTGGTCAAAAAATGGTCGCCGCCGGTGATTACGGTGCGCCTCCATGTGATCTGTCTGTCGTCGCGGCGCGTTCCAATATTCAATGCCCGTGTAAGCGGCGGTCGCCGGTTTTCTTCCGGTTATCGCCTTTCTCTCTCCTTCGGGCCTAATGTCAGGTTCGGTCCCTCATGTTTGTGTTCAGTTAATTTTGGTCCCTTAGGTTTTAATTTCAATTTTATGCTTGATTTCTTTAATTGAAAGTTTGATTGTTTTCAATTGTGCCCTTCAATTAAAACTAATTATATAAAGCAATTTTAATTCGGTCCCTGTACTTTTGATTTTCAGTTTCTGTTTGGTTCCTTCAATTTTTCGGGTACCGAAGTTTTTGCTTTCTTTAATTTGGTCCTCCAATTGCAATTGGTAATATATATACAAAGTTTGATTTCAGTCCCTCTTCTTCTAATTTTTTAATACAATGACAGCATTTGATAATTATTTAAATTTTTGGTCCTCCAATTATTTTTTTTTCAATTTTATCCTTCAATTGGAATTAATTTTATATATGTCATTTTTCATTTTTGTCCTTATTCTTTTAATTTTCTATTTGATATTAATTCATATGTTCTTTTTTCAATACAATAATAATAATAATAATAATAATAATAATAATAATAATAATAATAATTATTATTATTATTATTATTATTATTATTATTATTATTATTATTATTATTATTATTATTATTATTATTATTATTATTATCATTATAAGAATAATAATAATAATAATTTAATTGTTTTTCTTGCTTACTCTTTTGTTAATATTTTTTTTGCCTCTGGATAATTTGATAATTTTTTATTGTTTTTACAATAATAGCAATCATCATTTTAATTTTTTTCTTATTTTTTCTCTTATCTTTTGTTAAAGTTTCTAGGATATTTTTACTCTTTCATTTTTTTTTTCCTTTCATTACTAACATAATAATAATAATAATAATAATTTAATTATTTGCACAATAATGATTTTGTGATTAATTTTTTTTCCTTATTAAAATATTTTGCTCTGGTTTTGAAAATGTTAGTTCACGCTCTTTTGTGATCTTTCATAACGTAATATCTACATTCTAAAAGATGTAATCGATGCTTGCGCAATAAACTGTACTTAAATTTTTTTACATTTTATCTCCTCATCGATAACTTTTATTTAGTTATATCATATAAATTTATCGTTATTGATTTAATGATATTAAATTATATACAAAAAAATACCAGCGGCAACGCGCGGGCAATATAGCTAGTATTAATGTAAAGCTAGTCAGAGGTAACATTGTTATTTAGGAGCTAAAAAATGATTAAAAAAATGATACTTGGGTGGTAATGGACAAACCTCTACATAAACAGGCTATATGAGTCAAATGAGTTATAGAACTAAACTTAATGTATATGGCTTAGTGGATTTCTGAGGAAAATTTGCTTCTATATCACGACTTGGTACATTCAAAATGTTATTTGCACAATTAGTACAAAAAGGTTAAAAAGTTTATCAGATCGATACATAGCATTCACATAAATCAAACGTCCAAGAGACAATTCAAACCTCATCAGCTTTTGCTTTCAGATTGGTGAGAGATGAGAAAATATGTACTCTAACATTCTCTGATGTGTCCCCGTGTTGAGAAGAACTTAATATCTAAAAAACCTGTAAGCAAGTCAAAGGAACATGAATTGGTTTATGCATCTTAATGTATGCAAATATGCACATAAAACATCATCTTGGATAAATCATCAAGAATAGGATTTGATTATAAATGTATTTATAACACATTCTGCAGTTATTATCTGTCTTTTACTGGTTATAAGAGGCATTTTCTCATATTTAACTGTTTTGACTTTCCAGATTGAGCCAAATCGGATTGTCTGCAGAAAGTAATTTACCACAAATGGGGTTTTAAATGTGCATGAACCATTATTTCTTGGTGCTTTCACTAATGATGGTGGCTAAAAGACAAGTCTTATGTCGTATATAAGACTTTTCAAAGGCTGTTTACTTATAGCACTTTTAAAAAGTTTTCAATTGCAGGGTTACAGTTTGAAACATAGTGCAAGGGCCTCCTTCCATAACAGCTGCACGAGGGAAAGAAGATGAGTAACATGACAGTTTTCAGGATAATCTTCCTTGTGGTGTTTCTTGGATGGCTCGTGATTTGGATTATGTTGCCAACAAAGTTATACAGAATTACATGGACTCCCAAGCTAGAAAGCAAGCTTAATTCAACATACTTTTCAGGACAGGGTAGGTTTTCGATTATCCATCCTCAATCCAGCTAACCATTCTGCTGTTTCCATTTCATTTCATTCTTATCATTGACTATTTTTGTACCATTGCTACAGGCACAAATCTTCTGCTCCTTTCATTCCCGATGATGTTCATTGCTGTCTTCGGATGCATTTATCTCCATGTTCAGAAGCAGCAGAGAAGTTCATACTCCAAAAGGTTTTCTTTTCTTACCACACTTCACTTCAGCTATTTCCATTATTTTGATACAAAAGAATGAAACGTACGTTCGATTCTTTGAGTTTATCACATCACTGTACATTATATACTGGTTGCAGTAGTGTTGTTACAAGCAATCGTTTGTCCTTCTTAAGACGACCGGCTCTCGTGATGGCTCCTCTTGGAATTGTTACTGCAATGGAGCTTGCTTTTGGAGCCATGTTTATTTCACTCTTGATCTGGTCTCTTGGAAACTACTTGTATGTCAGTTTTGGTCATCTCCACATGCATAAACAAGTGGAGAAAGTGTAAGAAATCTATCCCTTTCACCTTTCTGTTCATTCCCACTTTAGCTGGAATCAATTTTCCATGAAAATCTATCATTCTTTCATTTTGTAGAAAGCCCTCTTCAAAATTCTTTTCACTGATGTTTTTCTTTTCATCCATTATTGCAGGTGGCAAGCAAAGTTTCGCAGTGTATCATTGCGACTCGGATATGTTGGAAACATATGCTGGGCATTTCTCTTTTTTCCTGTAACTCGAGGATCTTCAATTCTGCCTCTTGTTGGACTCACCTCTGAGTCCAGTATCAAGTATCATATCTGGCTTGGTCATCTTTCGATGATTCTTTTTGCTGCACACACTGTAGGTTTCGTCATTTACTGGGCAATGACTAATCAAATGGCCGAGGTAATTGAAATTACTATCAATCTTTCTAATTGGGCTTCCTGGTCAATCTTTTGGCCTTAGCTTTTGTATTGTTATCCTTTTTATCCTACAATATCTGATCAAAGGCGCATATGGTATCCGAGTCTCGTCAACTTTTTGTGTGATTAGAGCTTTATCATCTCTTTTTTTTCTTGGAACGAATCTTGTTGTCTTTCTTGGTGGACAGAAGTGAGGGGCCTGATGGTGGTCTCATATTCCTTTTGCAAAAAGCCATCCTTTCTTTTTCATGTTAGAAGTGGCATTGGTAGAAGATAATTTGACAACCTGTGAACATCAATATACACGAAACAAAAACAAAATAGAAAGGCTTTAGTGGGTTTGCAAGCAAAGAAAAAAGAGAAAAGAAATTGATTTAGTGCTCCTAAATTCTGGAATCTCTCGATCGACTCGATCTCATGCATCAAAGAATGCCACTCGTAGAAGCCAGACAAGTAGTGGGCATGCAGCGACATGAGTTTAGTCACTGACAGGCCCTTGAATTATAATGTTTAATTATATATATATATATATATAGTACAGCTCGAAACAGTTTGAAATCAAGACATTTCAAATTGAAAAAGCAAAACACCAACGGAATTTTATAAACATCTTATCAGTGTCCGAGGCGACAACGTGGACTAGTGATCATGTAAATTCTGACTAAACTGATCATTTATTTTGATGTTATGCCTGAAGGTCTAGTGATGTCAATGCTGTTAATTTCCTGCGTTTTGTTATGTGTTCTTCACGTTGGAAATTTTTGTGGGACCATTGACCAGATGCTGGAATGGAGCAAAACCTGGGTATCAAATGTTGCTGGAGAGATTGCAGCTGTTCTTGCACTAGCTATGTGGGTGACTAGCTCTCACCGTATTCGGCGTAAAATGTTTGAGGTTTTCTTCTACACCCACCACCTATACATTCTCTTCATAGTCTTCTACGTGCTGCATGTCGGCGCCGCCTACTTCTGCATGGTCTTGCCCGGGATCTTCCTCTTCGTCGTTGACCGATACTTGAGATTCTTACAGTCACAGCGACGGGCTAGACTAGACTCGGCGCGTCTCTTACCATGTGGTAGTGTTGAACTGAATTTCTCCAAGAGTCCAGGTTAGAGCACATTTTGATCTAACTAGATGCAGCAGCAGAAACATTTTCTATCAGATAAAACTAATTATATTTAATCTTCTTGTCCTGATCAGGGCTGTATTATAATCCAACAAGCATATTATTCCTCAATGTGCCAAGCATTTCGAAACTACAATGGCATCCCTTTACTATAACCTCAAGCTGCAACATGGAGCTAGATAAGCTCAGTGTGGTTGTCAAAAGACTGGGAAATTGGTCCCAAAAGCTTTGCCAAGAAATTTCTTCTTCCATGGATCGGCTTGAAGTTTCTGTAGAAGGACCATATGGACCTACCTCATCTCATTTTCTAAGGTCAGTTTACTGCCTGCCTGGAAAAAAAACAGTCGTGCGTGGATTTCTGATACCGTGCTCATCAATTGATCAGACTGATTTTTTTATCTTTCCACAGGCATGAGCTACTGGTTTTGGTGAGTGGAGGTAGTGGCATCACTCCATTTATCTCCATAATCCGCGAGATCATGTTTGAAAGCACGAAACCGAACAATCAACTTCCTCGAGTTCTTCTTGTCTGTGTATTCAAGAACTCGGCTGATCTTTCCATGCTAGACCTTCTGCTCCCAGTCAATGACACGCCTGCAAACATTTATCAAGCAGTGCAGCTGCAAATTGAAGCCTACATAACCAGAGAGGAAGAGCAGCCCACTGCAGCTAACCAAAAGCTTCTCCAAACCATTTGGTTCAAGCCAAATCAACTGGACTCGCCGATTAGCGCAGGTCTAGGCCAGAACAATTGGCTATGGCTCGGTGCAATAATTGCATCATCATTCATCATGTTCCTTCTGGTACTAGCCATTGTCACTCGTTACTATATCTACCCCATCGATCACAACACTGGGGAGATATACCATTTTTCCTACTTTGTAATCTGGGACATGTTTTTGGTCTGTGCCTGCATTTTCCTAGCTTCTAGCGCAGTCTTTCTTGTCCGAAAGAAAGAGAATGCCATAGAAGGGAAGCAGATTCAGAACCTGGAAGTGCCAACTCCGGCAGCATCACCGGCCGGTTCATGGCTTCGCAACTCAGATAGAGAGCTCGAAAGCCTCCCTCATCAGTCACTTGCTCAAGCTACCAGGGTGCATTTCTGTGCCAGGCCTGATCTTAAGAGTAAGTAAATACCTCTAAAACATTTCCATCTTGATCATATCACTCAATCTTTTTTCCATTTTTCAGCATTTCCTGTTGGCATATTGCAGGAATTTTGCTCGATTGCAAAGCCTCAGATGTTGGAGTCCTGGCTTGTGGGCCAAGGAAAATGAGGCACGAGGTTGCCAAAATTTGTTCATCTGGTTTTGCAGATAACCTGCACTTTGAATCCATCAGCTTCAACTGGTGAAGCCATATATAGTAATCCTACAAAATAGAATAAAATTAGGGTTTGGTCAGCACCATCCCCAGCTACAGCAAGGACTCCTCTTTCTATGTGATTCATTCTGCTGTAAATCTCTACTTCGTGTGTTTTTCAAAGCCTTTCGGTACTAATTAATTTCTACTTCAAAAGGGAATGTAAGTGTGAAGTACTGGTGACTTTTAAGCTACTAATTATCATGCAATGTAACGGGTGATGAAGCAAATCATTGCTATTGCTATTGCTAGATTGCTTTTTGTCTTTAATATTTATTATTTTCTATAACAAATTATTAGACTTTGACTTGCTTTTTCAAAGTCTTAATTAAAAAAAAACATTTTTTATCGGATCCTTAAACTAATGTTTTTTTTTCAATACAAATTATTCCTTGTATTTTATCTTACGATTATTATTTACTCTGATTAGGCTTCAAACAATGAATAAAATCATAAAATATAAAAAACAATTAATAACAATATATCATGTGTGGCATCGATAAAAGTAGATAATGTTAATTAGTTCTTGATTAATAATGGCTTTAAATTTAATGATTACCTGAAGATGCCTAAGGTTGCACCTTGTTGGAGGCATGGTGTAGAATTTTATAGTGTTTTTCACTTATAAATATATTAAAATAATATTTTATTATTATTAATAATAATATTAATATTAGTATATTAAAATAATTTAAAAACATCGACAAAATATTATTTTAAAAAAAATCTACAATTTCTTTGTAGATTTGTAAATGATTGATGAAAATAATAGTAAAATTATTATATAGACTCGTTAATGGTTGGTATATAAAAAAAATCATTTTTCTAATTAAGACAAAGTATCTTCAATATATGTCATGGTATGAAAATATTAAGATTTGATTGATGACTATATCATAAAAAAAAATTGGAGCACTCAAGTTTTATCATTATTTTGCTTTGCCAATATTTTTAAATTCTAAAAATATCATAAGCTATGACAGCATGCTAACACAAGCATGATGTAGTGGAATGAATCTAATTTTATTATTAATAATTGTAATTTAAAGAATGATAAGCTTAATTAATAAATAAAAAAAGACAAATTCTTAAAGGATGAGAGATAAAATCCTATAACAAGAGACAAATTGAGATTATTTTTTCTCTTAGAATTTGTTTTGTAGTTCTTTTTAAATAAAATAGTTTTATATTACTAAGCAAATAAAATAAAAATATATTTCCATCAAATGTTTCTATTAAACAAAAAATCAGTAGTAAAAAAAACCCTAATAGATATTTTAGAATTTTGGATTTAATGGTAAAGTACAGAAGAAATATATTATGAATATACTAGTCGTGATATGAATGATCTTTTCTAAGAATATCTCACAACAACAACAACAACAACAACAAAAAAAAATCAACATTTCGCAAGTCAAATACATTCTTTTATATTTTTGTTGGTTTCAAAATAATCATTTGGTCAAGAAACTCAACTCGTATATTCTCTAATATATATATATATATATATATATATATATACACACACACACCTCTAATTAAAGCTAATTTATCAGGAGCATAAAATAAATAAATTACTTTCTTAATAAACACACTTTCCTAAAACGGAATTAAACCATAAATGCAAAAATAATTGGACGAAATCAAGGATATTTCAAGTGAGAAAAGAAAACGAAACAAACAAATGATTGCAGGCCAAGCAGCTCGTCTTGCTTATGACCACTGCTTTGTGGTAAACAAAAGACGATGGTGACAAAATTAAAGTGATCATACTTGAGAATCCCTTTGCTTTATCTTCCGGGTAGGTCAACTTTTTTGGTCACGGATCCCAATATTTTTCACCTTTTTTATTTATTCTATAATTGACATATATAATTTGTCTTGCAAAACCCTCTTTATCCATGAGCATTTACTGTATCTATAAGTAAGGCAAAATAATTTCTCGTACAAGCCACTTGAATATAAATATATTGAATGATTTGGACCGTCACACTCGTATGAGCAAGAATTAATTTGGTCCATCATAATAAAAGACATGAATAAGGATTTTGTTTATAAAGAAAATTAATTGAATTTGATCAACGAGTTATTATATATTTCTTAAGATATACATGAATAATGACTGTTCATTGTGATATGGTAGACTTAACTATACACTCGTAAAGATCAAACGTAGTACTGTAAGATAGAGAGGAAGAGATGGGTTATGGACCTTCTGGTGCAGCAATGAAGATGGTTGCAGCAGTGATGACCTTTTTTTGTCAATGGTGGTTTTTCTGGGATACATGATGATTTGGTCCATGAAGCCTACTAATACCTTTTACTTGCATTGGTGGCCTAATGTTCTGGAAGAAAAAAAGTTCCACTTATCTTGGAGAACAAGGCATGTTTTGTCAGGTTTTAGCATTCTAATTGTAAGAAAATGAGAGGAATTATATTCTTATGTTATGTTGTTGTTGTTGTTTTTGTGATATACAGGTACAACCACACTAACTTATGCATTTCCTATCCTCTTCATTGCTACCGTTGGCTCACTGTACCTTCATCTGGAGAAGAAGTATGATCATGGAAAGGTTATACAAAGGGAAAGGCTGATAGGTATCCTTAGAGCTCTTAAACTCATCGGAGCTTGTAGTCTAACGATACGTCTCTCGCCGGAGATTATGAGTATGAATATTAGAAGTATGAACTTGTCAAAGACAAAGTGAGGTCCTAGTTAATTCCAAAGTTTTTTTTCTCAAGAAGGACACATGCATGGCGGAGAAATTAAGTGTGACAGTATCAGATGCATGATGGTATATATTATAAATAATCAATGTTCAAGGAAGATAAGTTATTGAGTGATGAATCAATGTTTTTTCTTGAAATATCAGGTTCATTTCTCCATCGTATTATCCTGTTGAAACGGTCGGTGATAACGAAAGGTCCACCAGGGATTGTTTCTTGGACAGAGCTATAATTTCTGGCTATGTTTGTTGCCTTGTTGGTTTGGTCCATGTATTCTTATACGCATAATATGTTTGCATTTGCTGCCCTGGAAGCTGCTCAAGAAAAATTTCAAGTGTAAGCCTAGCCTTATTTCTTTCTCGACTAAATTGCATTGCAAAAGGATTGATTCATGTTTAAAGGGTTGTTGATTTATGGAGCTTTTTGACTGGTGGGAAGTATTACCATGGCCATCTTCACACCTCATGGTTTATTCTACATCACTTATTGGTCCCATACACATCAAATTTCATAGGTGATGCTCTATGGAATCTGTCGGTGTATTGGTTTAGGGCTAGCTACTAGAATTATGGTTCATGTCTGTGCTGAGTGTGGTAGATTCTTAAATGGGACAGGTTCTTGGTTGCCAATGTGGCTGGAGAAATAGCTTTGCTTGTTTGATTGGTGATGTGGGCGACCAGTTTGGGACGCGTAAAGAGAAAGCTTTTCGAGCTCTTCTACTAAAGTCATCATCTCTACATTGTCTTTGTTATCTTCTATGTTTTCCATGTTGGTTTTGCTGAATCTTGTCTCACTCTTCCTGGTTTCTACCTCTTCTTGGTCGATCATGTATGCGAGAGTACTAGTGCTGGTGAGTGGTGGAAGCGGCATAACTCATTTCATCTCCTTCATCCGCGAGATCATCTTTAAATCCAACACTACAGGCAGCAAGACTCCAAGGATTCACTTCATATGTGCTTTCAAGAAATATGTCGATCTCACCATGCTTGACCTTCTTCTCCCAGTTTCCGGCACCACTGTTGACATATCCTATTTACAGCTACAAATTGAAGCCTACATAACCCGAAAGACAGATTCAAAAACAGAGAACTAGAATTCTATCAGAACAATATTGTTCAGGCCTAACCCATCAGATAGACCAGTTTCTGCAGAATTAGGACCTAACAGCTGGCTGTGGCTCGGCGCGATAATCTCATCTTCTTTTATCATTTTCCTTATCTTGATTAGCCTTCTCACACGATTCTACATTTACCCAGTTGACCACAATACCATCATCAAGTATCTTGTCCCGGCAAGTTCAGCTTTCAACATGTTATTTGTGTGTGTAGCCATTGCAATAGCTTCCTCTGCAGCTTTTCTGTGGAACAAAAGGAGACAATGCTATGGAAACAACCCAGATTCGAACCACGGAAATATCAACACCATCGCCTGCTTCATTGGTGTACGAAACAGAACTGGAAAGCCGTCCTCGCCAATCTTTTCTCCAAGTCACCGCGGTTCATCTAGGTCAAAGGCCAAATCTGGAGAGTAAGCAATTTTTTCCTCCCATGAGTGAATTTATAAACTTCTTACGTACTGCTTTGTTTAAATTTAAATCCCATTTCTTTTTTATGTAAATTTTTGGATTCTTGAATCTTGCAGAAATATTATCAGGTCTAATTTCTAACGTGTTTGTGCTGTATTATTCAAGCCTTTTAATTTGAAGAAATAATGAAAACAATTGTGAATAAAATATAGAATGTGTTCTTAGATATTTGAGCAGGAAATTTAGATTTTTATCTTACTTAGTTTTCAGAAAACTAAAATCAACTTAGCTCTCATCGGCAATTTCAAAGTCCCAAGTTGTCTTTCTATGACTTTGAATTTAAGTTGTTTGAATCAGACCAAGACACTCAAACATTGAGGCGGCCTGTCATTGTCCACTACAGCTGGGCCTCTATAATCCAGTTGTTTCCCGATAGCAAAAGCAAGAAGCAGTCCACTTGTCGGTAGCTTGAGAGGTGCTTTTCATTCCATTTTAAAAGTATTTTTTTAATATTTTTAAATTATTTTCATATCCTAATATCAATAATATTTTAATACATTACTAAATAAATAAAAACATTCAAACAGACACTAAATCCTTCCTTTCCTCCATCTCCCTCCGCCGGTAAAAGCAAGAAGAAGAAAAAAAGGACGGGTTTGGGCTTTCTTTTATTATTACTATTATTAGCCTTGTGTACAGCAATCAATGGCGGAAGATGGCCAGAGGCATGGAAGGGGAGAGAGAAAGAAGATTGTAAATAATAAGCAAGGAAAACCAAAAAAGCACTTCTGATTTTCCGTTGATCATTATACCCTCAACACCGAGGTTGTAATAGCCACAGTTAAATGGTGGGGAAAGAAACATCATGGAAAGGAAATAAAAAAAGAAGATGTAAGAGATATGCAAAACCTAGCTCCTAAGAAAGGATTAAAAAAAACAAAAGACTTGAGAGGCAGATCTTGCCAGCCAATGAGATCCAACTCGCGAGAATGCTTCCACACGAGCAACACCAGCAGCAAGAAAAAAACGATGGAATTGAGAAGCTTCCTGCCCAAAACTTGAAAATGTTTGATGGAATAGAACAAAAGGGGGGGAAAGAACTATCTACTCTTCTGGGTGATCTCTCAAATAAACTACTCTTCACCATCCCTCCTATGCGCCACTCCAGGCCTTCTGTCAGTTATTCTATTTCCATCATCACTGTTAGGAGTATCATCATTCGCCACCAATGAATCTTCTGCACCGAACCGAAACCGCCGCATACTATCTGTATCATATTGTCTAACTCGCTGAACCATATCATATCTGTTGTGTTTTCTCCTGTCATCATCACTGCCATCAAATTCACCTCCCCTGCTAGCACTCCCTGTATCTTTAAATTTTCTGGATCGCATCATCGGTCTGAACTGATCCTCTGAATCCAATCTCCGGTTGGTACGCACCGAATCAAACCGTTGATTTGAACGGAACATATTCACAGGTGATTTTCTTCCCCGGAAACTATCTAAACCACCATTTCGATCATCAAACCATCCAGGGTTATGCTGTGTAAAGTGATTTCTTCTTGTGGGCATAAAATCCCCTTCAAAGTCGGCTGGAAAACGCTTCTGAAATGGCAACCTCACTCTATCCATCCTACCATCAGTCCTAAAATCTGGAGACCTACTTCGAAGTCTTGAAACGTCATTTCTGACCCTTGATAAATACAACGATGGAGAGCGACTTCTGGATCTTGACCGAGATTTCTTGTGTGTGAAGGGGTAGCGAGGTTGTCCTCTGCATTGGGGAGGAGAAATGCTTCTTTCTCTCCGAAGCATCCGTGGTGCAAAACGATTAGAATATTCAATCTTTTCCTCTGGCACTGGCCTGTGGTATTCCTCTCTCAAGCCTCCTCTTGCAACCTCTCGTGGAGGAAATCTTCTAAATCCACTCCTGATTGGACTACCATCTCTCACAGGCAATGCTCCTGTATGCAAACGGTATGAATCATCTCTGCCGGTAGGTGATCTTCTCCTGATGATCCGTTCATATGTGCCATTGGAAGGAGGATTAATAAATCGCCTGTGGGCACGATTGTCAGATCCTGCAAACCCTGTTCCTTCAGTATTGTTATGGTCTGAAGATATTACATATCTGCGGCTATCAAAACCACCTCTTGTTCTAGGATGTCCAGAATTGTAATTGCCACGATAATTAGAGAAATATCGCCGCTCTGAGTCACAGTGGCCTGTTGTTGGGTTGACAAAGCGATGGCCTGCAGGACTTCTTCCGTGCATTTGAGGAACAATCCTGTCCCTTCCCTGTGAATTTATGGGAGCCTTCACCCCTTTCATCTCGAGGATATAAATTATACAAATTATCGGTTCTGAGATGAGAACAGGCACAAATTAGCAACCAGAACATTACAGCATGAAGAAACATATTGACAGAAATAGAACTGATAAAGATTATGTTATTTACCTGCTTCTAAGAGTTGGGTCCTTCCTAAATATGGAACTGGGCTCCACAATGCTTGACAGGAAATCTCTATTTGATTTCCTTGATCCAGCCACCCCAGACAGGAAATCCTTGTCAGGAGTGACATCAGAAGTTCTTGTCTTTGGGCTAACTGAGTCATCTCTCATAGAACCCCCCATCCCATGTTCAATTTTTCGACTAGCATCATCAGATCCTGAACTGAAACCTCTCTCAACCTTCATTTCTTTCTCATTATCCATGCCACAAACTCTTTCTTCATCACATCCAGACCCATAGTCAACATGCTCGACTTCCCCGTCCTCTCCATTTTCATCCCAGTAAAAGCATGCATCTGATTCCCTCAACTCCCCATCCTCAAACTGAGACTCATAACCAGCCTGAAGTTCTAAATCATTTTCAGTGCCTACTATGTGGACCTTATCAGCTTGATAAACATCTGATTCAAAACTATCTTCCAGATCTTCCATATTGACATTAGCTGATACACTTGTAAAACCACTACCATGTGCTCCACATGCATCTCCAGGAGTAACAGTAGAATCTACAGAAGACTTCTGCAACAGTTCCTCAGACCCAGCTTGCACCGGAGAATGAACTTCAGCTTCATTGGCAGCAGAAGCTTCATTGGCTCCTCTAGTATCCACTTCGATCACAAGTTGGCCTTTCTCAGCAGGTGGACTGGATTCATAAATATCTCCACTATTAGGCAAACAATGGCAGCCAGCTGGTTCTTCTTCGCAACTCCCGGCATCAACTCCAAGCCAAGCAGGTCCTATTGGTGGGAAGTTTTCCAAGCTACTCGTATTTTGAATTGACTTCCCATTTTCATGTGTGCAAGATGCTATCTGAGAATTCTCTCCATCATCATTTGAAATTGAGGGATCAATCTCGCAAGCAACTCTCTCTAAGTTTGGTAGATGGTGCAAAGAAAGATTAATGGACTCAACTTGCGCGCATTCCACACGCAAAACTTTTTCTTTTTGGTCATCTGATGAACATGTTTCTGAACACTGCTTGAGGGTAAGGCTAGGAAGTGTATTGCATGGTGGATGATCCAGGGATTCTTCCCTCTCAACAATCTGACTGGAAGATTTTGCAACGGCAACATCACAAATGGAGGGTTCTGGAGCATTACTAGTTGGAGATGGAAAATGCTCTTCATTATTTCCATCATGGAGAGAACATGCTTCAGATGTATGTTCCTCTCTATTTGATTCACAAGTCCCGATAGGCAAGCCTATCAAATCAGCAGGTGCATCATCCCTATGAAAATCAGATGAAACCACTCTATCAGGAGGGTTGTGCTGTTTTAATGCTTCAGGTTTAACCTTGCAAGTCTGTAAATCATTTTCACTTGGATCAAAGCTCATGGTATCACAAGGTTGCTCCCAGGCAACATTCAAGTCCAAACTCAACATTTCATCCCGTGACAATAGAGATCGTTCTCCTGTTCCACCTTCCTCAGTTTCAGCAGATGTATGCAGCACTGTAACTTCATTATTTTGAGGAGATAAAGCCTCTGTTTTATCTTCATGAGCCATATCTTTTGGGGATGCAGCAGTTTCTTTGATTGGAACTGCAGAGGAAGATGAGCCCACTCCTTCTCGTGTTGATTCTTCCATTACTGAACTTTCTTCATCACAAGCATCATTAATCATACTGTTGTTGCAAGCAACGGAAGCAAGTATCTCAATACCTGAGAAGTCGTCACTGTAATCAAACTTATTATTAACCTCTGAAGTCTTCAGACTGAGCTTCGTTGGAACAGTCACATCAGTTGCTCTACGTCGTCGTTTTCCACTTGAATTCGGTAGAACCAATTCAAAATGTGGAGATGTGGTATGAGAAGGTTTTGAAGGACCCTGGGCACTGAATCTTCTTTTTTTAATGGGTACGTGCTCATTTTTCTCATTTTTTCCACTGAAGCGACGTCCAAGAACAGCCACACCATGCTGCAACAGAGACAAGCTAATGTTAAAAATCCTCGAAAAGCATGGAGGTAAGCGAATCATGATCAAAGAAAAAAGAAGTGTAATGTTAACCTTCTCGGTATCTGAAACTGTCATATCATCCGCAGTTCTGGAACTCTCATCTGATACCTTTGCCTCAACAGTAAAGCTTCTCACAACTGATTTGCGCCTTGAGGCACTCCGGTAGCCTTTTGTAACTTTCTTCCAAGTCAAATCAGGATTTATAAAATTAGTAAGTTCTAGACCTACAGCACTCATCATGCTCCCAGATCCAATAATTCCTAGCCCATCAACTGATGGCCCGCCACTCAAAGTCTTGCAGGACGCTATTGCTCCTTGATTTCTACTGATCACAGGAGTGGTAAAGGATTTAGTCTGCAAAAAAAAAAACAAATCTGTCAGTTAAATAAAAACTAATATGAATCTCCCACGCAGACCCCGACCAAATCTATAAAAATCTAGCAACAAATAGCACATAATTATCAATTTACAATGACAAATCACTTTTTTTTCGTAATCAGTCTTCTTCTTGTATTAACACCATCCATGTAACAATCAAAACTTTATACAAATGTGGAAATATTAGAAAATACCAGAACTTACTTTGATTCCCCCAATCTTGACAGAAAAGGTTTCCACGGATCTAAGCCTCCAACGCGTTCCTACCTGCAAAACAAGGGGAAATAACATCAGCAACTAAACCAGAAAGGATTTCTACACGAATCAGAACAGCTATTTCACACATTATCATGTAGTTCAGAATGATAACGAGATCTTCAGGGAGATTATGTTAAACACAATTGAAGGAATGCAAAGACTTCATCGGCTCGGATTCTATACAGCTCTGCTGCTGCAGGTCTTCTTTGTATGTCATTAACAGAACATGAGACGGTAGTAGTGATAGAGTTCGTCACTCTTGTTTCTAAGACCTAAGGCCACCAGCTTGCAAATAAATAGTTGTTGGAGCAACAAAACATGACAGTAAACCTGGTTGCTAGAGCCACTAATTGTGTCTGGTCCAAAGATCATCCAAAACATCAATTAAAGAGGAAGCCATCTTCTAATCTCAATCAAAAGCAGAGAAGAAAACCCATATATTCACTGCCGGCGATTGGTGGATTTGCTAAAAAAAACAAGTGGATGGTACGCAGATGGGTATTCAGAAATTACAGATCCAAGATAACAAATCAGCAGGAACAGAAGAACTCATCACCGAACAAAGAAGCAGATTCCAAATTTCACCGCAACAAGGAAAACCCTAACTTCAAATATTTTGCTCTACAGATAGTGGATCTGACTTCTCCTGATCTAAGCTTTTCGTCTTCTCTTCTCGTCGACACACAAAAGCCATGGAAATCTGTATCTCCAGTAATTCGAAGAAAACAAACAGATCGTATAAACTAATCAAAATAATACCTTTTTTGCCTTATAGATATTCTTTCTCTATTCCTTTAATAATATTCATAATCGCCGCCGCCGCCTCCAACTTTGAAGCTAATGATAATAATATCAACAGAGCATGGAAGATAGTCCGATCAGCAAAATCTTCAATAAGATTCAATTCTTCGTGTATTTTCAGTAGCCTTCGCCGGATTCCAGTCGACGAAACTCGATGAGCAGAGAGAATTTTTGAGAAATATTTTTCTAAGAAAGAAGTAAGCCAATAAAAAGCTTTAACGAACAAACTTTAGATCAACGCCACGAAAGCCCTATCTCTATCTTTGCCTCTCTTTTTATTCTCCACCTTATACCGAAACCACCCTTGTTCATTTTCATCACATGTCCATAATACCCTCCTTCCTTATCATGTCCTGTTGACTATTTAGGCTTTTATTCGTCTGGTTTGTTGGGAATTTGAGGATATTTTGTATTTAGCGGGGAAAAAACTTTTTGAATGATTTTTTTGGACGTTTTCCTATTTAAAATTATTATTATTTCCATAAATTTAGTTTCAAAAATTAAATTGGTTTTTTCTGGATGGTAGGCAAGGGGGAAAATATTTAAAATTTAAAAAAATATTTTATTTGAGTTTTATTTTTTAAAAAATATATTTTACTTACAGACTATTATAACACTGCCAAGATATTGAGTATTAAAAATAATAACACCACTTGCTATTCAATTATTATAATTTAAGTAATTTTACCTAAATTTAAGTAACATTTTAAAAAAATTATTTTGTATATATGGAAATAAGTATTTCATGAATAGTTTAATTTAATATATGTTTTGCGAGTTCAGAAACAACTTTCATGAATAAATTATACATACAAAAGCTCCATACTGCGTTTTAAAAATATTTTTAAAACAATTTAAAAAATTTTAGTTTTAAATAAAAAAATTAATATTTTTAAATTATTTTTATGTATTGATAACAAAAATAATTTATAAAAAAAATATATATATATTATATTAATATATTTTTATACAAAAAAAATATTTTTAAAAATAATCATAATCGTTCTAAATAAACATTAAAGTTAAGAGGCAAGAGGACAGAAGCCAAGCATAAAATAAAATAAAAATTAATAGTATTTTTTTATATTTTTCTAATATTTTTTTCCTTTACTGTGACTAAGACTTGATGCTTGGGGATGGGGTAAAAGCAAAGTATACATGCAAAAAGTCAAAAGAGCGGGCGAGGGGCCAGAGAGGCAATTTTAGCTCTGGGGTCGGGTGTGGTGACACGCACGGCATCTTCCAATTTCCTTTTCGCTACGAAATTTCCTATTTTTGATTTATTCTTCTGAGGTTGTGGTATATATTCGTCTTTGTTGAAATATAAATGGATCAATGGGCCACGGGCCCAATTACGGTCCATTTAAAAGTTTGAGATGAAGCGTTCAAAGCCCAATCGCGTAGGGTCCATGTAGAAAGCCACCTGGCAATTCTGTGGTTTCTACTTTAAGAAAAAAAAAAGTATTTATTTTAAATCATTTTTCATCTCAGAAATATTAAGTTTACTCTACAAGATTTTACATACTTTTAATTAAAAAACGCTCACGTGCCAAACAATAGCCCACTTAGCAGTACAGGACAAAGAGGGAAAAACAATAATTTTTATCTTACGTTAAAAAGCAACTGATGATAAGATATATATAAAAATGAGATTAAGACATAATTGTCGAAATTTAGGGCACGTTTTATGTTTCATATGGGGTGTTTGGAATTGAATTTGGAAAGTATTTTAAAAAAAAATATTTTTTATTTTAAATTAAAAAAAAATGATGTTTTTAAATCATTTTGATGTGCTGATGTTAAAAATAATTTAAAAAAAATAAAAAAATATATTATTTTAATATATTTCGGAACAAAAAAAAACTCTTAAAAGTAACTACAATTACACTCTCATGCAGTCATATAGTATAATTGAGGAGGTTGTTTTCAAAGTACTTAACATTCAAAAAAAGTATTTAAATGAATTTTTTATTATTTTTAAAAGATTATTTTTGATATTAACATATTAAAATGATTAAAAATAATTTAAAATAAAAATACCAAAAGATTTAATTTTTTCATTAAACAATTTTAAAATTCGATGACAAACAGACTTAACCGTGAGAAAATTATTATTTTTCCAATCCCTTGTGCCTGTGGATAGGATTCCATGTGAGTTGCCGCATCGATTATTGCAAAGTCCATGTGAAATCTACTGTAATTTTTTGTCTAAGAGGCTTGGAATTGTGATTATTATTTTTATATTGAGTGAATATGGTGGCTTGGAGGTCACGTGATAGCAGGCTATGATTTTTTATTTTATTTTATTTTATTTTCTTTCAACTAGTTTCCATGGATTGAGAGTTGAAATAAACACAGAGAGAAATAGAATTTATTGGAGTTGCTAGTAGGGAAATATTTGTATTAGAGTATTATCGGAACGCTATTATTTCTTACTATAAATTATTATTCTTAGCTAATTTAATATTGTTTTCAAGAGACGTAGCGTGATAGCAAAGGACTTGAGATCTGTATAGCAGGTCTTGAGTTCGAGTTAGGGCGTGTATCTTTGTAAGAACCTGAGATAATCGAAGTTTTATTCGCTCATCTAGGCTCACAAAGTATGTTTTTTGAATAGGTGGAATTTCCTATGAATCCAAAAAAAAACATATTTAATGAAATGTCGAAAACTATATAATAGCAGCAATTTCGAAATGAACTTGCTAGCATGTAATTTTGACAGATGAGGATGCGAAATTTATTTATTTATTTATATATACAAAAAGTCTCGTGGCTTCCAATAAATAAAAAGAATGGTGCCTCATAATTACTATTTTTTATTTAAAAAAGGAAAATATTTTTTAGTGTGCACGTAGTTTAATAGAACTGCAGAGAGAGAGAGCAATATTGTTGATTGAATTAGATTTTATAATATTATAAACCTTATTATCTATGATCATATTAATTCGTGTGTTTGATGATAATACTATACTAATATACACAATTATTTGGTCTCACGTATCCAGCCTCCCTCGTCCTCAATCCAAATAAAATAAATTATCTTGAAATTAATCTAATGTATAAGGGATATTGTATTATTTTGTAATAAAATAAATTAAAAAAATATCATCTTGATTAAGTTGACAACCATATGTTAACTTTGATGTATTATTATTTTTAAAAACATATGTTTTGCATGGAAATATATTAAAATAATACTTTTTTTTATTTTAAAAGCTTATTTTTAATATTATTATATTAAAATCAAAAAATATAAATATTAATTTAACAAAAAAGGTGAGAATAGAAGGAAGAAGAAAGAAAAAGAGAGCTCTTTGCCCTAGCATCACTCACCAACTTATTGTTGTCTATTTATTATTACGAGGGTGATTGAGATTGTTTTTAAAAAAAAATTAAAATACATTAAATATTTTTTTAAAATTATTTTTAATATTAATATATGAAAATGATATAATACATTAAAAAATTAATTTAAAATAATAAAAAAATATTTTTTTTCAAAAATATCTTGAAAACACAATGAAAAACAGTATCTTACAATTTGCCTTCTACAATCATTTGATACTTTCCTTTTTTCTTTTAATTGATTTTTAATATTTGGTTTTCAAAAGGGACCCACACGTAAGCGCGTTAACTTTTATTCCACGCCAGGAACCCCACCACAATACAAAAAGTCAAGATTCCTTTCCAAGAAATTGAATCGGACATTCGCACCTGATCCTTCCACGTCATCAGAAGGAGATGCCAGTTTTCACCAGCCATGAACGCCCCAGATCCTTACCTTCTCCTCGAATTGTTGTTTTTTTAATTCAAATTAAAATAAAATAAAATATTTTTAAAACAAATATCTGCACATTTAAAAAATAAAATAAAATAAAATAAATCAGTTGCCCCTTTTAACATTCTCAGCAGACAGCAACGTGATGCTTGCTCTATATGGATCATCTCCTTCCCTTCCCTTCCCCCCCTCCTCCCTCTCACTCTCTCTTCCTGAGAAAAAGATTAATAATTTTCTTGAGAAGTACATCCATACACACACATATATATAAAAAAAACTACTTTAATCAGATAACTGAAGAGAATTCAGTTATCTTCCCTGTATTTTTCTTAGCTAACAAACACCATTTATCTAGGAAATCTTCTCATAGACGTTTTTGGATTAAGATATCCGACAAAACGAAGAGCAATGCTATATATGCATCCAAAAAAACAAATCTTAAGAAATTTCCATATTGCTACTTAACATATCTTTTTCTGGGACTGGCTCCTTTTCAGTTTGGACGAGAATTAGTGTAATTTGTTTGTGTGCAAAGTGTTTTTCGATCTGTGAAGTAGGTATGCTTTAGCAGAGCATCCACCAGCAAAAGACCGAAAGTGCTGCACTTACGAAGAAGGGTGGATACAGATTTAGCTGATCCCACCTACTACTTTTGCACTTATAATTTGACCCTTCGTCGGATTCTGAATATATTTGGCACACTGCTCTCTTACTTTTGAGATCTTAACAATTGATTGATAGAGTGCTAAGAACTCGAACCAAAATAATGAAATCATGATTCATTCAGCTGACATCTCTACACCTCATGTGCATTATCTGCGCACATGTAGCAGCTTAGGCACCCAATTCATGTGTGCCAGTCACAACCTAGATTATTAGCACCTCACATGTTGCTAGTCAAAGCAAGTTGACATTTCCTGAGAAATTTAATAAGGTGAGATTGATGGTTACATGGGATTACAGAATGATATCTTAAGTCCAATCTTCAACTTACTCCATCCCTGATTGAGATGGAGATCTGTCTATACCACCTAAAACATTATCTTTCATGGTATAATAATAGGATGCATTGCTTTGGTCAACCTGGTAGTAAAAATTAATAAAACAAGGAAGAACTGGAATCCATGACAAACTTTACCATGGGTAAAAGCTCTCCCAGATGAAACCGTTTGAACGTCTGATGGGGGGACAGGATGATTTTGTGAAAATTGCAACTTTTTTCTGCTGGATTGCCGCATGTTTTGGTCCCTTGAGGCTGTTCGAAGGCAAAAAACACCGACTGGTTGCCCCTGCTTCTTTTAGTCTCTGTTCATCCGCATCACTACAGTCAACAAACACAGAATAATACTAGACATGCTGTGAATCCCTCCAACTTTGATCTCAACACTGCAATTGTTTATCCACTACTAACATGGAGAAGAACAGAATAAATTACCTAGCTGACCAAGGATCCCTTGCTCATTTACCCAGGGATGTTTCCAACTCCCATATTAATCGTTCGAAAATATTAGATGTTTTTGATGAGTACAGGAATCTGATAGACTTTCATGACAAATGGCTATGATTATTGGAAACGGTACACAATTACAAAAGTAAAAAAAAAAAAAAAGAAGCTTAATTGCAATCATGTGAAGCAGACTCTCAAAGCTTACAGAACAATAATGCCAGTAACTACATATCTAGATCTAGAGATTTGACCAGAGTGCCTGGGGATATTAAGACGAGGCATAAACTCCCAGTTTCATTGCTTTGGCAGTTTCCATCATGTGACAAAGTTGATGGTCTTCGAAAAAAGAAAACCACATGGTCTTAGGAAAACAATTCTTACATCCTTGCTAGTAAAAAAAACAATTTTCTGCTTCCTGTGAATCATGCTGGCATTCCTTTTCTTTCTGGCAGGATGGTCTGCTATTATGATTATGCCTCACGTGTTTGAAAATGTCAACTTATTGTTTGCATTATTAGACCACGACCTGTTTTTCTCCTAAAGAAGCCTATACGTGCTATTACTGCCTTGACATCAAAGCAAAATCCACAAAGAAATGGATGTGAGAAGCAGTGGGATAGACATGAATATTAGCATTTTTATAAACAAATTCTGTCACCCAGAGATTAAGCTATGTTAATTCTGAAAAATAATAATTGAAGACCTCGATGAAAAGTAGAGCTCGCATATCCAATAATTGATGCACAAAAAATAAGCTTCCACTACACATAAATGTTTGAGCAAGAGAGCACACCTCGAAATGATGTTGCCCTACCCAGAAGAGATGACTGCATCTCATCCAACTTGTCCCTGTTAAAACCGAGTTATTATTTAATATTTACTTTAAAAAAACCAGGGCTGTTCCACACGTTTCAAAGGCTCTTTTTTTGTATGAACAAGTATACTTGAAATTATCATGAAAGTCATAATTAATTAGAGTGATAAATCATTAATTAATTATCACTCTTTTCTTTTGTTCATGCACTTCAAAAAAGAATAAGAACAGACCTTCATCTCCCGGAAATTGAGCTTCCATCCTGGGGTTCTCTGATCCATGTCACCGAGTTTAACTTTGATACCAGCAGATTGCGAGGTTTCTTTGACAGAAGATGCTGCATTGAGAACTCCAGTTTTTCCATCCTCCTTTCTCCAGATTGGCACTATCACCACCTGGAAGGATGCAACGCAGATAGGAAGAACAAATTGAAATGGTAGATGCTTGTAATCTACTAAACAATTTCATACAGGCACCTATCAGAAGACTGAAACCAGATTCTAAACTGTCCTGATGGAAAAAATTTCTCCGGTGGCTAGTTCCAACCTGTAATGCCATCCGATCACCCAGCAACCTGCAATGCTATGAGATGATAACAAGCATCCTCAGCTCGATAAGATGCAAACCTCGTTTTCTGCCTCCGATGGATTGGCATGAGCAGTGTGACCCTCCTGCCACAGAAATTCATGAGTCCTCGCAAATGGTTTTGCGCGCATCTCCCATCTTGTGACATTTACCATGAGAGGAAGATCATGGTGACTTTGAACCCACTGAGTAAACATGTGATTCACCAGTTTTCACTACGATCGAACCTGCCACAAGCGCAACAATCGAAGCAAAAACTCAGGTTCGTTTTCTTGGTTGGGGCTTGAAATGTATGAGGCTCGGCTTTGTGCTGCTGTCATGTGACCCAGTTTAAGCTCGGCAACCGCTTTTCAGTTTGGTACTTGGGCCAGGGGCTAGTGTCTTGAGCCTGTATGCTAGTTTTGGGCCTGGCCCATCAATGAAACCATTTTCATATATCCCCCAAATAAAACTTAATTGCGACCCATCTGCCTTATCCAGGAAAGGACAGGTTTTCTTATTCATATTCTTTTTTTTTCCTTTTTTAGAGTTCTAGGAAGCGTGTTGTTACTTGTTATGCCTGGTGACAAGATTAATCCATTTATAGTTAATAATTTTATTAAAATCATATCCTTTTATTTAAAAAATAATAATAATAATCCGGCTCTTGTTGGTTTATTTTCATTCTCGAGACCAACAAGAGCCGGGAGACACTCGTTCATGTTGTGCCACTAGATGGAAAAAGAGATTGAGAAAACAAAATAAAATAAAAAGTACTCCAACTTTATCATAAAGTTTAAATAAAAAGTACATACAAAAAAATGTTTTGACCTCACTATTGTGTAAAGTGACTTTGATCTCATGAGATGGTTGTTCTACCGTGCTTTTTGGTGTCGTATTTGTGATATTCTATTCAGCCCATCAAGTCCACCAATGTGTGGACACCATTGATATATTTTCTTTCTTTGAATTACTACTCTTTTTATTTTTAAAATAGTATGATTTTAATTAGATCATGGGTTGACTTGACCTCATTAAATATAGCCAAATCATAATTAAGTTAATTTATAAAATTATTTTAGATCAATGTCGCGACGATGTTTTTTCACGCCCCGCCATTCTAGAGAGGGAGACGACACGCGGTGAAAGTAAAGGGTTTTATAATTCTTAGGAGTCGCCACTTATTATTAAAGTCATTAGAAAATCTTATGGTCTACAAGAATCTAGATAAGGGGGCTTGTTGTGTAAGGGAAGACACGTCACCCCTAGTGCACCCTCCCTAGAGCAAGTTGCATTGTTGTATGATTGTTTTTTCTAAATCATTTTTTTCTTTGTTGGTCTTTAATAAGACTTGAAGTAGATCTCTCTTCGTGAAAAAATCTCTACCTCGTTGGGAGTTGAAACATGACTATTTTAAAATTCAAAAAAATTTACATGACATTGTTTTTTTTAAGAAAAAACTTTTTTTTTACTATTTGCAGATGTATTTTACAATTTAACTTGACATATTATTAGATAAATCAATTATAAAAAAAATATATGAAAGATGCAAAATATAATTTGTTTTTACTAAAATATGTTTGGAAAAATATTGGAATTCGACCATATACAAGAAAACAACACATTTTAATTTTTTAAAAAATATATATAATCTCTATATTTTTCTTAAAAATATCAGATTGGGTGTAACCCAACTAGATGGGTCGGGCCATATAAGTTGGGCCATAAGGCCCAACTCTAATGGACTTGGGTTGGATCTCGGCCCGCCAACCAACAAGGCCGAGAGCAGTCCACTATAGAGTTAAAACAACAACAAAAAAAGAAAATTGGAATGATACAGTGTTCATGTGTTACATGAACAGTAACATGGCGGTCGACTGACAATGACGAAAGACTTCTCTCCTACTGTTGTCGGGTAGGGAAAGTCAAGGTGGTTTTTCTTGTGGTGGTCGCGTAAAAAATAGTGGTCTATGGGAACAGCGAGGAGCGCCGAAAGGGGTTGCTAGGTTGTGTTATTGCTACTGGCGTGGGGAAAAGTCGTCGTGTCGAGAGGACAATTGGTGCTTACCGGATGGGGGGTGCTACGGGAGGAAAAAGTAAGTCAGCTGCCACTAGGTTTTTGAAGAAAATTGTGTTTGTTGGCTGACGTGGTCAAGAAAGAGAGATTGGCGGTGCTGGGGTGAAGGTGGTGTTGGTGTTGGTGTTGAGGAAGAGGGTGAATGTCACTGGTAGTTAATTGTGTGTGCCTTTTTTCATCGTGCTCCTATATTATTTCATGTGTTCCCTGTTGTCTTCATTGTTCGTCTGTGTCTTTTTATTTTCTCTGTGTGTTTGCTTCTTTGTTCTCTCCCGTATTATTTCATGCTCTCCTTTTTTTTTGTAAAATTACCTCTTTATGGACTAAATGTGCATGTTGAAAGGCATGGGAGTGGTGTCAAGGAATGGTGTGGTGAAGTGCAGTGGGTGGGTTGCAGGGCATGGTTGCCGATAATGCTTTGGCATGCCTTTTTTTTTTTTGCAAAAATATAAAATAGACAAAGAAAATATGGGTTGTGAAAAAAAAGTTTTTGACGGAAAGAACGATGTTTTTTCTTCAATTTTGGCTTCCGATTTCACCAAAAATGTTTTGTCTCTGAAAATTTTGATCTTCTCAATTTAACCTAAATTAGGCTTCCAAACTTAATTTCTCACCAATTAAGCCCTGAATAAAATTAATTTGACCCATTTAAAGTATAATTAAGTCACTGTACTTAATTAAATCTTTCAATTGGTCCCTATATTAATTTCTGAACATAACTCCACTTTAAAGTGTCCGACAATTAAATCTAATAGGACCATAAAAATATAATGATTTCTTTTTACTTATTTTTTACGCAAATTTATCCAATAATAAATTATTTTAGCATTGATTCAGCATTTTCCTTCTTTTTTTGGCACAAAAGAGGTATGACCAGGCTCTCGAAAACGTCCAAAATTTCAACCTTTATTTTTCAGTCGACACGGGCTCCTTTAATCTTATTTTTGTTTTATTTTAGATAGATTTAGAGGAATAACCTAGAATTGGGTTATGACAATCAACGAGTTATGAGTAGCAGAGACCAAGGAGGTACTCTCCTTTACATCAAATTTCAAACAATTGGTTGGGGTAATTGAATTCTAATGTCAGTTCTATTCTTTCCTTTTCCCTCCTTAGCATTTGTTTCTTTTCTCATTTTTAGGTCACGCATAGCAAATGTTTTGCGACTATCATGCATGAATTATTATGCATTTATTAGGGTTTTTCAATGGAGATATGTACAACTTGTGCATCACACATTTTGTTATTGTCAATAACCATTGAGTGATTGATCATTAAAGGTAAGTTTGACTGCTCTAAAGACACAATATTAAATTATATTATTTTTTATTAAAAAAAATGTAACAAAGAAAGGAATGGGACTTTAAAAAATTTATATAGCATCATATTTTTTTAATAAGAAAATCTCGCGACATTTAATTTAGATATCACAATAAATATTCATGTGTTGGGTTTTGTTATCGGTATCCAAACTTGAATTGAAAAAATTACCCAAACCACTCTAAGTTCTACTTAGTATTAATATCAGGTTTTATTATCAATATCCAAGCTTTAATTGAAAAAATTACCCTAACCACTATAAACTCGACTTGGTATGGATTTTTTATGCTTGAAATTGATCCTGTCAAGTTTTAGATACATATTGTATATCCATGACACGAACTTAAACATTACAACTTACAACTATATTTATTTATTTATTTTTAGGTTCAAGTTGAATTTCAAGTTCAGGCTTGGGTCGAGTAGATTTATATCCATGCCCAACTCAAAACCTAGCCTTAGTTTGAGAAATTCATTCAAGTTTGTTTTGGTAAATATTGAAAGGGTAAATTTGTCATTAACAATGATTATTTAGGTTCATGTTTTGCTTGTAAATTTAAGAAATCCAGAGTGATTTGACGCTCATGGTTGCAAGGGTTTGAAGCTCCCCTCTACCTATTTGATGATGTCTTTTCATCTTAGGTGTCATCCTAGTAAAAATAATTCCCTTGTCCTCAAAAACTTCCAAATGAATTCATCATCAAATCTCTAGCTCAATTATTAAAAAAAAAAAAAAAATCTTCAAATTTTGTTAAAAAAATCATTAAGCTATACTACCATACACTTGAATCTCCCATGAATGCTTAAGAGTGAATCATTAAATAATCTTTTTGATCAACTCCAATAGATATTCTTTCATTTCCAAGATTCCTTGGTGGATAATAATCATAAATTATTCATATCTTACAATTATTCATATCATGAAAGTTATCTCGAGAAAATTTTATTTTCATATGAAGATTCAGTCACTTATATGATATCATCTTAACTATAATATTTAATTATTTAAAATCCAATAAACACATTATGTTTTATTATGATTTTATTGCTGGCGTCAAAATCTTAAATAACTATTATGTTTTGCCAAATTTAATAATTCTGGCGACAAACACTATGGACAATTGAGAAAGTTCAATCCATTTTATGATGATTTTAACTATATTAAAAAATATTATTGATTTACCAAAGCAGGCAAACTTAATAACACGAGTTAGCAAATAACACCAAACACATATTGATTTTTATAATAATAATAATAAAATAATAATAAATGCAAATGAAGAGAATCTTCCTTCCTCGAATTCATCCAAACAATCCTTTTTTTATATTATTTCGTTCGGTAGATTTTCTTTCCATTTTCCTAAGAGAGAAAAAAAAGAGTTAAAAATATAAGTATACATATATTTTGACAGTCTAAACAATTAACAACAAAAAAACAACAGCAACGATAATAATATAAAAAGAAAGAGAGTGGAGTTAACGCCAAGCAGATGCGACTGTGAGAGTTTTTCCCGTCCAACCGAAACAAACCCCACCATCCTCTTCTTTGACAGTAAATCCTGGGTTAACTCTGTTCGCTAAATTCAATCTCGTTTTCATCGACTCGGCTATGTTTTGACTCAGTGGCTTCAACTCGAACCCCGCCATCCCCAAACGGGCCCGCCATTTTCCAAACACCTCGCATCTTTCAACACGGTCCCTCCCTTCACAAGCTACCGAGTTTACTATCCTCCGACCCAGTCCTTCCTCGACCTTGGCTCGCTCCGAGCTATCCCTTTCGACTGTCGACTCAATCGAGTCAAACAGCGCTCCGTAATATGAACAAGATTCGTTCACGCGCGCCATGAATGGGGCCGTGTTGGTATTCATTTCTTGCTCCACTACAGTCACCACGCGCGGCGCCAACCCCTTTACGCGCCTCAAAAGCTCATCCCTGAGATTCTCGGTGGAGGACACGCTCTCGTCCGGCATTCTGTACAGGTTGAACGCAAAATTGACGGCCAATGCCTCGTCCTGCTCGCACCCGAGGGACTCCCGAGTCAACTCGTTGAGTTTGCAGCTCACAACGTTGAAGCACAAATTCAGACCAACTCGACGAGCGAGTTGGCTGAGCATTTCACCCACTGGCCTCAGCCTCTCCTCCCCGCCGTTGCTATCAGAAGCAACGGCTGTGATCTTAACAATGGCTGGCTTCGAATTTTGAAGCCCAGAAAGCGCGAGTAGAAGGTTCATGTATTGCCCTCCATGACCAATATCAAAATCAACAACATGGAAGCCATTGCTGGAGGCGTTCGCCTCTTGTTTTTGCTCTCTTGTAGCGTCAATGATGGCAAGATTGGCAGCCATGAAACCAAGTTTGAAACAAGGAGACAGCTCGTATAACAACTGGGTTGCATCCACATGTTCCTTGCTGTACAGCTCCATTGCAGAAGTGTTTCCAGTAGAATTAAGCCGGGATTTTAAAGCAGTCAACATGTACCCCATCAATCTCTGCTCAGAATTCCCTCCTGGGTTCGATACCAGAGACACACGAGTCAAGATCTCAGTGTAAACATCAGTTTTACCTTCGTAAATTGCCGAGGCTGCTTCGATTACTGTGTGTTTCGAAACCGGAGTTGTGACCGTGGAGGATGAGGATGAGGATGATGAAGACGGTGATGGGGAAATCGGATTGTTACAGGTAGAAGTGATGAGATTGTGTATTGTTTCGGACCATTCACTGTTAGTGTTCGTTATAACACTAACGGCATCACCGTCTTGGTTGTCGTCATCGTCGTCAAGAAGCTGTTTTTCCAGTTCTTGAAGCTGGTTCAGCATCCTTTTCTCCCGATCTTGACCCATAACTATTCCATTTCCTCCTCCGTTTTGATTCTGTAACATATTCACATACGGCATCATACTGTTGCTGCTGCTTCTGTTGTTGTTGATGACACCAATTGGACTAATTAGATTCATGGGCTGCTGCTGCTGCTGTTGGTGATGGTGTTGGGGCCGAAGCTGCTGAAGAAGAGGGAGCCCGTAACGTTGAGACATTAAGGAAGGGAGCTCAGGGGACAAGTTGTTAACGGAGAAATCAAGAGTGGAAATCGGAGACGTGTTTTGCTGGAAAATATTGTTATTAACTCTCGGCTTCACAGACCGGAGAAGAAGATTGTTCAGTGCTGCTTGGTTTAGCAGGTTTTGTTGCGGTGGTGATTGTTGAAATGCTTGAAAATCGGCAAGTGTTCGCTTTCCGATCAAGCTGGTGGTAGAGGTGGTTGTGGGAAAGATTGCTCTTTGTTGAGCGATCTGTTGGTAATTATGAGAAGATAAATTTTGTTCAAGAAACATTTGGTTGGTTTCTATAAGGAGGCAGTGATGATGGGTTGTGGTGGTTATTGGTTAGGTTCATGGTGGGTATAATGGGTGATCTATTTGTGTAGAAATCCTGGCCGCCACCGCCGCCGCCGCCTCCGCCTGAAAACCCAGAGGCCATTTGAGGTTGAGTTTTTCTTGTTTTCTTGGAGGGTTACAGAGAGAAACGCATTATAGAGAGGTTAGTTTATGGGGATAAAAAAATTGAGGGTCGAGCGTGGTGGGGGAGGGAGAGACCTTCTCTTATGAAGTCGAAATGATTGTTGATAGAATATAACGGAGACTGTCACCGCTTGATTTCTTCTGTTTCTCGAAAATCAACGGTGATTAATTGAGGTGTAACCTACTCTTTGTTCATCGGAGTTAATAGGACATTATCTACGCTTGTTAGGAGTGCGTGTTTTCCAGTTTTTATTTATTTATTTATTATTATTATTATTATTACACTTCGTGAACTTTATTTGGAAAACCTGAAGCACGATGAAGTTATATAATCATTTTTGAAAAAAAAATTAAAAAATATTTTATTTTTAGATATTATATATATTTATATCATAAATAATTTTTTAAAAAATAAAAAAAATTATTTTAATATATTTATAAAAAAAATACTTTTAAAAACAATCAGAATCATAATCTCAATCAGGTGTCAAATCAAATTTATAATTAAATCAGACTATATATAGATATTGATTGATAACATTTTGTTGACATTATTAGGATCTTAGCAACCTTGCATTATAAAAAATAAAAATATTATGTTTTAATAAAAATAATTAACTCAAGCTCATTTTTTTATGGTGATAATAGAAACAAAATTAGGTGCCTTTAAATCCAAAATACCATCATTCCTCTTTATAATTATTATTTTTTAATTGAACAAATTATCCTATGCTGGACAAATTTAATATTTATATCTGGAATCTAATAATTCAATAAATATATGTACACGTGTCATGTCTAGGACTCCTAATAGAGGGCTAGGTTCTTAGGAGCGTGGAAACACACTCTCCATTAGGAACGTGAGGATAAACCTGAAACTGGTGTGAAGTAGATGATCTTTTATACGGGGAGGAAGCAGTGATCACCTGACAGGACAGTTACGACCTGTTCTAAAAAGCGAACGACAATAACCCCAAGAAATGCAATCCAGAACGGCAAGTGAAAAGGACTTATCGGACACTTGTCATAACAAGGAAGAGCTTTGAGCAAAGTTTCGGTAACTGAGCCGTTAGTTTTCAAATTCTCTCCTTACGGGTCCCCTGGTTCCAAATTCTAGTAGCTGTTTTGTCTTAAAACCAGGTTGATTACACACAGGTGTCGGTCATTGGTACAGAGAATTTCAAAAAATATAAAAAGGTTGGCCATGCCCTTTTATATATATTAAAACACTTGTGTGTATATAAATATATAAATATATATATATATATGGCCCTTTTATATATATTAAAACACTTGTGTGTGTATATAAATATATATATATATTTTATTATTATCCTGTTTTTTAAATAAATAAATAAACTATCTCACGTCAAAAAGTTTATGAAAATAGTACAGTTTAATAAAGTTACAGTGAGTATTAAACAATCTAAACAAGCTAAAATAAAAAAATAAAAGAGAAGGGTGGAGTTTCATTAATGAATAACATTAATTAATTATTTAATTTAAATATAAAAATGTACACATAAGTTACAAAAAAATTACTCAACCCTTAATAAACAATAAAACAAAATAAATCTTGTTATTTTAACCGTAAGAGCTATAATTTTTTAAAAACTTGTTATTGACAATAGTAAAATTCTAAAGAGATAGTTAAATGGATTTACATGTTTTTTTTAGTTCAAGTAGAAAACACTTTTTTAAACCTAAAAAAATGAAATAACTAATTATTATTTTTTATTTTTTTCTATTTGTCAAAATTTGATCGTAATATTTTAATAAACTTGATAAAATAAAAAATTATTCTCCACTTTATTTTATAAGATATAATCAAACACTTAAAATTGTTTTTCAACTTATCTTTTACTGCACATAAAAAAATCTAATTTACATGAAACTATTTTTCAAAATAAAAGTATTTTTTTTTACTTGATGCGTTCTTCAAGAATTACTTTAGTGAATTTCCACGGATTTGTTAGGTACCAGAAGACAACTTTCCCCTTTCACTTGAACCAAGGAAGAAAACAGAATGTGCCTTGGTCCATTTCTCTGCCTTGGCTATTTATTTATTTTATTTTATTTATTTATTTATTGCTAAAAAAAACGTTGATTGACAGCTATGGCTTTCAAGGATTGGATTGGTACCAGCAATTATGAATTGGATAAGAATTTATAGCCAAACCTTTTTTCTTTTTCTTTTTCTTTTCTTTTTAATCACAAATCTTAATCTTACAAGAGTTTGGTACCTTTTTAATTCATACAAGTGTAAGATTTTGTTCCTTTATTGGGAAAACTTAATTATAAAACCTAGACTTAAGATTTGGTTAAGACAATGACCTAATTAAAACTTGATATTTAATTAATTTTTATTTTAAAAAATAATAATTGAATTTACAATTCAACTTCCCAAATATTTAAAATGAGAAGAGTGTTGCTAGGAAGATGGGCAGTAGATTTTTCGTTTTCATAGCCCACTACTAACTTTTCAGGTCATCTTCAATGCAAAAAACACACCACCTTTAATGCTGTATGGAGATGATCACGTGAGTGAATGGCACGCACGTGCAATCTGCATTAACACCGAATATTTTTTGGTTAACGAGCCGGCCAGAATGGAAATTGATTTGAGCAATTTTATTTAATTTGCATTAATTGATGGGACATTTAATTTTAACCCATTTATCCTTGTTTGCTGGGAGAAAATTATTTGGTCATGGCCACCATAATTAAGAGACAAGATATCACATCAAAACTTTGGTCTCAGCACTTTGATCCTAAACTTATTAATATGAACATCAAATCCCCCTCATATTTAAATAAAATAAATCCTCGAAAATTAATAATCATTCGTCAGGCAGTGAAATTATTTTTAAAAAAGTATTTTTCAAATTTATCCTGGCATGTCAACTTAAGATGAGACTTTTCTTTAAAAAAAAAAAAACACAGTTGAAGATTACTCGGTCAAATGAGAAATACTATTCCAGAAAAATATATTTTATAGGCTCAGGTGAACGAGTAAAACTTGGTTATTCTAGTCTCTTACAAGAAATGCATGTCTTAACTCGAACTCGAAATATATTATGCTTATCACAAGCTTATTATTATCACGTCACGCCCTCTTTTGAAAACTCAAAATATATGGAATGTTACTCAAAACTTGATCACATTACTCAAATAATATATGGTAAGTTGAATTATATATTTGAACTTATCAAATATATTTCAACTTGATAAGTTTACTAATAGGTTATTATAACTCAAAGAATGTCTTGAAAAAAAATAAAATCAAATATAGTTATAATAACCTACTAAAAACTATATATATATTTTTTTTAAAATATCGTTTTATTTTATTTTTTAATTTTGAAGATATTCTTTGAATTAACCACCTTTCGATAGATTAGATTGAATAATTTTGATACAATCCGCTAAAAACAAACAACAACAACAAAACTATTTTATATAAATACAAGTTAAGCTAATATTGGGTGAATAACAGGTCTATATTTTTACAAAATGGTTCATAATTATTATTATTTTATATAAAAAGGAGGAGGATGGCTGCTCCCTCTCATGAGAATGACTTGTTTTATCAAGCAGAGAAGGACATCGCCATCCATGAGGGCCACATTTTTTAAAGTATTTTAGCTAATAAAATGGTGTCCCTCAAGGGGATCCCCGCCACAGCTGTTTCTCTTGGCTTTAAGATTAAGCCATTTCCATTATTTATTTATTTTTCTTTTTCTTTTTTATAAAAAAAATCAAGTCATCTCTAAAAAGTTTTTCATCATCGATCTTTACAATAAATTAATCTATTTTGGTATTGGAACACTTAATTTACGGATTTAAAGCGCCAAAAGGAGTGATCTGGTATGAGAATTATTGGGTTAGGTGGCAGGGTTGAGAAAAAAAACCCAAACCGATTAAACTTATAAAACCAGAAAAAAATAACTAATTTAAATTTTTTAAAAACTTTCAGTCTGATTTAATATTCAGTTATTTAATAAAAAAACTAATAAATTGAAACAAATATGCTATAATTTTTTTATTTTATTTTAACTGGTCTTGAATTTTATACGCTATTGATTAAAAAAAAAGTTAATTTTTTTGTCAGTTACCCTTGTAACAGTTTGCAACACCAAGTCTCGTGGTTGACGATGCATTTGACCATGGAACCCTTCATACCTGGCAGAGGTGAGAGTTAGGTCAACCATGGTCATAAAAAAATAGTTCTGATTTTTTTTGTCAAGTCATCGGTTGACCTTAATGTGGATGGACAAGTGGATCAATTTCTAGATCAGCAGGTTAAGCCATGTTTTTATTTTTTATTTCTTGTTTAAAACGATGACGTTCTTTTGAAAAAACTAACTGGTTCGGCTCAAGTTTTGACCGGTTTCTTTTATTTTAGTAAGTTGTGTTTTACGGTGTTTATCGCTTAAAAATATATAAAAATAATATATATTTTTTTATATCAGTGTATCAAATGATTTTTAAAAATCATGAAAGATGATTTCCACCGCAAAAATCAATTTTTATTTTTTGTTTTGAATTAGTATCTTTTAGTTTTTTTATATCAGTGTTATTTTTAAGTTTGAACTATGTAATTACTTAATATTTCACCAATAAGGACTTATATAATTATAATTTTAAATTGCATGTAATTACCTAAAATCCACAATAAATAATAATAAAAAAGGGCGACCATGTGATGACGTGTCAATGTGAAAAACAAGCATTCTTGCACTAAAGCCAAGTCGGTGGTAGAATTGAATTTTGACATTTCTCATTAAAGGTTGCGTATGGGCAATTCCTTTTTCAGAGCAATCGGTCAGCAAAATAATAAAAAAAACTACTACTTTTTTCTTCTTCTTTTTAATCATCTATTTTTCTTTAAATAGAATCCCAGCCTCACGTGGTGTTCACGCGGTCATATAACGAACCGGATCCGCCACGTGTTCACACAGGTTGCCTCGAGAGAGTCAAATTCGTTTGGATCCATTCCATGTGGGTTTTGAGTGGCCACTTACGAGAATCTCCTTGCCTTCTTTATTTATCATTATTAATATGAACATAGCTTTCAGGATATAAATGTGGTAATTAAGAAAGCTCGCTTTGTTTTTTAATTTAAAATGTAGAATCAACTTCTAGAAAAGAAGGCATGTATAGTCCTCGATAATTAGGATTACCTGAGAGACAAAAACATAATATTTTATTTTATTTTATGAAACTCTACTTTCCAGAAAATATATTTTATTAATCTATACAAACGAGTAAAATTTTACTTATTTCAGATTCGTACAAAAAAATGCTTATTTTGACTAAAAAAAAATTATATATATTTTTTTTACTATAAAAAAACCCTAAAATTCATCCAACTACAACGTACTCAACATCAAAAACACTTCTCATGATTTACACCCACCGCCACCACCTAAAAACACAACTAATCTCATAAAAACCTATTGGGTCTTTTCACAAACACCTTGCTTGCACTAGAAACTAACGTAGCCCGTCTGCGTTATGAGTTGGTGGAGACTGCCTGACAGAAAACGATCAAGTTTTTCGTGTTCTTGAAATTGGTTCAGGTTACATATATAGTACCACACGATCAAGTAAATTTGGTTATTACATTATGCTAATGTAAATTAAATATCAATATTTAAAGTTATAATTATTAAATTCAGCTAAACAAAGTCGGCACGAGAAACACGTGATCTAAAACTTGATCCATGTTGAGTCTAAAATTAAAAAAATAAAAATAAAACTTGATCAACCTCGGAAAACCCAATCTAAATACAATCTTTCCAGCTTCAAAGATTATTATTATTTTTTTCTAAAACAACAAAACTAATTCAGTAGCATGAGAGTTGATTTAATAATTCAAATATTTTTTCGAGCCGATTTTCAACGAAGTTTGACAAATAAACTGGTCTGAGCATGGGAAACTAGGGCCTCTTTGGAAGGGTTGTTGCGGTTTTTTTTTAAATGTTTTTATTGAACTAATTGAACCAGTTGACAGTGCATGCTTTCATAATCCAGCAAGACTTCTACGAGAGCTTTCCTTGTAACACCAGGACTTCTTTCTTGTTTCTTCATTTCTGCATGCTTTCATTCCCTTGCACTGTCAACTGGTTCAATTGATTCAATAGTTTTTCATTTAGAAATACATCAAAATGATATTTTTTTTTAAAAAAAAATTATTTTTGATATTAGCACATCAAAATAATTTAAAAACACCAAAAAAAAATTCATCTAAAATAAAAAAAAAATATTTTTTTAAAAAACAGCGGTTGAAACACCATCCTAAACAGACACATATGTGTGGGGCCATCGTATGGTCACGGGGTGCTGGCTGGGAGCTTAACCGGTTCACAATAGGAATCCATGAGCGCCGACGAGGAGTGATATTTTATTACACAAGGAGATGATTTTGTGAGGCTACGCGCTTCTATTTATGTTAACGCGCGCACGCTACTGCTATGTTTGTTCGAGAATGTAGATGTGATTTTTTTTAAATTATTTAAAAACCAAGAATTTTTTAATGATATAAAAAAACATTTTAAATAATAAGAATTGAATTTTAATCGAGCTCTGTTTAAAATGGAATGCAAAGCCTGTGATTTTGATAAATTACATTTTGTTTTAAGGACTTTATAGTTTTAATTGTCGTATTGTTATTATTTATTTCTCTTGCTTCCTGGAAGCAAAAACATCTTCGTTCAAGTAATTAAAAACAATTGTGAGCTAATATGATTTAAAACAAATGACCTCGTTGGGAAACAAGTCAGATTCTGGTTGATACTGTATTTCAAAAGTATTTTTAAAACAAAATATTTTTTTTATATATTTTTATTTTATTTCAGATTTTTTGTGTATATATTTATAGTTGATTTTCATGTACTGATTTCAAAAATCACCGTCATGACAGGATTCATTCATGCGAATACTGTACACCAGGTTTGGAAGGGTTGTAAAGATCGTTTTTCACTAAAGAATGCACCAACTGTATACCCGATTCAAAAATCCATCTCCTTAAAAAATATCATTTTAATTAATTTTTAAACAAAAAATACTTTTAAAAACAATCACAACTACACTTCTAAACATATAATATAGTGTGCTACTACTGCTTTTCATATTGTTTTTTATCTAGAGATGCATTAAAATACTATTTTTATTTATTTTTTAAAAAATATTTTTTTATAGCAATACATTAAAAATAATATATAAACACTAAAAAATTCATTTAAAACAAAAAAAAATAAGTATTTTTCAAAAAAACATTTTTAAAATACAACCCAAACATGATCTGAAGGCAAGTAATAGCCTCATAAAAGGATAGACTAGTCAGCCAAGGAGGTTACAGCAATAATGATAATTAATTTATGCCTGTTAGAGGTAAAACAATGGAGAAAGTTGCGACGGTTCCATAATTTAATGCTGAACTTGATGCTTGGTTAATGGGCTTTGCTTGCATTCTAGAGTTTAGATGGTGACTATCTAGGGTTTGTCCATATTGCATTCCCACTTGCCCCGATCAATGATCAAGGGTTAAGCATCTGTTTTTGTTTTTGGCCAAGTTTTCTTCTTCTACACGATCAAATATCTAGGCTATTGGAATGGATATCTTAAGAGTTCTAGAGACTAAATATGTTTAAAATAAGTGATTTTTTGAAGATTTTCAATAAAGTATACACAAAATCATCTCCAAGAAACGTAGCGTGATGACAGAGAATTTCATCTCCAAGAAACGTAGCGTGATGTTTAGAAGTATGATTAAAGTTATTTTTTTATAAAATTAATTATTTTTTATATTAGTAAATAAAAATAATATAAAAAAATGATTAAAAAACAGTGTGAACCAGGCGGCAGCATCTATCTAACTTAGCCGCCGCAAGGTATGGAAGGCTTTGTGGAATTTGAGGATGCAATTATTTGGATGGACAAAATGTTTGGTGCAACTTTTCGGGTCACAGCTGGGACCGATTCCTCCATTTCAGTAAGCATGGGTCTTTTCATGCGAATCCAAATCACTCGTTAATTAGATCATCGGTCCCTTTCAAACCCCCAGGCAACCAATGTCTTTTTTTTTTCTTTTTTTTTTTTCAGAATTCATCTCTCTCACACCCCACACACTTGCTTTCACTGTAAGACTGGATTGTTTTTTTTATAAAAAATAATGTTTATGCGTTGCAAGTGGGGTTTAAAAATAAATGAAAACTCGTTTATTTGATTATGGACCCAATTGTGTCGAATAAGTTGGTTTTATTTTAATTAAATATAAAAAATGATAGCAACAATAGATGAACCATTTTTTTTTATTACCATACTCTCAGATCATGAGATTAAAATAATATAATTAATAAATAAATATTAAATTTATTTTAAAAAAATATTAACTCCGTGTTTACTTTTCAAACATATGACCTAGATTATTAGACTTGAAGCTCTCTATCTAGAACATAAAACTCAATTCTTGATCAATTAAATATTAAAAGATGATTTGAAAAGGGTATTTCAACTGTACCAAAGGATTGAAAAATAGAAACTAAAAGAATAGGGATCAAGATTGAAATACTAAATAATATTTATATTTGACAAATAACCTATAAAAATAAAAAGAATAAAGATCAAACTGACATTGAAAGAAAAATAAAAACATTTTTTTTAATAAAGAGTAAAATTGAAAAGAAAAAAATAAAAAGAATGGTGATTGAGTTGTTAAAACTAATATACCATATATTTAATTAAACAATGATATTAAAACAAATAAAACTTTAACAAGTAACCCGAGAAAGAAAATTGGATTGGATGTTAAAATAAAAACCAATAAAAGTTATACAAAATGGATTAGAAAGTTTTATACAAGAAAAAAAAAAAAGAATGATGATTAAGTTGTCATGATATATTGGTTTAAAAAGAAAATTACGAGAAAAAGATTATGAATATATTAATCAAGATACTTAATATTGAATTTTAAAAAAATGATTGACTAGTCAAAACACAAGATATTTATCAAACATTATTCATCCGCATATATCAACGATGAAAAACAGGCACATTATATTTCCTAAAAAAAATAAAATAAAATTCGAAGAGATACACGTGGAAATTAAAAACTTGGAATTACGGGCCCCTTTGAAGCTGTCATCTGACGGTGTGATTCAGACAGTTGCTGCCGTTTCCCGTTCCGTCACCAACGTTTTCCGCTAAAACCCAGCAATCCATTCTTCCATTTTTTTAATAATAATAAAAATAGCAAAAAAATAATAATTTTCTGCCACGTAACCCTGTCCCTTACACGTTAAAAACGAGCCCCTCCAGGCACAAAGACCGGGTATAGCATTAGCCGGTTATCAAACTTCAAGCACACAGGTATATTCTTGTAATTCGAGTTTTTGTTTATTTTTATATATTATTTTTTATTTACTCGTATTAAAAATAATTTTTAAAATTAAAAAAAATATTATTTGAATATATTTTAAAAAAAAAATCAAGTACATCCCCAAACAAATCCACCTATCGGGGGTTAGCATGACAGGACGAGGGCTGAGCGGATCGGGACCGCTAGATTTGCAAAAACGACCTGGTCACTCTCACGTGTGCAGTGATTAATGGTCAGGATTTAATTAATAGTATTTATTGTGGAGCCAATGTGACGGCTAAAAGCTGGAAACAATCTTGTAGCAGTTGGCCAAGAGATACGGGCAGAGCTTTTCAACTTTAATAACTTTATGCTACCTTCCTCTACCGGAGATTTAATTCAATATTTGTTTTACTTTAATTACTAAATTATTTTTGGGTGTTACACTCCCAGTTTCATTAATTTTTTAAAATAAAAAATATTTAAATATTATTAATCTCTTTTCACAAAACACACACTTTAATGGCTAACAAGATACAAGATATGACCCGATTAATTTTATAAGTTAAAAAACAACTCACATCACTTGTAAAAATATAGTTTGATTGGAAAAAAAATTAAAATGTTTTTTTTTTTAATATTAATATGACAATATTTATGATTAACTTGGATTAACATGTCAAGTATAAGATTTGAGTTATAAGACTATGATAATCTTATAAAAAATAAATTAAAATAAAAATAATGATCTAAAAAAATAAGTTAACCTTTCGTACTAATGACTCAGGTAAAAAAATACCCCATAAAAAGAAAATCAATATAAATTACAAGTTTCAATCCTAGATCGGTCGAATATTGTAAAAATAATGATATTTTAAACTGTTACAAGTTTTCTCAACCACCAATTCAAATCTGAATCAAGTAATGAACAAGGTTGAGTTTAATAAAATCCTTGTACAATCAGATTAGATTTGCCACCGGTGCATTTAAATTTTAAAAACAAAATAAAACATCCTCAGTAATATCACCGATTGTTGGCATATTCCCACCTTTATCATTTGTTTTTATAAGGGGTTTTGCTTTTAAGAAAACATTTAACTGTTCTATATTATATTTCAAAATTACTTTTAAATAATTGGTTTTTTCATATTTTAAATGAAAAATATTTATTATTTTTATGTGTAAATTTTAAAAATAAAAAATAGTTCCACGCATGTACAGCCTGAAAAAGGCCTGAGGAGGTGTACGTACGGCAAGGACGATCTGATGACAGACAGGGACTTGTCTTAAGATATTCACGCTCGAATCAAACCACCACCTTCTTTGTTCAAATTGACTTCCAGAAAGAAGGTGGTGGTTAATACGAGACTTAAATGTCTTGAAAGTATATTTTTTGGGGCCATTCTTTCTTTTTGCACGATGATGGAATGCTGAGTTGCAAAATATTTTCCCGAAGATCTTCCATCAAAGCCGAATCATTGCGGGCATGCCATGGAGATTTGGTTTGAATGCGAGCCATTGAAACAGGGGAATGAAATCTAGCTTCTTCAAAATGCAAAAGGAAGAAGCACTGCATTTTGTCCCTCACAATTCGTCACTTCATTTTAATTTACTGCTTCCCAATTATGTATTTTTATTTAAAAATAATTAATATAAAAAAATAATTAAAAATCAAGAGTACCCTTTGTCCAGTAGTCAGCCCTCCTCAATCATGGACGGACTATCTAGTATCTATACAAGATAGAAGTTGAAAGCAAAATCTTTCTTTTGTAAATTTGTATATATTTTCACGCATAAAGTATATAAATAGTTTGCATAGCAGGAGCAGACACCAAATTAAGCCAACCAAAGTAGCAGATAAAAATATTTCAACATGAAACAACAATTTCACCATTTTCGAAATGACAATACTTCCCACGGCATCAATGAATAGGCTGAAAATGGGAGTTTTTAGCAGCTGGAGTTGCAACTAACCACACTACAGTATTTCTTTCAATCCACACACTCACGATTTTTGTTTGTAGATGAGGTTAATTTTCCCTGGCCAGGTCAGCCAGAGCTTCTTGCTCATTTGAGCTGGGAATGGGCAGCAAGCTGCTCAACAGGGATCTTTGGACACATCAGGGCGTACTCCGATATCAGAAACTAGCCGGCTGACACAATACATCCCAAATCCCACAACTGGGATGACACCATACATCCCATATCCCACAACTGTCAGGCCGCTAAAGCTGGTTAAAAATCGAAGTGGTGAAGAAAGAGTAGCAGCACCAGCTGCTAAGAAGGAGGCCGCCTGCCCACTTCGGCCAACACTGAGGTTAGTGTTGATGAGCAAACCGGTCTTGCAGTAGATAGCGAAATCCTCGCAGTTGTTCTTGGAAATATGGTATCCACCAAAACCATTCTGCAGGAGGAAGTGAGCACGGTGAACGGCGTCTTCTGGTGGGTCAGATTTGGCAATGGTGCAGGTACCACCTCGAGGTTTACCAAGGAAGAGAGCTGGTGAGACATTATACTCAAAAAGGTAGAGATCACCACCTGAGAGGAAACAATCGATGCAGGACAAGATGACACCATCAAGCCTTGATTGATGACCACAATCTGGGCATGGATTATCTGAAGGATGAGAAGGAGATGAGCTGACAAGAAATCGGTCCAACACAGTTCCCGTGCCAATTTCTTGGCCTGCTCCCCGAGTGAAATGGATCACCTCTTTATCACCAACATAGATGCCTAGTTTCATAAAAGGAACTGATTAGAAAAGCAGGTTGAAAATGCTAGTGTCATATCCATCACTCAGAATTGCACAATTATTGCTAGATGCACACGAGCATATGCTGCCTCTTGAGTGTATATACCAGAATCAGATAGCACAGAATTCAGATACTTGATAATGACACATTGGAAAGAAAAAATTAAAACGCAAGAAATGAGTCGAGTCATTAAGACAGCACCACCAAAAATGGAACGAAAACAGTCTGCATGAATTAAACTTTGACTTCCACGTGATCTCCTATAGAAGTGAATGGAAGAAGCACTCTCCCTCTCCTCCCATCCCTCTCTCAATGTAAACAAACAGTCATAGAGCCTAAAGTTTAAAAGTTAAGAAAAGAGTGTGACAAAGCAGAAAATAAATGGGAACTATCCATCAGAACATATGGAAAAGTTTACAGCTCTTCTGCACATTTTAACAAAAACACACACGAATGGAACAACCTGAAAAAGGCCTCGAGGAGTTGTACCACAACAACAATCTGATGGAAGGCAGAGAGGCGTCTTTAGCAGTTACAAGATACTCATGCATGAATCAAATCACCTCCACACGAGCTAAAATTTATTTTGTGATATAAAAGTTACCTGCACAATCAAATCATTGCCCATGGATATCATGACTCCGTAGCACTTAAATTCAAGGATTCTATTCTATATGCTGTGGGTATTCTTTGGTAGTATCATTAACATCCAAGTTCAAGTGGGACAAAAAACATGCATTTGCTAGCATTCAATGGCTTGAGAAAAACACAAACAACCAAAAAGTAGTAAATTCTATCAAATTCAAGAGTCATATAATGTAGTTGAAAATGTCAAAGATGCATCCAGTCCTAAACGGGAACATTGAATAAAGAGAGCAAAGGAATGGGTAAAAAACAAATTTCACGAGATACATGCAAATCAGGCCCAATGAAAGACGTGAAGCCTCTACAAACATGTAAAGTTTCTCATTCATTATCAAACCAGAAACAACTGAACCAGCCTCACAAACCTGATAATGGTTGGTTTGAGCAAACAATTTGTTCACATATACATGACAATCAAACTATATGCACAAAGGTTTTCACACTAATTCAGCGAGTGAGGAACTCCCATTATCAGGATAAGGAAAGAAAAGAGACAACATGATAAAAGAAAGTTGAGAGAACAACTTGTTGACGGCTGATGAAAAAACAACATAGATGGTGAACAAGAAAATTGTATGAAGAAAAAAACAATCTTTCTGTGACTGCAGGCCCAATTGTCAATTGTTCAAAGCAGAATTATGTTGACAAAAGCCCTAATTTTCCCATTTCATTCCACATTTATAACCCTGTAACTGCATCCCAAGTTTTACATTCGAAGTTTCTAAGCAACATCTTAACTACTCCCACAATTTTCTGTATCACTTCCAACAAAACTCCAAAAAGAAGCATCTGAGTATGATCAATTAACTGACATTATAAACTACGATTAATTAACAGACATTATAATAGTTTCCTGTAACAACCAGCAGTATGAAACTCCAACACAAAAGGCGTCACAAAAACAGAAAAAAACTAATGTCTAGTTAATTCAAAGCTATAATCACTACCCACCAATTCAAATGCACCAAAAGGCCTAAATCCACCCATTTTATATGCCCATTACCCAATCAAAAAGCCCCCACGTTTGCATTCACAGACTATTAATCCTGCTCTCAAAATGTCATAAACCAATGAGAAATACAATGGGCATCCTAAAAGCGCACCAAAACATCAATTACTTCACAAATCTGAACCCAAAGGGTATCCAAATCACTGATCTTAGATACGGAAAAACAAAAAGGGCAACCAAAAAACAAGCCAAGACATCATTTTCCCTACAAACTTGATTCTAATGGGGGCATAAACAATACCAATTACGTAACACGAAAAGGCAAAAAAACAAAGAGAGAGAGAGAGAGAGAGAGAGAGAGACCGTGATGGGCATATAAGTAAGCGTTTCTCCATGAGTAGATATGATCTCCTGGCTTTAACACATCTCTCTCGATCTTATTCGAAAGAAGTCCCATTTTTTTCCTTTGCTTTCTCTCTTCGTTTGCCCCTTCGCTTTGAGATTACAGAGAAAGGAAAGGAAGCAGGGAGAAATCGAAGGAGAAAGACGCTCACTTGCTGGACCTTGCTTCCGTACCCTCCACGCTTTTCCTTTATTGATGAAGAGTAATTAACGAGTCGGGTCTTAAAAGTTAAAATTCCCTTTCTTGCTTTGGTAAGACTACACTTCAGTCACCAATATATACTAATTACCATATACGTCCTCCATCTTTCAAATGGTTTCTAATCTCTCCTCAAGCTTTCAGATTCTCGCTGATGTCTCCTCAAGCTTTCAAGTTCCTGCTAATTTCTCCTCAAGATTTCTCTGCTCTAACAAACTATGATGCTATATGTAAGAGTTTATGATCCATAAGTCATTTAAAGAAGTTATTTAGATAAAATCAATTTGTCTCGTTTTTTAACTGGTTTCAGAATTTTGTTCGACAATGGAAATCGATCAATCCAAGGATGAAAGTGAAAGTGTGAAACAACGGCAGCTTAGGAGAGCAATTAGCAAAATATTAAAGTTAGGCACTGATCTGTTATTTACTATTATGTGAGGACTGATTTGCAGTTATTCCTTTAGCATTTGATCGCATGCTCCCGCCTTAACCGAACTTGTCCTCATCGTATATTGGCATTACTTTACGAAAAAGTAAAGGAACAAAAAAATCAGAAATAGGATTGCTATTAGTTCTTTCTAATTATACGTTACACTGCCATTTTTCCAGTATCATTGAATAGCAAGTGGGAGAACCGTGTTCATTCAATGTTTCAAAAGGTATATGATGCTGCTTTTTTTCTTTTTCTTTTACCATGTTCCTTTTTTTTTTAGTTTTTTTTAATAACCGGTGTATCCATTACAGCTTACACGCATCACAACTAATCTCTTATCTATTTTTTTAACATTTTTTTCCTTTATTTTTTTTCCACTTATATATTTTTTTTATGACCGGGATGTTCGGGTCAGTTTACTCATGCCATGCTTTTTTTTTCTCATTACTGTTTGAAAATATGTTTTCCCCTTGCATTTTTTTCTTATAACCGAGCTTCTTTTATTATTATTTTTTTATGATCGGGATATCCGGGGTAGCTTACGTGCGCACGATTAATCTCCGGATCCACTTTTTATTTTAACATGTTCTTTTCCTCTTTTTTTTGCCACCTATACAATTTTTTTCCCGCTTATTTTTAATTATCAGGATGTCCAAGTCAGCTTACGTTTACTTTCAAACAGGAGTAAACAGTGAAAATCATTGTTATGAACAGTAAAAGGCGCTTTCCCCTTGCATTTTTTTTTTTTTTTTTATAACCGGGCTGTCCGAGGCAGCTTACACGCACCACGACTAATCTCTGGATTCACTTTTTTTTTTAACATTTTTTCCCTATTTTTTTTTTGCAACTTATACATTTTTTTTAGTTGTTTTTTTGATAACCGGGGTGTCCAGGTCAGCTTACAAATACAATGATTTTTTTCCCCACATAAACATTTTTTTTTGTAACCGAGGGGTTGCTTTCGGACATCAGCTGATAATACCCATACCCTCTTATATACATATATATATATATATATATACATATACTCTACATATATATATATATATATATATATATATATATTCTGATCTTTTTTCCCAATACCTATGAATAAGAATAAAAAAAGCACAAGAACCGTCGGAGGCATTAAGGTTATTGTATATATTTTTAAAAATAGCTAAATACAAATTTATTATCATATATATAGATAGATATAAATGACCTATTTATTATTTTCAAGAATTAATAATTTGCTATCAGTATTCTAAAATATTTTTAATATAATAATACGAGGAATAAATCTTAAAAAATAAAAATTCATTTTCAAACAATAATTACGGTGTCATTGATAGTATGACCAATAATAATTAGAATATTGATTATGTATAATAATAATTATAATGATAGCTATAATAATTGTGACAAAAATTTATTGATCAATGTTATTTTTGTGAAAAAACTTCGGCATCTTTTTTATGTATGATATTTTAGATCTCATATCATGAAAAAAAAATATACAAAATCACACGTAGACAAGACAAGTAGAAAACGTGTACTACGTTATCTACAATAATAAAATAAAAAATTACCCTGCATTTCACCATAGTCGGCACCAAAATTTTTAACATGTAACAAAATTGTTAATGGTCCTAAATTTTTTTATATATTATTTTTGGGAATTTTTCCTTGAAAAATAGAAAAGATTAATTATATATTGTGATATTTTTTCATATTAACATCTTAAAACATTTTAAAAAAATTTAACTGATTTCTCTTCAAAAATCTCGCATTAATTTAATCTCAGTGTTCTAAAAATTTTTTAATATAATAATATGAAGAAAAAATCTGAAATAATCATTTGTTGTAAATTTTAACAGTTGTATTTTTGTTATCTGTCAAACAAATTATTCAACAGATAGTCAAAACATGCCCAACAAAAAATTAGTATGTTGCAGGTAAAAAATAATATATTTTTAGTCAATTTGATGAATTGTCGTTTTGCTCTCTACTAATTAAATTATTATCAAAGTAGTTAAAACAAAATAATCAATCAAATTGTTTGCTGCATAAAACAGTTCACTCATCTGTGCTACAATTCAACAATTGTAATTTTACTATATGCTAATGAAAAAATTATGAAACAAATAAAATATACTCAACAATCACAAAAAAATTTCCCCCTCACTGCATTCCAGGGCAAGCCCCTCCCCGATCCTCCCACGATTCAAATTGTATAATCTACGTATTAAATAATTATTAAAATAGTTTTATCAGTAGCAATATGCAATCACTTTTAGGTGGAAAAAAAACTCATTTTTAACAGATTATATCAATTATAATTTTACTAATTAAATATTCAAATCACAAATTACAGTACGCATAAAATCAATCAGTTTTATATACATAAAAAACAGCCCAGCGCAACGCACGGGTAATCTCGCTAGTATGACTCTAAAACATTATTTTTATTGCTTGTGCTATTTAAAATTACATTTTCTTATTAAAGTATGAAGAGAGATAAGAGGAAAAAAAAGAATTTTTTTGGTGTGTTACATACTAAACAAATTCAATGATTGGTATTATAAAAAAGATCTTGATAAAACAAATTTAACTATATCATAAAATATCATTTAGGGTACCTCGAGTGAGCCATACTTGACGGCCAAAAATAGAGAGTGGTCCATTTGTTTTTGGTGATAAGTATAACCTATTCAGATAATTATTCTTGACTTTTTTTAGTGTTGTTAGATTTGTCTCATCAAAATCTATTTTATAGTACTAATAATATCATAATCAAATTTTTAGTATATCCCCAAAATTGATATTTTAGGTGTTTTTTATGATTTAAATGTGGTGATGTTAAGATATTTTTTTTTAAAAAAAATATTATAATATTAAAAAAAAATATTATTTTGATATACTCTTAATTAAAAACATATTTGAAAAAACCTTACCGAAATTTCCTATTCCATATACTCCTTTTAAATTGTCATGTCTTTATCATAGGTTAATACAAAATCTAGTTAAGGTTGTGTCCAAGATATGTTTTTGTTTATACTATGTTGTGTTGATTTGCAAGCTTATAGTTAATGAACAAAACCTTATTTGGAATTATTTTGTATTTAATCATATACAAACATGCACGAAATTATTGTCAAAGTATAGTGGTAAATTATACTTCCACGACAAGTGGTAAAACATAAATAAATAGGGTTCATGTTAGAAGATTCCAATTTTTCATTAAATTTCTTTTTATATAAATAATATAAAGAATAAATTCTTTTTTTAATTAGACTAAAGCTTATAGACACAGGCTTTAACAAAACTGATCACACACACATGTATTGATTTCCTTGCATTTTTCAAACCATGCATGCATGGCCCAAGAGATATGGTAGAATTATTATTATTATTTTCCCTTCATCTTACACGTACACTTGGCAGAACTGTATGTGGATTTTAGGAGCTTAATTGATTGATTATGTATGTGATGATGAGATTTGGTAATTACATTTACAGTAATTTCAATATTGCGAACAAATAAGTGAACTAGTTACCTCTTTTTCAATAACTATAAAAATAATAAGAAAATAACTCTCTTTTCTTCTTTTTTTTTTAAAAAAAAAGATTACCTTAAAATTAGTTTAGAAAACATTTCAATCGAATATTTTTTTATCTCTACGAAAATAACGTTGTATATTATATGTACAAATCCTTTTAAACACGAATTTGAGTTGATAAAGAGGGTGTTTGAAAGTGTGGTTGCGGTTGTTTTTTAAAGTGATTTTCGTTTAGAAATATATCAAAATGATATATATATATATATTTTTTAAAAATCATTTTTAATATCAGCACATCAAAACGATCTAAAAACAAAAAAAAAAGAACTTAGCAGAGGTTTTTAATAATGCATATAAATCATTTTTAATATTATTTGCAGGATTTAGTCAACAGTAAATGTTTTTCTCTCTTTGAAAAGCCACCGCTCGTCATCAATATGCGACTTTTCCAATGGACTTCTTGGATCTCACAATTACAGACTCCGAAGAGAAGATGTGTTTATCCGCAAACCAAGTTGTGTGCATGTGTACACGATCACTCCTCCTCAAGGAAATCCTCCAGTTGCCTCCACTTGCAACTCTTGATTTTCCTTTTTTTTTTTATTAAAACCCCCTAGTCAACTTCTTTTTAATATGTTAAATTTATTATACGGATTATAATACTAAAATAATTATAAGTTTTTTTAAAATTTAATTTTTAAGGAGCCTCATATTAAAGAATTAAATAAAAGACAATTAGACAAAAAATTACGAGTCAATTCAATTAACACTATAAAACTAGTGGTCATAAGATAAAAATAAATTTATAGAAAAAAAATTAAAAAAAAATCATGAAACCTCATTTCTACATATCTAACATTGAAGTTTTTAAAAATAAAATTATAAAAAAACCCATAAAATTAATAGATAAACCAACACATGTTTTTGAACAAAATCCTGAAATACAATTCTCAAAACAACCTAATATTAAAAATAAAACTTAAATTAAAAAGAATCAAAAAAAAAAAAAGAAAAATTAAGAATAAAAAAATAAAAACATAAAATATTATTTCAATTAATAGTATTTTGTGAGTGAATTGCATATACACTTTAATGTTTTATTAATAAAAAAATCATGATATAAAATAATATTTAATATGGGTTTATATATATATATAATATAAAATAATATATTTATAAGAAAATCTATATCTAATAATACCACCGTATTTATACATTAGTAATTAAATCCTTTAAATCATATATATATATATATATATAACAATTTTTCTTTTAAATACAATAAGACACAAAATTAAAAAAATAATAATCGTGAACTCATTATCCAATACAATTCTCAAAAACAAATTATAGGATAATAAATTTAAAACTTATTTTTCTTCTCATTTATTTTTTTTCTCCTTCCACATAAATAAAATCTCCCTGCCTACCACCTCTCCTCTCAGTTCCTTTGTCTTCCTTCCCAGCAAGAGTAGAAAAGTCAGCCAATTCTCTCTTCTGGGTTGACCCTCCTCCTTCATGGCTCCCTCAAAGCTCATCCTCTCCCTCTTCATCCTTCTTTCATTCCTCTCCTTGTCATGCTCAGCAAGACCTTGCAAAACCCTTTTCATCTCTTCTTATTCCTTGTCCATCAAACCCCTTGACCCTCATCCTAACCCTAGCAACCCATCTTCTGGTTTCTTGATCGTAACTGAAATCGAAGAAACCTCAACTTCCACCCTCCAGTCGAACTTCTTTAACCGCAGATTCATCCCTAAAGCTAATTACGAGAAACCCCATGAAATTTATGACAAGAAGGGTTTTCAGGAAACCGCCCAGGTGGGGTCAGTTTGGCATGGATTTGGTAGTTATGACTTGAGCTCGTTGCGTGATCGTACTAAGGATATTCTTAGCGTGGTGGTTGCTTTGCTTTTTGGTGTCGGTTGTGGTGCTCTTACCGCGGCTACGATGTACTTGGTTTGGTCTTTTTTCTCTCCTTCGCATCCCGCGCTTTAGTGATTATTTTGATGGAGATTTTAGTGGTGATGATGATGAGGAGGATGTGAAGAAAACTGGGTATGTGAAGATCCCTGCGGCGGAGCAAGTTAAAGGCGGTTCGGCATGAGGGAAGATTGGTGATTTCTCGATTCGGGTTTGCGTATATAATAATCTAGCAAATTCGGTAACTATCAACTGGTTTCAATGTATCGATGTTTAGTTTATTATGGAATTGTTGCTATTATTGAAGAACAAATGATGATGTTTTCATGGTGTGTGTTGTTTTTTATTGCCGAAAGGCTCTGGCTTTTATTGTTATGTAATATCAGTTGACTCTGGTGCGTTAATTGCTCGTGTTTCGGTTGGTGATGATTTGATAGGATGTGGCGTGGATTTTAGGTTTGTGGAAGAAAAAATGATCAATGTTAGTGCTTGGTTGACATTGATTTTTTGCATAGTTTTATAGCTAATGTGTTTGTCCTAGTTGATTGTTTTGCTGCTTTCATGTTAATAGGGAGATAGAACTGATAGGATTAGTACCGGATAGAATACAAGAAAACTTAAGATCCTAAGCTTCTTGGTTTACCATTGATGAGTGGTGAAGTGGGCAGTGTAGCTTTTGATCACCAGAAGGTCCCTGCCACTGCTATTTCTGCTGAAGCTTTGAGTGGTGAATGGATGAGCATCTAGATTTTAATGTCCACTATCATATTCTTTCACCATCTGAAAGCATAAAGATGTGAAGTTGTTCTAAGTGTTGCCGATGGAGCTGTTCTCTTCTCATTAGGGACTCTACTGAAAAGTATATAACAGAGTACTCCTGAGAGACAGAGACTGCTTAATTCTTTTGTGATTTGAAGATGTTTGTGGGTAATTTTTCTGTTTCATTCACTTGTGATTCATTTTCTCAGCTGACTCGCATTAGGCCGCATCATTTTTCCATTGCATGCATCAATTTGGTCAGTGTTGCTGGAGATCTTAGGGGAGAATATGAACTAATACTACTGTAGAAGTATATAACAGAGTACTCCTGAGAGATAGAGACTGCTTAAATCTTTTGTGATTTGAAGATGTTTGTGGGTAATTTTTCTGTTTCATTCACTTGTGATTCATTTTCTTAGCTGACTCGCATTAGGCCGCATCATTTTTCCATTGCATGCATTGATTTGGTCAGTGTTGCTGGAGATCTAGGGGAGAATATGAACTAATACTACTGTAGAAAGTCTAATTCCTGGAAGGCATCATAATTAGAGACACAAGTCTACGTTTAATTATTCACTGAAATCCTTCATATTTATATGTTTCGAATTGTGGAGCTGAGCAAGTGTTACAAAGAGATTAAAAGATTTTTCTTGGTGGAGACATCATGGTTTCTATGATTAAGAGGTAGTCATCTATGTTCTGATATGATTTGCGTGCATGTGATTGGTCTATCTTCACACTATCTCCATAGTCTAATGCTAATGCTTATTAGAACAGCAGGGAATTTGTTAAAACTGTGGGTCACCCAAACCTAGCCCCATGTAGCCATGCCTTCCTTTACTGGTCAGATGTATATTGCATGTTCTTACACGCATGCATTATTTTGCTCTTCAAGAAAAGCTTCTCAACCAGTAAAAACTAAAAAAAGTTCAAATGCTTCAAGCCTTCAAGTGTGTTTTAAATAAAGAAGAAAAATCTATGACTTGGATTATAACCCTTGATTGGGTCAATACATTGGTTTTTATTTTAATTATATAATAGAAAAAAAAAGTGTTCATGATAACTTTAAATGATAATAAAAACATTTATTACAAAGTAGATTACTAATATGCCCCTTAATCAACTTGATTATACCCCAAAAATGAAATGATCGAAAATGACCCTGAATGAAACCTAAAGTTTTTTTTTTTTTTTAATGTAAAGGCATCCAAGTAATCTTATTTTGCATTTATAATTGAAACCCAAAACAGACCCCTTAGCCCACTGATTATATTATAGTTGTCAATACTTGTTCTGGGTCAGTCGTTCAGGTTTTTTCGATTGGATTGGAGCGTTCACGTCGCTGTCGATTGTCATATATATGTATATATATATATATATATATATATATATATATATATATATGAAAAAAAAAATATTAATTTAACAAGCATAATTAAAATTTGAATTCTTTTTTATTTAAAATATTTTGGTGTTTTTAAATTATTTTGATGTATAGATGTCAAAAATAATTTAAAAAAAAAATAAAATAGATTTTGAACCCGGAATGAAACTGAGGCGTTCCGGCTGGAATTTCCGGAACGGACCGGAATTAAAACCGAGACGAAAACGACGCCGTTTTGTCTCGATTTTTTGAACGAAATGGAACGTTCCGGCCAGAACGGAACGGAATTAACAACCATTATACCCTAAAAGTTTTATTATTATTATTATTATTCTAATGCTAATTAAGTACTCTTACTATGCATAAAAAATCCCTGCATACAAACCAACTTTCTATATTAAGAGTCTGTTTGACTAAGCGGTTGCTGTTGTCGTTAAAATTGAAGAAAAAAAACAGTTTTATAAAAAGCGTTTTTTGCTGTAATTCATAACTGAAATTTAAGTGTTTGGTTAAAACTGTGATTGAAGTTGAGTTTAATGAAAAACAGTTTCGTATGTTTAATTATTATATTTTTCATATTGTTGTCACTTGTGAAATTAATTAAAAACACACATGTACACACACACACACACACATATATATTTTGTTGGAATAATTTCATATATTTATTAATAATTATAATAACAAAATGTTTGAAATATTGAAGTAAATTAAACACTTGTTTTTATTCTCTCATCAAACTACTTGCAATTTCATCACGAACTAAATTCATACATGAACGCGTTTGCGATCCCTAACTATTTGATCGAGGAACAACATCTAGTAAAATATCTTCAGGATCAAAATAGGATTGCGATCATATTTGACAAAAATAATATCACATTATGATCGTCTTCTAATATAGTTATGCAGTATCATTGATGCAACCACAATCTTCACTTTGTTTTGATTGTTTTTATCATATTAGTTTTTTTTTATCAAACTCACAAAGCATTTCTTTTTTTTTAAAAAAAATAAATAAATTATAAATAAAACACATTTTTGAAAAATAACTCTAACACTCTGTGTTTATTTTTACAGTGTTCGTCAAATATGAGAAGATCCATAACCATAAACCAAATCACCCATTCCCAGGTGCCTAGCTTCAGTTCACAAACAGAAGAAACATCACCTCTATTGCTGCTAGACAAACACATAGGAGACGACGACGAGTTATTTGTGTATAAACTCATGTTATCAATTAATAATATTTTTGGATTTTTTCCTTTTCAGATTTTTTTATATATAAAAGAATTCTTGTTTTTTTTTCATGGATATTCTCTTATAACATATAAGGATTTTTTTTTATGCTCGAAAGTTAAACTCATATATAAGAGCTGGAAAAAAATAGATCAAGAATTGAGATAAATTTGTGCACAAGTCACCTGGCTTTTACGAGCAAAAATCTAATAATTAGCAGACATGATCATGTAAAATCTCATAGAATGATAAAAGTTTAAAGTAGGCCAAAATTATTTGAGGTTTAGATATAGATTGCATGTTTATCATAGGAGTAGTAAATTCGAGTATGTTGAATTATGTTTTTTTTTTTAAATTATTTATATATATAGGTTATTTTGATGTAGTAATATCAAAAATAAATTTAAAAAAAATAAAAAAATATTTTTTTCTATATAATTGTTTTTTAAAAAATAATTTTTATAATATTCCTAAACATACACAAAATCTAATTAACATCTATGATTATCATATTATAAATTCGGGTTTTGTTTAGAAATATGATTTGTCGTTTTTTTTAATATTTTTTTAATTAAATATACATTAAAATACTATTTTCCCAAAAACAAATCTAAAAAATAGTTTAAAAATAGGTTGTTTATCCCCGTACTCATATTATTTAACATTATTAAAAGCTATACCTTTCATTTTAAAATATAAAAACAAAAACAAATAAGGTTAAAAATAAAAATGAATAGGGCAGAAAAAGGAAGAAGGGTGGTACAGTAATTATACACTGGAGTGCATATGGAAACCCTTGTCATCAAGCTAATCTCAAATTCTCCCTGGCTTCTCTCATTAGTTTTAGCTGTGCTCACTGCTACTGCTCATCACAGCTGCCTCACTCTTTTATCACCTCAAGAAAATTTTGTATCACAAGGTACTTGCTACTGCTACTTAACTCCTAATTCCTTAACAAGTTCACTTCTTTGTTTCAGTTCTTTTGATGTGAAGCTAGGGTTTAATAGCAAGTGTTTTTAAGGTTTTGTCAAAGACACTAACTTTTTTGTGAGGTATATAAAGATGGATAGAGAGAGGCTCATGAAGATGGCTGGTTCTGTTCGAACTGGTGGCAAGGGATCCGTGAGAAGGTACTATATTACTGTCGAACCCGTGAAGATTCAATCTTTTTTGTGTTTTTGAAGCTCTGAAGTTTGGGGGGGTTGGCTTATTTGGGGTAGCATTGGATTCTTATTTGCTTAATGGCTTTTTTTTTGTGTTTTTAAAATTTTGGGCCCTTTCATTTTTTTTTAAAAAAAGAGAAAATAATGGGTTTTTCTTGTTTTTGTTAGAATCGGTTAGTGAAGGTGTTATCTTTGGTTTTCTTAGAATCTGGGTGTTTTTGGTTGATGAGTTTTTTTTTGGCTTGTTCGTGTAGAAAGAAGAAGGCAGTGCACAAGTCATCAACAACTGATGACAAGAAGTTGCAAAGTACCTTGAAGAGAATTGGGGTTAATACAATTCCAGCTATTGAAGAAGTGAACATCTTTAAGGATGATTTGGTTATTCAGTTTGTTAATCCTAAAGTCCAAGCCTCTGTTGTTGCCAACACATGGGTTATTGCAGGCACCCCTCAAACCAGAAGTAAGTTTTAAACCTGAAGGTGTTTATTTGTTTATTATTTCAACTTGGCTGGCAGCGGTTTTGCTAATAATTAAAGTGTTGCTTTGGTTCAATAACAGTTGTACTAGCTGATTTGAAATGGTGTTCTGTTTAGAATTTGATACTAGTTTTAATCGAATGAATTGTTGTTGTTTCTTCTGATATTGTCGATTTGATGTAGGTTTCTAGCCTTGACATGACTTTCCTACTGTCCTTTTTTGTCAATGTTTAATTTGCTGAAGTTTTACATATATGTGTGAGTGCTTTAGTGAGATGGACAATGCCTAACACAAATTGAATTTCTTGTGTCTGCAGAACTGCAAGATATTCTTCCAGGGATTATCAACCAACTTGGTATGTGATTTTACATGTAGAATCCATTTTACATACCATACCATTCTCTTGCTTTTGTACTTTAAAAGTTGGAATCAATAAGTTTGCTATATATAGTACCTGTGTTGTCAAGAGGCCACGTCGCCTTTATTAGCCTCAAGAAGTGCTTCCTAGACGAGTGCATTGTGAGTGGGTTCAAGGCGTTAAAGCTAGTGCCTGCTTGAAGTACTTATTTTTCTGTTGGGTTTTATGTTTTGACCTATTTGTCCATTTTTTAATTCATAAGAAGCAACTTAGGGGTATATTTTGCATAAAACAATGATTATGATATAAAAGAGTAAAAAAATCATTTAAATGGTCGACAAACAGACTAGGAAGGACACCTTAAAAGAGAAACAACCAGCCACATTTTCTTTTTTCATCATCAAATGCTAGAAGTATACTTGAAGAGGGATCAAGTTCCAATTTGAAACAAGTGCAGTTTTGAGAGGTGAGGATTTGGATTATAATCATGAAATGAAGGATGAGGATTCAAGTGAAGGAGAGGAAAGCATGGATAAAGATTGTTTTTGAAGATTAATGAATAATGATGATGGTATTTAAGCTTTGGTTTTTATTCAATTTGTCTACTTACTACTTTAAATCATCTTATTTTGTTTTAAGAGTGAAAAATACAACTTTATATGACCATATTATGGTATTTTATATATTTTTTTTTCTAATGATCTAATCTTAATTGGGAAGATATTTATTTTAGATTTATATAATATAATATAATACTATACATCTATTTTTCTTTTAATTTATAGTATATCGCCTTGGTTCATTCGGTCATGTGTCTAGCACCTCGGGTATTTTACTGACTTGGTGCCTCTTAGCACCTTTAGCCTTTGACAACACTGTATAGTGCTCGTGTTTAAGTGAGATTTTTGTTTACCTTGCAAAGCTGTTGTGTTTTCCTCTTGTGCTTACTCTGTGTACATAACTTTTTCTAGCATTTGGTTTTTTAGCTTCAACACCTGATGAGTTCATTTTTAGCAGCACAACATATTTTTTCTTGTTGTTTTTATAGTTAAATAGGTGCTAAAATATTTGGATGAATAACTGAATGACATTTTTTTTTCCTTCATATTTTCTTACCATTTCACATTGAAAAATCTCAATCTGTATGCTGGCATTGGCTATACTGAAAGTAGAACATGCTGCATAGACTAAAATTCAAGCCCTTCTAACTTGATTCCCTTCTCATGCTTTCATTGAAATCTGTTGAACTTAAATGCTATGAAAATCTCCCTGATGGTGAAGTTTCTAACTTGATGCAACATTTGTGTATATAGGCGTGTGTATAGATGTCAAGGACTTAAAGTTCAGGTAGAATGTAGACATGTCAGGCATTTGTTGTTCAAAATGAGTTATCCTAGCTCTAGTCTCATCTTGTTTTCTAAAAGCAAACGTTTTTCACCTACATTGAATGAGTGCATTTCTTGAAAGCGCCTCCTGTACAGTATTGACAAGCCCCTGGAGAGGATATATTCTTTTGTAAATTTTTTAATTAAGATAAACAGTCTGGCTCTGTCCTGGGCATTGATTTCAAGTTTCTATCTGCTCAATATCACAATCATATGATAATAAGGCAAGCTTGTTACCTAGTTATTCTTCTTGAAATCTATTTAATCAAATCAAGGCTTTTTTCCTTGCACTCATTCAAAAACAAAAAACAGAGGAAATTGAAGTTGAATAATGTGTGCAAGAAATATATGTAATCTACGTGTGCCTTATTATCAACAAAATTGAAACTGGTAGCCAATTTCTCTAGTTTGTGTGCCGTGTCATTGATATTTTGCGACTGCAATTTGCAGGGCCAGATAACTTGGACAACCTTAGGAAGTTGGCGGAGCAGTTTCAGAAGGAAATGCCAGGTGGTGAGGCAGGAGCAGCACAAGCAGATGATGATGATGATGTCCCAGAGCTTGTGGCCGGTGAGACTTTTGAAGCTGCTGCAGAAGAGGGTCAGAAGGAATAGTGCTTTAAATGATCCTTTTATTTCTCTGTACTGGATTGGCGTCTACATATTCCAGCTCTTACCCTAGGGTTACTCCTTTCCTGCTGGTCTTTTTACAGTTTTGTAGTGTTTCATGGACAGCTTCTTGTGACAAGGAAACATGTTATGAAACCAGATGATGCTGATGTCTGAGATCTATTCAAGAAATTTCAAATCTTTGATTCATGTTGTGATTGGCTTCCATCTCAATTATCAGGACTCCCTTATCTGACATTCAAATCCAAGATTGTTTCGACCAAAATAGTCCTACTTTGTGACCAGGAGCAGTTTCGTAGTTTAATTATTAATGAAAAACTTGTGCAGGTTCGTGGAACGTGTCGGCGAGCGAGTCATCTTGTCGGCGCATGTGATGGTATGTGGCGAAAGAAAATCAACCTCTTGGTGTTTTCTGATCCACATAGATATGTCTACTTTTCTCGGCGTGCATGTGTGGTGTAGTTCCAATGGTTTGACTTTTATTGCCTTTGTTTTTTTCTTTCTTTATTTCTCTGTTTCTGTCTGCCCTTGTAACATTGCACGACATTTCATTTAATTTGTTTTTTTTCTCTTGGTTTCATTTTCTTTTAATTGTTATTTTTTTATTTGAATTAATTTATAAAATTAAAATTGTTTTTTTATTTTATGAACATTTTTTTTTTAATTCAAATTTATTCCCATTCTTTTTATTTTTTATTTATTTCATTCGGGATGGTTTTTAGAAGTAATTATTCTATTTTTTTATAATTCCACCCTCCATTATATTTACATAAGATTTTATCTTTGTTTTTCAAATACTGAATTTTATCCTCTAAAGTGTTTTAAATTGATTTTTTTTTCAATTTCATCATTCAACATTAAGTTTAACTTATTGATTGACCTCGGGTTTAAGATTTAACTAGTTGCAAATTTGAGAGATTTACTCAGATTTAAGAGATTTGCTCGAGTTTATTTATTGTTATTTTTTTCTTTCTTAAAACTCATGGTTTATACTTTTATTTTTTGATATTTGATTTAATTTGATATTAGACTTTGTAAATTTTTTTTCTTTATATAGGATTTTTTCACTGACAACTCAAGTTATCTTGAATCTTTTTTGTTTTTTATTTTTTGTTGGATTTAGCTTCTTTTTTTTTAACTCTTTTAATTACATTAAATTAATTGCTCAATATTTATTCAAAGTATATATATATTTTAACTCAAGTCATCTGCATTTATTTTAGTATTTTTTTTCATTGTTAGAAAAAATATCGGACCCGCAAAGTAGTGTAAGGGAAAAAAATTTATATTTTTGGTTTTTAAAACTTGTATTTTTTAATTTTATCCCTCGATATTTAAATTATTTGAAGATTGAGCTTTTCTTCTTCTTTTGATTTCTATATGATTTTTCATTTCTATATTTTATTTTATCATTTATTGTTAATTTTTTTTTATTAAATTATTAAATTAACTCAGCTTAATAAATACAATCATGTTAATGACTCGAGTCTTAGGATTTTTCACCAGTATCATTTAAGAATCTTTTGGTCTAGGTTGTAGCACATTGTGGGCCTCCATGCTAGATTTATCAAGTCTTTTTCATTTTAGGCCTTAATTTCCTAGTTAATTAGAAACTGTCCTTTTAATTTGCTTTGATCTTGATTCCATATTTTGCGGGATAAACATGGCTAACCTGGTTCCATCTAGTGTGTCATCATAATATATATTTTTATTATTATTATTTTTAAAACTTTATCACCATTTTAATATTTTAAAAGTTACTTGTCCATTATACATCACACTTCTACAGAAATTAAAAAAAAAAAACTAGTGATCTATTTATGAAAATATAAGAATGATATAACAACCAAGCACAGAAATTCATTCACTCCAAAACTATTCTAGAAATCGATTTATTTGATCATTTTGAGCCTCTTTTCAACCGACACATCTATATTTTCTATACATGGCTTGTGCATTTAATAAAACAGTAACCAAACATATCCTAAAATATCCATTTGATTGATAGATTCCTGCTGTCTGTCATGATCGAATCCACCAGCAACTCGTTCAGAGAATATTTGCTTAAACATGTTTCCTTGAACACATGTTTCAAGTAACAAGGTCAGTAAGCACTTCAGAGTCACAGTGACACTGGTCTGAGGATGTCTGTCATGCTTGATTGAATAATAATTCATAAAAATACCAAAAACAGTATAATATTTTAATAGCATGGATGGCATGATTGCTCATTCAAGTTTTACATAACTAGAACCATTCTGCCACACTCTAATTCTTTTGACTCACTAGTGAACTTAGATGTATCTAATCCATGATAACAGTCGAATTCTTCAGAATAACTAGTCTAGTCAAAGTAACATATAATAACGTAAGAGACATAAAGAAAGCGGGAGAGGTGCACACGTTGGAGATGGGATTTCATGCAAGTTCATCTCAACTCCAGGGAGTGATGATTTGATGAACTACGTGGAAGGAAGAATGCAGTAGAGCTCTTGATCACCCAGTTACGGGGAGTAAGGGGACGGGGTCTTAAGCCACGCCACCACTCATCCTTTGCACTGCATTTGGGCCAGAGGGTTCTACACCCTGCTCTCCCATTTTTAATACATCCTCGGGAGAAAGTATCTTGATATACCAAACATTGTTCACAAATAACCTGCATGTGATGGTGATGATAACAGTGTGAGGTTAAAAAAAGTGGGAATTCTCGAAGAAGGGGAAACGGGAAACTCGGTACTTACTCCCAGGGATCATCTCCAAGGAGAAGCACATCATTCTCCCTGTCGACAAATACAAGCTGCCAGCCTGATCTATGAGGGTTTTCCAATTTCCCCTCAATTCCGAACATCTGAGCCAGTTCTTCTCGCAGCTCATGATAGCTGCTGAACCGGGAGATGTCCAACGAGCGCCCAACCGACCCTGATTTATAGACCTGAAACAAAAATAAGGATAAATTACTCACGACATTTGATCCACGAGTGGTGATAAGACAAACAAATTATCGCAGGCTCGTACCTTGACAAATGTTCGACTTGGGGTTGGTGGGTCCATTTGTCCTGCATTTGACAATAACTCAGAAGAGTCTTGCACACAGCCATACAGAGAATTCTGAAACCCAGAATCCCCTAATGGCATTGAGGAGACATCAGCGTCAATTGATGAAGTAGAATATCTGGGCACCGTTGTAGGTAGTAGGAGTCCAGATGAATCAATATTCGCACCAAAAAGAGTAGGATTATGGGCATCAGAACTACAATTTTCAGCTTCCATTGAGGGATCTTTCTCAGGGTATGTCCGTGGGAGTGAAATTGAATTAGCAAAAGCATTGACCTCTTGATGTGCATACTTTGGGACCCAGGACTGTTGGGGTAGCTGTTCAGTTAGTGTAGACTGACCAGCTCTGGAGAAGTCCAAAAGATTGACACTACCTTCACTGCACAGAGAACCCAGCATGTTTTGCATTGGGGTATTAGTTGCTGAGAACTTTGAGCTTGAATCAACGTATTCTGTTTTTGAAAATGATGGAGAAGGCAAATTTGACTGTTGTCTATGGAGTTGATCAGTTTGAATCTGAAGTCCACCATGATAGATATGTTGGTGTTGATGAGACTGATCGTCTGGCTGGTTGTTGAGTTGCTGCTGTAGGAGGTGACGGGGCAAGCTGTCTGTTGAAATTTGGTTTTGCGCTTGCAGGATATTATGAGGGATGGATTGTTGCATTGCTTGCTGCTGCTGCTGCTGCTGCTGCTGCAGCTGCAACAGTTGATTATGGCTGCTTGACTGTTGGAGGTATTGAAAAGGTTGCTGAAGCTGCATAAATTGCTGCCTCAAGGGATCTCCACTTCCCAGGTTTTGCATGCCAGCAGCTAACATGGCCTGGTACCGCTGATTATGATCACTTCCCAGCATCGTTGGATCTAGCCTCTGCTGCATCCAGGGGAGCATATTAGCTTGAAAATTCAGAGATGGAAGACCTGGTTCTCCACTTCCACTCCTTAGCCACATTAAGCCATTACTTGCTTCATCTCTGCTGTCTGAAAATGAACAGGTTAACCAAAAAATGAAAACGAGAGAGAAAGATGTGAACTTTAGACATACACAAGCAGAAAACCACAAGCTGATGATTTTAGACCTCCACAAGACCTTGGAGTCTCGGACTAGATTTCAGAGGACCATGGTACATGAAAATCATCCAATATGAGCGGTTTCAGTTTTACTATTCCAATTAGAGTAGTTTATATGTTAAGCTTGAGCATATTATCAGCGCAACCTATGACTTTATGCTAACTAATAATTAACATATGGAAAATGCAACAAGTTTAACATAAGTGTGATACAATTCATGTAACTGAGCTTTATATGTAGAAAACTGCATTCTTTTTCAGTGAGATTCAGCATCGTAGCAATTCATTTTCGACAAGGATCAAATATCCAATCCACAAAAGATTTCTTTTAAAGTTTTTAAAGTGTCATTAGAACTCCCAAGGAAAACTTGTAAAGTCTCAAACACATTACTTTCTCCCAAGCACTTCTCACCCAAGCAATAGAATGGATTTTCAATTTTGGAAATACATTTAGTACATTTTTGTTCTGGAATGACAAAACCACTGCATGCAGCATGTAAGCCACATATTGGGTCATCATTTTGGCAATCCAGATCATACACTCATGCATCTCAAAAATCCACCTATTGAGAATAATATTCAATTTATCAATCTTTTTTGTTATTTTATCCATGAAGCAGAAGCTGTTTGTTTAGCTTTCCTTGCTGTTTTTGTTTTTTCCTCATGCTATTAGGATTCTATATTAGTCATGTAGCTAACGTATATCTCTTGTTCCACCTTCAATTTTCTTCAAATTTTAGCAGTTACAGTACTGTTTTTCTGTTTCATTCTGTTTATCTTCCCATCCTACATTACTCCAACTGCCCAACTATCATGCATAAGACAACCACTTCAACTCCCAGCTGCTTCAACTATTGCAGGTCTCTTATATAACCTGCAGTTTGGTCAACACATGGCGGTTCATTATCAGCAATTACTGATGAAGGCCATTTAATAATAGCTTGGATGGAGATTTATGAGGGATGGTATGATATTCATTTCCTTTCCCTGCATCTAAAGCTTCTCTATGTCATCTGCCCTAAGAGGCTAGTCAATCTTCTTCCCCTGTTATTCAATCATTACTTCACGTCCATAAAAGGCAGACTTTGTTAAGTTCAGATCCTTGTATAAACTACAATCCAACTAGCTTTGTTGGAAAAACATAAAATAGGACAATAAAATAAAGAGAATGTACCAAGCAAAGATGATGACCCAGGATGCCAAGGCCGTTTCAGTCGGAGGGGAAATAGTGATGGATACATGGGAAAAGTTGTTAAAGGCTCAATCTCCCATAATGACACCCTTGGCTGCCTCTCACCTGCTGTTGACTCATCCCAGCCAACCTACATGTAAAAATTAAGCACAGAGTTAAGGAATTATGAATATAACGGTGCTTCATAAGTTCTAGGTAAAACAGCCACAGGCTATGCCATGTGCTATCTGGTTGTCAAAGTAGAATCCCTAGGCCATCAAAAAGGCATTGTATACATAGAGGTGAAAACATGCATCTGCATGTGAGGGAGGGAGTTCTCACCAACTAACTTTTGACAATAGTTTGCTTAGTCTTGCCAAAGTAATTAAGCCTTTCTTTCTTTCTTTGGATAAGAACATCAAATTACAATAATTGTGTGTGCATAAAAATAGTCTACATCTGTACTTCCAACAGGACTGATGAGTACTATGTACTATTTTAAACCATAAAAGACAGACCACTTTATTTGGAAGGTGACAGCATGCACCTCCAGCAGAGACCAGGTGACAAGACTCCACCCTACTTTCAGAAAAGCTGGATATTTAATGGGATGGGTGCAGAACCATATATGTAAAAACAGGCAATAAGTTGGTTATTTAATTTGGTTGAAATGAAAAGTAAAGACGGATAAGAGAGCTCTATTTATTTATGTGTGATGTGTACAAACACCCGAAGGTGATATCCTCACCTGTCCAACTGAAAATGCAGAGATGCATAGAGCAACTCCATAACATAATATGGAATATAATGGCAGAAACATGCATGGTATTATGGATCCAGGGTCCAACACTTTAAATAAATTACCTTGACAGATCGCCAGTGCGAATTAGGCCAGCGAACAGGATCCAGATCACTTATGCCAGTTATGGTGCCCATGTACCTGGATAAGACAAGCCTTCCACATAAACATAGCTGCACACACAGTACATGGCAGTTTGGCAAAATAAAATGAGTGGTATAGATACAGCAGTTCCTTGGCATCATCTTGATGTTGAGGGATACATGCCATGCATTATGACTGCTTTTGATTGCCCACTATCAAAACCAACTTACTCACCAGCCCAAATCACACACAGGGCTAATTGTGTTGTGATGAATTGGCATTCCTCCAGTTTCAACCTAGCAGACAATGGTTTGTAGATTGATACTCATAGATTTGTGGCTGCCAAGCAGTGGGTCAAAAGGGATGATACCCATGCATGCCATCTAACCCTCAGCATTATCACACAAGAAAGGTACCTCTACATCATGAATATTTATGTAATATGACAGTTACATGATTCAATGCCATTGAATTGCAGAAGAATACCATGAGGGAAACTACACAGAATATAACCAATTATGTGAGTTGAAAGACCTTAACGGTAGAATATAAATAGCACTAAACTATCAACTACGATAATACCTACGGACACTTGATTCTTCGGTCTCAAAAAGCATCCGGAAGCGCATTCCAACTGAAATGCGTGTGTGAAATACTGCTTTAACATATTTGGATAGAGGTATAACAAACTCAGATGGACTAGCCCTGCAAAAAGAATACATGTCAGATGAAAACCTAAAGCCAGAATTGAAAAAGACCTGCAAACATGTTTGCCACCTTGGGTTATAGAACACTGTAAAGCAGCTATTAGTTGCAGCAGCATGGGCTGCAGCAGCAAGGAGACCAATGTGCATGCTGTCACTAGATAACACAGATGATGGCATTACAGTTTGTGGTCGAGTGGCCCGGCGAATTCCCAAAAGAAGTTGGTTTTTCTCATTCCTAGTGGAAGGAAGCAACAAGATTAGCTGTGTTGACTGAAAATTATGGAGATGAAGTAATATGATTACGTACCAGATAAAAAGAACAGAATCTCCAGCAACAAGTCTTTTAGCACTCACAAACACACTCCAGCCCGTTGTAAGGAGATGCCGTTTGGGCTGTCCTGCAAGACAAGGAAGAAATTAAAACTGTAAGCCTGCACAAAAATCATTAAAGCCATGATAGAAGAACATCCCATTCTGCACTACAGCATCAACTCATTAGCAGTGGTTATACAAAGACAATGTGAGTGCAGATGTTATCAGCAGGTAAGTGTAGCCTTAATGGATTATTATAACTACTTTACGGTGGGCTTGGCTTGTAAGCCACCACAACTACAATAAAAAGTACCACCAGTTGGAGCCAAGCCTTTTTCCATCTAAGCAATGATCTACTTCAACTGGAGGTACTTTACACTGTAGCAGTGGTGGCTTACACCACTCTTCAAGATGCATACATGGACAATTTTTACCCTGGTTGGTTTCTAGAGAATGAATTATTGTATGTCAATTATATTTACTACTTCCATATTTCATAATAATTACTTCCACCGTGTTGGGCTAATAATCCACTCAAACACTTGAAGGTTCTTGAAGAATAGAGTATACTCTCCCATTTTATAAGATGGAAAGAGTGTTTTTTCATCATATTCAGTCTTTGCTTTTTCTGCTGAGACTTCTTTAGCCAGCATTCAAGTATAACTTTTGAGTTACCATGTTTTTTGTATTTTTGTATTACTTCTAAATTCTAATATTTATCCCTTTATTAATAACATTCCGTTCTCGAGATTTTTCTTCTTACATTTACAAGGGATTTTCCATATAAACTGTTGTTTTCTCATTATTTATTGCATTTGAACCCTTTATTAATTTATCAGTGTATGTGTCTTATGACCTTTCCCGTTAATAAATGTGCATAGAGTAACTTGGCATGGCTTTTTATAAGCAAATTTCCACATAAATGGACAAATAGTTCATTAACTATAATTCTTCAATTCTGACTATTACTGTCAACTTTAATTACTATTCCTAACAATAATTTATCCATGTTTACATGGTATTTACTAACCATAATAGTGATGTAATTTTGTGTATTAATCATTCATAGTTAGAGTAAATAACTTTTCCTTATGTGTGCTGACCTAATTAACCCCATGTAAGTATCCTTTGCACAAATACAACTGCCACCCTCTAGCTTTTAATTGCAACTACTTTCATGGAAAGTAATTCACATTAGGTAGGTACAATAATGTAATGGTCGTAAAAATTACCAAGATATGACAAAAGGTCAAACAAATTATATACTTCGTAGCGTTTAATTGGTTCACATGTGCTAGGTTTAATTCCTAGTATTGAAGTACAACTTAAGGGGCAAAAAAATTACAGCCAGTGCTAAACGATAACTAACTTGTATGAGCCTCTATATCATGCCTATCAATATGGCTCCTGTGTATCCCACTTCTTCTAATGCATCAAAAAGGATGAACATACTCCAAATATATATATAATCAATTTCTTTTAATGTTCATTTAGCATTTCTTTCACACATTAGGTGGTGCAGTGAAAAAGTTGGCCACCCATTTGAGACATGATGAGCATTCCACTAAACAGATTTTCTAACACAATATCTGACCAGTTCTTATTAATATTTCAGCAACTTAATTAAAAAATCCTAAATGAGGGGGAATTCTAAGCATCTCCATCATAAAGACACTAAGCTAAACTGCAGGATGGTCAAATCTTAATAAAAGAGAAACCCACTCAATGCATCATCAGACATCAACTAAAGAAACTTTTTCCAATAGAAAGGTGAGAGGCAAGTGATTAATTTATTTTTCCCCTATAGAAATGATAAAACTAACATACTGCAAAGCTGATCAAGATTAGAATTATTTCTCAGGTGCTCAAGAAGAAAGAATAGCTCAGAAAAGTTTTCCAAAATGTCCATAATCACTTCAGAGTCAATTGCATCAAAATACAGGGTAAGACAGTGCACACTGCCACTAACAACGTTATTGTGATAGAAAAAAGCAGGTTGCCTATTTTTCTCCAGTTGCATTACATGTTAAAGCAGTGGTATTGTTATTGAAAATGCTAGGGGGCACAACAATAAAGCACCATCATCATAAAATCCAACCATTACATCCTAATGCAATTACAAACTTATCAAATTAATGATAAAGAAATTCCACAGCTGACCTCTGAAAATATGCCTAAACTTCCATTCAACATCATGGAGATCCCTGGCGATAAGTTCTTGGGCTGGAGGCTGCTGGGTGAAATCCTGCATGGCAAGTAAATAGGCAAAGAGAAAATCATTAACATTGCATAAATATTTGAAGCAACAAAAGCCAAGAAAGAGACTACCAGTGGAGGAAAGACTTTCTCAGCAGCACGACGAGGAACAGAGAAGCCTCCATGTGTACTTGTGTCACTTGCAGTCAATGTCTTGCAAAAATAATTTGTGGGCTGCTTGCTTGGCATTCCCAGGTCCATTGGAAGAAAAGTCTCCTTTTGCTCTTGCTATTCGTGCAATGATAACAAAAGGTGATTAGGCAACAGCTAAATATACACAACCAACAAATATTCTCATGCTAAAAAGCAATTTAATAAACAAGTGAACTCCAGATTTGAAATTTTAATAAGTTGTTACCGGTGTCAAAGGCTGTAATGTCATTTGAGAATAAACTTCATCCGTTTCGACATCTGCCTGAAATAATCATAGCTGAATATTTAGAAAACAAAAACAAATTCAAAGGAAAATGAAGGAGATTTTACTGATTAAATTAAACAAATAGAACCCACATGCATGGTGACATTGTGAAGCTGGCATATCAACTGGGGTGGCAAGCTGGGATAATTTGGTATGTGTGCATCAATCTCTTTGTTAGTAGTTGCAGCTACCTATAAAAAGCTCATTTCTTTTCAATCTCCACCAAATTGTGCATATATAACAAACAACAAATAGACAAGCATTACTTTTGGAACTAGAAATTAGAATCATGATGAAGATAGACAAAGAGAAAAAGAGCACCTGCTCACTATGACCCTGAGGGAAGTAGACCACTCTGCTCCCCGCAGTTGGTAGGGACACCAGTGGTCCAGCACAAGCATGCCACAACTCTGAATTCAAACATTTCTTCTCCCCTATCACCACCATCATCGTAATCATAATACACAAAACATAGTAAGCAGAACAATTCCTTTACCTCCAATCACAAATTTTCAAGGATAAACTTGAAGACATTTAAGGCTCTAAGAAACTAAACAAAAACCTGAAAATGACATACATAATAGTAGTGATATTTAATAAGCAAAATGAAGATTGATAAGATATAAACCTTCTTGACCAGCTTGCTGACCACCCAACCCTGATGTTGAAAGCTTCATATTCCACCTTTTTAATTTTATTAAATAGATACACTTATTTATAACAAAATATAGTAATTAATACTGCTAAACACAGATAGTCTAACTAATTAATTACTATATAAAACCCTCACTAACAGCTACCATACTAATAATAATAATCATCTTCCAATCCAACAAAAACACACCACTACTCCTCTTCTCACTCTCACTAACCCCACCTATCCTTTCTCTCATTTCTTCCCCTCCAAAACCCTAAACACAAAACCCCAAAAATAGTAACAAGCTTGAAAATCAAACCAGCCCCTGATCCATTTAGATCTTCTCCTTCACTGTCTTGACAAAAAGATCAAAACTTTCATAGCATTTCAGCAATTTCATGACACAAATCAAGAACCCCGGAAAAGAACGAAACTCTCACTATCAACTCACTTCCTAGAAAATGAAAATGACCATACCAAAGCGGGTTTCGACTTTCAAGCTCAAATCTTTCACCCAAGTTACCCAACTTCCAGTGCTGTTTACAGGAGAAAAGAGAGAGAAAATGCAGTGAGTGAGGTCAGTGTCTTTTGCCTTATAAGGGGACCCGACAAAGCTGGACCTGAGGACAGTAGAGAGAGAAAGAAAGAGAGACTTGTAAGAGAAAGAGAGGGAGTTATATCTTAACCGTTAATTTCTCCGTACATGTAAGATCTAGGCCATTGATTTTTTTGTGTGAATGATATGACAGCAGGCATGTGCCACCATCCTTCAGTGGTCTTTGACAGGAGGTACGGATTATGTTAAAAAATAAATTCTTTTTTGAATTTTTCTAAAAATAAACTGAAATTATTAAATAATCCACCCTATTGAGTGATATGTGTGGAGAGAGGTGTGGAGGAGGGGGGGGACCCATCTCTCATGCAATAATTCATTTATTTTTTTTACTAGTTTTGGGTCAATGATTTTTACTTTTACAACCTTTTTTACTGTGATGAGAAATGTTAGGCATGGGTGATGTTTAGGGTTCCATCCATCACCATTTTTTTTGCTATGTTTAACGATGCATGCCATAACATTGATACGTACAATCTTTTGGACAGTTCATATTAGTATAATTACGAGTGTGTTTTGTATTTCTACGTTCGTGGTCCAATGTGGGATCATCTCTTTTGTCATAAATTTTTTGGTAAGTAATTAGGGTTAATTTTACTATGTTGTTCCAGGAATAGTTCTTACATCTTATCCATGGAATTGTGATTTGAAATTTGATATGGATCGGGTTTTAATTTGAATCGAAAACGACAATGATTTAGTTAAGTGTACTTGACTTGGTAGATCAACTAACTAAACTTGACAAGATTAGCAGGTTTTTGTAAGAAAATAAAGGAAATGTTATTTTAACAGAAAAATAATAATTCAAAGGCTCTTTTTTTTAGCTATTTTATGGGATTATTTAATTATCTTTACAAGTGTATTGACTATTGAGCATGTATGTGCATGTTTGTTTGTTAAAGTGATTATTTTCAAATTATATTTTTCCTGAAAAAATCAAATATTTTTTTTAAATGTGTTTTTATGATTTTAATATACTATTTTTATTAAAAATCAAGCTACATAAGTGTTTGGAGGTGTGATAGCTTATATCTTTTAGCGTGTTTCAGCTGAAAAAAAATATTAAATTATATATATATATATATATATATATATATATATATATTATTTTTAAAAACTCTTTTGAAAAGTGATGTACATCATTAAACCAAATATACAATATATTAAAATATCAAAAACATGCTATATATAATACAAGTGTTTGCGAGTACAATTGAGATTACTTTTCAAAATAATTTTTGTTTAAAAATACATCAAAATAAAAAAAAAATATTTTGAAAAAAAATATTTTTGACATCAGCTCATTAAATATAAAAAAAATATATATTAAAAGCATCTTTTTTATTTCCCAAACATCCGAATGTGAAATAGCAATAAGTGTTCTCTTAGAGCTATAACTAGAAATTGAAATGGTTGGAAGCTTGATATATAATTAGCAAAAAACAAATAGTAATAGGATGTTGATGCTTGTTTACTAGAAGAACATGGATATCATTGTTCTTGTCCTTCCTTCAAGGATTTTAGATTCATGATTTTATCCATCTATTTTTATTGTAGTTGTTAAACTCGTTCGACAAAAAATAAAATAAAAATCTAAAATATTATCTAGGGTAAGTTTTTAAATAAATAAAATAAAATAAAATATCGATTATTTTAATTAATGATTAGCTTGAACAAACTCAATTTATTTTTAGGATTGCAACGAGGTTAATGGATGATTTTAATCGAATTTTAAGACATGCATCATAATGATAATCCAAATGGTACTCGACGCCACAACCACCAAGTACAATGGGTTCGTCGGTACGGTCCTGTGGTTCATGAAAGTCGGCAGATGGGAGATTTTTTATAATTGATTTTTTTTTTGTGTTTTAATAAAAAAAATAATCTTTTATATTTTTATATTATCTTGGAGGACGATCCCACCACTCGAATTGTCTGTTTACACGTTTACACTACATTTTAAAAACTTAATTAATTTTATTTTTAAAAATAAAATTTTTTAAGTATTTTTAAATTATTTTAATATTCTGATTTAAAAAATAAATATAAAAATTATTTTGATATAACCCTCCAAAAAAATATATTAAGTAAAAATGTAAAAGCTGCCCTCATTGAGCCCTGATGGGCCTATTGATACAAGGCCGAGGAGCACTGTTCGGGTGCAAGAATATACATGGATGTGCGTTTTCGAAATTATTTAAAAAAAAACAAATAATTTCTTGTTTTAAATTATTTTTTTAATATTTTTCATATAATTTTAATACGTTGATATTAAAAATATTTTTTTAGAAATAAAAATAATATATTATTTTAATATATTTATAGAAAACAATATTTAAAATACTCGCAAACAAACACTTTTACTGGTGGTGTTATGGCAACAAAATCTGCACGAATTATCTAAAACTAGTAACCAGTTTAAAAAAGAAGGAGGAAGGAAGGTAAGGGTTTTGCTACATAATAAAAAAAAATGGTTTTAGGTTACATTTAATTACTGTTTATGCTATAGAAAACAATAGTATATATATATATAAAAAATAATATTTTTAAATTATTTTCATGTGCCGATGTCAAAAATAATTTTTTTGAAAAAATAAAAATATTTTTAAAAACATAATTAACTACACTCACGAACAGTTCGTCAATCTTAGCCATTTTCTATTTTGTAAACATAAATGGAATAATTAAATTTAGAAGGTGTAAAAGCTGATTTATTTGACGGTGATAAGGCCACGTTTGTCGTAGAAATTAAAAAAGGATCCACGGTCCAGATGAGATGATTTGGTTCGGGTTATGGAGTGGGCAAGGTTCAGTGTCTAGCCATGAGAAAAGAATAGCTTCAACGAGATGGGTCATCGTGCTACGCCATGGGCTATCCGGTTTTTTCCACTATAAAATAAATGCCGATGTGATGGAAGTGATCCTGAATAGAAATCGAGTTCTTAGATTTAATAAATTCATCTAATTTAATGGTATATACACAAAATATAGCAATGATAAATAAATAAAGTGGGGAAAAAATTAACGGTAAAAATTCTTGATTACCATGTCATATATGTAACTCGATCCAAACCAAGTTAACTTCGAGATCATCTGCATGATGATGATGATGATGATGATGATGATAATACTCGTATCCTTTATCCATAAAATAACATAATTTATATAATTTGGGTCCCTTGAAAATTTAAAAATTAATTTCCACATACAAGTTTATTTATGTTAATTTTCAGTCTATGATTTGACAAAGGAGACAAATAAAAGTTACTAATTTTGGGTGAAGAAAAGACAAATATGACTTCTAATATTATTAAATGGATATTATAAAAGAAAGTTTGAATTAGATTTTCCCAGGAGAGAATGGGTACTAATAATAATATCAGATGAACTATAACTCATTAACAATAATAAAAAGAAAATGTCAACGACTCATAAAATCAACTGACATTAGACCCTGCGAGGTGAGTTCACAAGAGGTGTGGCAATGGCAATCTCCGGCAAGGTTTCAGGACCGGCAACTGATCTTTCACTGCAATGACTGCCGGTCGGAGCCTGTTTGGGAGTGTGATTGCAGTAACTTTTCAAAGTGCTTATCGTGTCGAAATACATCAAAATGATATTTTTTTTATTTTTTAAAAATTATTTTTGACATCAGCACATTAAAATGATTTAAAAACACTAAACCGCCGGTTTTTAAAATAAAAATAAAATCATTTTTTTTTAAACACCGGTTGCAACGCACTCCCAAACAGGATTTTAAATCTGGTTCCTGTATGGATATTCTCAGCAACCAGGTGAATCACTTGAACTTCAACGAAGATATCCATGGAGGGATTTTGTTTCCATCCATCCATGATGATGGAACGTGCAAGTTCTCTCCACAACAGTCATCTGGAGCCCTATGATTAATATAAACTGGGAAATAGAATGGGTCCTTAAGTTATCTGATGAACATGCAAATTGTCGAGTCAATATTTTATATTAAAATGATTTTGTTTTTATTTATTTTTATAAAAATCTGAAATGTGGCAGATATTTCAAATAGCAGCTGTTTATAAAAACAACATCCTCAAAACATGATCATGTACAGATTGTAATATTCTCCAAACACCCTTTTCAATATATGTGTTATTGTGTCAAAACTTTTAGCAAAATATGCTATTTTTTAAAATAAAACCCCCAAAGCACCCACCGATCATTAAATAAATGAATGGAAAAAAGACCTCCTTGCATGCAAAGACTAGGGCTAGGATGCTAGCTATTTTCATATTTCAACGGTTATTTATTATTTTAAATAGACACCATTTAGCCGAAACGAAACCGGAACATTTCGGCTGGTATTTGGCCAAAAAATCCGGAACAGAGCGGAATTTAAACCGAGGTAAAATCGACGCAGTTTTGTCTCATTTTTTTAACTGATACAAATAATAAATGTTTCGACTATTTCAGCTGAAATGGAATGAAATAGACAACTATGCTTTGAAGTGGGCAGAGTCTCAGCTATTGCAAGTTTCTGTATAAAAATATGCAGTTAGGTGGCAGTTGGAATTGTTAAAGACGAAGTTGAATCAAGCCATCCAATACTACGAGTTTGATTGTTCAGCTGAAAGATTTAAGTAAAAAATAACCAGACAATTGCAATCTACCATCAGCTCTTGTTGCATTTCCGAAGCATGATCAATATTTTACTGTAAATTGAAAAGGACAACTTGATTAGATCTCTCCCAGAATCATAAACTATTGAAGTTTGAAAAATTCAACAACAATCTGACGCATTTCCTGGCAATGAGGTGGTGGAGGATAGATAAATATCAGAGCTATCAGCTACCAAACAACACAGCATCTACAACAAAAGATTTGAGAAACCAAGGGAGGCCCCCATTCCCATTAATGTTCAGGAAGAGTACAGCTTATTTGACACAAAACTACAAAAGTGTAGACGGGACATTGAAATTACAGGAAAGCAAAAGCTCAAGCCAAGTAAGGAATGGAAAAAGGACTATCCTCGAAGAAGACTGATGCCAAATGAAATGGTGCACCCGATAAGCCCCATCAAAGCCAAGAATCCATATTTCCTGTGCATCAGAAAGAGAAAAAAGATCACTACCATTACTGTACAGGAGTTTCCCCCCCATGAATCTACCTTAATAAGAATGTCCACAAGTGAATTTTCAACACAATCAATAGCTTAAACATAGCACACAGGTGCTCATACTAGCCATTCCCCTGTTGATCCTACACACATGGGACTGTTTGAAGTCACATGATTATGTGCACGAGTCACGCATAGACTGATTTGAGTTGATGAAATTCATAACTTAACGCAAATCCTCTGTCAAATTTCAATGTGATTTGCACATTTATATGCTTCAACATGTGTTATGAATTGAATGAAATTGATAGAAATCATGTTCTGCCGTGTCTAACTTCTCAAACAAGACAGAATATGGCAAGCAGAGAGAGGGAACAGACCCGATATTAAGACGGTTTTTGGGATCTCCGGTAGCATAGCCGGAGAAATAGAAATACCGAGTCACAATGTAAAGAGAGCCAAGGGAAGCACAAACACAGGGATGCCTTATCCCTCCTAACACCATCAGCAAAAAGAACACCGGCATCATTTCCAGGGAATTCTGATGTCCTCTCTGCACGAAAAAATAATAATAATAATAATAATCAAAATCCACCTTTCAAGAAACCAAACCAAACAAAAAAAAGAAAAAAAAGAGGTAGGGAGGGCGGGAAGGGAAAGAGGACCTGAACACAGTTGAAGAGTTTGGCGTCTTTGTTTTCCGATTCAATGGCGTAAAGGGTTGGATAAGGGACCTTGTATTTCTTGCGAGCTGAACCAACCTGGAATCCCCATCCAGAAATTGAGGAAAGCAATAAGCAACAAGAACAAAAGCTACGTAACCATATTCTTTAGGGATCATTTCGACTCCTGCCATGATGTCTGATTTTGGAAAAGAAAGGAACAGAACCTACTTATCTTATAGTGGTAGCTCTGAGCAGATGGGGTTGACCTTTTCAGTTTTTTTTTTCTTTCTAGAATGTTCCTGGCTTTTACCTCAAGGCAAGGGCAAAGCCCACATGGATAAGCCTGTGCTCTTTCTTAGTTTTGTGCTGGTTTCGAAGCTCACACCACCCTCCTTTTGTCGAGCCCATTGTTTTATATCTATATATATATATATATATGTAGTCATCGTACGTGGTTTCGAGGTACATATATATTTTTTAAGAACATCAAGATGGTTTTCGTTTTGATTTTCTTTTTAAATTATTAATCTGGATCTCATTTTTCAGGTCATGTTAACCTGTGTATACATTAAATGAAATCAAGCTTTATTATTATTATTACTATTCAAATTCTAATTCTTGTTTTAAAGTTACCATTAAACAAAATTACTGAATGAATTAAAAAAAATTGCTCATACTACTCAAAGGCTATTATCAATACAAGAAAGTATGTTTTTAAAATCACTCGTAAGAACTTAAATATATATAAAAATTAGTTTCTATTGATATATAAATTTGATACCATAAACATGCTCATCATCAAATCCAAAGAGAACTTCACATAAGCAGTGCTTCATTAATAGATTAGGAGAAGTTATAAAGCATCATTAATATATTTTTTAATCTCTTTTTAATAAACAATTTAATGATATTTGACCAGCTTGTGTTGTAAGCTCATCCCTACCAAATAAATTACATTCTAAAAATTTAAAACTTACTTTTGTGTTTCAAAAACAATTTTCACAACAATATAATTTGTTTTATGTTTATTTTATTATAATATTTTAATGTACTAATACAAAAAATATATATTTTTTAAAAATTCTCAAGGTTAATATTATTTAAAAAATAAAAAAATATTATTTCAATATATTTAGAAATAAAAAAAATACTTTAAAATACAACCAATACATTTCCAAACAAATTACACTCTAAAAAAACAACAATAACAAATAGGGTATTAGTGGGTATAGTAGGTCTGCAAGAGGGGAAGGGAAAGGGTACCACCTGCAAATCTAAACCACTATCCTTCTCCAATTTCGAAGAACATATAGAGTTCCCATGTTCAAAGCTATTTTATTACAAAACCAATAACCAAGTCTAAACATTCATACTTTTTCTTCAAGATCCCATTGACTTATCAGGCATTCTATCACTGCTTTTGGAGATTTTTTTAATCGTTGACTTTCTATATTAAAATAGTTTTTGAAAAAAAAATATTATTTTAATATATTTCTAAGAAAAATCATTTTAAATGCAATGCTAGCAACAAAGCATTACCTTAGAAATAAATGGAAAAAACAGGACTCAAAAATCATCGTGCTAGCAGGATGTAGAATGGAAAAGGCTCCACCGAGATAATATAAACAAAAATCTTAGTAGGAACAGATCAATAGATAAAATAATAAACAAAAACAGGAGGAGCTACATATTGTGTCAAGCGCCAATATTTTGAAATTCCATCGATATCTACGATTTAAAATAACATCTACTAAAGCAAAATACAAGATCAGACGCTAAGCAAAAGTTATGAATCCTTTGAGCTTAGGATTACTTCTTGGACTTCTTAGTTCCCCTGTAAACAAAGCAAAGACAGGGGATCGATCAGCATATTGGATTGAAACAGCTAGATTTAGTAGAAGCGTGTATTCATGTCATTTATGTGCTTACTCTGCCGGTTGAGAAACGGCGGCGGGCGGTGCAGCTACTGGCTTTTCTGCCCCAGGTCCCTGTACAGAATAGCAATGAACAATCTCAACATCCCATGTTATACAGAATAATCTGATGTAGGCAGAAAGTACACGTAATCCAAGATTAAAATTATGAATGCCAGGTTCAGAGACTGCAAGGACACCAGAGCACCAAACAGGGAATGAGGCATACAGCAAAAGACACGGGCACAAAAGGGAGAGCAGGGATCTAAAGGTTAATCTTAATTTGCAACCTCAGATATTTTCCATTGCTATCTATTGGGCGACATCTATCAGGGAATTTAAATGATTTAAAGCTTTAACAATATTTATAACATATGGAAGAGCTGATCAATTCCACTACTTCAATCAACAAGAATCGGTTGATCAAGAAAATCAACAATGAATTCAGGAATCCATCATCATCAAGCCACTACATTCTTACCATGGCTAATCGTTCTTCCCTCCTAGCAAATTTCCTCTCCCTGCTAGCCTTGTTCTTAGCTCGCTTAGCCTCAAATTGATCGCTCAAAGTCTTCTCCCTAGCCTTCTCTGCCTTTGATTTGTGGATGCTTTCCATTAGAACTCTCTTGTTCTTGAACACATTACCCTTCACCTTCATGTACATGTCATGGTACATATGCTTGTCAATCTTCTTTGACTCACGGTATTTGCGAAGAAGACGCCTCAAAACACGCATCCTCCTCATCCAGAGGACCTTTGTTGGCAGCCTAGCTTCCCTGGTACCCTTGCGCTTACCTGATTGTTTTTAAACAAACTGAAAGTTAACGCAAACTCGTACACACAAAACCATACGTGAAAGAAAATAACCTGTTTATACTTTTTATACACTACGATAATGAGAAAAAGGTGCTTGGATACAGGTATCCTAGCAAAACTATTTAAACAACGAAAAATAGTTAAATACCATAGCCAGAGTGACGTCCCTTTCTCTTAGCTTCCTTCATACGTCGAGCACGGGACCGAGAGTGAATCTTAGTAGGCTTTCTGATAATGAAACCATCCTTCACAAGCTTCCTTATGTTCTGGCCTGTATTGTTACAAAACCACAAGCACAAATTCAACAACTGAGCGAACAACAAAAACCAAGGGTACTTAGAAATATTTTTCAAGAATTGGAATTAATTGTATTCGGTTTTAATTATCCATTTCTATAGAATTCAATTCCACACAACACATTAAATTGAAATAAACAGAAACAAAAAACTAATCAAAACTTAAACTGCAAAACCCTGATCTACAAGAACTAAAACAAAGCCAAAAAGGTCTTCAAAATCAACTCAAATCAAACACCGATACATATTTTAATTTCCATAAATAAATTCAGCTTGAACCCAAATTTTCTTACATGAAAAGGTCTTCAGAAACACAAACAAATCATAGATTTCATTTCAATTTTATATATAAAAAAAAACACAAAATAAAACCTCATGAATTAAAAAAACACCAATTCTAAATTCATCTTAGTTTAATATTCATTTCGACATCAAATAACCTAAAAAACTGAGACAAACCCATAAAAACTAAACAAAAATCACCAAGTAAAAAAGACAAAATAATGAAAGAAAGAAAGGTTTCCGTTTCCATTACGTGAATTAGCCATGGAGATCTCATTGCCTTCATTTGGGTCAAGCCATACTTTTCCCTTGCCACACTTCAGGACACTAGCAGCAAGCCGCTTTTGGAGTTTGAGGGTAACCATCTCGGCCGCGTCTTTGAGAGCTGCTGTGGGCAAAAGGATCAGCCCCCGACGTGTTTACGTGGTATTTATACCACGGGACTTTCTTCCTCTAGGGTTTCAGGGTACTTGCGTTATTGGGGCAATGGGCCTTTGGGCTTGGGCTTTGCAGTGTTGTTTGATCGGCGAGAACAAAAGTTTTTATAATACAAATTTTCTATTATTATTATTTTTTAAAAAAAAACCAATACATTTTATTTTCTTTAATATACAGAAGTTTTTTTTTAAAATATAAATAAAATGTAAAGGATTACAAATTACTTGTCTTACCGGAATTTATCATTTTTTGCACCCTTGGCCACAACATGCATTCCATTTGGCAAACCAATGTTCTATTTAGTTTTGTCCATTTGCAGTGAGTTTTCTTTTTTATGCATGGCCGCTACGATAGCCGTGTTCATACAGAAAACCATGTAACGATCTTCGCATAATTCCTCTGAGTTGTTGGTTTTAATAGTGTTTTTTTTTTTTTTTTTATCTAAAATAGAAATTTATAAAATTAAAAATTAATAAAATATTAAAGTGATTAGTAAAAATATCAAATTGAAAATAATTACCTTATCTAATTAATAATAAACTATATATTAAACAATAAAGTAAAACAAAAAAAGCAAGAAAATATTAAAAATAATAAATGTAATGAAAAAAAAATAAGAATCTCAAGTCTCTTGAGATAGAAAGACTTAGAAACCATACTTTGAGGTCGTGATCCCAGCGGGGAAGGGATTTATTCTTTTTTTCTGTACTCGGGTTCGATCCTATTTATGCATGTCTGTCACCTTTGCGGTGTTTTATTTACTCAATGGGCTTGCAGGATATTCAATGAATATAGGAATTAGTCGTGGTGTATATAAACTGGCCCGGATACTCCGGTTATAAAAAACATATTCAAAAACCATGAGCCCCCTGAAAAAGACCTAGACCCGTGGGCCTAGAGCGGGCCACATGCCTCTTGTCCGTGACCTTCATTAAAAAAATTAGGCGATGTGTTGCCTCCATTGCTAGATTTCAACAACCAAAACTGGTTTGTTTTAGATTAAAAATAAATCCATTTTGGACCATATTTTGATATGAAAAAAAACTTTTAAAAACCCCATTCAACACGTTGAAGAACATGTTCATAGCCTCTACCATTCAAAAACTCATCTTCAAAATCCATAATCAACCTAAAATCAATTTTTTTTCGGGTCCAGATTCACAATTTCAAGCAAGTTTAATCATAAAAAAAACTTACTGATACAAAAATCATATATTTTAAGAGCTGTTTGACACTGTGCATTTCAAAAATATTTTTGAAAATGTTATGATTTTTTTTTAACTTTAAATTAAAAAAAATAGTATTTTTAGATCATTTTGATGTGCTAATGTCAAAATAATTTTTAAAAATTAAAAAAATATAGTTTTAATGCATTTTTAAATGAAAATCATTTTAAAAAATAACAACAACTATAATTCCAAACAGACAATTAGTGACTGAAATATTTCTTAACCTAGACTTTATCTCTTTGGAACTCAAATGCTCTTTATCTTCTCTCTCAAACCAAAATAAAGTTTAAGGATAAGAATTAAATTTTATAAATTGCTATAGACTAAAATTTTATAATATGAAAAGTTGAATAGCTAAAATATACTTTAACTTGTAATATAAATTTTATAGATTTTTTTTCTGGTTTCAATTTAGTTTTCTTTTCCTTTAAGTTTTTATATCTTTTAATAAATATACTTTAACATCAATTTGAACCAATACAAAAATAAAGAAAATAAAATCACTGTAGTAACCCAAGTTACTTGTCTCATGACAAACAGTAGCGTAGTGGCGTTCATAACGGTATTTCCCCGTATCTTCTGAGGTATTAGATGATAAAATTTCTACGAGGCAAACACTGGCGCGACAAACTCCTATAATCTTGCTCCTTTTCAATTCTACCACTGCCACTAAGTTTCCCTTCCCTCATCGTCATCTCCGTTTGCACCCAAATCATGGATCCCCATTAGCATTCCTCAACCGGGTAATCTCTTTTTACATATTTTTTCATTTACTTATCTGGGTTTCAATTTGGTGGGCTGTTTATTACTTTTCAGTGAGTAAAATCTAGTTTTTGTTTTAGGGTCAAGAAAAGAGAAACTGATGGAGGGGACTAAAAGCTTGATACAGTTGGTCTTTTCCTGGTCTGTTCAAGATGTTCTTAACCAAAACCTCTTTAAAGACAAGGTATAGTGGCTACTTTCACATTGAAGTTGTTTGTCTCTTAGGGCATGCGTGTGTAATACAGGCACAGCTTTGGATGTCACATTCGTGAGTTTAGCTAGCAGCAGTCATGTTTTTGGAGTGTTTTGATTCGTTGATTGAGTTGAAGAATATATATGGAAAAAAAAAGGGGTTGCTGTTTTTTTTATGTTCTGTTGTTGATGTTTGTATAGGGAGAATCTTAGTTGTTTGAGGCAGTTTGAATTGTGGGGATTATGTGTTATGAGTATTGTATTCCAAGTGTTTTGATTCGTTTTTTGACGTGAAGAATGTGTATTGAAAAATAGGTTACTGATTGTTTTTCAAGTTTTGTTGTTAATAGTGCGAATCTTACTTGTTTGTGTCAGAGAGATGCATGCCATTCTGAATTGTTGGATGATATGTTTATATGTTACTCATTGTTGCTGCTTTTGCGAAATTAATGTTGTTCAAATTATTTGTTAGTGTTGCTTTGTTTGATGTGCATGTTGTACAAATGATTTTTTTTTTTTTTTATGAACGTGATGAATGTTTACTCCCCTAAAATGTAATATAAATTATTACAGGTGAGGAAAATCCCAAAGACTTTCCCATCAGTGACTCATTATAGGAGCTCATTTATTCTCCCGCTTATTGAGGAAACTCGTTCTGATTTGTGTTCAAGCATGATAACAGTGTCATCAGCACCAGTGTGTGAAATATTGTATATTGAGAAGTCAGGGGATTACAAGGAGCCTGGTGATTTGATATATGATATTGGTGTGAATAAAATGAATGATGCAGAGAATAGGAAGGGAGTGTACATTCCTGAGAATGGCGATCTCCTTGTTTTGGCAGAGGTACGGCCGAAATGCATAGGTGATTTGAGCTGGTCTAATGAATCATATAAGATTGCTTTAGTTCAAAGGAAAAAAAGATTTGAACATGAAGATTATGATGAAATTCAAATTTTATCATCGAAGCCCATCAAAGAGCAAGACATGCAGCAACATACCGAGGGAAAGACTCGTTTTGCTGTCTTTCTAACAAACATGAAAACAAATGTTAGAATATGGAAGGCATTGTCCTTGCTAGGAGAAGGGAACATGAACATCATTAAACAAGTGCTGCAAGCTGATTCCTCTGTAAGCTTGTGTTTCACGCTATCCTTCTATCTCATACACAAATTTCCTTTTGTTTTATGTACAAATGACCATCATTTAGTTGCTTTCCCTATAATAAAAATCTTGTATTGTGGTTTACTACTTTGCACAGAACACGTATTGTTAGAATGAGTCTATTCACATTTCATATCTAAATCATATAGGTGGTAGACAATTGCGCCAACTGTTTCATTAGAGAAAAGCACAACGTTGATGCATCAACTTTAGGTGCATTTCATTCGTTCTTTTGATCTAAATGCTTCCCAAGAAGAAGCGGTTTTATCTTGTATATGTGCGAGGGAATGTCATCATCGGAATTCAGTCAAACTAATATGGGGTCCTCCTGGGACAGGAAAAACAAAGACTATTGGTGCATTATTATTTGCCTTTTTTAAAAGGAAATGCAGAACCCTTACCTGTGCCCCAACCAATGTAGCAGTCTTAGCAGTTACGAAACGGCTTCTGAATTTGGTAATTCCAAAGCTTGAATATCAGACTTATGGTCTAGGAGATATTATTTTATTTGGGAATGGTGAGCGCATGAAGATTTATAACCATGATGACCTTCTTGATGTATTTCTTGACTGCCGAGCTCATATACTTTCTGATTGTTTTGCACCTTCATCTGGATGGAATTATCATTTAAGATTGATGATATGCTTGCTTGAAGATCCTGGCAAGCTTTACCATGAGTACTTGCAAGAACCAGCTAACAGAAAGAAAGACAAAAATTTCAAAGCACAAGAGAAAGGAATACTTAGATATGAGAAGCTTCAAAACAACGAAGAAAAACAGGATGATGTGAACTCAAAAAATTCCAGAAACCAAAATAACAATGGTTTTTGGAGGAAAGTTATCTTTACAAAGCTTAGAAGAAAGCAAGAAGACATGGAAGGAGAAATCTTGTTGCAGGAAGGAAAGCCGCTTGAAGCACAGCAGAAAAGTGGACATGGTTCATTTTTCTCAAGATCATGAGATTGAAGGATTGACATTTGAGGAGTTTGTAAACTGTAAATTTAATTACTGCAAAGATCAGATGCGGATGCATGTTGTAATCATGCATACTCACTTGCCATCTTCTGTCATTTCTCCAAGAGTTGTAAAAATGATGATTGAATTTCTCGAGTTGCTTGAACTTCTTGATTCTTTATTTCATGCTGCTGATGAAGGGTTAAGTAATGCCTTCAGTCAATCTATGGATGAACCTTATGGAATTGGCCTTTCTAAGCAGTTCAAGCTGGAAGAGGCTAGAGAACATTGCCTCCAAATACTCAAATTGCTCCACAGTAAATTCACTCTACCAGACATTTCTGGGGTCTCTAAAATCAAACATTTCTGTCTAGAAAATGCTCGCTTGATATTTTGCACTGCTTCAAGCTCTGCTAAGCTGTATGCTGAGGATATGTTACGGTCAGGTCTGGAAGTGTTGATCATAGATGAAGCTGCCCAACTGAAAGAGTGTGAATCAGCTATTCCTTTACAATTTCCTGGTCTGCGTCATGCTATCTTCGTAGGGGATGAGTGCCAGTTGCCTGCAATGGTTCAAAGCAAGGTTTCTGTTTCTTAGTCATGTTTTTTTTTCTTCTCATTTCCCTTGCTTTTGTGTTTTCTCTCTCTCTCATTCCAGCATGACCTAATTTAAGTTGCATTATCTTTAGATTTCTGAGAAAGCTGAATTTGGAAGAAGTTTATTCCTAAGACTGGCACAATTGGGACACAAAAAACATCTTCTGAATGTTCAGTATAGAATGCATCCATCAATAAGCTTGTTTCCAAATGTAGAGTTCTATGGAAAGCAGATTCTTGATGCTCCACTTGTTAAAGAAAGAAGCTATGAGAAGTGTTTCCTTCAAGGAAAAATGTATGGCAGCTATTCTTTCATAAATGTAGACCATGGACATGAAGAGGCTGATGATAGACACAGCCAAAAAAATGTGGTAGAGGTAGCTGTGGTATGTGAAATAGTTGCAAAACTTTTTGAAGGTATTCCTAATGTTGTTACAAATGCATCTATGCAATGAATGCATGAATTCTTATCCTTTTGTTAATTCAGATTAGTTTTATGCCTTGTTCACTTTACAGAATCGGTTTCAATGAAAGAAACATTAAGCGTTGGTGTTATATCACCTTACAGTGCTCAAGTGTCTGCCATTCAAGAGAAACTTGGAAAGACATTAAGTAGGGCTTCTGGCAGTGGTTTCTCTGTCAGTGTGCGCTCTGTTGATGGGTTCCAAGGTGGCGAGGAAGACATCATATTAATCTCCACTGTCAGATGTGATTTGATGGGTTTGGTGGGGTTCCTCAAAAGTCCCCAGAGAACAAATGTGGCTTTGACTCGTGCAAGGTATTTCTGTCATAATTGTTTCTGCACAGCTCAAACATGTTTTGAGTGATTTTGTTAATCTGAAAGTAAAAGGTAGTGTTACTCCCTTCTTTTAGGTATTGCCTTTGGATTGTGGGAAATGGAGTAACTTTAGGTAATAGTGATTCTGTCTGGGAGAGAATGGTTATTGATGCCAAGGCTCGGGGATTTTTTTACAATGCTGATGAGGATGAGTGCTTGGCTCAGGCTATCATAGCTGCACTCATTGAGGTTGGCAAAACTGATCATTTTCCTAATGCGCATTTGGTCCTGTTTAAAAGTGCCAGGTGGAAGGTGTGTTTTCATGTTATCCTTTCCAGGATATAGCCTTTTTTTTCTCTGTCTGCTGTATCATAAATTAAGAGTTAAATTGAGCTGATTATAGTGGTTTTCTTTAATGCATTTAATTAGATGAAATGATTTTTCTTTATTTTATATATCTTAGCATCCATTTTCCTTTTAGAAATAGTCTTTTCTGCATGCATGAATGTTCTGGTTGTTTATTGCTCCTTTGTGGACAATCAGCAGCTGATACGTGTAGCAAAATAAAAAAAACACAAAAACTAAGATTTAGATGTTTGCAGTTATTTGAAAGATATTTGGTTTGAAGCATCCTTAGATTTTAGTCATGAAAACACATTAGTGCACAATCATTAGAAGAGAACTGGTTGGGTGTGTTTATCAACAGCAGCTGGGAAGTAAACTTGATTGCTTGATTTAGTGATTGGATAATGGGGTTGATTCAGTCATTAGGTTGCACCAGACCAATTTGCATTCACATAGGAATCAATGGCTGATGTCAAAAAATTCAGAAAAATTTGACCCCCTATTTTATACTTCTTTCATCTATGCTTTTATAATTCAGAAAATATGAGAGTGATGCTTACAATCATGCCCAGGTTTCCTTTCATAATGGTTTCTCCAAATTTGTTACGAGAATTAAAACCATGGAGATTTGTAAGGAAGTTATTTCAATGTTAAAGAAGCTATTTAAGCGGTTGGCGTCAGTCTCATAAAGGGAGAGATCCTAATTTCACCAATGGGGCTTCTTCTCAACTGTTGGAGCAATACAAGATTAACGGATCACTCTATCTTGTCTGGACTGTAGACATTCTGGAGGAAAATGCATGCATTTTCCAGGTTCTGAAGGTTTGGGATCTATTACCTTTGTCTGAGATATCGAATTTAGCAAAGCTTGTTGACATCTTCTATGGAAAATATTCTGGGGATCAAATTAATCGATGCAAGTTAAGACACTTTGAAGGGTATGCAATCCTCTAATTTCATCCTTTTTTTGGCTTCTTTTTCTAATTTTTATTTTTCCTTTTCATATGTGATGATGAACCAAAAACATAAAAAAGTTACTGCAGAAGTGATTAAGACTCGAAAGTATCAGGGTAGCATTAACCTTGGGAATTATTCTGTTGGTGAATTTTGGTTCAAAGAATTAGAGCATACGCTTCCTGTTGAAAGCAACCTTGATGTTATGCTATCTCAATCTTTGTTTCCAATAGCAATGAAGTCTGGAGTCAAATAAATACAAAATAGAACGGAAAAGAACTCAAATACCTTGACAAGCATCGGATCCTGGATCATAACTGTCAAGACTGACTTGTTCCTGGATCATTTGTCATCCATTGTGCCATGCCATGTTGCCATTTCTACTGTAATAGGTATAATGAAACCACAACCTCCACCGTTACTGCCATTTCTTCCATCACCAACATCATCAATCTCACAGTGACAAACAACCACCCACTGTCATTGTTTGATGCCACATGAGTATTGTAGATAAGGGCATCTTGGCCCCATCTGCTATGATGCCTCCACCATGACTGCAGTTCTTGTCTTATACCTATCACTCGATGGCCTTTTGATCTGTTGCTTTCACCATACCTGCAATCTTGTTGTTGCATGTGGGAGTTTCTAGGAGAAGGGAGCTAATGCTATTGGAAAAAGTTAAATATGGAAGAAGAGTATAAAGACCTCTAGTTTATAGCACTTGAAATGATACAAGTTGATCTCCTGAAAATTTCACAATCAACTTGATGCAGGAATTTGCAAGTTCCGATGACCTGGTCTGTTCATTCAAATGAACACTCTAAAGATGATCCTGTGGAGTTTTTGTCTATCCAGTTTGCTTCACTCAATTTACTGGATTAACATGGGCCATCAGCTAATTGTTAGAGGTTAGTATATGGTTGTAAATTTTGGGGTGTCAGTTTTGTCCTTGTATTTCTTCATGCATTGATAAGTATGTGTTGTTGTGCGGCACACTTCATGATATGTATCTGCATGAAAGGTTTCAATGATATGAAAACAGACTGTTTCACGAAATTATCAGACCTGGACAATTCCTGTATGGTAATGACCTGTTTTGGTCGGAAACCCTTGTTCTTACAGAACATGTTATAGATCAACCTGTCAGACTGCAATAGGGCTGCATGAGTGCCCTTATCAGTTGTTTTGTCAAGTTATTAGGAAGAGCGTAACCATACCATTTTATGGATGATGAGCATTGTATTACTTTGTATGTTATGATGCTACAAAACTAATTTATAATATAAGCGTGGCAAAAGGTTAAAGCAAAAGCCCCCCTCTTCTAAAGTGGATCAACTTCTTTTCTTCCTCTTCGTCTCATTAAACTAAATTGTAGTCATGAAACTTGCATGCCCTAATCCACTTTGCTCTTTGCTTTGGGAGATGAAATCCTTGCCTCAAGCCTAGACAATGAGATGGAGCTGGCATAATATATTTCTCAAAGGCTGTAAAGTAAAACAATAAAATACAAAACAATGTTAAGGGGTTTATATTTTCATGTTGACAGATCTAACATTATCCCTCTGTGATACTATTTGGATGCAGGTTGAAAGTAGGTGTTTTGTCAACGTTATGCTGAAAAAAATGTCCATGCATGAAGTAAATACTTGCAGTATTTGTATAGTGTCTAGAGTAGCTAGTCATATTACTTGCCAAATGTTTATCCCCACGATTCACACTGTACATGTAAAACTTTGGCGGCTTTTGGGTGATTTACACAGATGAAGTAGGGTGTTTAAATGTTTGGGATTGGGCAACAAGGTTGCAGTTTGTGCGATCGTTTTGATTGAACCATTATATCGTTTCCATGCAGGTGCATAATGAAGTTTCAGATGATGTTGGATGTATTGTAATTGAAGATTCCTGAAGGTTTCCGTGCTGTATGAAAATGTAACATCAAAGCTCTGTGTACTTTGAAAGGTGAAACGAGGAAGAGATTGACCGGGCGACCACAAAGCGATCTGGTCATCGCATCTCTTACCTGGGCATTCAATTTAAAGGAGAAGAGTATGTCTCACATGTTTGGTGGTATAACAAGCGGCTGTTCCTTCTGTCCCTGTTCCCTCAACTTCCGAACCAGATGAAAAAACCGAGCACAATTGTCTGTCATAGAGAATCCAATATTGAATCCTGAAAGGGCAAATGTTCAGAAACCTTTTCAACAAGCAGAGGGTTTTCCCATGATAGGCTCATGCCTTGTGCTTTCAAACTTTTAAGATTTCATAGGTACGTTCATTTTTGTGTCCGTCTCCAAATCTGAGTGTTGGGTTTGCACACGAATACTCCAATTTGAGTGGCAAAACAGTCGATAGTGGCGTTTCGTCTGGCAGTTCTGTCAAAAGATAGTCAGTCTTAGGAGTTTGAGATGGCTGGTGATTCAATGTTGGATTGTTGGGTGTAAACCATGGTTTTAAACACAGTTACAGCAGTCTACTCAGAGTTCTGACACGGTCCAAGTTCTGGATGTGTAGGTTAACTCAAAGAGACTCTTTTTTTTTTTTTTTTTGTAAAATTATAAAAAACCTTAAAAACGATGTCATAGTATATCTTAAGGAATTGTTTCACATGAATAACGGAATTAGTGTACTGTTATATGATGCTGATGCTCTATAAAGTGAAACTTGATTGTGATGTTGGCTATGAAGAGAAGTCTTCATCATATGCGAAAACTGGAAAACAGATTGGACATCTTGCAACCTCCTGCCATTCATGTAGGACTCACACTTGAAACCACAAGTCGGGCTTTGTATTTTCTTACATCTTGAAGGAAATAAAACTTGCTTTAATTCTAAGCAATACTTCGGGGTGGATAGAATATTCTCTTGTGAAAATAAGTGTACAGGGGAAGGGGAAGGGGCAGAAATGTAAAGCATCATCGTATTTTGCGAATGCATTTGTGTCCTTACCTCTACTCAATGATCACATTTGTGCATCGGTAATGTCACAGTAAAAGAGAAAACTTAGGAATATGGATAGTCGATCAGCTGCTTTATAAACAGGAAAATTCCTCTGGCCTCTCTCGATTCCTCTCTCTCTTTTTTCATATGCTATCCCTAACTTTAATTGATGCAACCAATTGAATTAAAGAAAGATCTTGATGCTTATTTTTGCTTTTATAAGCTTGTAAAAAAACAGAAGCAATGCATATCTGCAGGGCAAAACAATGAATAGGTACTAAAGATTGGAAAATAATAGACTGTAGTATCCTTAGGGACTAAGACTTGATACATTGCTTGCTTTAATTTACTTTTGATTGGCTTTTAGTCAGTGTTATTTTTGCTTTTATAAGCTTGAAAAAAACAGAAGCAATGCATATCTGTACTAGCGTTGCTGCATGGGTCTCTTGCTTCACTCATAAGAAATCTGTTTTTTCATCTTTTCTTTGTAAGTTAAAGAGTTTTTATTTCGTTCCTTGTTATCGGCTTCATCAATTGCTTTCTATAAGATTATCAGGGTCTTATGATCAGAGTAGTGGATTTGACATTTATATTTTGTCATTTTAATATTAAAAAAATATCACCTTGGTTTGTTATAGTTAAACTATATTTTTATTAATTATCCCAGATATTTTGAAATCAGACAAATTGACTTGGTTAAATTTACTCAAAGCTATTCTTCTGTATGTCTCCTTAACGTATCCCTGACAGACCAATACGAGGAACAAAGACTTAAATATAATAAAAGATGGAAATGAAAGGTGACATGAAGTCTATGAAAGGAACACAGTTTAAATGGATCGACCGAGTCTTTGTTTCTAAGAAAAACAATCACCTTGTTGGGCATATACTTTTCTTGCACGAGCAGAAGTGTTTAAGACATTAATTTCTCTGGGTTTGCTTCTATCTAGGTGAGTTTGATCTTTATTTTGCAACTCATAATGACCATAATGTTGTTGTTGTGTTTTCCGAGAAGCTGACGAATGTGTAGCAGGAAAGCAATGGACAAGAGAACTGATCATGTGAAGAGGGAAAAGGTCAAGGGTAGAGGGTTAGTAGATTCAGTGTTTTCCTGGTCTATTCAAGATGTGCTCAGTAAGGATCTTTACAAAGACCAGGTTTGCAACTTTCTCTCGGAAAATCATAAGCTTATTCCATGCTTTTAAAGTTCTTCGAAGTTTTTCAGATACTGTTCCTTCAACTTCTTTTTTCTTTTTATCAAATGACCCAAGATTTCCTGCAAGCCAGATTACAAGCTTGAGATTGATTCTGAACTCTGAGATTGTCCCCTAATAGGTGGAGAAGATCCCGGACTCTTTCATGTCAACAGCTGAGTACATGAAAGCATTCACTCCACCCCTTCTTGTAGAAACACATGCTGATTTGCTTTCAAGTACGGAATCACTGGCTGGTGCACCAACTTGTAGAATTCTGCGTGTTAGAAAATCTAAGGGTTATAAGCCACCTAAAGACTTGTTTTACGAAATTTCGGTGGAACAAACCAGAGGTGGATATGTGCCTTGGGTTGGGGATCTTATAGCCCTGACAAAAATGAAACTGAAGTGCATTGATGATTTAAGGAAGACCCAGCAATCCTATCTTGTTGCTTTCGTTCATGCCAGGAATAGGGAAGATTGTTTGACAGCCTCGATTCTGTCTTCGAAGCCCCTAGTGGATGAAGAAGACTTGAAGAAGGGAACGCTCTTTGCTGTTAATTTGATAAATCTGACGACAAATTTGCGTATATGGAGATCGTTGAACTTGAAACTAGAGGGGAGGAACATGAACGTGATTAAGAAAGTGCTGCAAAAGAATTTCAATGTAAGAAGAACTATGATTCTGGTTTCTTGATTCGGCATCTCATTTCTGTAATCCCAGCTTTGAAGATGGAAAATCTGTTTGTTTTACTCATATATCTTTATTGAGCTTGACTGCATTGATAACTGATCTCATGCAGGATGGTGGAAATTGTACTATCTGCTATAGTGGTAAAAATAGCGATGCTCCCTCTGCCTACTCAAGGGATACATTGCAGTCTTTAAATTTAAACAGCTCCCAAGAAGCTGCTGTTTTAAGCTGTATTTACACAGCCAGATGCTGTCATCAGTACTCTGTCAAATTAGTACAGGGTCCTCCAGGAACCGGAAAAACGAAGACACTTAGTTGCTTATTGCACTCGCTATTAAGAATGAGATGCAGAACACTTACATGCGCTCCAACTAACATTGCAGTGCTAGAAGTTGCAGGTCGAGTCGTGAGGACAGTTGCCGATGTAGGTGGATATGAAACTTATGGCATGGGAGATATAATTGTGTTTGGGAATCGGGAGCGAATGAAGATTGATGGTTCTGATCATAATGACCTTCTTCATGTATTTCTTGATCACCGTGTTGAAGAACTTGAGAAGTGCTTTGATCCATCAACTGGCTGGAAACACACTTTACATTCATTGATAAGTTTACTTGAAGACCCTGAAGAACAATACCGTTTGTACTTGCAGGATAACACTGGAAAAGAAAATCTTTTGACCTGTGAGCGATTTGTATGGGAAAGATTCAATTTCTCCGGAAAGCAACTAGAGTTCTGTATTGTAAATTTGTATACACACTTACCAACTACTTTGATTTCATTAGAAGTGATGAGGATCATGACCAGAGCTCTTGATTTGATCAGATCACTTGAAAACTTGATGCTTAGTCTCCGTGCTGCCAAGGAAGGTTCAAAGAAGATTCTAGAGGAAAATGTAGACGAGAAAAGAAAACTTTATAATCCTATAAAGTTGAGAAATGAAAAAAAGGAATGCCTCAATACTCTACGCTCACTTTCTCAAAAATTTCAGGTTCCAAACTTCGCTGATAAATATGCGATTGAAAAATTCTGCTTATCAAATGCATGCCTGTATTTCTGTACTGTGTCAACCTCTGCCAAGCTGCATACTATAAGAATGGCACCTCTGCATTGCTTGGTAATTGACGAAGCTGCTCAACTCAAAGAATGTGAATCAACCATCCCCTTACAACTCTCCGGCCTTCACCATGCTATCCTCATAGGAGATGAACGGCAATTACCTGCAACCGTTAATAGCAAGGTTTGGATTTGCCTGAATGGTTGTATTCCTCTTTCTTTTGATGCCATCAGACCCTTTTACTTTCTCATACCATGACATCTTTAAAATGCATCACTTTTAGATTTCTGGGGAGGCTGGTTTTGGTAGAAGTTTGTTTGAGAGGCTCGTAAAGTTGGGGTGCAAGAGCCACCTTCTAAACATTCAATATCGAATGCATCCATCAATAAGCTTATTTCCGAATACGGAGTTCTATGGCAGACAGGTTTTGGATGGGCCAAACGTCAAAGAAACAGGCTACAGTAGACGGTTTCTCCAAGGAGACATGTTTGGATCCTGCTCTTTCATAAATATAGCCCATGGAAAAGAGGAATTTGATGAGCAACAGAGTTTAAAAAATTCAGTCGAGGCTGCTGCTATTGCTGATATAGTTGGGAGACTTTTCAAAGGTTCTATTTATAAATATCAGATGTTTCTGTTGTAACTATTGATTTACAGAATTCTTTTGACTTCATTTTGATGTTACAGAAATTAATTGCACTGGGAAGAAGGTTAGCATAGGTATCATATCACCATACCAGGCTCAAGTTAGAGCAATTCAAGAGAAGATTGGGAAATTCATTTCAGACTCGGACAGTGCCTTTTCTGCAAGTGTTGGCACGGTTGATGGCTTTCAAGGTGGAGAGGAGGATTTGATAATCATCTCTACTGTTCGAAGCAATGAGAGAGGATCGGTGGGTTTTGTCTCAAATCCTCAACGAGCAAATGTGGCGCTGACTCGTGCAAGGTATTAAATAAGAATTCAGAAAACATCGGCAATTAGCTCAGAAGTTTGTTTTCCTTTTTTCCCCCCTCCAATTCTATTTGAACTTGTAAATTTTCTGGCGTGGAGGTATTGCCTCTGGATACTAGGAAATGAAGCAACCTTACTTAAGAGTGGCTCTATTTGGAAGAAGATAGTCAACGATGCAAAGCATCGGCAATGCTTCTATAATGCTGAAGAGGATGAGAGTTTGGCTCAGGCTATCACAGCAAGCATGATCGGGCATAGTAGACTTGATGGTTTACTACAAACTGACTCCCCATTGTTCCGGAAGGCAAGATGGATGGTAAGATTATTAGTTTTTAGCAAGTCTCGATTTTTTTCTTAAGACATATTAATAGAAGATATAATAGTTGCTTGCTCTACTGATCCATGGAACTGGAGCAAGCCACTGTTCAGAACAGATATTACTGCGTCTTAGCCCACAGTAATGTGGTGCCAAGTATTAATTAACGGTCACGTTCACTTTAATACAGGTTTGTTTCAGTGATGATTTCCGGAGATCCATGGCGAGAGTTAAGAATGTCAGAATCTCCAATGAAGTGCTTTCCATATTAGCCAAGCTTTCAAATGGTTGGCGTCAGCGTCAGTCTCGCAAGAAGAGAAGGGTAATGGTTCATAATATTTGTGGGCAGCTAAATATGATATGGACTGTGGACATTCTGCTGGAAAATTCATCCTACATTCAAGGTTTAATGGTTTGGGATATTTTACCATCATCTGATATACCAAAACTAACAATGAGTCTCGACACCATATTCCGCAATTATACAGAGGAGCAGATGAATCGCTGCTTATACAAATGCATGGAGGGGTAAGTTAACAGAAAAGTAATTTTTCATTCTTTGGTGTCGAAAATTTTGTTTATCCCTTTTCCATTCCTGCTGCAGGAATTTGGTTGTTCCAATGAGATGGACAGCGGACTCACGTAGTGCTCGTCAGGGCAGCAGCAGTGAAGCCAGTGCCGGGAAGCTGTTGAAATCACCCTGTCCAGAGGATGAACTAAGTGCCACTGTTAAAGCTGCCAGGTATGCTACTGTACTAGCTGGTGCCACCTTAGATTTTATCTCTGCCTTGAATTGTTTTGGAAGGAAATTGTTGAAGATTGAAGATTGAAATTTTAGTTCTATTACAATTGAAGTTTGCTTAGCTAGATTATAGAAGGAGTTGTAATCAAAGCAAGAGTCCTTATTTGAATCTTAGGTGTCAAAATGTTGTTTATCCCTTTTCCATTCCTGCTGCAGGAATTTGGTTGTTCCAATGAAATGGACAACGGATTCACGTAGTGCTTGTCAGGGCAGCAGCAGCGTAGCTAGTGCCGGGAAGCTGTTGAAATCACCGTGTCCAGAGGATGAACTAAGCGCCACTGCTAAAGCTGCCAGGTATGCTACTGTACTAGCTGGTGCCACCTTAGATTTTATCTATGCCTTGAATGGTTTTGGAAGGAAATTGTTGAAGATTGATTCCAAGTCTACAATTAGTGTTAGGATTAGACTAGTTTTCAATTACTGTTTTTCCTAAATAAAGATCACTATGTTTGATCAATTTTAGCTCTATTACAATTCAAGTTTGCTTAGCTAGATTATAGAAGGAGTTGTAATCAAAGCAAGAGTCCTTATTTGAATCTTAGGTGTCAAAATGTTGCTTCTCACTTTTCCATTCCTGCTGCAGGAGTTTGGTTGTTCCAATGAGATGGACAGCGGACTCACATAGTGCTCGTCAGGGCAGCAGCAGTGAAGTCAGTGCCGGGAAATCACCCTGTCTAGACGATGAACTAAGCGCCCCTGCTAAAGCTGTCAGGTATGCCACTGCACTAGCTGGTGCCACCTTAGGTTTTATCTCTGCCTTGAATGGTTTTGGAAGGAAATTGTTGAAGATTGAAGATTGAAGATTGAGGATTGATTCCAAGTCTACAATTAGTGCTGGGATAGACTAGTTTTCAATTACTGTTTGTTCTAAGTATAGATCACTATGTTTGATCAATTTTAGTTCTGTTACAATTCAAGTTTGCTTAGCTAGATTATAGAAGAAGGAGTTGTAATCAAAGCAAGAGTGTCCTTATTTGAATCTTAGGTGTCAAAATGTTGTTTCTCACTTTTCCATTCCTGCTGCAGGAATTTGGTTGTTCCAATGAGATGGACAGCGGACTCACATAGTGCTCGTCAGGGCAGCAGCAGTGAAACCAGGGCCAAGAAGCTGTTGAAATCACCCTGTCTAGAGGATGAACTAAGCACCACTGCTAAAGCTGTCAGGTATGCTACTGCACTAGCTGGTGCCACCTTAGGTTTTATCTTTGCGAATGGTTTTGGAAGGAAATTGTTATAGATTGCAGATTGAAGATTGATTCCAAGTCTACAGTTAGTGCTGGGATAGACTAGTTTTCAATTACTGTTTTTCTAAATAAAAATCACTATGTTTGATCAATTTTAGTTCTATTACAATTCAAGTTTGCTTAGCTAGATTATATAAGAAGGAATTGTAATCAAAGCAAGAGTCCTTATTTGAATGTAACACTTCAAGTTTTGCTATAAATAAAGAAGAGGGATAGCAGTAACCTCACCTTTGATTCTGCTCCCATCTCCAGATTGATTTGCTCTCATTGTTCCTTAGTTCTTTATGTTCTTCAGCAAATTCATCAGAAATCAAATCTAAATAGTAACTGTTTGTGTTCAATAAAACAGGAACTACAACAAGATTTTTCCTACAGAAATGGCATCTAACATTAGTTTTATACTGATTGTGATCGGATAATAATGGTGGCTCAAAAGGAATTAGCAGAAGAAAGGATGCTGTCGATCAGATATGTGTGAAGTTGATAATTCATGATCACTAATGGGGTAAGATTCTTTCCTCGCCAAGAACCAAGTTACGTCTCCAATCCAGCTTTTTCAAGCTTCTCACTCGTTTCAAGAAGAACCGTATTTCCAAATCTTAGATCATTCCTCATCAGTATGTTGCAATACAGGTAGCTAACTTTTGGCAGCCGTTATAGGATGGCCTAAAATGGATTCTCACCGCGACTTTCTAGTAGACCTTGACAACATAAGTTCGTTCCTAATACTTAGAAAGAGATGTTCTTGAAGAGCAAGGAAATGGATTCCTCTTTTACACTTCTAGGCTTCTAGCCAGTGAATTCCTCCCCAGGCCTTTGAAACTCATAAATGTAACATTACAGTAATTTAGATTTGGACTTCTTCAAATAATAATAACAATTTTCAAATAATAATAATAATAGTAATAATAATAATAATAATAATAATAATAATAATTAAAGTTTTTATTTCCTTCACTTTTTTTTTCCAGGATGAAGTTGCATTTTCTGGTGTTGTTCTAGTGACTAAATGGGATCCATACCACTGATGTTTTGCTTGTCAAAAGCATAGTTATTAACCCTCACTTGCCCCGGAGTTGAAATGAAAAAAATATGACTCGGTTGATTCTCACTAATCTTCATACCTAGTTTGATGGAAGTTTATTGATGCTTACTCTGTCGCAAAAGCTTTGTGCATTCTGCATTTGCCACCAATTTCAGATTTATTGATTTACAATGTGCTCCATGAAAAAAATAATTTCTCAATTCGGTTCTTGATGCATTCCACACCACCATGTTCTTCTATCATTGCTTGGTTTTTGAATCAGTTTTGTTTGCTTACTGCATGATTGGCATCCTTTGTTATGATCCATCAGACAACAATGCATCACTTCCATTGTTTTCTCAAAATAGCTTTCTGTCCCACTGGAGTCTTATTTAGTTGCTTTCCAAGGTTCAATCATTACAGTTAATTGCTCTAATTCTCCTGCACCATTCCCTTCCTTTCTCTAAGAGTTTGCTTGGAAATACTTCAGAAAAACTTAATGAAAAATTTAAAACTGAAGTAGATAAATGAAATTCAAACCCATTCTATCACCTCTCTTACCTCCCATTTCTTTCTTCTCATCCCTCTCTTCTCAAAGAAGAAAAACTTCAGAAAAACTGAAGTAAACAAAGGAAAAACTTCAGAAAAATTGAAGCAGATAAGTGAAATTTCAATCAAGAAATAGATAAATGAAATGTCTTCTCTCTTTTCTATCTTCTTTGCCATTTGAACATTTTTCTTTTTCTTCTCAATCGTATTCAAATAATTGTTCAGTAATATCTTTGCGTTTGCATAGACTAAATACATTGAAATTCAACAACTTCCCGGATTTCGTGTTCCCCGAATATCTTAATCCCACTAATCCAGCTTATTTGACCAATTCTAAGGGTTTATTCAATGGATCCCACTCTTAACAAAATAAATGAGAAATAACCCAACTGACCCAAACGAAATATAACTGGACTGACTCTATTGGACTTAACTGAACTAAATGAAACTGAACTAGCCTAACAGGATTATTAGATCTGTTCTTCTTGACTTGACTGACACTTTATTTGAATTGACATAAGCCTGCTGGACCTGCTGACTTGACAACGAATGGACTTGCCTGCACGTGACACTGTTCCTTCTGTCCCCGTTCCCTCAACTTCCGAACCAGATGAAAAACCCGAGCACAATTGTCTGTCATAGAGAATCCAATATTGAATCCTGAAAGTGCAAATGTTTAGAAACCTTTTCAACAAGCAGAGGGTTTTCCCATGATAGGCTCTGCCTTGTGCTTTCAAACTTTTAAGATTTCATGGGTACGTTCATTTTTGTGCCCGTCTCCAAATCTGAGTGTTGGGTTTTCACACGAATACTCCAATTTGAGTGGCAAAACAGTCGATAGTGGCGTTTCGTCTGGCAGTTCTGTCAAAAGATACTCAATCGTAGGAGTTTGAGATGGCTGGTGATTCAATGTTGGATTGTTGGGTGTAAACCATGGTTTTAAACACAGTTACAGCGGTCTACTCAGAGTTCTGACACGGTCCAAGTTCTGGATGTGTAGGTTAACTCGAAGAGACTTGTTTTTAAAAAAAAAGCTTAAAAACGATGTCATAGTATATTTTCAGGAATTGTTTCACATGAATAACGGAATTAGTGTACTGTTATATGATGCTGATGCTCTATAAAGTGAAACTTGATTGTGATGTTGGCTATGAAGAGAAGTCATCATCATATGTGAAAGCTGGAAAACAGATTGGACATCTTGCAACCTCCTGCCGTTCTTACATCTTGAAGGAAATAAAACTGGCTTTAATTCTAAGCAATACTTCGGGGTGGATAGAATATTCTCTTGTGAGAGTAAGTGTACAGGGGAAGGGGAAGGGGAAGGGGCAGAAATGTAAATAAAGCATCATCGTATTTTGCGAATGCATTTGTGTCCTTACCTCTACTCAATGATCAACATCTGTGCATCGGTAATGTCACAGTAAAGGAGAAAACTTAGGAATATGGATAGTCGATCAGCTGCTTTATGAACAGGAAAATTCCTCTCTCTCTTTTTCATATGCTATCCCTAACTTTTAATTGATGCAACCAATTGAATTAAAGAAAGATCTTGATGCTTATTTTTGCTTTTATAAGCTTGAAAAAAAACAGAAGCAATGCATATCTGCAGGGCAAAACAATGAACAAGTACTCAAGCATGGAAAACAAGAGATTGTAGTTTTCATAGGGACTAAGACTTGATACATTGCTTGCTTTAATTTACTTTTGATTGGCTTTTAGTCAGTGTTCTTTCCATCTCAATCTTCAAAAATCTGCCCCATTTTTTCTACTCATCTGTACGTTCATTTCTTTTCATGTATTGGGATTTTTAGTAGCAATAAAAAAAAAATGTCTGTCACTAGGAAAAAATATCTGTACTAGCGTTGCTGCAGGGTCTCTTGCTTCACTCATAAGAAATCTGTTTTTTCATCTTTTCTTTGTAAGTTAAAGAGTTTTTATTTCGTTTCCTTATTATCGGCTTCATCAACTGATTTTACAGACGCTTACTTGAGAGGTGAAACGATGGAGAAGAAAGTAGCGAAAACTAAAGAAGAAACAGTAGTTCCTGGTAGAAGCTTGGTAGATGTGGTGCTCTCTTGGTCCATCCCGGGATGTACTTAACCAAGATCTTTACAGAAACCAGGTTTGCATGCTTGCCATTGTGCTCATTTTTATGGGTATCATGCACTTAAGATTTTTAATTTTATCCATGGTCTGTTTTTCTGGTTAAACTCTGGTTGTTTAGAGGGCAGGAAAGCCTGTGTAAGTTTTATTTTTCCTGTTTAAACTTGGTAAAGTGAAATCATTTGGAGACTCATCCTTTCTCGACCATATGATTTTGCTGAAACACAAAGGTTATCTAGCTTGGGATCAATAAGCTAAGCATCTGATGGTCAGTAAGGCATGACATATTGTTTCTGAAGTTCATTTATAGTAGTGGTTACTTTTTATCTGTTTTGTAATTTTGACAAATGACTTGAGATTAGCTGACAGTAACTGGAAACTGCACTTAAATCTTACAAGCCAATTATGTACAGTTGCAAGAATGCTCCATTATTCTTGTTCCTGTGAATATGCTTCCCCCCCCCGTATTGGAATTGATGTCCATGGCACTAAATTTCTCATCAACAGGTGAAGAAGATACCAGAGACGTTCAAGTCAAGAACACATTACATGAACTCATTCATTCCTGCACTAATCGAGGAAACTCACGCAGACTTATGCTCAAACATGACAATGGTCTCCCAAGCCCCTACAAGAGAAATCTCTTCACTGGGAAAAGCTAAAGAGAATAAGCCTCCGAAAGACTTGTTTTATAAGATCTGGTTTGAGAAAATGAGAAACAATATGAACGGGGAAGGAATATATGATCCTGGGGTTGGAGATCTCCTTGCTTTGACAGATGTAAGACCGAAAGACATTGATGACTTGAACAGGCCTGGGTTTAACTACCTTCTTGCATATGTTCATAGACTGCATAAAGCTCAAGAGAATGATGATGATGATAAATATGACATTTTGTCAATTCTCACATCCAAACCCATTGAATTTGAATTAAAAGAACAGGAAAATAAAAAGGAGTCTATCATTGCTGGAAAAGGAATGCGAAGTAACATGAAAGATCATGTCTTTGTTGTTTACCTGGTGAACATGATGACAAATATTCGTATATGGAGATCTCTGAACTCAGAGCTGGAAGGAGGGAACATGAACATTATCCAGAATGTGCTTCAAACTAGCTCAGCAGTAAGAAGGGTGCTTCATTTTTCTTGATATTTGTAAGTTTTGGCTGTGTTCTAATCATTCACTTGCCTGACTGACAGTCATTGTGTCTGCTCCTGCAGGATGGCCAAGATTGCTCTCACTGCTTATCTGAAGTGAATAGAAGTGCTGCACTTTCTGGTATGGAAGAGACCATAACCAGCTCTTCCGATTTAAATGGCTCACAGCGAGCTGCAATTGTCAGCTGCATCGGTCTGAGTGAATGCCGGCATCAAAGTACTGTCAAGCTAATTTGGGGTCCTCCGGGGACCGGCAAAACAAAGACGGTTGGTTTGTTGTTGTTCTCTCTACTTAAATTGAAGTGCAGGACCCTTACATGCGCTCCAACCAATATTGCTGTGATGGGAGTAACATCCAGACTCCTGAGTCTAGTTAAAGACTCTCTTGAATATAAAACTTACGGACTTGGAGATATAGTTCTATCTGGGAACGGGAAGCGAATGAAGATCTCCGAGAATGATCATCTTGAAGATATATTTCTTGACAATCGTGTTGAAGCACTTTATCGTTGCCTTAACCCGTCGACTGGGTGGAAGCACACTTTAGATTCGTTGATAAATTTGCTTGAAGATCCAGAGCATCGGTACCGCCGGTACGTGGAAAGTATGCGCAAAAACAATGAGGAGGGAGAGCGAGAGGTCCAGGAAGCTGAAAGGCTTGAAATTGAAGAGATAAACAACAACAAAGAGAAAGATGAAGCGGTCCATGATCAAAACAAAAAGGGCAGGAATAGCAGGAAAATCTTGAAGAAAGCTCTTCTTCAGGCCGTGAAAGATAACAAGAAAAAGGAAAAACAGAAACAAAAGGTTCTTTCACATCAAGGGAAACTTCCAAAGCTTGAAGAAAAGGAAAATAAAGAAGATATTCTCTCTTTCGAGGATTTCGTAAAGGAAAGCTTCAAATTCGTTAGCGCGAAGTTGGATGTTTTAATTGAAGATCTGTACACGCACTTGCCAACATCTATCATTTCATTAGAAGTGGTGAAGAACATGACCAGAGCTCTTGATTCACTCAGCTGCCTCAAACCCTTGCTGAATAGTGTTAGTGTAGGAGATGAAGGTCTAAAACAAATGCTCAATGATTTTGAAAATGAAGAAAGTGGTGCTAGTCAATTTTCACGATTGGCCTTTATGAGAAATGATTGTGTTCAGAAACTGAATTCACTTCCTCGAAAATTTGACGTTCCCGATATTTTTGACGATGAAAGTAAAGCAGCCAGAAACTTTTGCTTGGGAAATGCGTGTCTGGTTTTCTGCACCGCTTCAGGCTCTGCCAACCTGCACACAGAAGGAGCGACACCGATAAGTTTGCTGGTTGTTGATGAAGCTGCCCAGCTTAAAGAATGTGAATCAACTATTGCATTGCAACTCTCTGGTCTTCGTCATGCCGTTCTTATAGGTGACGAGCGCCAGCTTCCTGCCATGGTTCAAAGCAAGGTGATAAGGTTTATCTTTCTTCCACCCCATTTACTAGGTTATTTATAAGCTCTAATGTTACTGTCACATAACTTAAACAGATTTCTGAGGAAGCTGAATTCGGGAGGAGTTTGTTTGAGAGATTGGTAATACTGGAACACGAGAAACACCTTCTGAATACGCAGTATAGGATGCATCCATCTATAAGCTTATTCCCAAATAAAGAGTTCTATGGTAGGCGAATTCAGGATTCTTCAAGCGTCAAAGAAAGAAACGATCAGAAACAATTCCTTCAAGGCAAGATGTATGGCCCTTACTCATTTATTAATGTAGCCGCTGAGAAAGAGCAATCGAATAACGGCTGCAGCAAGAAAAATCTGGTTGAGGTTGCTGTAGTTTCAGCAATAGTTGCAAGCCTTTTTAAAGGTATGCGTTTTTGAGTCATATCAGAAACTATTAGATTTTTTGTTATTTTAGAAATGCTGTCTGAACATTACATGACATTGCTATTTGTTTTACTTTTGATTGACATGCAAGTTTGTACGCTAAAGCTTTCCCTTTCTTTCTTTTGCAGAATCTAAAAGGACAAGAAAGAGGATGAGCATAGGAGTCATATCACCATACAAAGCTCAAGTGCATGCAATTCAAGACAAAATTGGAAATACTTACAATACATATAGCGACTTTTCTGTAAAAGTCCGGTCAGTCGATGGATTTCAAGGCAGCGAGGAGGATGTTATAATTATCTCTACAGTCAGATGCAATGCTAGTGGATCAGTGGGTTTTCTTTCCAATCGCCAAAGGGCAAATGTTGCGCTGACCCGTGCAAGGTATTTTTTTCCAAGCACCATAAGTTAGACAATAGTGCAAGCAAGTTTAGGCAGGTTCTTGTGTATTGGTGATATTGAATAAAATAATTATGATGCTATGTCAAATTAAGGTACTGCCTCTGGATATTGGGAAATGGAGCAACTCTTGTCAACAGTGATACTATTTGGAAGAATTTGGTTACCGACGCGAAGGAACGACGGTGTTTCTACAATGCCGATGAGGATACAAGCTTGTCCAAGGCGATGATGGATGCCTCTTTAGAGTTGGGCCAGCTTGATGACTTGTTTAATGCAAATTCTCTATTGTTCAGAAATGCAAGATGGAAGGTATGCATGCTGATTTTTCTTGCAGCACAAATTTCTTATTCGTAGTCTTATGTCTGAAGCTGAACACTACTCAAGTGGACTTCTCACATCAACCTTTTTTTCCTTTGAAGTTTTGCTTCAGTAACAACTTTCGGAAATCTATTATGAAAATGAAAATAAAGGCTCGTCAGGAAGTGATTACTTTGTTGGTAAAGCTTTCAAGTGGCTGGCGTCAATCTCCTGAAGAGAGAAATCATCATTGTCCCACATGGAACTTCTTCTGAACTGTTAGAAAATTACAGAGTCAATGACAAGCTCAGTCTCATTTGGACAGTGGATATAGTCAAGGAAAAAAAAAAAAACACTCAAATTCTCAAGGTCTGGGATGTTTTACCATTACCTGATTTACCGAAACTAGCAAGGGGCCTCAATGATGTCCTTGGGAATTATACAGCGAGTAAGATGAACCGCTGCAAACAAAAATGTATAGAAGGGTATGCATCTTTCTATTTTCCTTCTTCAGATGTTGTACACAAGCAGTAGCTTGAGTAGGCTTCAGCATTAGGAAGCCATTGTGAAACAAGCGTGTTCTTTTTCCTATTTTGAGGAATAAGGGCAGGTCTCAGACCTGAGACCTATGTCCTCCCTCTTTCTGTGCATTGAAATGGATGTTTATGGGTACTTTGTCATTTATAAACTTACAGGAATTTGGTTGTTCCAATGAGATGGTCAACGAGGTCTGGTGCCGCTCTCGAGAGCAGGAATCCTGAAACAGATCCTGCACAACTTATGTCAAAACCATTTGCTTCACTTGTTATCAGGGATCAATCAGAAGCAACAACTAGTAGGTATGCAAAACTAAGATTCTGAATAATTTGTTTTGCAAGAGTAAGATCAAATTTGATGTTGTCTTAACTTCGACCAACCACCTTGTTAGTAGCATTCTCAAATGACCAATTCATGTATGCTATTCATGAATATCAGACAGCCAATGAGATGGACAACGGACTCATGTAGTGCTCGTCAGGGCAGCAGCAGTGAAGCCAGTGCCGAGAAGCTGTTGAAATCACCCTGTCCAGAGGATGAACTAAGCGCCGCTGCTAAAGCTGCCAGGTATGCCACTGCACTAGCTGGTGCCACCTTAGATTTTATCTCTGCCTTGAATGGTTTTGGAAGGAAATTGTTGAAGATTGATAATTGATTCCAAGTCTACAATTAGTGTTGGGATTAGACTAGTTTTCAATTACTATTTTTCCTAAATAAAGATCACTATGTTTGATCAATTTTAGTTCTATTACAATTCAAGTTTGGTTAGCTAGATTATAGAAGAAGGAGTTGTAATCAAAGCAAGAGTCCTTATTTGAATCTTAGGTGTCAAAATGTTGTTTCTCACTTTTCCATTCCTGCTGCAGGAATTTGGTTGTTCCAATGAGATGGACAGTGGACTCACGTAGTGCATGTCAGGGCAGCAGCAGTGAAGCCAGTGCCGGGAAGCTGTTGAAATCACCCTGTCCAGAGGATGAACTAAGCGCCACTGCTAAAGCTGCCAGGTATGCTACTGTACTAGCTGGTGCCACCTTAGATTTTATCTCTGCCTTGAATGGTTTGGAAGGAAATTGTTGAAGATTGAGAATTGATTCCAAGTCAACAATTAGTGTTAGGATTAGACTAGTTTTCAATTACTGTTTTTCCATAAATAAAGATCAATATGTTTGAACAATTTTAGTTCTATTACAATTCATGTTTGCTTAGCTAGATTATAGAAGAAGGAATTGTAATCAAAGCAAGAGTCCTTATTTGAATCTTAGGTGTCAAAATGTTGCTTATCACTTTTCCATTCATGCTGCAGGAATTTGGTTGTTCCAATGAGATGGACAGCGGACTCATGTAGTGCTCGTCAGGGCAGCAGCAGCGAAGCCAGTGCCGGGAAGCTGTTGAAATCACCCTGTCCAGAGGATGAACTAAGCGCCACTGCTAAAGCTGCCAGGTATGCTACTGTACTAGCTGGTGCCACCTTAGATTTTATCTCTGCCTTGAATTGTTTTGGAAGGAAATTGTTGAAGATTGAGGATTGATTCCAGGTCTACAATTAGTGTTAGGATTAGACTAGTTTTCAATTACTGTTTTTCCTAAATAAAGATCACTATGTTTGAACAATTTTGGTTCTATTACAATTCAAGTTTGCTTAGCTAGATTATAGAAGGAGTTGTAATCAAAGCAAGAGTCCTTATTTGAATCTTAGGTGTCAAAATGTTGTTTCTCACTTTTCCATTCCTGCTGCAGGAATTTGGTTGTTCCAATGAGATGGACAGCGGACTCATGTAGTGCTCGTCAGGGCAGCAGCAGTGAAGCTAGTGCCGAAAAGCTGTTGAAATCACCCTGTCCAGAGGATGAACTAAGCGCCACTGCTAAAGCTGCCAGGTATGCCACTGCACTAGCTGGTGCCACCTTAGATTTTATCTCTGCCTTGAATGGTTTTGGAAGGAAATTGTTGAAGATTGAAGATTGAAGATTGAGGATTGATTCCAAGTCTACAGTTAGTGCTGGGATAGACTAGTTTTCAATTACTGTTTTTCCTAAATAAAGATCACTATGTTTGATCAATTTTAGTTCTATTACAATTCAAGTTTGCTTAGCTAGATTATAGAAGGAGTTGTAATCAAAGCAAGAGTCCTTATTTGAATCTTAGGTGTCAAAATGTTGTTTCTCACTTTTCCATTCCTGCTGCAGGAATTTGGTTGTTCCAATGAGATGGACAGCGGACTCACATAGTGCTCGTCAGGGCAGCAGCAGTGAAGCCAGTGCCGAGAAGCTGTTGAAATCACCCTGTCCAGAGGATGAACTAAGCGCCACTGCTAAAGCTGTCAGGTATGCCACTGCACTAGGTGGTGCCACCTTAGGTTTTATCTCTGCCTTGAATGGTTTTGGAAGGAAATTGTTGAAGATTGCAGATTGAAGATTGATTCCAAGTCTACAGTTAGTGCTGGGATAGACTAGTTTTCAATTACTGTTTTTTCTAAATAAAGATCACTATGTTTGATCAATTTTAGTTCTATTACAATTCAAGTTTGCTTAGCTAGATTATAGAAGAAGGATTTGTAATCAAAGCAAGAGTCCTTATTTGAATGTAACACTTCAAGTTTTGCTATAAATAAAGAAGAGGGATAGCAGTAACCTCACCTTTGATTCTGCTCCTATCTCCAGATTGATTTGCTCTCATTGTTCCTTAGTTCTTTATGTTCTTCAGCAAATTCATGCAGAAATCAAATCTAAATAGTAACTGTTTGTGTTCAATAAAACAGGAACTACAACAAGATTTTTCCTACAGAAATGGCATCTAACATTAGTTTTATACTGACTGTGACCGGATAATAATGGTGGCTCAAAAGGAATTAGCAGAAGAAGGGATGTTGTCGATCAGATATGTGTGAAGTTGATGATTCATGATCACTAATGGGGTAAGATTCTTTCCTCGCCAAGAACCAAGTTACGTCTCCAATCCAGCCTTTTCAAGCTTCTCACTCGTTTCAAGAAGAACCGTATTTCCAAATCTTAGATCATTCCTCATCAGGATGTTGCAATACAGGTAGCTAACTTTTGGCAGCCGTTATAGGATGGCCTAAATGGAAGCTGCAATGAATTCTCACCGCGACTTTCTAGTAGACCTTGACAACATAAGTAAGTTCCTAATACTTAGAAAGAGAAGTTCTTGAAGAGCAAGGAAATGGATGTCTCTTTTACACTTCTAGGCTTCTAGCCAGTGAATTCCTCCCCAGGCCTTTGAAACTCATAAATGTAACATTACAGTAATTTAGATTTGGACTTCTTCAAATAATAATAACAATTTTCAAATAATAATAATAATAATAATAATAATAATAATAATAATTAATAGTTTTTATTTCCTTCACTTTTTTTTTTCCAGGATGAAGTTGCATTTTCTGGTGCTGTTCTAGTGACTAAATGGGATCCATACCACTGATGTTTTGCTTGTCAAAAGCATAGTTATTAACCCTCACTTGCCCCGGAGTTGAAATGAAAAAAATATGACTCGGTTGATTCTTACTAATCTTCATACCTAGTTTGATGGAAGTTTATTGATGCTTACTCTGTCGCAAAAGCTTTGTGCATTCTGCATTTGCCACCAATTTCAGATTTATTGATTTACAATGTGCTCCATGAAAAAAATAATTTCTCAATTCGGTTCTTGATGCATTCCACACCACTATGTTCTTTGCTTACTGCATAATTGGCATCCTTTGTTATGATCCATCAGACAACAATGCATCACTTCCATTGTTTTCTCAAAATAGCTTTCTGTCCCACTGGAGTCTTATTTAGTTGCTTTCCAAGGTTTAATCATTACAGTTAATTGCTATAATTCTCCTGCACCATTCCCTTCCTTTCTCTAAGAGTTTGCTTGGAAATACTTATTATCTTTTAGATGAAAGCTAACCACCTTTTCCTTACAGCAAGAGACCTGGGCATCGCACCATGCATCCACACTTTTGAGCATCTCCGCAAAGCCCCATGTTTGTTGTTTTGCTGTTCTTCATGAAGCTTGACTGTCTGTCCTTCTTTGTCAACATCAGTTTCCCTCACCTATATGTTCTCTAAATTTATGCATCTAAGTTTATAGGGATTACAGGTTTTGATTAGTTGTATAAGAATCTTCTATAAACAAACTAGTGAGATATGTACTCTAGATCTAGAAAAAGATTTGGTCATGTTAGCAAAAAAGCAAAAAGCAAAAAAGCAATTCATCAATAGTTAAACTGATATAAAATAAGAACAGCAGCAAACCTCTACACATCTTTGTCGCCAATATGGATGACAATTACATTCAAATCTGATAATTACCACCCTAATTATATTGAACAAAATTATAAATAGTTCATGTAAAACCCAAAAGAAAAGAAAAAACAGGTTTTTAATCGGGGTAATAGATACTATTATACTCAACTCAAAACTCGACCCACCATTTCCCACTTGACTTCTCAGTCTTCTCGACCAGTAACAGTCCACAGACTCACCTCTACTCAGTTCTTGGATTATTTTTAGAGGTTATTGGTCAAACATGGAGAGTCTCTCTATTCTATGGTCTGTTTGAACCTCGATGCATCATGCAAGAGGAATGTCTTGAAAACAGGAGTGAACTCACAAAATAAAATTCTTTTGTTTTAAATTAATTTTTTGATTATTTTTGATACGATGATATCCTTTAAATAATAAAAACAACTGCACAGTTGAGCATGCCATTAGTCCTCTAACCCCACTCACCAGGCCACTAGCTCACCATATGCCCATCGGTAAAGGTTGTCTTTTTAATATATGTATGTATATATATGGACGATAATACGTAGGAACATGGACGGTCTGTCTGCTTTATAACCAGGAAAAGTCCTTTGGCCTCCCTGTATGAAAGATTCCTCTCTTGATTCCTTTTTTGTTTTTTCATACGCTATCTCTAACTTCAATTGATGCAGCCATTTAAAGCAAATAAAGATCTTGATGTTAGTTTTGCTTTAAAAAGCTTGGAAAAAAAGCAATGTATATCTGTAGACAAAAGAATGAAGAGGTACTAAAGATTGGAAAACAATAGACTGTAGTTTCCACAGGGACTAAGACTAAGACTCGATACGTTGCTTGCTTTAATTTACTTTTGATTGACTTCTGTAGTCAGAGTGTTTTTTCCATCCCAGTCTTCAAAAACCATCCCCACTTTTCTGTAGGGTTGCTTGCTTCACTCGTAAGAAATCTGTTGTTGCATTATTTGTTAAAAAGTTAAAAGATATTTTATTTCGTTTCCTTATGATCGGATTCATCAACTGATTTTACAGACGCTTACTTGAGAGGTGAAACGATGGAGAAGAAAGTAGCGAAAGCTAAAGAAGAAATAGTAGTTCCTGGTAGAAGCTTGGTAGATGTGGTGCTCTCTTGGTCCATCCCCGGATGTACTCAACCAAGATCTTTACAGAAACCAGGTTTGCATGCTTGCCATTGTGCTCATTTTTATGGGTATCATGCACTTAAGATTTTTAATTTTATTCATGGTCTGTTTTTCTGGTTAAACTCTGGTTGTTTAGAGGGCAGGAAAGCCTGTGTAAGTTTTATTTTTCCTGTTTAAACTTGGTAAAGTGAAATCATTTGGAGACTCATCCTTTTTCGACCATATGATTTTGCTGAAACACAAAGGTTATCTAGCATCTGATGGTCAGTAAGGCATAGCATATTGTTTCTGAAGTTCATTTATAGTAGTGATTACTTTTTATCTCTTTTGTATTTTTGAGAAATGACTTGAGAATAGCTGACAGTAACTGGAAACTGCACTTAAATCTTACAAGCCAATTATGTACAGTTGCAAGAATGCTCGATTATTTCTTGTTCCTGTGAATATGCTTCCCCCCCCCCCCTCTCCCTTGTATTGGAATTGATGTCCATGGCACTAAATTTCTCATCAACAGGTGAAGAAGATACCAGAGACGTTCATGTCAACAACACATTACATGAACTCATTCATTCCTGCACTAATCGAGGAAACTCACGCAGACTTATGCTCAAACATGACAATGGTCTCCCAAGCACCTGCAAGGGAAATCTCTTCACTGGACCAAGCTAAAGAGCATAAGCATCCGAAAGACTTGTTTTATAAGATCTGTTTTGAGAAAATCAGAAACAATGGTCTCCCAAACATGACAATGGTCTCCCAAGCACCTACAAGGGAAATCTCTTCACCGGAAAAAGCTAAAGAGCATAAGCCTCCGAAAGACTTGAATGGGGAAGGAATATATGATCCTGGGGTTGGAGATCTCCTTGCTTTGACAGATGTAAGACCGAAAGACATTGCTGACCTGAACAGGCCCGGGTTTAACTACCTTCTTGCATATGTTCATAGACTGCATAAAGCTCAAGAGAATGACGATGATGATAAATATGACATTTTGTCAATTCTCACATCCAAACCCATTGAATTTGAATTAGAAAACCAGGAAAATAAAAGGAAGTCTAAGATTGCTGGAAAAGGAATGCGAAAGAACATGAAAGCTCATGTCTTTGTTGTTTACCTGGTGAACATGATGACAAATATTCGTATATGGAGATCTCTGAACTCAGAGCTGGAAGGAGGGAACATGAACATTATCCAGAATGTGCTCCAAACTAGCTCAGCTGTAAGAAGGGTGGCTCTTTTTTCTTGATATTTAGAAGTTTTGGCTGTATTCTAATCATTCACTTGCCTGACTGACAGTCATTGTGTCTGCTCCTGCAGGATGGCCAAGATTGCTCTCACTGCTTATCTGAAGTGAATAGAAGTGCTGCACTTTCTGGTATGGAAGAGACCATAACCAGCTATTCCGATTTAAATGGCTCACAGGAAGCTGCAATTGTCAGCTGCATTGGTCTGAGTGAATGCCGGCATCAAAGTACTGTCAAGCTAATTTGGGGTCCTCCGGGGACCGGCAAAACAAAGATGGTTGGTTTGTTACTGTTCTCTCTACTTAAATTGAAGTGCAGGACCCTTACATGCGCTCCAACCAATATTGCTGTGATGGAAGTAACATCCAGACTCCTAAGTCTAGTTAAAGACTCTCTTGAATATAAAACTTACGGACTTGGAGATATAGTTCTATCTGGGAACGGGAAGCGAATGAAGATCTCCGAGAATGATCATCTTGAAGATATATTTCTTGACAATCGTGTTGAAGCACTTTATCGTTGCTTTAACCCGTCCACTGGGTGGAAGCACACTTTAGATTCGTTGATAAATTTGCTTGAAGATCCTGAGCATCGGTACCGCCGGTACGTGGAAAGTATGCGCAAAAACAATGAGGAGGGAGAGCGAGAGATCCAGGAAGCTGAAAGGCTTGAAATTGAAGAGATAAACAACAACAAAGAGAAAGATGAAGCGGTCAATGATCAAAACAAAAAGGGCAGGAATAACAGGAAAATCTTGAAGAAAGCTCTTCTTCAGGCCGTGAAAGATAACAAGAAAAAGGAAAAACAGAAACAAAAGGTTCTTTCACATCAAGGGAATACTCCAAAGCTTGAACAAAAGGAGAAAAAAAAAGATATTCTCTCTTTCGAGGATTTCGTAAAGGAAAGGTTCAAATTCCTTAGCGCGAAGTTGGATGTTTTAATTGAAGATCTGTACACGCACTTGCCAACATCTATCATTTCATTAGAAGTGGTGAAGAACATGACCAACGCTCTTGATAAACTCAGCTGCCTCAAACCCTTGCTGAATAGTGTTAGTGTTGGAGATGAAGGTCTAAAACAAGTCCTCAATGGTTTTGAAAATGAAGAAAGTGGTGCTAGTCAGTTTTCACGATTGGCCTTTATGAGAAATGATTGTGTTCAGAAACTGAATTCACTTCCTCGAAAATTTGACATCCCTGATATTTTTGACGTTGAAAGTAAAGCAGCCAGAAAATTTTGCTTGGGAAATGCGTGTCTGGTTTTCTGCAGCGCTTCAGGCTCTGCCAACCTGCACACAGAAGGAGCGACACCGATAAGTTTGCTGGTTGTTGATGAAGCTGCCCAGCTTAAAGAATGTGAATCGACTATTGCATTGCAACTCTCTGGTCTTCGTCATGCCGTTCTTATAGGTGACGAGCGCCAGCTTCCTGCCATGGTTCAAAGCAAGGTGATAAGGTTTATCTTTCTTGCACCTCATTTACTAGGTTATTTATAAGCTCTAATGTTACTGTCACATAACTTAATCAGATTTCTGAGGAAGCTGAATTCGGGAGGAGTTTGTTTGAGAGATTGGTAATACTGGAACACGAGAAACACCTTCTGAATACGCAGTATAGGATGCATCCATCTATAAGCTTATTCCCAAATAAAGAGTTCTATGATAGGCGAATTCAGGATTCTTTAAGCGTCAAAGAAAGAAACTATCAGAAACAATTCCTTCAAGGCAAGATGTATGGCCCTTACTCATTTATTAATGTAGCCGCTGGGAAAGAGCAATCGAATAACGGCCGCAGCAAGAAAAATCTGGTTGAGGCTGCTGTAGTTTCAGCAATAGTTGCAAGCCTGTTTAAAGGTATGCGTTTTTGAGTCATATCAGAAACTATTAGATTTTTTGTTATTTTAGAAATGCTGTCTGAAATACATGATATTGCTATTTGTTTTACTATTGATTGGCATGCAAGTTTGTAAGCTAAAGCTTTCCTTTTCTTTGTTTTGCAGAATCTAAAAGGACAAGAAAGAGGATGAGCATAGGAGTCATATCACCATACAAAGCTCAAGTGCATGCAATTCAACAAAGAATTGGAAATAGTTACAATACATATAGCAACTTTTCTGTAAAAGTCCGGTCAGTCGATGGATTTCAAGGCAGCGAGGAGGATGTTATAATTATCTCTACAGTCAGATGTAATGCAAGTGGATCAGTGGGTTTTCTTTCCAATCGCCAAAGGGCAAATGTTGCGCTGACCCGTGCAAGGTATTTTTTTTCCAAGCACCATAAGTTAGACAATTGTGCAAGCAAGTTCAGGCAGGTTCATGTGTACGTATATATTTATTGGTGACATTGAATAAATTTTATGATGCTATGTCTGTTTAAGGTATTGCCTCTGGATCCTTGGAAATGGAGCAACTCTTGTCAACAGTCATACTATTTGGAAGAAATTGGTTACCGACGCGAAGAATCGACGGTGTTTCTACAATGCCGATGAGGATACAAGCTTGTCCAAGGCGATGATGGATGCCTCTTTAGAGTTGGGCCAGCTTGATGACTTGTTTAATGCAAATTTTCTATTGTTCAGAAATGCAAGATGGAAGGTATGGATGCTGATTTTTCTTGCTGCACAAATTTCTTAGTTTTTACCATTATGTCTGAAGCTGAATCCTGCCCAGTGGACTTCTCACATCAACCTTTTTTTCCTTTGAAGTTTTGCTTCAGTAACAACTTTCGGAAATCTATTATGAAAGTGAAAACAGAGGCTCGTCAGGAAGTGATTACTTTGTTGGTAAAGCTTTCAAGTGGCTGGCGTCAATCTCCTACAGAGAGAAACATCATTGTCCCACATGGAACTTGTTCTGAACTGTTAGAAAATTACAGAGTCAATCACAAGCTCAGTCTCATTTGGACAGTGGATATAGTCAAGGAAAAAAAAAACGACACTCAAATTCTCAAGGTCTGGGATGTTTTACCATTACCTGATTTACAGAAACTAGCAAGGGGCCTCGATGATGTCCTTGGGAATTATACAGTGAGTAAGATGAACCGCTGCAAACAAAAATGTATACAAGGGTATGCATCTTTCTATTTTCCTTCTTAAGATGTTGTACACAAGTAGTAGCTTGAGTAGGCTTCAGCATTAGGAAGCCATTGTGAAACATGCGTGTTCTTTTTCCTATTTTGAGGAAGAAGGGCAGGTTTCAGACCTGAGACCTATCTCCTCCCTCTTTCTGTGCATTGAAATGGATGTTTATGCGTACTTTGTCGTTTATAAACTTACAGGAATTTGGTTGTTCCATTGAGATGGTCAACGAGGTCTGGTGCCGCTCTTGAGAGCAGGAATCCTGAAACAGATCCTGCACAACTTCTGTCAAAACCATTTGCTTCACTTGTTATCAGGGATGAATCAGAAGCAACAACTAGTAGGTATGCAAAACTAAGATTACGAATGATTTGTTTCGCAAGAGTAAGATCAAATTTGATGTTGTCTTAACTTCGACCAACCACCCTGTTAGTAGTATTCTCGAATGACCAATTCTTGTATGCTATTCATGAATATCAGACAGCCAGGGAGGTCTAGGAATTATGGATTTAGCAGTGGAACAAGGGGATCAAAACCCCGGTGGTTAAGGCCAAATAATAATTAATGTGGTAAGAACATCTTTAGTACTCTTGTTAAAATTTTTTTTAGAATAATCTCTCTTGTTCTAATGCGTTAAAAAATAACAATTAAGATAGCAATTTGACTCCTCAGGTTGCTCTGCAAGTTCTTGAATGGAAATTGCAGCTGTCGGACTGAAGAATGAAGTCCTCCCAGCTTGTTGCTTACCCATATATATATATATATATATATATATATATCTGTTTAATCATGCGAAATGTAATTATGCTGCAAAGGGGTTGAAAAATTACCGAATATAGTTTCAGACATTAATTTAACCTTAATAATATTTTTGTTTTCTCTTATTTTTCTCGGGTTTAATCATTCTGCTCCCTAAGGTGTATTCTTAGATGATGGCGATGCCTGTTTTTGGGCCAAGCATTTATTGGGGTACTAGGCTCATGAATAATGTACATGGCATTAAGCCTAATAGGGTTTGAAGCTTTTAGCCCAAGAGTGTTATATATATATATATATATATATATATATTAAACTTCATAATTTATTTAAATTTGCTTTCAATTGAGTTATTATAGTCTCATGCTCGGACTTAACAGGTTAACCCAAGTAAATTGAGTTATTTTTTTAGTTGAATTTTGTTTTCAATTTCATCCTTCAACACTAAGTTAAATAGAAATTAGGTTTAATATATATATATATATATATATATATATATATATATATATATATATATATATTTTGTTTTTTATAGGATTATTAAGGTCTTATGATCAAAGTAGTGGATTTGACATGTTAACTCAAGTGGATTCAAGCTGATTTATATATTTTTTTTTAATATTAAAAAAAATATCATCTTGGTTTTTTATAATTAAATTGATTATCCAAATTAATTTTGAAATCTCCCAAAATGACTAGGTAATATCATGTTAATCTTTATATATATTTAAAAAAAAACCATATTAACAACATCCCCCTTAATCATTACAGTTAATTCCTATAATTCTCCTGCACCATTCCCTTCCTTTCTCTAAGAGTTTGCTTGGAAATACTTTTTATCTTTTACATGAAAGCTAAACACCTTTTCCTTACAGCAAGAGACCTGGGCATCGCACCATGCGTCCATACTTTTGAGCAGCCAGAGCCATGCCTTTTTTTGTTGCTGTTCTTCATGAAGCTCGACTGTCTGTCCTACTTTGTCAACATCAGTTTCCTTCACCTAGCCTCATGCAGATCTTTCCTTCTTTTTCATCCAGCTTTCTTTTTTGGTGATCAAAAGGATTCAAAACTGTTGTACTATTATTGTTTGCACTCAGGATTCAAAACTGTTGTACTTCTGAATTAAAAAAGATGGGAGAAGGGATAGTGCTTGAAAGAATCCTTTTTGAGTAGAAAGGTTGAGTTAGAAAACATTTAAACCACAGAGAATATGCTGGGAATTCTGAACTGCAGGGATGGGTATGGAACATTTATGAATCTACAGCGACAACAACGAAATTTGCCCAGAGTTATTCTTCTCTCTGAATCCTTAACAAAGACCATAGACGAGGAAGAAAGAGTTGAATATAATGAAAGATGGAAACGAAAGTCGACATGAAAGAAATACATTTTAAGAGTATCAAGTCTTTGTTTCTAAGGAAAAGCCTCATCTTGTTGTCCATATACTTCCTGGATATTATTTACTTTTTTGACTACTCATTGGTTTCTTGAATTTGTATTCGCATTATGTTGAGTTCTACTCAACTTTTGATGAAATGTAGTGGTCTGTCATGAACAATAGTGTTTGGCCAACCTTTTCTAATTCATATCGATGTTAGAGGGATGGAAATGGTCGACAATACCGACGACAACAAGATGACCAGAACTCAAGGAAAGGGAAGGGGGCAGAAATGTAAATCATCATCGTATTGGGCAGCTCTTACGTCGTATTAAAGGAGAATTAATACGTAGGAATATGAACAGTCTGTCTGCTTTATAACCACGAAAAGTCCTTTGGCCTCCTCGTATGAAAGCTTCCTCTCTCGATCCCTCTCTCTTTTTTCATGTGCTATCCCTCACTTTAATCGATGCAATCAATTGAAGCAAAGAACGATCTTGATGTTTAGTTTTGCTTTTATAAGCTTGAAAAAGATCGGAAAATAATAGACTGTAGTATCCTTAGGGACTAAGACTTGATACGTTGCTTGCTTTAATTTACTTTTGATTGACTTGAGTCAGTGTTCTTTTCATCTCAGTCTTCAAAACCGTCCCCACTTTTTCTAATCATCTGTACGTTCATTTCTTCTCATATATTGTCGCTATAAAAAAACAAGCATTGTCACTAGGAAAAAATACCTGCCTTACTGTGAGGTTGCTTGATTCACTCGTAAGAAATCTGTTGTTTCATCTTTATCGGCTTCATCAACTGATTTTACAGACGCTTACTAGAGAGGTGAAACGATGGAGAAGACTGTAGAGAAAACTGAAGAAGAATTAGTTGCTGGCAGAAGCTTGGTAGATTTGGTGTTCTCTTGGTCTATCAGTGATGTACTTGACGATTATCTTCACAGAAACCAGGTTTGCATGCTTGCCATTGTGCTCTTGTTTATGTGTATCATGCACTTAAGATTTTTAATTTGATCTATGGCCTGTTTTTCTGGTCAATGTCTGGTTGTTTAGTGGGCAGGAAAGCCAGTATAAGCTTTATTTTTCCTGATTAAATTTGGCAAGTTGTGTAAAGAGAAGTCATCTTTCTTGACCATATGATTTTGCTGAAACAAAAAAGGTTATCTAGCTTGGGATCAATAAGCTAAGCATCTGATGGTCAGTAAGGCATAGCATATAGTTTCTGAAGTTCATTTATAGTAGGGATTACTTTTTTTCTGTTTTGTAATTTTTGAGAAATGACTTGAGATTAGCTGACAGTAACTGGAAACTGCACTTAAATCTTACAAGCCAACTAATCATGTACAATTGCAAAAATGCTCGATTATTTCTTGTTCCTGTGAATATGTTTTTTTTTCCCCTCTCCCTTTTGTTGGATTTGATGTCTATGGCACTAAATTTCTCATCAACAGGTGAAGAAGATACCAGAGACGTTCATGTCAACAGAACATTACATGGATTCATTCATTCCTGCACTAATCGAGGAAACTCGCGCAGACCTTAGCTCAAACATGAGAATGGTCTCTCAAGCACCTGCAAGGGAAATCATTTCACTGGAAAAATCTAAAGAGCATAAGCCTCCGAAAGACTTGTTTTATAAGATCTGTTTTGAGAAAATGAGAAACAATTTGAATGGGAAAGGAATATATGATCCCGGGGTCGGAGATCTCCTTGCTTTGACAGATGTAAGACCGAAAGACATTGATGATTTGAACAGGCCTGGGTTTAACTACCTTCTTGCATATGTTCATAGACTGTATAAAGCTCAAGATAATGGCGGTGGTGACAAATATTACACTTTGTCAATTCTCACATCCAAACCCATTGAATTTGAATTAGAAGAACAGGAAAATAAAAAGGAGTCTATCATTGCTGGAAAAGGAATGCGAAAGAACATGAAAGCCAATGTCTTTGTTGTTTACCTGGTGAACATGATGACAAATATTCGTATATGGAGATCTCTGAACTCAGAGCTGGGAGGAGGGAACATGAACATTATCCAGAATGTGCTTCAAACTAGCTCAGCAGTAAGAAGGGTGCTTCATTTTTCTTGATAGGTGTAAGTTTTGTCTGTATTCTAATCATTCACTTGCCTGACTGACAGTTGTGTCTTCTCCTGCAGGATGGCCAAGATTGCTCTCACTGCTTATCTGAAGTGAATAGAAGTGCTGCACTTTCTGGTATGGAAGAGACCATAACCAGCTATTCCGATTTAAATGACTCACAGCAAGCTGCAATTGTCAGCTGCATTGGTCTGAGTGAATGCCGGCATCAAAGTACTGTCAAACTAATTTGGGGTCCTCCGGGAACTGGCAAAACAAAGACGGTTGGTTGGTTGTTGTTCTCTCTACTTAAATTGAAGTGCAGGACACTTACATGCGCTCCAACAAATATTGCTGTGATGGAAGTAACATCCAGACTCCTAAGACTAGTTAGAGACTCTCTTGAATATAAAACTTACGGACTTGGAGATATAGTTCTATCTGGGAACAAGAAGCGAATGACGATCTCCGAGAAGAATGATCATCTTGAAGATATATTTCTTGATCATCGTGTTAGAGTTCTTAAATATTGCTTTAAACCGTTGAGTGGGTGGAAGCACACTGTCGAGTCATTGATAAATTTGCTTGAGGATCCTGAGCATCAGTATCGCCGGCTGGAAAATATGGAGAGAAAAAATGAGGAGGCAGAGAGACAGGACCTCGAAGACGAAATGCTTGAAATTGAAGTGATAAACAACGAAAAAGAGACAGATGAAGTTGTCGATGATCAAAACAAAAAGGGCAGGAATAGCAGGATAATTTTGAAGGAAGTTCTTCGGGCCCTGAAAGATAACAAGAAAAAGGAAAAACAGAAAAAAAAGTCTGTTTCTCCTCAAAAGAAAAAAATTTCTCGTCAAAAGAAGCTTACAAAGCTTGAAGAAAAGGAAAATCAAGAAGATATTCCCTCTTTCGAGGAATTCGTGAAGGAAAGATTCAAATTCCTTAGCACGAAGTTGGATATTTTAATTGCAGGTTTATACACGCACTTGCCAACATCTATCATTTCATTAGAAGTGGTGAAGAACATGACCAGAGCTCTTGATTCACTCAGCTGCCTCAAACCCTTGCTCAATAGTGTTAGTGTAGGAGAAGAAGGTCTAAAACAAGTTCTCAATGATTTTGAAAATGAAGAAAGTGGTGCTAGTCAATTTTCACTATTGGCCTTTATGAGAAATGATTGTGTTCAGAAACTGAATTCACTTCCTCGAAACTTTGACGTTCCCGATATTTTTGACGTTGAAAGTAAAGCAGCCAGAAACTTTTGCTTGGGAAATGCGTGTCTAGTTTTCTGTACCGCTTCAAGCTCTGCCAACCTGCACACAGAAGGAGCGACACCGATAAGTTTGCTGGTTGTTGATGAAGCTGCCCAGCTTAAAGAATGTGAATCGACTATTCCATTGCAACTCTCTGGTCTTCGTCATGCCGTTCTTATAGGTGACGAGCGCCAGCTTCCTGCCATGGTTCAAAGCAAGGTGATAAGGTTTATCTTTCTTGCACCCCATTTACTAGGTTATTTATAAGTTCTAATGTTTCTAACACAGAACTTAATCAGATTTCTGATGATGCTGAATTCGGGAGGAGTTTGTTTGAGAGATTGGTAATACTGGAACACAAGAAACACCTTCTGAATACGCAGTATAGGATGCATCCATCTATAAGCTTATTCCCAAATAAAGAGTTCTATGATAGGCGAATTCAGGATTCTTCAAGCGTCAAAAAAAGAAACTATCAGAAACAATTCCTTCAAGGCAAGATGTATGGCCCTTACTCATTTATTAATGTAGCCGCTGGGAAAGAGCAATCGAATAACGGCCGCAGCAAGAAAAATCTGGTCGAGGTTGCTGTAGTTTCTGCAATAGTTGCAAGCCTCTTTAAAGGTATGCGTTTTTGAGTCATATCAGAAACTATTAGATTTTTTGTTATTTTAGAAATGCTGTCTGAACACTACATGATATTGCTATCGGTTTTACTTTTGATTGGCATGCAAGTTTGAATGCTAAAGCTTTCCTTTTCTTTCTTTTGCAGAGTTTGAAAGGACAAGAGAGAGGATGAGCATAGGAGTCATATCACCATACAAAGCTCAAGTGCATGCAATTCAAGAAAAAATTGGAAATAGTTACAATACATATAGCAACTTTTCTGTAAAAGTCCGGTCAGTCGATGGATTTCAAGGCAGCGAGGAGGATGTTATAATTATCTCTACAGTCAGATGTAATGCAAGTGGATCAGTGGGTTTTCTTTCCAATCGCCAAAGGGCAAATGTTGCGCTGACCCGTGCAAGGTATTTTTTTTCCAAGCACCATAAGTTAGACAATTGTGCAAGCAAGTTCAGGCAGGTTCATGTGTACGTATATATTTATTGGTGACATTGAATAAATTTTATGATGCTATGTCTGTTTAAGGTATTGCCTCTGGATCCTTGGAAATGGAGCAACTCTTGTCAATAGTGACACTATCTGGAAGAAATTGGTTACTGACGCGAAGGAACGAGGGTGTTTCTACAATGCTGATGAGGATAAAAGCTTGTCCAAGGCTATAATGGATGTCTTTTTAGAGTTGGACCAACTTGATGATTTGTTGAATGTAAATTTTTTATTGTTCAGGAATGCAAGATGGAAGGTATGTGTGCTGATTTTTCTTGCTGCACAAATTTCTTAGTTCTTACCATTATGTCTGAAGCTGAATCCTGCTCAGTGGACTTCTCACACCAACCTTTTTTCCATTGAAGTTTTGCTTCAGTGACAACTTTCGGAAGTCTATTCTGAAAGTGAGAAACGAGGCTCGTCAGGAAGTGATTACTTTGTTGGCAACGCTTTCAAGTGGCTGGCGTCAATCTCCGGAAGAGAGAAACATAATTGTCCTGCACGGGACTTCTTCTGAACTGTTAGAAAATTACAGAGTCAATGACCAGCTCAGTCTCATTTGGACAGTGGATATAGTCAAGGAAAACAAAAACGACACTCAAATTCTGAAGGTTTGGGATGTTTTACCATTACCTGATTTACCGAAACTAGCATGCCGCCTCGATGATGTCCTTGGGAATTATACAGTGAGTAAGATGAACCGCTGCAAACAAAAATGTATAGAAGGGTATGCATCTTTCTATTTTCCTTCTTCAGATATTATACGGTGTGTGCTTCTATACATAAGCAGTAGCTTGAGTTGGCTTCAGCATTAGGAAGCCATTGTGAAACATGCGTGTTCTTTTTCCTATATTGAGAAATAAGGGCAGGTCTCTAACCGGAGACCTATCTCCTCCCTCTTTCTGTGCATTGAAGTGGATTTTTATGGATAATTCGTCATTTATAAACTGGCAGGGATTTGATTGTTCCAATGAGATGGTCAACAAGTTCCGGTGCCGCTCTCGAGAGCAGGAATCCTGAAACAGATCCTGCACAACTTCTGTCAAAACCATTTGCTTCACTTGTTATCAGGGATCAATCAGAAGCAACAACTAGTAGGTATGCAAAACTAAAATTCTGAATATTTTGTTTCGCAAGAGTAAGATCAAATTTGATGTCGTCTTAGCTTTGACCAACCACCCTGTTAGTAGTATTCTTCGAATGACTGATTCTTGTATGTTATTCATGAATATCAGACAGCCAGGTAGGTCTAGGAAATATGGATTTAGCAGTGGAACAAGGGGATCAAGACCCGGGTGGTGAAGGCCAAATAATAATTAATGTGGTAAGAACATCTTTAGACTCTTGTTAAAATATTTTTAGAATAATCTCTCTTGTTCTAATGCGTGAAAAAAATAATTAAGATAGCAATTTGACTCCTCAGGTTGCTCTGCAAGTTCTTGAATGGAAGTTGCAGCTGTCTGACTGAAGAATGAAGTTCTCCCAGCTTGTTGCTTAGCCATATATATCTGTTTAATCATGTCAACATATGCTAAATCTAATTATATTGCAAAGGGGCTTTAAAAAGTAATGAAGATATTTTTTCCTTTCATGTTTCAGGAATTAATTTAAGGTTAATGTTTTTATTTTATATGAGCCCAAAGAGGAGAAATATGAAGTGGGAATCGAAGATGAGATGATGATCATCTCCCAAACAGGGTTATTAAAATAAATGAGATTAAAATCCGTTGATATTTCTATAATGTTTTCAATTTTATCTCCGAGAATTAAATAGCTAACAAAATGTTGGAACCTCCCCCCATGGACGACGGATCACTTTGACAAACAAAAACAAATTCAAAGGTTGTAACAAGTTTCACTGCATCTAAAGATTCTTTGCGCAGAAACCATGTACATATAGCAAAAATTAAAGAGCAGGGATAGGGCTTGAAAGAATCTTGTTTGAGTAGAATGGTAGAGTTAAAAAACATCTAAAGTACAGAAATTATGCTAGGAGTTCTGAACTACAGGGATAGGTATGGAACATTTGTGAAATCTACCCAAAGTTATTCTTCTCTCTGTATCCTTGACAAAGACTAAATACGAGGAAGAGAAACTTGAATATAAAAAAAGATGGACACGAAAGTTGCCATGAAGTCTATGAAAGGAATACTTTTTTTAAGAGTATCAAGTTTTTCTTTTTTCCTAAGGAAAAGCATATACTTTTCTTGCACCAGCAGAGGTTTTTAAGACATTGTTCTGGGTTTGCTTCCTTATATATATGTGTGTGTGTTTGTGTCTTATTTTGCAACTCATAATGACCATAATGTTGTTCTTGTGTTTTCTGAGAAGCTGATGAATGTGTAGCAGGAAAGCAATGGACAAGAGAACCGATCGTCTGAAGAGGGTGAGGGTAGAGGGTAGAGGGTTACTAGATTCAGTGTTTTCCTGGTCTATTGAAGATGTGCTCAGTAAGGATCTCTACAAAGACCAGGTTTGCAACTTTCTCTTGGAAAATCATAATCTTATTCCATGTTTTTTGAAGTTCTTCAAACTAAAAATTTATCTGTGGAGTACTTAAGAGTATGATTAAACTGAAAAATTGTTGTTTGTAATGATCAATCGTTTCTCATTGAGATTTTATTGTTAATTTTTTTATTATAAATCTCTCAAGATTGTAACATTATTGTTTTTCTTAGTTGTATTTCTAAACTATAGAGATTGACACTAAAGAGAATAACCTGGAAAACTAGGGTGTTGAAAAATATGCAGCAAACACTCTCAACTTCTTTTTATGATGGATTTTAAAATCAAAATTGATATGAAATAAATTTTGATAATTACCATACATTGCCCACCATAAAACAAAATTGACCTAATACTATTTGGATTTTACATTTTTGTGTTAAATAAAAAAGTTTTCAAATTTATTATTCATAGACCAGATAAATTAATGGGCACAAAAAAGAATTCATTACAGGCCAAATGATTATTTTATAATAAATTCATTTTTAAGTACAAAATAAGTTACAGAAAAAAAAAATCATGCCCAAGTATTATACAAGATCAATTTTTAGTTATTTATAATTTGTTTAAATAATGTAATTATTTTATTTTAAATAATTTTATTCAAGAATAATTTTCAATAAAATCTGAGCTTTAAAACTGAGTGTATCCCTTTTAATTTGGCCCTTGGAACAAATTTTCTAGCATATGTTCTCTTAAGAGCTTTTGGATGTAAATTTCTGTCAAAACCATATAGTTTTTCTACTGCAAATTTTTCTTCAAAAGTCTGGTAAATTAAAATCTTGAGAGTTCATACCAAGATTTCCTGCGAGCCAGATTACAAGCTTGAGATTGATTCTGAACTCCGACATTGTCCCCTAACAGGTGGAGAAAATCCCGGACTCTTTCACGTCAACAGCTCATTACATGAAAGCATTCATTCTACCCCTTCAAGAAGAAACACATGCTGATTTGCTTTCAAATGCAGAATCACTGGCTGGAGCACCAACTTATAGAATTCTGCGAGTTAGAAAATCTAAGGATCATAAGCCACCTAAAGACTTGTTTTACGAAATTTCGATGGAACAAACCAGCGGTGGCAGTGTGCCTTGGGTTGGCGATCTTATAGCCCTGACAAATATGAAACTGAAGGGCGTTGATGATTTAAGGGAGACCCAGCAAACCTATCCTGTTGCTTTCGTTCATGCCGTGAAAGGGGTTTATTGTTTGACAGCCTCGGTTCTGTCCTCGAAGCCCATAGAGGATGAAGAAGACTTGAACAAGGGAACACACTTCGCTGTTCATTTGACAAATCTGACGACAAATTTGCGTATATGGAGATCGTTGCATTTGGAACAAGAAGGGAGGAACCTGAACGTCATTAAGAAAGTGCTGCAAAATAATTTCAATGTAAGAAGAACTATGATTCTGGTTTCTTAATTCTGCATCTCATTTTTGTAATCCCAGCTTTGAATATGGAAAATCTGTTTGTTGTACTCATATTTCTTTATTGAGCTTGACTGCATTGATGACTGATCTCATGCAGGATGGTGGAAATTGTACTATCTGCTCATCCAGTAAAAATAGCGATGCTGCCTCTGCCTGCTCAAGGGACTTATTACAGTCTTTTAATCTAAACAGCTCGCAAGAAGCTGCTGTTTTAAGCTGTATTGACACAGCCAGATGCTGTCATCAGTACACTGTCAAAGTAGTACAGGGTCCTCCAGGAACTGGAAAAACGAAGACACTTGGTTGCTTATTGCACTCGCTCTTAAGAATGAGATGCAGAACACTTACATGTGCTCCAACTAACATTGCAGTGTTAGAAGCTGCATCTCGAGTCGTGAGGACAGTTGCCGATGTAGTTGGATATGAAACTTATGGGATGGGAGACATAATTCTGATTGGGAATCGGGAGAGAATGAAGGTTGATGGAGATCAGGATGACCTTCTTCATGTGTATCTTGATCACCGTGTTGAAGAACTTGAGAAGTGCTTTGATCCATCAACTGGCTGGAAACACACTTTACATTCATTGATAAGTTTACTTGAAGAATCTGAAGCACAAAACCATCTGTACTTGCAGGATAACATTGGAGACGAAAATCTTTCGACTTGTGAGCGATTAGTATGGAAAAGATTCAGTTTCTCCCGAAAGGATTTAGAGTCCTGTATTGTAACTTTGTACACCCACTTACCGACTGCTTTGATTTCATTAGAAGTGATGAAGATCATGACCAGAGCTCTTGATTTGATGAGATCACTTGAAAACCTGATGCTTAGTCTCAGTGCTGCCGAGGAAGGTTTAGAGCAGATTCTAGAGGAAAAGGAAGATGAAGAAAGAAAACTTCATTATCGTATAAAGTTGAGAAATGAAAAAAGGGAGTGCCTCGATACTCTACACTTACTTTCTCAAAAATTTCAGCTTCCAAAATCCACTGATAAAAATACGATTGAAAAAATCTGCTTATCAAATGCATGCCTGTATTTCTGTACTGTGTCAACCTCTGCCAAGCTGCATGCTATAAGAATGGCACCTCTGCATTGCTTGGTAATTGACGAAGCTGCTCAGCTCAAAGAATGCGAGTCAACCATCCCCTTACAACTCTCCGGCCTTCACCATGCTATCCTCATAGGAGATGAACAGCAATTGCCTGCGACCGTTAATAGCCAGGTTCGGATTTGCCTGAATGGCTCTATTCCTCTTTCTTTTGATCCCATCAAAGCCTTTTACTTTCTCATACCATAACATCTTTAAAATGCATCACTTTTAGATTCTTGGGGAGGCTGAATTTGGTAGAAGTTTGTTCGAGAGGCTCGTAAAGTTGGGGTGCAAGAGCCACCTTCTAAACATTCAATATCGAATGCATCCATCAATAAGCTTATTTCCGAATACGGAGTTCTATGGCAGACAGGTTTTGGATGGGCCAAACGTCAAAGAAACAGGCTACAGTAGACGGTTTCTCCAAGGAGACATGTTTGGATCCTACTCTTTCATAAATATAGCCGATGGGAAAGAGGAATTTTCTGGGCAACAGAGTTTCAAAAATTCAGTCGAGGCTGCTGCTGTTGCTGATATAGTTGGGAGACTTAACGAAGGTTCTGTTTAGATATATCAGATGTTTCTGTTGTAACTATTGATTTGCAGAATTCTTTTGACTTCATTTTCATTGTTACAGAAAATAAAGGCACCTCGAAGAAGGTTGGCATAGGTATCATATCACCATACCAGGCTCAAGTTCAAGCAATTCAAGAGACGATCGGAAAATTCATTTCAGACCCGGACTGTGCCATTTCTGTAAATGTTGGCACGGTTGATGGCTTTCAAGGTGGAGAGGAGGATTTGATAATCATCTCTACTGTTCGAAGCAATAAGAGAGGAATGGTGGGTTTTTTTTCGAATACTCAACGAGCAAATGTGGCGCTGACTCGTGCAAGGTATTGAATAAGAATTAACAAAACATCAGCAGCTCAGAAGTTTGTTTTCCTTTCTTTTTTTTCCTCCAATCCTATTTGAACTTGTAAATTTCCTGGCGTGGAGGTATTGCCTCTGGATATTAGGAAATGAAGCAACCTTACTTAAGAGTGGCTCTATCTGGAAGAAGATAGTCAACGACGCAAAGGATCGGCAATGCTTCTATAATGCTGAAGAGGATGAGAGTTTGGCTCAGGCTATCACAGCAAGCATGATCGGGCATAGTAGACTTGATGGTTTACTACAAACTGACTCCCCATTGTTCCGGAATGCAAGATGGACGGTAAGATTATTAGTTTCTTAGCAAGTCGAGATTTTTTTTCTTAAGAAATATTAACAGAAGATATAATAGCTTCTTGCTCTACTGATCCATGGAACTGGAGCAAAGCCACTGTTCAGAACAGATATTAATTAACGGTTACCTTCACTTTTAATGCAGGTTTGTTTCAGCGATGATTTCCGGAGATCCATGGCGAGAGTTAAGAGTGTCAGAATCTGTAATGAAGTGCTTTCCGTATTAGGCAAGCTTTCAAATGGTTGGCGTCAGCGTCAGTTTCGCAGGAGGAGAAGGGTAGTGGTTCATAATGGCATTTCTTCTCTACTGTTAGAACAGTATAATATCTGTGGGCTGCTAAATATGATATGGACTGTGGACATTCTTCTGGAAAACTCATCCTACGTTCAAGTTTTAATGGTTTGGGATATTTTACCATCATCTGATATACCAAATCTAGCAACGAGTCTCGACGCCGTATTCCGGAATTATACGGAGGAGAAGATGAATCGCTGCTTATACAGATGCATGGAGGGGTAAGTTAACAGCAAGTAATCTTTCATTCTTAGGTGTCAGAAAATGTTTTTGTTCATCACTTTTCAATTTCTGCTGCAGGAATTTGGTTGTTCCGATGAGATGGACAGCAGACTCATGGAGTGCTTGTCAGGGCAGCAGCAGTGAAGCCAGTGCTGTGCAGCTGTTGAGATCACCCTGTCCAGAGGATGATCTAAGCGCCACCGCTAAAGCTGCCAGGTATGGTACAGTTCTAGTTGGCGCCGCCGTAGGTTTTATCTCTGCGTTGAATGGTTTTTGCAGGAAATGACATCTAACATTAGTTTTACGCTGACTGTGATCGGAAAACAATGGTGGCTCAAAATGAATTAGCAGAAGAAGCGATGAGGTCGTTCAGAGAAGTGTGGAGTTGATGATTCATGATCCCTCATGGAGTTAGTTTCTTTCCTCATCAAGAACCAATGGATGTAAGATTACAGTACTTTCAGATTTTAGATTCCTTCAAATAATAGTAATAATAAAGTTTGGATTTCTCAAGGATGAAATTGCATTTCCGTTCCCTTGTGTGTTCCGGTAACTAAATAGAATCCATGCCACTATTCTTTTACTTGTACTAAACAAAGTTATCAAAATTCGATCCAATCCCACAGATTAACATGACGAATTTACAATTTAAAACTTAAAACCTAACCCAATTCAGATTTTATATTGATATTAATGTTGACCCGCTGCTCAATTGATTTGAAGCAACCTAGTTGAGTCAATATTTAATGATTTTAAAATTAAAAAAAAACTAAAACAATGTCATTTCGAAATATAATACACACACACACATGGGGGTTGACCCAGTGATTTCATAGCTCATGCTATAATCAAAATAGATCTGGACAAAGATGATCAACAGTAGTTCTTTTGAGTGGGATTATTTCGGCCATTCACATATGATAATGACATTAATATGTACAAGGGAAAAAAGAGTATAGAAAAAGAGATCACTAGCTAATATTCAAAAAAAATATTCTTTGAGGAGCGTGGAAATCAACCATCAATTGCACCATACCAAAAACTGTGCCTTCTGCCATCTGCCATCTGCCTTACTCTTCTAACTAATCTTCACACCTAGTTTGATGGTAGATTATTGATGCTTACTCTGTTGTAAAAGCTTTGTGCGTTCTGCATTTGCCACCATATTCAGATTTATTTATTTGAAATGTGGTCCATGAACAAAATAATTTCTCAATTTGGTTCTCAACAGATCAAGGATTTCGTAACTGAGTTTCTCCTGAAATTATCAGAAATTTATAATAGGATATGCCAAAATCTAAGCGGTCAAATTTTATTGCATAAAATATACAGTTTAGATAGGAAAGCTTTCTCGGACATGGAAGGAAGACTCATTTAAGAAATGATTATAACTTCAGAAACCCAGTTGGAGACACTTTTTGTTTTAGAACCCAATTAAAGAGACGATCCCCTTAAAAGGAAAACATGACCGCATACGACAAAAATAAGATCCTAGATAGATAGGGTGCTAATATCAATTCTGAAGAGAGCAACTAAATCCCTCATCATTACAACAATTACCTCCTTTAGCCCTTTGTTTCCCTTTACCATCTTTCTATAAGCTCTCCATTCCTCCCCACAAACTAATGGCTTTGCTCCATGGTGATTGATAATTGATTGCCCCAAAATAAAGGAAACTGTGGTTATATTTACTCTCTTTTGCTCTTCCTTGTCATAGATTCAACCCCTGAGGACAATGTATGCCATACAATGAGCAGCAAATACATTCAATTAGAAAACCCAATTCTATAACTGAATGGAATAGATAGAAACGAAGATTTGAATCCAATACTTTAGTAGAAAATTCGAAAGTACAAAAGCAGTTGATTCTTTTAGCTAAAGAAAATGCTCAACTTTACTTTCACCGTAGTACAGTTTAAAATTTCCAAGTTTTTTTTTCGAATCAAAAGCACTAATTCTGCCATAGTTAAATAAAAGACCAACCTCTAGATGGTTCGGCTACACCCAGCTCTTCTTGAACTCCAGTGATATTACGGTTCTGAAACAAAAGGAACCTTAATGTATCATCATCCTTGTAAAACCAAGGGGGGGTAGGAAGAGGAAGCAGTGACAGACAAAACTTGTTAGAAGTGTGTACTTCCTAAAGATTGGACATTTAATGAGGTTCAATAAACATAACATTTAATGAGGTTCAATAAACATAACATTTAATAAACATTTGGAATCTATGCGAAGAGACAGACATGGGTAACAAAAATATGACAGGAAGTGTTTCTGAATTGAAATGATAAGATATGAGCAATCACCTCCAACCACTCACCCCTTAACATGAATCTTACATTCCTACAACATCAGTTCTTGTAAAGTAAATTACTGTAAGCAAATTCACATAGTTCTTCATAGCTTTGTTTCACACATAACTTTTGACCAAGTGAAGCCTGCTTGTTAAAACTCAACAAACTCTGCATGTTTACCAAATACACAATGCTGTGATTCGTGTCAATGTTAATGACTGTATCATAAATGAGAATTGCATGTGTCACAACCAGACACAGACTAATAGCTCCCCAATGTGTTTTTTGTCATGTCCAAAATATAGTGCCTGTCCCAAAATATTACTATTTTGAAGAGGCAAGCATTGATATTTTCATGGCTGTCCCAAATTTACCCTATATATGTCTTTCTCTAAGAGTTAAATGCAAAAAGAAATATCTGCAAATTGAACTCTAATATCCTCAACAGGACTTCATTGGAGCAGAGCATGGGTTCAACAAATGGACAGTGTTTGCCATGCCTGAGCAGGTGCTATTACAATCCCAGACATGCAAAAATGGGAATATACCAGAGATACCACTAACCTCATCGTAAACTGGAATTTGGTTGCGCCAGAAATCTAGGGTAGGTAAAAGTAGTCTCCCTGCAACATATACAAATTGATTAAATAGTTGGAGAATCATATAACAGAAGATATGTTAACCAACCCTCCATAGAGATGATATCAATCACTGGGTTTCTCAAACATGGGGAAAAGCATGATCTCAGAAATGGCCATCTAAAACAGTTCAAAAGTTTGACAAATAACTTCGGCAAAAAGATAAGCAACAAGACATCCCATTTCGATTTCCTGAAATCATAAAATTGATCTTTATGCAATCAAGGCCATGAAAATATCATATTTCTGTAATGTTCCATGTATAAAAATTCATAGACCAGGAACACACTACAACAAAGTAACAAACAAACCTGATCTGGATCTTTTGAGACTCAAGGATTCTGGAGAATGAATACATGTCGTCGTTTCTCTTATCTGATTACAAGAATTTACCAGGGTTGACAAATTAAAAGGGAGTATTTTGTATAGACTAAAAAGGTGTACAAAAATAAAGATAAATTTGAGGCTTACATTTTAAGTTCTAAGCAAAAGCGCAAATGGAAAACACAGATCATAAAAAGAACTATCAACTTATAGCTAGTAATAGCAGGTTCAATTACCAAAAAGGGTGATATTCAAGTCTAATCTAAATATAGACTTAGCCAAAAAGTAACCCCAAATAAATGACAAAATGTTACCCTTTATTTTGAAATGGTAGACTGGCAGACGCTAAAACTATCAAGATCTCTACCATTTTCCTTTGAGAACATTTTTCAAATGAAGCTTACCAGGAATTCACTTGAATTATTGGAGGGGGGGGGAGCCATCTTTAAGATGGCGATGATAAAACATAAAGTCAGGCCAGGTGTAACTGGTTGTGATTAATGAATCGGTGGACATTAAAACTTAATGATAAGAATTTGCACATACTAAAGGAAAAAACTAAAATAGCTTACACCGGCATCAAAAATAATTGCCCTTCTAGCTTGCCTTTTCCCAACAGCTAATGTTTCTTTCTTCTCTTTACTATTTGAATTTTCTGACAGTGTATTCATCTTTCTTGAAGCTCTCAGCATTGCCTCTGCTATATCAAGAGTTGTGCCTGAATTTCTCTTCGGTTTACGTGAATGTCCAGAGACCGATTTCTGTGTTGGTATATCCATCAAATTTGTCAAAGAGGCAGTGCTTTTCCTATGCCCAGAGTCAATGAGATTAGCATCCATTGTATCTGTTTCTTCCATGGATGGACTGATGATGTTTGCTTCCGCACCTGACTGCATACTGGAAAATATCAGAGTTTTCCACAAGACATTTTTCAGATTGATTTAAAATATCAGAATCTCCCTGAGTTGGAGATCTAGAAAGAGAGGGTCCTTGTGTAATATTATTTTCAATACATATTAGCCTAACCTGAGGGCCTTGAGGAAAAGATGGAATTGAGAAATCAATTCCACTCTCCAGTCCATCCTTGTTTCCCGCATTTTCCCTTTTCTTTTTCTTTAAACTCAAGCTCTCTTTTAAGGACACAGCCAGCACCACGCCTGAAGTTCTAACAGGCAGTATCTGGTCAAAGTTTGATCTAGTGATATTGCCCACATTATAATCAGTGTGTACTGAGCGTTCCCCTGATGCATCATTCATGATGCTGATTCTATCTAAACTACTCGACCTTTTGGCCATCAACTTTCCAAAGGACCCGGATTTGCTTTTCATGCTGCCTATCCTTCCAGAAGATAGTGCCACATCCACATGGTGATCAGAAGGTTCTGCTGGTACCGCCATACTATTTTCCACCCAACTTACATCATTTACATGACAACTTGATAGTGGTGAAAGATTCTTTGAGTCATCATTCTTCAAATTATCAACACCTTCATCTACTGGCCTTGATAAGAAACTATGCCGGCATTCATTTTGAGACACCGGAGGCTCTGCCACGCTTTCACAGCTACTATTCAGAAACTTGGTTCCACATTCTTCCCAATCAGGAGGAAAGCCGAAACAGAAATGCCGAAAAACCTGAAACAATTGTTGTTTTGAATTTAATATTATTGTTAACTTTACTTCAATAATAACTTGGTAAACTTTAACTTTACTTAAAGTACGAGACGATGTCAAAAACAAAAAATATTGATGAACAAGAAATAAAAATATATGAAGAAAAAAAACCTGAGAGGAGAACCCATTTTCAACAGTGATTGTCCTGTTAATGTAACCTTGGAGAAGAACAGTGACGCCATCAGCAGTCTGAAGAGTGAAAACATCGTATCTTTTGGTAATTGCTGCTGAGTGAAACACACGAACAGGTTTTTTCCTGAGGTTTTTAACAATTTTTAAATATAAATAATTATTTACAAAGAAATCAAAGATAAAAAGAGGGATAATATAAAAATAAATAATTACTCAAGAGAAGTTATTCCCGCAACAGCAATTTTCTTCCCTTGGGACTCCTGCTCGGCTTTGATCAGCCACCAGTCATGTAACAACACCTATTTTTTTCCATAAATAAAAATAATGAGACATTGTCAGCACCGTAGTGTAAGAGCGGTGGTAAGAGAAAGCAGTGATATGTAACTTACTGTTTTCTGGAAAGCTGAGGTGGCAGCGGCGGTAGCCATTTTGGTATAGGAGCATGGGATGAAGGTGAAGAAGTAAGAGGGAAGTGGAGCTACCGTTGAGAAAGAAGAAACAGAAATAGGGATTTCAAAATCGAATTGGGTTTTTTTTATGATCACTATCACTAAAAACGCTGTCGTATAAAGGATAGCTGACAAGTCGCACGAGTACCCCCAAATTAAAAAAAAATATTTTATTTTTTATTTTAGATATTTCTTTTCTATGTCGCTCAATTGAGAAAAAAATATAATTTAATTATATTCTAATATTAAATCTAATAGATTAATTATTATTTTTATTGTCGTGGGCCGGGCTTATCTATTTGATTTTATGGAAAGGCTTTTATTACTTGGAGGATTAACCTTAACTAATCCGGATTAGCATATCCAAATTCGAACAGAAATCTAATGGAGTTTGCCAATAAAAGAACCTCCAAAGTTCAACTCCACTCAATTAAGCAGCCTTCTGGGAATTGATCATCAGAATAATCAGGAAAAACCGAAGCCATAATATCTACGATATGTTTCTCACGAAGCTCAAACGATCTTCTACTCGAGAAAATATCCAGCATCACTCTATCAGAAGACTAAAACTCTCCGAGAATAACCTGGTGTCCCATTCGCCGTCGTCGTCATCGGAGTTTCTTTTACTGGTGGCTCTTTATCTCCTGTCGCCGCCTTTACGGTATTGCCTCCACGGCAGCCTCCAAGCTCCGGCTTGAAAAGTCAGAAAAACCCCACCTGCCCCTAAACAACCTCCTCTTCGTCGTCACTGCAGATACCGGAGAGTCTTCCACTTTACTCGCCCTATCGAGATCGAACTTAGACTTCATAGATTCAATCCCAGCTAGCTTGTAGGTGAGGTCCTTTATTTTACGACGCAATGCAAGCTTGTTAGAACTTGAAAAGAAGCGGCGTAGCTTTCTGCCAGTGCTCCCTGTATTTTTCACCACTTGCCTTCTCACATTCATCCAGTGCGTCCTCTGCATCATACAGGAATTCTCGGAGCTTCTGAAGCCAGAACCCAATCTTCTCATTCTGAGACTGTTGCCTCTCGGCATCCATCAAAACTGCGTTGGTGGCTAAGAAATTCTCTTCAAGACGTGCATGCCTTGCTAATTTCTGTAACTGTAAAAGAGCCTAACTTCCCTAGAAGGGATTTGGCGATGTCGGCTTCAGATTCTTCCATTTTCTTCTGGAGTTGAGGGGAGAGGTGATTGATAGGAAGAATGTTTGGGAAGGGAGTGAAGTTATTTTCAAAGAGGCGTGGTAATGTGTTTTAAAAAAAAAATGAAATTTTTTTATTTTTATTTTTATTTTTATTTTCATTTTTATTTTTTACTTTCAATTAAATGTTTTTGGTGTTTATGTGAAGGCAACACAAATGCTTGTATTTTCCTTGCATTGCCCTATGAAGATTATTCTTTCCTTTGCTAGTAATTAATTTATCGTGCTTTTGACAAAAATGAAAAATAAAAAATCTCAAGAGTCTATCCTAGGGTACTTGAATTTCTTCCATTTATTTCTTGACTTCAAGCAACTCTAATTGCACCCCAAGCAGTTGTTTTGCAGTCGATAAAATATCCATTTTGATGATCATTATGAAATTTAGCCAAGGCTCGCTTCGTGCGTGCCTGAAAAATCTTCAGATGATTTAGGATTCCATTATTTATCCTTCAAGGATGGGATCCATACCACTCGCATCCCACACGTTCAGGAGAGGGTTGAAAAGAAATGGGAAAAAAAAAGAGACTGCTGTTTTGAGTCAGAGAAAGGCATGGAATCCTTGAAACCACAAGCACGCACAAGTTTACAGAGATGCATCTGAACAATAATAATGCACATAATCACTTCTATACTTTCCCATTTCATGGGGCTCCATTGATAAAACGGCTTAATCAAATTCTACAAGAGTATGCTTCAACCCCATCAAAACATCTTAAGCCTCTAAGAAAGTGTGAAGGCTGGACCATTTTACAGCAGTTACCTTCAATCCTATCAACAAAACTAGGCCTCTATGAAAGTTCGAAGGCTGATATAAATTTCAAAACTCTTGCTTGCACTCGCTCCTTCTCTTCAGGTCCATCGAGGTCACCAATGTTATCATGATATTCCTATATATGATTCATAAAAGGAACTACGTTATGGCAGTTGCTAGTTCAATGAAGTTTTAATGAACTGCAATTTGATGGGAAAAATACAATTTGTAATTTAAGGCTACCATTTCTACACATTTTCATTCTTTCTTTTATATCCCATGCGATTAAGTATGATTATTTTGGTATTCCATATGAATTCTACACCCATACCCTTTTATAATGTTAATTTCTTTTCAGACATTGGTAAGAGAGATAAGAACTGAATATGTATTTTATAAGAATGGCCATCACCAGTAAACTAGGTCACTGGACAGAATCTAGATGCCGAGACAAAGCACGTACCAGAAGTATATCCTTAACATCGTTCTTAGTAAGCTTTTGCTGCCTCAATAATAGTTCAATCCTTGCTCTCATTCGGGGATGCCTGAAGAAAAACCCAATAATCATCTTAAGAATTCAAAGTTAAGATAAGATATAACTACAAAATAAAGTTCCTCTACTGAGCTGATAAGATTATGGTTGATGGGAAACTTACTCCGAGCACCAAAGATGACCCAGAATAATGGCTATCGACTGCAGGTTAGAACAAAAAACAAAGCTGAGATATTGAAAGTTCACAAACTATTGAAAATCAGAGACAGATAAATGGTTTTTTCAATCAGGAACTTATTCAGATTACTTTTTATCAGAAACTTTTCCAGATTACATTAAATGACCAATATCTGTGCTTGATATATTATAAACTTTCCATGGCAATGCTAATTAAAAGACCTCATATTAAAAATTACATACTGGTTGAGCAAGATTATATTACAGCCATGAATCAATGATAACTTCCTACCAACAACAACAAAATAGATCTTATGCAAGTCCATCAATAAAGTAAGCAATTTCATAGACAATTCTGACCAAAAGCCACTAGAATAGAAACTAACCTGAAGGGAGTCCATCAATAAAGTAAACAATTTCATAGACAATTCTGAACAAAAGCCACTAGAATAGAAACTAACCTGAAGAGTGTAGAGTCCAGATTCTAGTTTTCGATTATATCTTTCATCTTCATCCATCTGTAGAATGCACAACCCATTGTAAATGAAGTGGTTTCAATGTCAAATATGGACAAGACAGCAGAAAAGAAAATGTGATATACCTCCAGATCATCCAATTCAAGCTCATCCATTCGTTTAGTCTCTTCTTTTACTCTATCTGAATATCTGAGTAAAGATCATCATTAATCAGGTGTTAAAGGCTGAATATAGACATTAAAAACATAATTTACAAAACCACCCTCTGCCTCCTCTGCAGCAAGAAGGTAGAAAAGAACAAGGGTGGAGGGATAGGTCAATTGTTCAAAATCCACTTGTAGAAATTCAAAACAAACAAGTGGGTTATTACCTTATATAGAGTTCCATAAGGCGGTCTATCTTCTCACACTCACTTTCCACAAATTTACTTAGCACTCTCTCCCTTCTTGAACCTCTCAAGATTCCACCTGAAAAAGAAAGAAACACCAGGAAAGATCGATTATATCTACCATAAAATCCAGCAACTGAAAATTCCTTTTAAAATTCTTTTTTTCATGTGAATTTAGTTGTGTACAATTTAACACCAGTACAATCTCCTGGTAATTCTTTTGATATTACCTATAAAACCCAGTATGATAAAAAACAATAAAAAAAAGGTTTGCAAAAATATATTACAAATGGATGAGCACCATATATGCCTCCAATTTGGGTCTACCCAATGTCTACTACCATCATATATTTGGGCCCACCACACCATGGGATAACAAATCTGATGGTAGACAAATATCTGCATATCAATTCACTGGTTTCAGCCCAGATATTCTTTTAACAAGTGAAACTCAATCCACCAATAAGATAACTTCACTCTTTTTGGATGTTGATTTATTTTGCATCAGGTGACAATGCCAAAACTCCTCCATCGCGACCATGTATGAAAGCCAACAGATCGATAGATAAATACATGATATATTATAAGATTATATAATGTTGCATTGAATCAATCAATTAAGAAAAAAAGCCAAAATGTTTACTTACCCAATAATGATGCAATTAGGGAAACAACACGCTCTTCTAACTCCTCTTGATATCGTTCTTTCTTATTCTTCTTACTCATAGGAATCTAAAGAATTGAAGATGAAAAACAGAAAAAACATGTGAGTCCAATTACCTTCTAAGGAAACAAATTATGGCACAAACAATTCACAATTTCATTGTATGTCTGTTGCATTATGCAATGAAAGATGTGCTCATACTTTATGTCAACAAAGATGAATGTTTATAGGAAGGGAAGAAGAGCACAAATACAAAAGGAGAGCAAGACATCTTCCACAAAGTAAAGGGATTAAAAAGAGAGAAAATCAGAAAACTTGACCATTCTAGCCCATCCAATCATGGCTAATGACAGTTCCAAGAAGCTGAAATCCACAAAGAGACCAAGACAGCCAATTTTAGGGCATTTTTCCTATTGAATAATGATTGTAAGGTCTACCTTAGAGTGCTAGAAGCTGAATCCCACGTAGATGCCAAGACAACTACCTAGTGAGTATCCCAAAAGGGATCATTAAAAGTTCTTGAACAGAGGACACTGTGCAACTGCAGTATCTTATAATGTTTCATGCTACTGAAACTCCCAAGAACATCAAGAAGAACACCACCAATTAGCTAGCGAAAACCATGATTAACCACAAATCTCAAACAACAGTTTTCTTCATATCTTAAAACAATAAAAAATGTGGGAAAATAATGTTACAAGTCTCCCAACTGCTGTGACACATAACACCCACGCTCCATTCTTATGCTTCCATGGTTGATGAAAATGAAGGTGAAACTATAGAAACTGAGAGCCATTAATGGAAGGAAATCCTATGTTTGTCTATCACAATAAGAGACAACTCCATGCATGCACCCACATTTGGGGAGGAGGCAGGGTTTCCATGCAGGGATGATTTCTTGAAGAGATAAATAATCTCCATGTATGTTTTCATTAACTTCCAAGGTTTGGACTTTGAAGCTCGGAAAGCAACAAATACTAAAACACAACAGAAAAATTCAATTGTGAAAGCTGCGGACAAATGCTCTTTATCCATAATCTACTCCAACACTAACACAGCCAACCACACACAAAAAAAAAATATTAACAAGACTAAAACAATAAAATGTAGCAGCATCCCAAACAGTTTTAACTAGAGTTCCAAAAATTTTAATATTTTTTCAACAAGCAAATGGAACCTGAATTATCACACAAATAGTTCCAACTCTAGGATATTTACACCACCTTAGTTACAAATGTGACATATAAATCTAATATCCTTCATGAACAAAACCCATCGTCCATATTCAAGCATTAACATTATGATTGAAAGCACAGCTATTTAATGAATGTAACTAAACCATTAGGAAACACAAGATCATGGTAAGGATAGAAATAACTTGCCTTACCCATGAAAGCAGCAAAAGCAGTTTTCAGCCCCAAAACATCAACAAACCTCTCACAAGCAGGCGGATAGTTAGTCATAGCAAAATCAAGCGCTCTAATTGCTGACCCATAAGCCAATTTCTTCTGCTTCATAATAATAATCATCAACTCCACTCCCTCCGCCTTTACAAACCTCTCCTTATTCTCCAAAGGCATTAACAAACAACACAAACAATCAAATAAATTCTCCACCATTTCCTCCTCATCCCCACTCTTCGGATCCTTACTCTTATACATCGCAACCGCCTGCAAAACCACATCAACCCCGTTCATTTGTCCCAACTTCTTCTGATTCGCCTCGCTATTCTGCAACAAAATCGACAAAATCTCCGCCGCGTACTGCTTATTACTATCAAACTCCCTCACCTTCAACTTCCCCAGCAACCATTTCAAAACCCTTGTTTTCTCACAAATCATCTCCGCCACCTTCGGCTCCACCTCAATCATGTTCTCCACCGTCGCCAACGTGTTATAAACCGCCGCCATTTCGTCCTGATCATCGGAGTCCGACAACCTCTGCAAATTCTGCACTAGCAATTCCAACACATTGTTCTCGATAAGCGTGTTTACCAGCACTTTCATCGATTCCTCTTCGTTCTCGTTGCTCATTTCTACTACATCCTCGTCGGTTAGGTCTTGTAATAACTGAATAACATCGATGGCAATATCGGTATTTTCATGTGATAAGAGAGATAAAACGGAAGGAATGGAGTTTAGGGTTATTAGATCGGGGTAAAGTTCCGGTGCAGATGATAGTATTTTGAGTTTCTGGAGCTCGTTATGGAGGTCAATTTCGGAATCGGCGAATTTTTCCGGATGGTCAGGGTATTTGAGGCGGGACTCGATGTTTTCTTTGTATTTGCGTTCGAAGGAGAGGATTAGCTTTTTTAGGGTTTTGAGATCTAGGGTTTCTATGGGTTGGGACTTTGACAAGGATTGGGACTTCTCTATTGCGTCGAGGAGGGAGAGGTCGATTTCGTCGGCGGCGGTTTCGCCGTTGGAGAATGGTGGAGGAGGCGAGGTGGTGTCCCGTTTCCGTTTAGGGTTGTGGCTGCGAGCGGTGGCTATTTCCATGGTGGTGTAGCTTTTGCAGCTGGAGAGAGTGTACTGTCCTATGATGTTTGCCATCTCTATTAGTAGTGTGCTGGTAAAGTTTAATCTAGTCCTTAAATGTGATTTATTTCACATCTAAACCTTATAGACAAACATTTCTGAATATTGAACTCCATGGGAAACCACGAAAGTTTCAAAGCAATTATTTAATCTTTAACTTCCATGGCAGTTAATCAAAGGCTTATAAATATTTTTCTATTTTCATTCTCATCCTCCAGCTTTTTCGTGTTTTTTTGTCTTCCAAAATACCGTAATTTCTCCTATTATTAATTAACCTTATCCTAAAAATTCTTGACATTTTACTATCGTAATGTACAGGGTTTTTTGTTTTGTTTTGGTCATCAAGTATTTTGAGGATTTTTTTTTATTTTAAATTATTTTTTGTTATTTTGTTCTTGAACATTGGGTTTACATGCTTTGTAATTCATAATTTATTTATATAGAGTTACCTTGATGATATCATGATCCAAGTCGTGAGTTTTGTAATAATTGTATTTGCTTGGATTAATTTGTATTTTTTTTAATCATTTTTTTCTCAATTGTATAATTCAATAGATTGATTGACAATAGAGTTTCATATCTAACTAGTATGATCAATAATTGTATAGATTAGATTCATATATAACTCATATTGGCGTATTTGTTCAACTTTGGAATGGTTCTGGGGAGAAAAACAGGAAATCTTCTTATGGTGAGTTTCTGTAGTTCTTCCTATTTCTTGTTCCTCTCTACCTGTAGTTGAGACTGGAATGCAGGTATGATCACAGTTCTTCGTTGCACACTTATGCTGCATCCATGGTGCATAATCTCATCTCATCTTTGCCATTATTTTGTGGAATGTGATTGTTGCTCTACAAAAAACAGAATGATTTTGAAAGTTGTAGCTTTTCTTTGAGGTATACTCTTAATATCATTTTATGCTTTTATTTCAGGTATTGATCCTTTGCGTGTCTTTTGTATCATTCACGAATAGTAAAATATTTGTTTTGTATTGTATTTTTAAGTTATTTTAAATAATCTTAACTAACGAAGTATTGTATTCAAAAATATTTTACTTATGATTTTTCTACCAAAACAATTTTAGTTGTAATTTTATGATTTTTGTACAAAAATATTTTATTTATGATTTTTCAATCCGAGTTCAAATGACAATTCCATATCATGTCAAAAAAACAAGTTTGACAACCTTGTTATCCTCTCATGGAGAAAAAAGGTCAAGAATGTATGATCTTTGTTTATTCCTCCATGAAGAATCCAATTTGCAACGAAACATACAAAGTACCTTGAGCAGAGCTTGACACTAACGTATGATCTATGTTTATTTTTATTTTTTCTTGGATGCGATGGAATCTCATCCTCCATAAAAATATATTTTGTGGATCTAAATGAGAGATTGAAATCTCAATTATTCTAGATTCTTATAAGAGATATAAATTCTGACTCGAACTCGAGACTTATTGTACAGATCATAAACTTTTTTATTATCATACCATGTGTGTCTTGACGACAACCTTTGTTTATTCGTCCATGAAGAACACAATTTGCGGCGAAACAGACAATGGATTGATTCGGAAAGGAGAGCAGATGTATGCAACCTAGCCCACCCGACGTGTTGATTCGGAAAATCATCAACCTGGAGTCTGATCAGACCAATATCAAGTTAAATTCATGAAAGATATTTGTCTAATAAAACCTGATTGATTTAGACTATATTTTATTAAATTTATCAAACCTGATACAAACTTTACCGGATCAACATCATCATTCATCATTCATCATTCATCATTCGATTAAGTGGATCCCATGAGAAACCAAACGTGGAAGCAATCCGGATTCATAATTTTTGGCCCATTTGCATTACTCCTCGAACTTAACAAACATAAGCCCAATGTGTAAACATTGCAAGTTGCAAATGCAAGCTTCACACACTTGATCATACCGACAAAAAAATTGAAATACATACGTAAATACTATGTACAAAGTTGCAGGTACAAGATTAATTTCTTTCTTTTCTTAGTAAACACAGCTACCAGATCTGTTGGTCCTTGTAACATGCTTATAATCTTCATTAACTTCACCAAACACAAATCTTTTATCAAGTTCCTGTAGCTGATTTTCTCGCGGAGGGACCAAGTGCGTGAATAATTATGGAGAGCGAAGTGCAACGGTCAGTTTCATTGCGGGCAAACCGGAAAGGAGGAAACTACCGTAGCAACAATAATCATTCATCACCATCAAATTCTAAGGGTAATTACCATAGAATCACTTAGTTTCTGACATGGGTTTTTGTTTTCTTGTGTATTGGGCGAGTGTATGTTTTGTTTTATTGATTTTGGCATTAAGGGATTGGTGGGTTTTGTTCCTTTTGTGAAAAAAAACATAAGCATTTGATTTGTTTTATTTACGGGGTTTTGTGATTAGCATTTGTGCGTTTTGTTCAGTCTAGTCTAACCTTGGTTTTGTAATTTATGGTGAAACAGATGTAGAAGGTGGTGGTGGAGGTCTTTTTAGTTCTGGAAAGTTGTCGAGTGATTATGCGATGAAAATAATTTGGAAGAAAGGATTTATTCGGCTGGTTCTTGTTGCCGGCATTCTATGGATGTTACTCATTCTTATTGTGTTACTCTTTCATATTTGGTCCTGTCAATCTTCTTATCTATTCTTTTCAGGTAATGTTTACTACCACTCTAAATCCTGCTACTGATTTACTTGTTTATGTACTTTTGTGATTTATGAGATAGATAAGTTTCATAGGATGGCTCGTTTTTTCTTGAATTCAAACAATGTGTAAAAAACTTCTAGAAATGGTCTTGGTCTTGGTCTTGTAGATGCATAGTTTCCGTTTATGGATGCGAAATCCGTATTATTTTTCCTGACTGTTTATGTGATCACGATGCAATCCTATCACTTGCGTGATACATGCTTAGTGTAAAATCATGTGTAGAAATCTTAACTTATTTGTCAACTTGTATAAATTTGCGTTCTGTGGTTTGATATGATAGATGTGTTTGACATGCAGCAATTTGTAACAAAGAAAGCAAGGTATATACAATTCTAAACACTTGGGGATTTGTGCCACAGCAACATCGTAAGAACTCCAGCAACTTCTATTCCTTGAAGTGCTGACTGCTATGTGGTTGCTATAATTGATACTACTTCTCTTTGTATCTTTAGGCTGTCTGATCCCTGTTATCAGTAACCCTGACAGAATAGTTATTCCCGAGGGAAGAACTCATGATCAAATTATTAAAAATCTTTCATATGTTATGGAGGATAAGCCTGTGAAAGACGGATCTCAGCCATCCCCATTATTTGGAGGGCATCAAAGCTGGAAACAAAGAGAGAAGAGTTTTAAACCAAGTTCTTCCATGAAGGTAAATTTAAATGCTTCAAAGTCAATTTTGTTAGTTTAATTCCTTGTTCTTGAGAAGAGGAAAGTACTCTTCGGGGTCATGTTATTCAATGAAATGATGACGGAGGGTTATCAAATAATTTTGGATTTATGTCAATACCTTTTCACGATTCGTGGAAGTTGAAATTTTCTGTGACTTATAGCTGTTTTAAGTGAATTTAATTTTGTTTCTTACATTTACATATGCTTTTTTCCTTTCAGGTGCATTGTGGATTTATGCATAATGGTGGTGCGGACATGGATCCTGTAGATATTAAATATGTTGAGAAATGTAGGTTTGTGGTTGCTTCTGGAATTTTCGATGGATATGATGTACCACATCAGCCTTCAAATATAAGCGACCGCTCTAAGGAACTCTTTTGTTTTCTTATCGTGGTGGATGAGATCTCTCTTGATTTCATAAAGGAAAATGTTACTGTCTCGGAGGACCATAATGGGGGGCGGTGGGTTGGTATTTGGCGTCTTATTCTACTGAAGCATTCACCATATGATGAGCCCAGAAGGAATGGGAAAGTTCCCAAGATTTTAACCCACAGGCTATTTCCTCAGGCACAGTACAGCATCTGGATCGATGGTAAAATGGAGCTGATAGTTGATCCATTACAAATTCTAGAAAGGTACGTCCTTACGTGGTTAATTTGCAGATCATGCCTTTTGTTTCTGTCATTTTATTTGTGATGGGAGAGAGTAAATGAACTTTGAGACTTGAATGTTAGCCTTTCTCTTGTTACAGTTTTCTTGGAAATCTAAAATATTTCTTCAAGTCTCAAATTTGTTGGTCTTAGTCAGTGGATACCTCAGTATCCAGAACTTGTGTTCTCCCCTCAACTTTTTTTCTGAAAGCACTGATCACAAGATAACAACTAAGCCTTTCGAAATAAGCTTTGTGGGGGGATAGTGTGTCGTTTAGATGTGTTGTCTGCTAAATTATCCTTCAATTCATATTCTTCCATTGACATGACCTAGAAATGAATGATGGGCCAAGTGGTGCCTGTAATTCAATTCATTTTATGTGGTATTCACTCACAGCAAGAGTGAAATGTGTGCTGTCTGTAAATACTCTTAAAGATAATGTCTAAGTGAGAAAGTTCATGGGCTGGATCCCTAAATTTCATCACCATCATATTGCACCCACGAAACATTTATGTGTGTATTGTACCAGTTAATATGAATTATCCGATCAGCAGATACTTGTGGCGTGGGAAGAATACATTTGCCATTGCTCAGCACAAACATCATCGAAGCATATATGAGGAGGCTGATGCTAATAAGCGAAGGAAACGGTATGCTCGGCCCCTCATTGATCTGCACATGAAAATATATTATTACGAGGGGATGGAGCCATGGAGTCCAAAGAAAAGTACTGTTAGTGGTAAGAGAGAAAGCAACTTCCTTGGCCCTTTATTTTTGTTGCATTTGTCTAGTTTTTTTTCTGGGTGAAATATGGGTCATATGTTCACTGGGAGAAGTAACATGTTACACATATGCATACGAGCACACAGACGGGGGCTGTAAACAGAGATAATCATGGTGATTTACATGATTTTTCCATCTCCATTGATTGGTATCGGTAAATGCAGATGTGCCAGAGGGAGCTATTATCATACGGGAACATACAGCTATGAGTAACCTGTTCAGCTGCTTGTGGTTTAACGAGGTCAACCTCTTCACACCAAGAGACCAATTGAGTTTTGGCTATGTTGTGTACAGATTAGGAGGCGCGTTCAAGTTCTTCATGTTTCCAAATTGTGAGTACAACTCACTGTTCGTGCTGCATCCACACACCCGAGAGCATTCATCTAAGGTAGAGTGGGTAAAAAGTTTGAGTGAATTTAAGGGTAATGGTAGCAGCATGAAGGAGAGCAGAGGTGGACTAGGCTTGTGGACTCCTTATCCTGCAGATCTCAAATCAGTTGTACTGCCAGAAGTAGTAAGAACATCAAGAGCAGGCTAAGGTTCATACATTTCGCCATTTTTAACTTTATTGATTTCTTTTGATTAATTCCCCCCTCCTACTTTACTTATAGAAAGAACATAAAATCCCAAAAAAAAAGGTGCTTGTACAGGTCCCAAAAACCCGAGGTCTCGTATCATTCAAGAGTTAATAAAGAGAAGAAAACCCTTAAAATGAGAGAAAAAATTCAGATATAATTTTATGATTCGAGTTTCAAAAGCTCCTTCTGTCTGTGTCTGTGTTAAAATCATGATTTCGAATCGAGATTGATAACTTTGGTGTAAACCTTTCTATTCCTCTTGCGCCTACCACGAGACGCAGCTTCAAACGTGGAGATTTGACTCCACCATTATTGACGCTAGCCGCCTCTCCTCACCTAAACTGTCTTCAATTCATTGCTCATTTATAAAAATAGCCTATGTTTAGTTTATGGAATGATAGAGATTGAATGTTTTCTTGTAATTTCTATTTTGATATATATTAATTTTATATTTTTATATTTATTTCTTCAACTAAATATATTCTTGTCTTTTCATAAGCAACTGATCATGGCTTATCTCATCAAATGACAAATTCAACCACCTCTATAATCATTTTAAAGTTCCATGCATGAGAATTCCTTTCAAGCGAGGCCCTTTTATCTCCACACTCCCTCGAGTGAAAGCGTTTTGGGCTTGAAACTTGTACAAATTCACACTATCTTGTGCTTAATTTTTATCAAATAGAATGGGGATGGTGAGATTCGAACTCGTAACCGCTGGGTCAACAAGGTTCTGATACCATGTTAAGAAACCATCTCATTTAAAAGCTTAAACTTCACTTAAAAGCTTAAACTGATAAGTGAGGTTTCAAAAATATAATTCTGATTTCGATCGTGAGTTGTTGTGTTTCATTTTCATCTGAAAAATGTTATTAAAAATTATCAAAGTAAGACTTGACTGGATCGAGTCTGAATGTGATTTAGTCTAGCACTTTTCTTTTTTTTATTTCTATTGACAGGTTACCAACAACATATTTTCCAAAACAATATTTTAACAGTAACTATTAGCCAGCCTGTTGCTTCGACATAGACACATGCACAAATCAATTGAGCTAAGCACAACAACGTTAGAAAACAATTATAAAAATATTACTTCTTCTTTTTCCGAGTAGTTGCACCGAACTTAAGTCATTTAGTTGTTCTCGTTAACCACAAACCTCCCATTTTCTTATTTTATTGTCAGAACGAGCATCGAGTCAACATTAACAAAGAGAGTTAAAGAACAATACGTTTCTCTTGCATTTATATGCACTAAAATAGCAATACACAGAGCGCTAGAACTCGAGCTTCATTGTTAGCATCAGCAATGGCTAACTGCAAGCCACAGAAGAAAGTTCTGTTGTTATGTGGGGATTGCATGGATAATTACGAGGTGGGTTACTTTCGTTTTAATCTATCTTTCTCATTTTGAAGTTGTTTTTTTTCCTTCAAGTGATCGGGGTTTTGTTGCTGTTTTTGCAGGCTATGGTTCCATTTCAAGCCTTGCAGGCTTATGGAATAGCAGTTGATGCTGTTTGTCCTGGAAAGAAAGCTGGTGATTATTGCCGCACTTTAGTTGAGGACTCTGGTTCCTATCATGGATATCAGGTCCCCCTCTCCTTTTATTTATTAATTTGTTATTATATATATCCATTTCATGATTGTTAACGAGAAATATTGTTTGTTTGGCTATACATACTTTCTTTGCAACACCTCCATCTATGTCTTGTACGGATATGCAAACTATTTTATAAGGGAATGTTCGTATGTCAATCTCTAGATATTGATGGACAAGACCCATGGTGTTGAGACAAATCTTCGTGGATTAAAGAAGATCTCAAATCTAAGATTGTGTTTTTTCTGAAACTAATTAGAGGGGTTTTTTCTGATTAATTGCTTGTCATGTGATATGGATGCTGGAGGTGTAGGTGGTAGTATTGGTGTTAATGCAGGCTCCAATGGTAATTAAGGATGTAATAGTGATGATAGTGGTTGTGGTGGGACTCATTGTGATAATGATCCCATGATCATTTTACTTCCATTAATATGTGTAAAGAGCTACCTTTTGATAAAAACCAATGTTTTGAACTTCTGATAAACCTTGTGGGCGTAGCGTAAATGATCAAATCTGGCCATTCATTTCCTTAGTTCTGACGTGGGTTTCGGAACTTTCCTGGCTGTAGACTTCTACGGAGAAGCCTGGACACAACTTTAGTCTCAATGCAACTTTCGATGAAGTTGATTTCAGCAAATATGATGCGCTTGTTATACCAGGAGGAAGGGCTCCAGAATATCTTGCCACAGATGAATCTGTGTTAAATTGTGCGAGGCAATTTTCCGATTCAGGAAAGCTGATTGCTGCTATTTGCCATGGCCCGTTGATCTTGGCGGCTGCAGGCATATTAAAAGGTCGGAAGTGCACTGCATACCGTGCTCTGGGACCTGTTCTCATCGATGCCGGTGCTCATTGGATTGAACCCAAAACCTTGATGGACTGTGTTTCTGATGGCAATCTCATTACTGGAGTTATATACATGGCGCATCCTGAGTACATCCAGCTTGTTGTGAAGGCACTAGGAGGCAAGATAACTGGTTCAGATAAAAGGATTCTGTTTCTCTGTGGGGTAGGTTAATTCTAACACAAAAACTATTTGTCTCTGATGACAACTATCATCAAGCTCGAAGAAGCAAATGTTTTTTTTCTTGTTTGCTAAGAACTCCTCCTTCTTTTATTCTTGCATGCAGGATTTCATGGAAAATTCTGAGGCTACTGTTCCTCTTCAATCCCTGCAAGCTCTTGGGTGCCACGTCGATGCAGTTTGCCCCAAGAAGAAGGCTGGGGATTTCTGCCCAACTGCAGTCCATGACTTTGAAGGTGACCAAACCTACAGTGAGAAGCCAGGCCACAATTTCATTCTGACAGCTACCTATGAAGGTTTGGATGCCTCGAGCTACGACGCTCTCGTCATCCCTGGAGGCCGGTCTCCTGAATATTTGGCGCTGGATAACTCAGTGATTGCGTTAGTGAAAACATTCATGCAATCAGAGAAGCCAGTTGCGTCTATTTGCAATGGACAGCAGGTTTTAGCAGCCGCAGGAGTTCTGAAGGTAGTTTCCTGTTGCCTTGCGAGAAAAATATATTAATGAACCATCTCATCTAAAAGTTTAAGTTGTTAGGTGAGGTCCCAGAATATAATTTATAATATTCTCTAACACACCCCCTCAAGAGAAAACCCTTTGGGCTTGAAACTTGCACAGACTCACTCTACCTTGTGCTTGATTTTTATCAAATAGAATAAGGGTGGTAAGATTCGAACTCGTGACTGCTGGGACAACAAGGCTCTAATACCATGTTAAGAAACTATCTCACCTAAAATCTTAAGCTGTTAGGTGAGGCCCAGAATATGATTTATATTATTACGTAACATATTATGTGTTGCATGTGTCATTCCGTACAATCCATAATACGGATCATCTTTGCAGGGAAGAAAATGTACCGCAAGCCCTGCGGTGAAGCTGCATGTTGTATTGGGAGGGGCAACATGGCTAGAGCCTGATCCGATACATCGCTGCTACACTGATAAAAACTTAGTCACCGGAGCTTCCTGGTCAGGGCACCCTGAGTTCGTCTCTCAGTTGATGGCTCTGCTGGGAATCCAGGTGTCGTTTTAGCTATTTTCATGTTAGCTGTTTTGCCTGCATCATGTATCAAATAACACTCGGATGCAGATTCCATGTCTGTGTCTGGAAATCCTTGTCTGCTGTTTTTCCTGTGGCGAAAATAGACTCTCCTGCTGGGCAAGGAAATGGGTTTTCATCATGTTGGTTGTGCGAATAAATGATGACTTGTCAATGTGATTAGCAGAGGATTTTGCTTACAAAGATGAGGTCATTCTTGTGGAGAAAAATTTGACAAAATCACTTTAAATATCATGCTAATTTCGATCATGACTTGTTGTGCTTGCTTTTCAGATGAAAATTTTTTTATTAAAAATTATCCAGTATCAAAGTAAGACTTGACTGGATCAAGTTTAAAATATCCTAACAAAGAAATAAAACATTGAAGCGGCAACAATGTTTTAAAATATATATATATATATATATAAAAAAACTTTGATTACAATGGAAATCACTAATTATAATCTCCTAGATAAAATATCATCCACATTTAGACCACTTTTTTATGGTAATGATTATTTTGGAAAGATAGAATGATAATCTATATTTAATATATTAATTTAGTCTCTGGTTATTCTTAGATTATAGACCTCATAAACCTATTAAAATTAAAAATGGTGTTGAGATTTCTAAAACTAAAGTGAAAATACAAAAAAAAAGAAGATACAAAGTTAGTTTTTATGGATGTTAAAGCCATACACTTTATATTATGCATCATGTTTTAGAAGTAACTCATGAAGGAAAACTCTTTGATTTCTACTAAAAAGTTAGGAAATAAAGGTGATGACAATTTGTGAAGCCAAAAATATTATCAAACTTTTATTGGAGAAACTCATTGGTTATTTAATGACTCATGAAATTACTATGGAGACTTAAGAACAAGAAGAAAAAAAAAGGCAAAGAAAAATGTGGCATTCAAAATCATTCATCACATCAACGAGGATGATGGTTATGATCATGAAGATTATTAAGGCTTTGAAAAAGATACTGTCTTAATTAGAAAGCAATTTTAAAGTTTTATGAGGAAGAAGCACTGTAAGAAAAGATTCTCAAACTTCAAAAAATTAGAAAAATCAAGGTTTGACATGGTTGACCGAGTCACTTGGCCGCACTTTGAATAATAATTTCACATCCTTGAGATTTGGAGGGGAAAAGCAGCATCATGAATTTCACCTCTGGATGGAACTAGCTGGAGCTTATCGAAGTAGCCAAGCCTCTCTAGTATGTGTCTTTGACAGTTCTCGGCGGCCATAATTCCCGACGAGTATGCTCCGTGCACGGATCCTTGATGGTCCTCCATGCTGACTGCTTCTCCTCCGAAGAAGAGATTGCCCAGGGGTGCACGGAGTCTCTCATATGAATCTCCAGGCTTTCCAACCAGATCATACGAGTAACAACCCAGTGAGTTGGGGTCTGTTCCCCACCTCGTTACAAGATATTGAACCTGTTCCAGCAGAGCCAGTGACATAAATAAGTTGATAGCTTTTGACATGAGAGACTGAATTCAGAAAACAATCGTGAAAATTTACCGGCTCTGTTGCGTTAGGAAACATTTTCTTCAGCTGCGACATGACAAAGTTTGCAGCAGGCTCGTCAGGTAGCTTCTCGAGATCATGGGCGAACCTTCCAGCAGCCATGTAGACGAGAACAGGATGGCCAGTTGCCTTGTGAAGATTGAGAAAATAACCACAAGCATAAGATGTGGGCGCAACAACACCCAAGAATTCAACATCTGGCCAAAATACTTCATCAAATTGCATTGCAATCTTGTTTTCACTGCCAAATCCAAGATCTGAAATTGCATCGACCTTCCACTGTGGCAGCTTTGGCTCAAAATGAATCAAGTTTGCTTTAAGAATCCCAAGGGGTACTGTAATGATAGCTGCATCTGCAATAAAGCCTGTTCCATCCTCTACAGTGACCATCACCTTATTAGGCCCGTTGGATATTTTTGCAACCCTACTCCATCACAATTCATTAAAGAATGAAATCATTTCACCGGGAAGCACTGTATAACGCTTTTAATTCAGAACACAAGATATATCCAAACTATTAAGAAATGCGCAGGTATACCTGTGATTCAGGCGTATATCAATATCTTTTGCCAGAGCCTTTATTATAGGGTCATAACCTTGCACCATAAGACCATGACCGCCAGAAAGAACTTGTTCCTGCATGTCAAGCAATACCCTCATCAACGTCAGCATTCATCTAAGGATAAACTCAGATTGACCTTAACATAGTACAGATTTCGTATACAATTTTGCAATATACAAGGAAGAGAGCATATTACATTTTAATAGGAAAGTAAGCCAATTCTGCAATCTAAGATTCTCAAAAATAACATTCACCAATTTCTTTGCTGCTGCTATCTCTAATCAATTTATTTTTTTGCTGAATCTAAAGTCAGCCCGTAATGATAAAGAACTTTTTTTATGTCAAATTTATAAAGGCAAAGGCATTTCTTGACATGTAGCAATGTTGTGGACGTAGGAGTATGCGTTAAAGCACAAACCTCTCATGCATAGTTCATGAAATCATTGCAGCACAATCAAAAACACTTTATAAGAGGTGCAGAAAATCAAATAGTCCACTTGCCTGATCCCAAGATTTCAGTGATATCATATCGGCATCCGCTGCAAACCAAGCTTCCATTCTACAGATATACCATTGCAGCACTTCATATGCAAGTCCTTCTTGCCTGCAGACAAAAAAAATGTTTCATTAACAACCCTCGAAACTCCATGCTGAAAAAAAAATCAGAAGTTTGTATTTGCTACGAAGTTGTGCTTTTTCCCTGTACCTTAATTCTGGATGCCTATCCAACACAATCGAAACCGCTTGAAGAACAGACATGTCATCTGTGTGTTCATCTCTTACTTTCTCAGTCTAAAGGTGTACACAAGCAACGTAGTTTGCTTTAGGAGAAGAGAATTTTTAATCATAAAGAAAAGTTCCAGTCATATGATTTAGTATGAATATCCTACCTCGTCAAGAATTCTTTTGAATGCATCTCCAACTTCGATGACCATCTGTTGTGGAACTTTATGTCCTTCCTTATCAAAAAGGGTATAACTGAAAGGGAATACCCAAATCCTCTTGGTAAGTCTGGACTCTAAATTAATAAGAACCAGAATAGTGGCTCATAACTTTCAAAACGATGCAACTTTAATCAATACAAAATAGAATCAGTTTGTTCTACTTAAAAGGAAAAAGAATGAAGAAAGAAGTCTGCTTAATGCGAAGTCTGGAGTGAATTGCAGAGAACGCAAAAGTAAAACTGGCAAATGACATACCTCTCTAGATCATGGTCATACAATACAGAGTTGTCACCACTGGTACGGTATAGTTTAAGCCCCAGACCTCGTATCAGCGGCGCCAAAGGATTCTCATTGCAAACACCATGTAGCCTGGAAGGAAACATGAAAAAACAATTTACACATTGAGGAATCAATCTGTGCGTTGCTTTACATTTACAAAGAGTGGTTAAGGAATCAAATGACACATGAGCGCAGAGATCTTTTCCTGAGCTCCATGAAAAATTAATTGTTTTTTCAGGGCATAATTAATGAGCATTAGCATCCCTAACAAACAAGCATATAGATCAACCTTTCCAATGTCAGCATATCTAAAGTGCATTCATTTCACAAAACATGGCAATCACACTAACGAGTTGATATTAGGTATAATATTAAATGGTTCCAATAAAATTAAATATGATTGAGAAAGGAAAGATACCATGATGCTCCCAAATCCACAGGATAGCCAAATGAATGGTCAGTATGAATGCGGCCACCAAGTCTATCCCGTGATTCCAGCAAGATCACCTGAAACAAGAGAGCACATATTAGCCAATTGATGCATATGAATACAGATATTCCTTCATACATATAAGTAAGTGCGTATATACATATTCATAGTTTGCTGACCTTAAAAGATGCATCATGGAGTCTTCGGGCAGCAGCAAGCCCTGAAATACCACCACCAATCACGATGACAGTAGGAAGCGAACTGTTTGGCCTCTCAACTTGTGAAATGAAAGTGCCTAGTCATTGGTTGGAGAGAAATCAGCAAATTTGAAACACATGTGTTCATCAAAAAGTAAGAATGATTACATTGGCATCACTTGATTTTGTCCAATCGGTTGACTTTAGCTCATGAAAATTATGTTTTATATTTTCACAGACAACAATACATCATACGCAACACATATGATCTACCATATCAAATCATGTTGCCAACATGATAATCCAAGATGACAACCATGTCAACAACTTTGATGACATGCTCATGCCAGCATCCTTAATGGTTGTCGGCAAATTTGAAATGGTTGTCGGCAAATTACTAGTCCCAAACCCAATGCATCGAAAACTTATTTTCATGGTAATAATCATTCTTTTGCCTAAAATAATCTATCAATTTTAACTCAAAAAAATAACTGCTTACTGTTATACTTAGTTTTACATTTAAAAGTATTTTAAAAAAAAATATATATATATATATATATATATATATATATATATATATATCTTTATTTTTTATTTTAAATCATTTTTATATATGATGATATCAATAATAACTTTTAAAAAAATAAAAAATAATTATTTTAATATTTTTTAAAACAAAAATTATTTTATAAGATGATATCAATAATAACTTTTAAAAAATAAGAACATAAGGATATAATCATGCTCGAGTCACATCAAACATACAGCAAAAGCCAATTAATACTATTTACTACTATATAAAATCAATATCTTTTCGCACCACGAAATCACAATTTATATCATAATAAAATAACAAGAGAAACCAATCAATCAAATCATAAATAAATAAAATAAACCCATAGCATATGCTATCTTTTCAACTTTTACCAAAACCAAAAAAAAAAAATGAATTCTGTTTTTTTTTATCGTCAACAAATAAGTAAATAAATAACCAAATCAAGAAAGAGTAATTGATTATACTAACCGTTGTCGATCAGATTCTCCATCTTCGAACCACACAAATTATCAGAACACGCAGAAGAATCAGCCAAATCGACGAATTACTATTCCTTAAAAAAAAACTGATCGCTCGCGATTCTTTTGAGAAAAAAAGGAAGAAGAAACGATTCGTTCAATGGTGTATAGGAACAGGAAAATTAGAGATTAATTGAGAAGAATGGTAAAGAATATATAACAAAATCCCAGCAATAAAATGACTAGAAAGACTGCTCAATGAAGAAGATGAAGAGCAATGTAGCAGCTGCTTCTGCTGTTGTTTACGATTTAGACAGCTCATAAGGAGATATTTTCTTAAATCCTCTCAAAATTCTTCTCTCTTTTTGATCAATTATCTGATTATTCAAACCTAAGAACCAAATTTCTTTTAGAAACGACGATGGTTGCATAGATCGATTGATTGGTTTTTGACGATCAAAATATCAATCGATCGATCGATGGATCAATGCAAATGATGAGGAGGAGGAGGAGAGGGGAAAAATTAGGTGGGGGGGGCGTCTTGAGTTTCTGATGTGGAAGCGAAAAATTCTATGGTGGGTTGGGAAGTTTTATAGTAGTATTTTGTGGGAATAAATTAGAATCTAGTCCTTCTAGTTTTGAGAAAGGAGCGGATTAGTCTCCTTTGTTTCATCCATTGTTTGCTCTTTTTGGATTTATTGTTTTTTTTTTATTTTTAAAATAGAAAATGAATAAATATATATTATGAAAACATTCATGAGGAAAAATATATTTAAATAAAATCAATTAACTCTAAATTAAGTATGATCAGTACAGTTAAGGCACTAAATAATTCTCCTTAAAATAAAAGGAAGTAATCGATTATTTCTTAATAGTAAAGGGACTAAGCTATAATTTACTCTGTTTTGTGGCAATGACCAAATTGCTTACGGCTCGTGGTTGGGAGGGAAGGTTCCTTTTTGTTGCTTTATTTTAGGTGGATGAGAGATCGGTCATTGAAACTGATCCCATCCGTTGGAAAACTAAGAAAATATATTTTATTTTTAGGAAAAGGCAAATATAAAATCTTTCTAGCTCCAAATGGCTGGCTCGGTGGTCCCGTGACCCGAAAAATAATGCATGATCGATAGTCTACTTGAGAGATTAAATCAAAGTTATCAATATTGTTTTGGTTGTCATTCCAGTTTTTATATTGGTATGGAACGTTTTGGTTTCGGAGCATTTCGGCGTGCCGTTTTGGGGTTGTACTGTTCATATATAATTAAAATATTAATTTAAAAAACATAATTAAAATTCAAGATAAATTAACTTTAAATTATACAATATAAACACAAAGTCAAACAAACATAATCTCAAAATTAGAAACGTAATCACATGTTAATCAAAATAAAAGAAGATTTTAAAGCCGAAACGGTACCGAGATATTTCGGCCAGAATTTAGCGGTATTTCCAGAACAAATCAGAATTAAAACTGAGATAAATATAATATTATTTTATCTCAATTTTTTTAATAACACGAAATATTCTACCTGTCCCGACCGGAACGAAATGGTACCGACAATCAGGATGAAATAAGTCACTCCTTCAATGACTTTGGCATTAAATGTTCTCGAAATAAGATAAAATGGGTACGAATTACATTTAATAATAGATATTATTTGTACGTTGTCGTTCCGTCGTTCTTTGAATTTCTCCTTACATAACCTCTCAAGGAAGAATATGATATTTCTTGATCCGAATATTCGTGGAAGATGAAACCATCTTCTAATATTTTTGTTTTTTTAATTAAAGAAATAGAATGACATTTAATCAATTGAGAAAATTCATCTATTATATATATTTATGTCATGAATCAACTATTAGTTAATTTAAACATGATTTTTAAAGGGGGAAACATGTATAAAACACATTGCATTTATTACAAAAAAATAAATAAATGAAATGTTACTTGTTATAAGGAAATTTATTTTACCTGAAAGTTGTTTGGCTTGCCCCATTAATGAGAGACTTTATACTAACTTTCGCCTGAGATTTGACTTTATAAATTTATTAGGATTCTTTATTACTCTAAATACCCTTCATATTTTCCGACAATATTTAATTTAGAGTTAATTGATTTTTTGAGTATCTTTGTATTTAATACAAGGTTTTTTTTAGATAAAAAATAGTGTATTTTTAATGTTTATCAAAATTAAAAATAATAAATTTCTCTCGGTAGTGTTTGAGCTAAAACTATTGGTAGTAATATTTTTATTCGATGAAAGATATGGGTCCATGCATTAAGGAAGATTCCATGCTGCTGCTGACTAAAGGGTTGATTGGAAGACAGCTTAGCTGCCCTCAATTATCAAGCGGCCTGGCAGTGGCATGTTCCTCCTGTTGGTATATTCTCAGAGTTTTGTCTTTTCTGATTTAGTATGTCAGAAAAAAATAATAATTTTAGAATTTATTTTTGATGTATTCATAAAATAATTTATAAATATTTTAAAAAGTAATTTAAATAATAAAACATTTTTTTTAAAAAAAAACACTTTTATAATTATAATTTAGAAAACAATAATTTTAAATATATATATATATGCATGCTTAGTTTAAATCATTGTAAAATAAAAAATATACGTAAGATAAATAAATAAATTTTATAAATAAAAAAATGTTATTTTTTTTTCAAATCAGAACTTAAAATTCAATATAAAAAAAATTGGTAAAAATTATTATGGGATAATTTTTTTATATAAGATAAGTAAATGATATATCTTTATAAATAAGAAAATATGTTATTTTAATTTTTATAAAATCAAAAATCAAAACAAAATTATATGGAAATTTTAATATAAAAAAATAAAAATAATTTATTTAATAAAATATTTTTTTTGTAAATGATTAAATAAAAAATACCAAGTTTCCTATCAATCTCTAAAAACAAAAAACAAGTTGCCGGTTGTAGCAGCAGCCTATGGCCCAGTGAATCTGCTGAGAAGCAATGATATTTTATTTTTATTGGTTTGAATGGAATATGATTTGGATTCCAATTGCAGTTTTTTTTAGTCTTTTATTTTTTATTTTTTTTATTATTGTCTGCTATTGATTTAATCTTATAAAAGTCAATGAGCCGTGCAAGACCCTGGACTGAAGGTGTTGAATTATAGCATATTAAAAATCAAGAAATTGGGTGGAAAGGATTCCTTGCTTTTATTGCTGAGATGAAGTTGACGGGGGAGAGGATTCGATCGGAGCTCGGAAAAACTCCATGGTTGCCGGATCCGTCTGAATTCTGATTAAAATAAGGGTACATGATTTTGGATTGTTGTGTTAACTTGAGGTAGTTGCATCAATTCTGGCTTATTATTACTTTTTATTTAAAATAATTATTTAAAAAAAAACATTGGTTTTTGATAAGAACAAACTTGGATTGGGTTCAAGTATCTAATAGGTAACTTAGTGATAAGAGATTGAAATTAAAAGATTTGTTCTCCTTGTGGTTTCATATTCTAGTCACGTGGTTGCTAATATAAGGGACACTAGAGATTTATACGGTCATTAATTTAAAAATCAATAAAATTAATTGAGATATACGCAAACTAATTCAAGCATCTATCTTAATTAAAAAAAACTTGAGTTGGGTTGGATGGAGTCACATGTTAACTAGTCATCTTCAAAAAAAAAAATATCTGACCTCGCCAAATAAATAAATAAAATTAAAGTTAGAGAAAAAAATAGATATTCAAATCTCGTCTGCGGGCTCGTCCTCCAAATTGCTGCTTCTATTTTTGTAATTTTGGATTTTCCAACTTGTTAGGCCACCGGGCCTTCTTTGTGTTGAGTCATTACGCCATTTTAATGAAGGTTGCAATTTGTTTGAATTCTTCAAAAAAGAAAAAGAAATTAGCAATTTACTAGAAAAAAAAATTCGAAATTAGAAGGAACAAAGGGCAATCTTGGTCATCAAAGAAGCAATGTGTGGGATTTTTTTAATTTTGTAATTCGTGATATTCTTGGGTGTTTTTTTTTAAAAAAACTGAATCCATATTATCCAGTAACACAAAAATCATTAAAACGCACCTTTCTCTTATGACATGATACGTGGCTTGAATTGTGATGATAAAAGAGGGATTATATTGCTCACTATTAAACCAATTTAATCATTTTTTTTTCAACCAACCTCTTAAAATCCTCCTTAATCTCTTGCACCACCGTACATCGCTGCACGCGATACTAGTAGGGCGTGAACAGAAGAAAACTGACAGCATGTCAGACAGACACGCTAGCAATTTTCTGCAGGAAAAAGAATTAAAAAACAAAAAAATTACCTAAACACCTCAATTGTCAACACTTGACTTTTGTCATTTTTAGGGTACATTAGTATTTTTACTGCTTTACGATTATTTCATTGTCATCAACATTGTAAAAAAATAAAAAATACTCTTAGGCAGTGAATGGTTTTTGTCTGATGGAAGGGGTAAAATCATAGTTTTACCTTGCAAAAACCTTGGAAAAAGATCCAAACACCCCCAAACAATTAGATAATATCAACAGGTGGGGTGAAAAGGTTTAAAATACCATGAGACCAAGGGTTAAATTTTATGCACCGAATGGGCAAAATAGTAATTACACTATTAAAGTTTACAGTAAACCATGTCTATATCCATGGTGATTTGTACACACCATATAACTCTTTTCTTAACGAGAAAGAAAAATTAAAGCCACCAACGCTACAAAAAGACAAACAAAATTATCATTAACTATGGAAGTGTGAAAAACAAAGACAATTTGTGTACCAATAAAAAAACAAAGAGTTATGAGCCAAAGCACACCGCAATGAACACACTGAGCTGAACTCGTTAAGTACTATTCCTAGATTATGATGACAAAAAACCCAGCAAAACATAAACCAAAATAAGTAATGAAGCTTAATTCTCGATAAAAAACAATATGAAATGATGAAATTTGAAAGAGAATAAAGTCAATTGAGAAAAAAAATTGAGTTAACTCGTCAAACCAACAATCCGATCATGAGATGATGATAACACAATAAAAAAATAATAATGTTAGACTCTTGATCCGAGTCATGAGACCGAAATAACTTCTTATAGAAAAAAAACCTGATTTAACTAAGGTAAATATACCAAAATATGTGACATTGATAACGAGACCAAGATATCTTCATGGAATGGAAAACAAAATAGATTATGAATCTTAATTTTCAACCAACTCAATGTTGAATGATAAAATTAATTAATAAACCAGTTAAAAAAGAACACATAAAATAACCTGAATTGAATCGAGTGAGCTTATTAAACACTATTTCCGGGTCATTGGTCAAAGTGATCTAATAAAAAACAAATAAAATAAAATATGAAGCTCAATTCTCAATCAACTTAATTTAAAATCATAAAATAAAATAAAAAGGTTAATCAAGAAAAAGACTCCGATTTAACTAGTCAAGCTCATAAATCATGTTATAAGAATAAGATAATCTAATAAGATTTTTTTAATATAAAATATATTTTTTAAAAGCATTGATTAAAAATAAAAATAAAAATGTAGAAGCAAAATTTCAAGAACAGTCAAATCACCACCTCCGTCATCAAAATTCTAATTTATCTATGAAATTTCTTCACAAGCTTTTATCAGTTTCGTTTAGCAATCACAATATTCTTGGATAATTAGTCACAGATCTCCAAGTGGTACTTTCTATTATTATCATTTTTAGAGGGTATTTAGAAATACAGTGTTGTTGTTTTTTAAAGTATTATTAATTTAAAATGTATTAAAATAATTTATTTTTATTTTTTTAAATTATTTTTAATATTATCATATTAAAATAATATAAAAACACTAATTTAACAAAGTTGGATCTTGCTTGGTCATTGAGATAATCTAAGAAGATTCTGAACTAACAGAGATGTTGTTCTCCTGGTGCAAGCCTACTGGGCGCGAGTGCAATATTTGGGCCAAGTAAATAGGCCTATCTTTTGCTTAATGTTGGTCATGAATGGGCCGAGCTTTCACTGAGACAGAACAAAAAAGAGAGTTATAGAAAAGAAAGACTACTTCTTTATAGAACACCAAAGTCAAATTTCCATTTAGGTTTCTTTCTACGATTTGATTTCATTCTTGCCGAATCAGAGAAACCCTAGAAAAAAAACCAAAAATCCAATAAAGACCGTGACTTTTCCTTTTATTTCCCTCAATTTTCGATTGAATTTTTCCATTTCTCTCTCTACAGGTACTTACTAACCTATTTTATTTTAAGATCTACAGCTATAGTTGCATTAAAGGCAACTCATTTCTTGATCTCTTTCCTTGATGCAGTTTAGTTGATGAATTGAGATTTTGGGGTTGGGTTTTTTGTTTTGTTATGATGGACTTGGGTTGTTGGGTTTTTGATGATGGTAAAGGTGCATACTTCTGAAGATTTCAGCTTCAGAGCAGTTAATAGAATTACAAGTTTTATTTCTTGCTTCCTTTTACTGATTGTTTAAGCAGTGAAAATGATTTTTTTGGGTTCCCAGTGGAGCTAAAGATACTAAAGTTGAAGTTACTCAAATTTTGTTTTATTGAGAGCTTATAGGGCTTTGAGCTTGTTGAGATTTGTTAGAGCATCAAAAGAGAGCTCGGGGTTTCATGGGCTTTTCCTTTTAAGTCTTTTTATTGATTGTTCTGGTTGATTTTGTTAAATGAATTGATTTAGCAAAGAAACAACTTTTCTTTTTGGGTTCTCCATGAAGTTAAATTTACCAGCTTTGAAATTTATATAAGAGTTTTAGAGCTTAGGAGTTTCTATCTGATGTATTGGTATTAATTGCTTACGATTAATGTTGTTAAAAATATGTTTTAATTTTGATTTCGGGTTTGTTGGCTTATCAATGAAGCCAGAGGTACATACTTTGAAGTTTTCATTTTGGTACACATTAATAGTCTGCCTAAACAGGACTTGTAGCCTCTTGGTCTTGTGTTCTATTTCTTGTCATTGATTGTTTTATGTTCCATTTTGTTAACCTCATGATGTTTTTTATGTTGTTGCAGGATTACAATTTGAGAAACTTTGATTATATGATAATTCATTGATAATTATACGTTGCTGTTTCAATTCTACTAAACACAGGAGTGCTTGCATTTGTTTCATACATTATGGAGGTACAGACAAATGGAAAACCGATAGATTCACTCTTTGAGAAGGTCCTTTGTATGAACATTCTATCATCAGATTACTTCAAGGAGCTTTACCGATTAAAGACGTACCATGAAGTGGTAGATGAAATATACAATCAAGTTGACAATGTTGAGCCATGGATGACTGGTAACTGTCGTGGCCCATCTACCTCCTATTGCCTTCTGTACAAGTTCTTCACCATGAAGCTCACTGTCAAACAAATGCATGGTCTGCTAAAGCACAAGGATTCTCCTTATATCAGAGCGGTAATTGTTCCATACCCTTGCTAAAGCTATGCTGAGTAATTTTTTTCTTTTATTGGCTGGATTTGGTTGCAACTTCCTCATATGCGGATAATTATTCAAATACTTATTGGTTAATCATTCTTGAATTTGAGAAACTTTCCCTTGCTAAACAACTTTATATTCTCTTTGTTATTGTATTTACAAGGTCATTTAATTTGTGGAAGCGTTTGTGAATCTAAAAGTGTTTTGGTGTGTAGACATGCATAATTGGGTGTTGAGTTTTATTTACACAGGTTGACTTTTGCGGGCCTTAGCTTTAGATCATGTCTTATCAACTTTTTAAGGTCTTTACTTTATCTTTTCTTTGTTTTCTCAAATTTTAGCTAAGCTTGGAAACTTGATGATTTTGTCAAATTTGAAAAACTTGTGGTTAGATTATGATTTTGTTAAATCTCAGGGAGTATTTTACATGATTTAAACTGCACAAAGGAAACTAAATATTTTATGCAACTTGATTCAATCTGTTCTATCAACTGCAAATTTATGAATGGGTATTTTTATATGAATTGAGCTCCGCTTGTAAGGACTTGATACCTACTTTGCTGGAGTGTGAACTTCTGAGAAATTACGAGCTTGCTTTTAACTACGAGGTAGTGGGCAAAACATTGTCACATATGAATTTTAACAACATTTGAAAATCTCTATTTTGATTTACATGATAATGTCCTTGTTTTTCATAGCAGATCTCTGCAAACCAAGGTTGAGGTGTTCTTGTTTCTTTGAGTTGCTCTGACTTTCTCACTCCTACATAAATTGCCCTTGCTTTGCTGAGCAGGTTTCGCAAAATTAAGGTTTGGGGTGTCTTATTTTTTTATTCTCACTCCTAGGCTTTGTAATCCTGAATTGATGCTGTCAGAACTTTTTTAATCATGACTCAATACTGTCAGTTGTCTTTAACCCGATTTCACTTACTACTACTTTGACTGGTATTGTTACTATTTGCTAATTATGGGAAAACCAGAACTGGCATTCTGTTGCCCACTTTTATTGACCAGGTGCTGTTATTGTTACCATTTTGGTTCGTCAAAGCTAAGGATATAGATTCCTTATTCCATTGCCATCAAAGCTTGTTCACATTAATCCACATGTTCATAGTATTTATTCTCTTTCTCTGTTTGATTTAAGGAATGTACTGTTTAGCATAGGGACTGCTTTATCGTAGCTTTGTTGTTGAAATGAGTGATTTATAACTCCAAATTTGATTGCAGGTGGGGTTCCTTTACCTAAGATATGCTGGTGATCCAAAGACACTGTGGAATTGGTTTGAACCATATATCAAAGATGATGAGGTACTTCTCTATATTCTTGCTTGAACTGCAGTTTAAGTTTATCTTGCTAACCCACTTATAATAACTGGCAACTTGATGCCTTCTGATTCTTGAAGCCTAGGTTTCAGCTCAATCTGCCTTTTGAAATCTTTAGTCTGTGGAAATTGAATGCTCAATAACTGTGTTTATGGTAAAATCTTTATGATGAAACTAGTAAAGTGGCTTTGAGGGGGATACCAATTGCACAACTGAAATGATTGTGGAAATAGGAAATCCTACGTAACAACTAAAACATTGCTCCATGCACCAATGTAACACTTGACCCAAAAAATATGTATTTATTTATCTGATTTCCCATCATGTTCCTAATTAAAGCGTATCAGGAGTCCAGCTAGGTAGTTTAATGCATGAGTTCTGTGAGACAACTTGATTGCTTAAGTGGCTAGCCTCTTTGTCAAATTGGTCATGTTTCTTGCCTCCTATAGTTTCTGACATGTATCAGTGCATAAGAGCAGTTCGTAATCTATCAAATGAGTGGGAGATTTTATTGCTTGCATTTGGATTGGTGGACTGAAATGCAATCTTTCTAATATGTGAATATTCCAGTAGATCCTGCTTTCCAAGATTTGATTTTTATATAAAAGTAGCAATCTTTGACAATTACCTAGTAGTGTTCTAGCTAATGACGACTTTCCTTTCACTGCTACTGTTAACTAAATGCTCCTTCATGCAAGAGGTTAATCCTTCATGATTTTATTGACATGATATGCATTTCCCTTTCCATCAGTAGCTTAAGTTTTTGTGTTGTGACGAATCAGAGTTATGATATTATATTTCAGGAATTTTCTCCAGGATCCAGTGGAAGGAAGACAACAATGGGCATATATGTGCGTGATTTGCTTCTCGGACAGGTCAGGTTGAAACAATATCTAATGCTTTGTATTCTAGTATTTTTTAATACGTTGTACTTTAGTATTTTCATATTCTGTTATTCTTCCTGGTAAGCAAAACAGGATTGATACCATATGTTTTTTCTCTTGCAGTACTACTTCGATACCCTTTTCCCTCGTATTCCTGTTCCTGTCTTGAGGCAGATCACATCCAATCTTGAGAAGATGAAGTTACCCACAAAAATTTCTGGTGCAACTGGGGATGGCAACCGTCATGGATCTGACGATACTGCACGTCGACCACCATCTGTGAAGGCTGCACTTTCAGTCTCTTTTGGGCAGCGTGCTCCTCATCGTGCGTCAACTAGGGACTCATCTCCTGTTCGTCGCACATTACCTCCACCCTCCCATGACAGAACTGGTGATGATCCACGAAGTCATCGTAGCCAGAGTCGTGAATATTCTGATAAAGAATATTTAGACCGGGATCGGGATCATGATAGGGGTAGAGAAAGGGACCGAAGCCGTGATCGGGATAGAGAGAACGGCAGGGTTCGGGAAAGAGATCATGATAGAGAAAGAGATCGGGACCGTGGCAGGGACAATGACAGGAAACAGGAACGTGAGAGGGGTAGAGACCGAAGACCTGATTATGATAGGAGTTCCAGGTACATTGATAGGGAAAGCAGAAGGGATTATGAACGGAGCAGCCGTGATGGAGGTAGCCGTCATAGAGAAAGTGCTTATAGAACCCGGAGCAGGAGTCGCAGCAGGAGCAGAAGTAGAAGCCAAAGCTTGCAAGCTGGCACATCACCATTTGATAAGCATCCAACTCCTCAAAGGGATGGGAGCAAGGATAGGACATCTGCATCTAGCAATCTGGCTAAGCTCAAAGATCTTTATGGTGATCTTGGTGATCAGAAAGGGGATGCTGGCCCGGAAAGGGTTCCTCGGAGGGACAATGATGGTGAAGAAATTTTTAGACTGGGTGGTTCTACTTGGAGGTAGGTGGTTCAATGAAGGTGTCACTGTCAGATGTATCAGTAAGGTCTTCAGCCATGCCAAATCTCTGTTTGAATCAATAGAATGGTCAACATTATAAACCTTTCCTCCTCTCTCTAGTCAGTTCATGGAAGCACGTGAAGTGCACGTGCGCGAGCTGTAGGGCTGCATGTGCATGAGCCCCACCCTATGTTTCATGCGTACAATTGTTTTAGAAAATCTTCATGTCTAATTAACTTGTTACATTAAATACGCAAGAGAACTTTCTTGGTCATGTCACGAATCTGTTTTTCTGTTGTTGGTGGTTTCTACGATGTGGGTTTTGGTGTTCATGTCGACCACGCCCGATTTCTCATTGCTGATACTACTACTTGTACCATTGGAAGGGACTTCTTTTATGCTAGAGGTTACCAGTTTGGATCTTGACAACACACGTTTCAGAGCAAACTGGAAAAAAGTAGACCCAGATTATCCAGGCTCAAATTGTTTTGTTTTTCTGAGAATGAATTACCCAATACTATTTGGTGTATTCAATAAAAAAACAGCGAACCACCCTTCATTTAATCACAAAGGGTCTATTAAAAATAACTTTAGATTGAAAAAAAAAAAAAAAAAACAAAAAACATTGAGAAAAGATAAATAATATTTTTTTTCATGTTTTATATTTTTTCCTGGTCTAGTTTCAGCATATATTTTTACTATTGTAATAATGTACCAGAAAGCTAAAGTTGAAGGTAAAAACACTTATTCCTATAACAACATCCTCCTCGTTACAGTGCTGAAAGGCTCAATCAAGCTTTTACTTAATGGGCAATGCTCGTACACTTTCATAAAAACCATGTCCACCTTCACCGCAGAGATTGCATCCATTGTCATACCAAAACATTAAGCTCTCTCTTTTTCTCACTCAAATTGGTTGCATGCTCGTGTCTGCAATCAATCAACTTGCAAGAGTGTATTAGAGCTTAAAACTGATGTATTATCAGTAGACATAATTCAGCATATAAGAAAACATATTTTCATGATGCTGGGTCTAATCAATAAATAATGTTTCTGTTAACCTGAGCCCATACCTAAAACTTGAATTGGGCTTTTCTCTCTTCCTGAATTAACTACCCTACTTTACAAACCAAAAGAAACTTCTAGCCGTTTCTCAACGACCTTGCCCTAAACCATTCCTTCTCGTACCTTCCCTTCGTCTAGATACCGCAGAAGTTTGCTTCCTTGCTTTCTTCTTCTTCAGCTTTATTTTGTGTTTCACTGCAAACAAGAGAGAGAGGTAGAAATAGAAATAACAGCAAAAATGGAAGGCAGAGATAATAAAGAGCAGATAGTGGACGTGGGATCAGTTGTTGAAGCTATCTCTACAGCAGATAATAATGACACTGGTGTCCCTCTTTATCAAGTTGAAAGTCTCTGTATGCGTTGTGGTGAAAATGTATTTCCGCTCTCTTAAGTTTCTTTGTTTTCTTCGTGTCTGCTTTGTGTTGGTGTTTTAGAAAAAAGTGCTTAGATTTTGATTGGTTTTAGTTCAATTGTGAGATACCATTTAACTAGAAATTGATAAACAAAAATGGGTTTTGGTTATTTTGGTTTGTTATTTGTGAAAGTTTGATGCTTGCCTTTGTTTTTGACACTAGCTAATGTTGTGTGTTTGTTCCTAACAGGGAATCACAAATTTTTTGTTGACATTGATTCCACATTTTAGAAAGGTACTGTAGTCCTTGTATGGATCAATTCTGGTTTTTGTTTGTGAGGGTTTTGCCTTTTGAAGTTCTAGTTTTGGTTATGCTAACTAATAATGAGCCCGACTTAATTTTGTGCTTGCAGATATTGTTATCTGCCTTTGAATGCCCACATTGTGGCGAGAGGTAGGTGGGCTGGGGGGAATTTTATTTCATTTTGCTGATGATATACCTTTGAAGTTCTAATTTTGTTTTTCTATTATTTGTTGTTAGGAACAATGAAGTTCAGTTTGCTGGTGAAATTCAGCCGCGGGGGTGTTGTTATTCTTTAGATATCCCATCAGGCGATCAAAAGGTTGTTTTCTTTTGTCTTTCAAGAACAACAAAACAAAACAAAAAGTTTATGTTTTGGTATAATGTGTAGAAGTTCTAGCTGTATGAATTTTTTTTCCCATTGCTTTGTGGAGCATCAATCAAATTTGAAGATGATGACCTTTCATAACCGAACAAAATTGTGTATTTGACATTGCAGATGCTTAATCGACAAGTTGTAAAATCTGAGTCTGCCACGATAAAGGTGCCTTTTACTTGATCCTACTTGTTATATTAGGTGCATATTATTTTTTGTGCTTTCAAATCCTAGCTTTCTGATGTTCTATTAAGCTTATAACTTTATTAAATACCAGATTGGTTAATTTCTTTGTCAATTCAATGCATGTATCTTTGTGGTTGAAACATATTTGTCTTGTCTCAGTTTTTTTTTCTCTTCATCTGTGTGCAAAATCATGATCCTGATTTTGATCCCTCCCCCGCTCTCTCTCTCTTGGATACTAGTTCTATTTCTTTAGTCTGAACACTTTTTCATTAGAATTAATGATTACATTTAGGCCTTATGTCATAGAGAAAATAAACTGGGATCAACAAGCTTTCTGCAAAATTTATGCCATCCTTTCTTGCATTGTGAACAATGCATCATTTTATCGTAAAAATATGAGAATCCTTCAATAGTAGAATGTTTTCCATCATCCTTCTGCTTTTTTTCAAGAAAATAATTTAACTGGTGCATAATGCATTGACATCATTTCCTTTCATTCTTTTATCTATCCATGCAGATTCCTGAATTGGATTTTGAGATTCCGCCAGAGGCACAACGTGGCAGTTTGTCAACGGTATGCCTTCAGACCCTAGTTTTCTTTCAGCTGTACTAGTTTTTCTTCTTGGTGGGGTTCAAGTAGCTTCATTCTGTTGATGACCGTCTTTCTCCTGGCCTGGTGCTCTGATTTGGTGGAACTGAAAACTGTTTCTGTGCATGATTAAATTTGGTGACATCTCTCTTATATTTCTTTTTGTTAAGAGGGAATGAATAACGATACTATCAGAAATAAATGTGATGGATTGCTAGAGTGTACATGTTAGAGAAACAGAATGATGACTTTGTAACCTTATTTTTCATCTTAAATTTAATGGTTGGTTGGTTTTATTTTCATTTATTTTATTGTTTTGGGAAGTCATACCTTGAATGCTACAAGGAGATAGTCATCTGGATAGTGATTGGTACTTGATCTCCCTTATTTTCCTTAAATTGTATTATGGAGAAAAATAGAAGATGATTTAGTAGTGCATGCTCCACTGAAAGATGTTGGCTAGAACTACACATGAAATCCACTTATGTTGCTTATATTTACTTTCACCAGAAAGATAAGTTCAGTTAGATATTGCAATGAGAGATTTGTCTCTGCATGCCTTTGTCAAGATTGTTACCACTTTCACTTCAACATAAAACTTCTTTCTACTTGTCTGTTGTTCTGAATCTTGATCTCTGAACATGATACCAATTTCAGAAAGGACCATGGCAGTGAAAATTTATGTGGTGTGAGTTTAATGCCATTGGATGGGTGGATTTCTGAATAGTATTTGCTGTGTTCCTCTGAATTGCTTCTGTTGCATCTTGTCAACTTAGACAACTCATTCACCCTGGATATAATGCTTTTCCTTTTCCATGCTCTTTGCTGCATATGTTACTTTGGAGATATTGTTTTTGTTAATTCCTGTATGTTCCTAGAGTATTTTATATCTTCCTTTGGATCTTTTAACCATCTATCGTTTGGCATGATTCTTTTAGATTGAAGGGATTTTGGCACGAGCTGCTGATGAATTACAGGCACTCCAAGAAGAACGCAGGGTGAATGATAGTTTGATATCACTGTTGTTTGAGGATGTTTAATCTGCCATTTTCTATTTCCTCAATGTTATTTCTTTGGTTACCAGAAAGTGGATCCGAAGACTGCTGAAGCAATAGACGAGTTCTTGTTGAAATTGAGAGCTTGTGCAGCAGGAGATTCATCATTCAAACTCATCCTGGATGATCCTGCTGGAAACAGCTTTATTGAGAACCTGTAAGAGGCTGTCTTAAACTTCAGCATTTGTTCTCTCCGTCTGTACAGGAGCTTTGTATTTTTTTTCTTTGTTCCTTGCTGAGCAATGTATGCACCCCACTCTCTCTCTCTGTCTCTCTCACTCTTATGAATGCAGGCACGCACACACATCCTTACCCTTTAAAGTTTTGACTATCTAGAGGTTGATATTTTATTGTGATTTCTCCTGGATAGGATTAAAATCATTTTCCTTTGGCAGACTTGTGCTGGGATTTTGTTTTTCTATCATGTATTATGGCATATTGAACAAACATTTGGGTGATTCTATTACATTTAAATTAGAATATAACAATATTTGGTGAACAGGTTTGCTCCATCCCCTGATCCATCAATGAATATAAAGTTCTATGAGCGAACACCGGAGCAGCAAGCAACACTAGGCTATCAATTTGGCCAATCACAAATGGGAGAACCTAGTGATGGACCATCATCAGAAGTGGCCAACAATGTTTCTGATCAGACACGAAGAGAACCTCATGGATCAATTGGAGCTGCAGCTGGTCATCGGGCCATTGCGCAAAGTAACAGTGCAGAAATTGCTGATGCCTTATTTCGGTACTCTGCACCAGAAGAGGTAAATGCAATTGTCAATTGCAATAGTTAAATATCTTTTATCTTGAATGAAACTGTCTCTTATATATCATATTCTCTGACACATCCTTTCTTCTGTCAGGTGATGACTTTCCCAACAACCTGTGGATCTTGTTCCAGCAGTTGTGAGACTCGAATGTTTGTCACCAGTATCCTTGACCTTTGTTGTTCCATTTCTTGATGATGATGATTTAGTTCCTTTTATCAATCAACTTGTCTTCTTTGCTGGAAATCTCGCAAGTTTCTAGTTTGAGCTCAGACTATTATAAGATTGTTTAATGGGCATGCCAAAAGTTTATTGGAAATTTGTGTATGGAGAAGCATGGAAAGAATGATTTAAAGGCCAAGTAGTTTGGCACTGCGTTAACTTAAAGTTAAGGCATTGTAGTTCAGTTGGTGGGGAAGGGCAAAGTAATCTGATCTCATTATCTAAACCTAGCGCTTGAATTCATTATGATATCCATCCTGTTCTCCGGCATTGACCATCATTTAGTATGTAGGGGTGTGGCTATGATATTATTTTCAGGGCAGACACTTATCAGTAGCTAATTGTTTCTTGTTTGAAATGTTCACTTTTTGCTATTTGCTGATAGATTTATGTTTTTGGGCTTTTTGACAAGAGTTGTCTAAGAGAGCATTGAATGGCTATGGTGGACTGTGTTTCCCAACTGTATTTCATGGAATTTCTGTATAGAGAATAGCAGTCTTGAGGTTTATACTTGGTTTATGATTCAAGATAACTGTATAGAGGAATTGTTTCATTGATACCTTCTGCAACTTCCCCCATCACTGACTTATTTTCCTTCAACATTCTCAATTGCTAAAATAAACTGTAAAGGATTGCAATTTTGTGAAATCTGACCATATTTGTTGCTGTGTAGAACTCATCTAACAAAATTCAGTTGAATGCTTCCTTTATAAGGATGAACTCGTTAAAAGCATTATGATATGAATTTTGATCCTTAAATGTTAGAGCATACTGCTGGTATAGTGGGTAGAGATTGTGGGTCTTAACATCAAGCAGATATTCCATACTTCCAAGAAGTAATTGTCATGGCATCTACATGTGATGCATGTGGTTACCGAAACTCCGAGGTTTGTGCCTTTTTGGCAATGTATTCTTACTTTCTACTCTCGTTTCCATGGAATGATTTTAATAATTATTTACCATGCAGTTGAAGCCTGGTGGTCGAATTCCTGAAAAAGGAAAGGCAATCACTTTGTGTGTGAAGAATGCAAATGACCTAAGCCGTGATGTGATAAAGGTTTGCTCTAGTCTTTTAAATAATCTACTCTTTTTTTCTTCTTCCTTTTTTATTTGTGTGTCATACAATAAATGTCATATTATGCTGGTTTAGTCACAGAATCCCCTTTCAATTTTCCAAGTATCCCTTGCCAACTCCACCATTCTGGATTGAGGCTTGGCTGAGTTGTGCTGCTATTGGGGAGTAAATTTTAATTCCAATTGTTTATACCTCTCCATTGGAAGGAGCATCTTGAAAGACAAGGAAGAGAGGTGCCAGTGAGGACTATATATAGGTGATTCTAGGAGGCAAGAAGTTCATTACTTATGCATGCAAATTTAGGGTACTAGCTTTGGGACCATTTGGGAAAATAGATGGTAATCCTGTTCAGAATTTTTTTGTTGTGCGCTGTTCCATTAGCTTTCTTCTTATGGGCTATAGAGGCCTGAAGAGGACATTCTGAAACCAATCTAGAGTTAGGGGTGGGTTTTTCATCAAATCTCCCAGTCTGCCCATGGCATGCACTGCGCAAAACATGTTCATTTAAAGGATGAAAACACATTTCACTGTATAGTGTGATAAAAACATACATTTTGCTTTGCAGGGTGATCATTTTTTGTGTGTAGTTTCATTTCTAATTTTGCTTTCTATTATGTTTTACTGTGTGGCTCTGCATATAGTGACTAAGCATGAGCAAAAAAATTTGAAAAACCGATTAAACCGAAAATAATTAACTGAGAAAAACCAAACCATTAAAAAAACCCGATTAAACCGATTAGATTTTTTTTAAAACTTCATGTCCGGTTTTGGTTTTGTAAGGCTAAACCCGGTAAACCGAAAGCGATCCGGTTCAAATAAAAAAAATGTAATATAATATTTTTTTTCTATTCTACCTGGTTGAAGTCCTTTTCTGGATGGTGATATTCTCTCTGGTCTGGTTAAACCTAATACTGACCGTCCTTTGCTGGAAGAGTGTAAGTGGATATTACTACTAGTGTTTTCTAAATGGAATCAGATTAATATTTTTGCTGTTTGACTTGGAATACTGAGGATACTGCAAGTGTGAAATATACTCTAATACACATTTAAATCAGTTACATGTATTGTCTACTGGTGATGGAGAAAGTGCAGTCACTGTTTTTTTCTGCCTTTACCCTTGCTCAATACTTTGTGTTGTGCAAGATGTTACAAATCACTCTCTAACTGTATTTTGGTTTTATCAGTCAGATACTGCAGGTGTGAAAGTCCCAGAGCTTGACTTGGAGCTGGGTAGTGGGACTTTGGGTGGCCTTGTTACAACTGTTGAAGGTCTCATCACAAAAATTAGTGAAAGTGAGTATTATTATTACATCCTGCATCCATCTCAGTCATCCTTTCATTTTATAGATGTTTTTGTGTTTGTTTTTATTTTCTGTAATAACTTCCCCCCCCCCCCTAATATATTGCATCTGGCCCAATATCTGTCACTGCTTCCTTGGAATAGACCAAGTACCAGCCCAATCCCCTGCTGGCATAGAATGTGTTCTGGGACATAAATAATGATCCTGTTATGTTTACATCCTATCGGTAATTTTTTGTTGGTCATACAAACAGACCACAATAACCAGTTTGCAATTATCTTTTCAAGTCCTATGCACTCGTAGGAAATTTCTACTTTTTATGTCAACTGTGCATATTACTTCAGTTGTGCCCTTAATTCCAGAAAAAAAGTTTGAAAGTTCTGGAACCTGAAGCTTCTTTTTGAGTGTCATGCCTTCCCTTCATTTCCTTGAAGCATCTCTCCCCTTATTTGTGCTCTATCTTTCTCGCCACTTTCTCAACTTAATTGATTCCCTGTCCCCTGATAGTAATCTTTTCAACTAAACAGTGACAACTAAAGTGTGGCGTTTACTTAGAAATGGTGAATATTCCTTTTTGTAGAACTGGATGATGTCTAGCCAATGATTGTAATTTACCTTCTGTCATGTTTTTCTTCTAAATATCCACTGTAGATCATGCTACCACTTACGTGTGAATTCCTTATGAACACTGAACTCTGACTAAATTAGATCCCAGTTTCATGTTGATTTCTGTTCTTCTAGCCATTTCCTTGGAACACAATAAACCCCACCCAAGATTTTCAAAGCTTGCAAGCTCCAGTTTTCTTTTTTGGACTGCACATCTTTTTTGAACTCTTATAAGAACAAACTCATGTATTATGTGTATTAAAATATAATCCTTGGGAGTTCCGTTACTTCATGAAAATATTCAGGCATTGGTTGGGTGTGGTTTTTCTGATTGTACTGTATTTATCACGTTTTTCATTGCAGAATTAAGTTTAATCAGTATCAATTTTTTTTCTAAAAAACAAATGACATGTACTGTACAATTTTCTAAATAGACTTCCACTTTCCAGCTTAAGTTTAGGAAATCATTATATGTATGCCTTTACATGTGCAGGTCTTGAGAGAGTTCATGGATTTACTTTTGGAGATAGCCTTGAAGAGTCCAAAAAAAGCAAGTGGCAAGGCTTTGAAATAAGGCTAAAAAAGGTACAATGTGGTATATGGTTATCGAAATTGCAATCCCAGTGTAAATTGTACAATCTTTCAGTCCAACATGGTTTGGACGATATTCATTTAGTTGAAAATTGCAGATTTCTAGGATCTAGGTTTGGATCGTGGCACTGTGATCTAGTCCTGAAATTTCATTTTAATCAAGACTAGGCATTGATAAGTACTTGTTATATTTCGAGTTCTTACCTTCTTTACAAGTATTATTCATGCATACATATACATATATATATATTATATGTTTCAGCTTGTAAATGTGGAAGAGCCTTGGACTTTGATCCTTGATGATGCATTAGCAAATTCTTTTATCGCCCCAGCTACTGATGATATCAAAGATGACCACCAGTTATCATGTGAGTTCTTTTCCTTACTGTCTTGTCAGGTTCATTGTCTTGTACAAAAGGTTCATTGTGATAGGTCTATATGGATGCTTGCTTGCTATAGAAATACATATACAGATTCCTAGAAATACGTTTGTAGTTTGAAGTGAACATTACACGACAAACAATTGAAGAGAGCACTGAAGGAATGTTTTTAGCTTAAAATAGTACTCTAAGAACTAACAATTCATTGAATATTTTTTTTTAAAAAAAAATATCTTTAGTTCATAAAGGAATGTAATTTGCGTACAAGGAGCTTATTGTGCTTCAAAAGGCATGCTCTGAATTTAGTACTTCAAAGATGGTGCGTGTAATTTGTTTCACTCTGCAGTTTTATGTCGAGACTGATTATTCATCAAGCTGACCGTGTCAAATCACTGCATTTTCCTCTTGATGACTTCATTGTGTATTTTGTTTTTTCCAGTTGAGGAATACGAGAGGTCCTGGGAACAGAATGAGGAGTTGGGATTGAACGATATTGACACTTCTTCAGCTGATGCCGCCTACGATTCAACACAGACAACGATAAAAGAGAAAACGACAGAGTAAATTGTTATGTTCAACCCCCCTGCTCATCACCCCTTCTCCACCTCTCCATTTTTTTCCCATCACTGGGAGTGGTGAGGGGAGAGAGGCAATGCTGAGGTTTTTAGAGTCTAAATTTATGCAACAGCATGTGTTAGGACTTGCTCGTGCTGTACAATTCACAGATTCAAAGTCGGTTACTGTATGATATTAACTTTCTGGTTCATTTAAATAAAGTTCTGTTTTTGTTTCAAGTATGGTAAAGCAAATGCTTCTATATCAAACCTACTTGGTTGATTGTTTTTTCAACATGCAAAAGAGATATACATGTGCTGCAGTGTTTTTCTAATGAAAAAAACTTTTAAACCATGGACAGGTTAACTTAATGTGCTGGTACATTTAATAGATAGTTTCAAAGATAATGTCAAATACTGGTAAAAATTTAGTTTGACTTGTAAAAACTGAAGAAAACATTTATTTTTAAAATATTGAAACAATAACTGTTAAATTGATCATGTATGCGGGTTAATCAGAGTTGAAATAAAACTAATTGAAATGAATTATAAAGTTTAATTTTTTCATTATTTTAATATTGAAGAATGAATTTTTTTTTAAAAAAAAACTTGATTCTAAGCTAATTTTCCAAACTTGCAATTCAGGTAATATAATAAGTAAACAAAATAAAAACTTAACTTCGATGATGAGAGTGTTATATCCATTAAAAAAAGATCAACTCAAATTTTAATAAATTAATTGTTAAAAGATAAAAAAAAATATCAATCTAAAAATAAAACAACTTGAGTTTATCCAGGACTATTGAAACACGTGAACAAAATGGCAGAAAGAGAAAAATTCATTTCCAATAGATGGTGGTGGTTTTAAAAGGCAGATGCATTCTTAGGTTGTTGAAAATGCTTTGTGGATTGCAGACGCCACAGGTGTTTAAATAATATATGGATCTATCATTATCTTGAATCATTTGTAACAACACCACACCCCGACTGAAATGCAAAGGGACAAAAACAAAAACCAGACTGGTGAGTAGGCCGATATTGACCATAACACAGCATTCTAAAGTCCTACATATTCTCCTATAAAAGATAATATAACAAAAAGTCCTGCATGTAATGTGCAATCATTCTCCAAAGCAGCGACATGAAGCTCTTGAAATCCTAGAGCATATTATCCAAGCCAACTGCTGGATCTCCTGAAGCATAAGAGATGATATAAGACAACATTCATGTATACAAATGTGTAGAGTTCTCTACAATGAAGCCAGTTAAGAGAAAGGAAAGGGGCCTACTCATTGAACATAATGAAGACCATATGACTTGCTATTCGCACTTGATTGAATGGTAAATGTGGCGGACGAAAAACAAGGAAGCCCGAAAACCAATGGAGCCAAGCATGAGGAAGAAACCATAACAAACGCATGCCATGTAGCCAAAGAAAAATGAGGTTTGCATGAAGCCGGACATATCTGATCTTGCAAAGTAGTAATACAGGCAATAGCCATAAATGAACAATCCAGTTGATCCACCACAGAGGAAAGACCTGGCAAAAACAAATATTTAATAGTGAGGGTGTAGAAAGACGGATCAGGCAATCAGATATCCTTCTTAAAAAAGACAATTTGCAGAAAAGGTGAGGCAAGTTCATGCAATGGGTGGTGAATAGGATATGTAAGTGAGAAATGATGCCAAAATTACATTATGGCTTGGATAGTTCGAGCAATTTAGACATCAAACAGTGAGGAAACATAGAATATGTAACACAATCTGCTAAGATGTCACTACAAGTTAAAAAAGGAAAACAAATAAAGAAATTTTTTGGTGAGTAAAACTTCACAGATTTTCATTTTTGCTGACAATGATGTAGCAATAACCTCAGAGATATTGATATTTTACCCGTGAACATTATATTGATCTGTAAAACATACCTCCACCACCACTCATGGTCTTCAGCAGCGAGTTGGAAATATGTCAACGCCACTGTTATAAAAGCTGTGACAATCAACAGAATGATGAAGACAATGAACAAGATGCTGTATATGGTGTAGATCCTGTGACCCCAAACACTGGCAAATATGTAGTAGAGTTCGATATAGATTGCACTGAAAGGCAAGAACCCAGCCATGGCCATCTGAGGAAGTGTTTTCCGATACCAAGGCAACAAAGGAATCTCTCTGGGATATTTAGTGGTGCGGCAAGGAGCCTGAAACTCAGCCTTGCTATTCTTCCCAGCAATCCCACCAAGCACCAGCAATGGTGTTGTTACCAAAGCCCAAATAAGAAATATCACCACTATGGTTCCAAAAGGCAATGCTGCAGTGGCACTATATGTGATTGCAACAGTATTAAGAAAGCTGAACGTGAGCAGCAGAGGTCCGCAAAAACAGACCTCCAGTTAATAACAAGTTCCTGACCTGCCACACCAAAATTTCAGAACTGTTTAGCCTAGCATGTCTCAAAGTTGAATGGTAGTTTCTAGAGTAAGTTTTTTGCAATAAAACGAGATATAGGATCACAAAACAATTACAGCAATACCACTGAAAAATGCTTACATCATTCTAATAATGACCAGCATAAAATAGTCAATTGCACTGGCCAAGCTAATTTCACTAAAGCCACAACCAGCATAAAATAGCCAATTGCACTTGTATCAAAATCTACATAGTTTCATTGCATGTAAACTTATATTCAACTGTAATTTTGAATGCTGAACTTATTGTCACCTTAAAATCACTTTTCAAATGCACTGCAAGCCTTCAGGCAGCAGTACATCAATTTTCAATTACACTGTTTTCATGCACTTTCTTCTTAAAAAAAGCTTACCTTTCACATCCCAATTGGCCCGGTTATTAAGTCAGGAAAAATAAATTATCAAGTGATAAAGCAATTTTACAGAGTAAGGTGGTTTTGACCCCCTTGTCCACGCTTAAGCCACCAATTTCCACAAAGCATTTATAAAAAATCAACCACATTCTGAAAAACCATTTTCCATGCTTAAGTTAATTTTCACAAAACATTTCTGTCAAAACCAAACACATTCCAAATAAACATTGAAAATTCCAATATGCATGTTATTGAATTTGAAATCGAATATCCTGGGAGACACAGTAATAACAAGTGTCAAGGCCATGCTCAGCAATGACAATGATGTGTGCAGAAGGCAACGAGAAAGGAATTCATGATCACTTACCCAGTTTGTTCCTTCCAGTTGGCAAAAGAAAGAGGCTGCAGTGTAGCCAGCAATCCCAGCTGTGAGGGCATATATGACAACCAGGGCAGTGAAAAGAGCTCCACGATTATAAGGATAGAAGACACCGACTAGGGCAAGCAAGAAAATGAAAATTGTGCTGGCAAAGTACGTATATATATACAAGGTTAGCAGGTTCCTCAGCATCATATCAAACGATTAAAAAAAATGTTTTGAGACAAAAAACCCACATGCGCAGCTTTGGAGTTAAACTTACAGAGTAAATAGCTGGGTGCCAGAGCCAACTGCTGCTGCTAGTACAGACTTGTACTTTGGATATCTAAATACATCACCGTGGATGTACTTCCACCCGGTCTCTTCTTGGTCTTCAGCTGACTCCTCGTCGTGAGCATACCTATTGTAAATGGGAGCAGCAGCAAATAAATAAACCAGAAAGCTCAAACAGTGTCAGTAAAAATGTTCTAACAACATAAGTTATTATCATGTTCTTACTTGACAAAAGTCATTCTTCAGGACTCGCATGAGAATTGTTGCAAGAAAACCAGTCAAGAGGAGAACAGTCACACATGAATTAATAATGGAGAACCAATGAATTTCCAAGTGATGAGGCAGTGAAGAAGACTGTGAATACTTTTCCATCCTTTTCTCAAATGGGATTTCTGTTTCCTTCCATTTAACTGAATACATGAACTCCACATCAACTTCCTTATCTTCAGTAAGGTCCGCAACACTGTTCAGATCAGATTGCGCAGTTATCTCAATGACGTGATCCTTGTTGTAAAAGATGGTGAAGTGAAGATGCTTAAAGAGGTAATATTTGTATTCGCTAGGGTCATTCTTGCTTTCCTTTTCAACTTTCCCTATGAATCCCCAAATGGGCAAGTCATCGTAGTACATTTGGAAGTAGTAGTCCTTGGAAACTGCTTCTCGGAACTGAGCAACTTGCTCCTTTGTCAGCTTGTTTTTGCAAGCAATTTTGGAGTCTTTGTCATTTAAAAAGTCAAGTTTGTATGGGGCAGTGACTAAACGATCCCCATTCAACAGTTCACCGAGGGCTTCCTTCTTGTCCTTTGTAGGACCTGTAATAAACATCATCAACAAATTTCCATAGTAAAACATAGCATGAAAGTAGGAATAATATAAATTGACGCAAACCTGATGAACAGAAGGGAAGATCGAAATAGCGGTATGTTTCGCTGACAGAAAGAACAAGAAAGAAACAATATAAGACAATTATGACAAAAAATACTAAAAAAATAATTCATAGTTGAACAAAGTAGGATCTCGCCACCAGCCATGCCTTCTAAATCAAAGCAAATACACACGCAATCTAGAGTGGACTAAGAAAATATAGATAAATTTTCCAGCATAATTTGGGTATGGAAAAGAGTTTTTTCGATTGCTTAAAGGATCTAAAACTGAGATCCAATTTTCAGCATTGACAAGGAAATAAGCCCCAAAATAAAATTTTCCACCTCGCAAGAAAAAAAACAGATACAAATCACCTCCTACATCTCGAGACATTATTCTGTTCTTTTAAGAACAACCTCTCGTAGCTTGCAAGTTTCTCTATCCAAAAACTTGCGTTCCCAAATCCCACTAAACTATCTCCCCAACACAGAATTAACCAGTTCCTTGCACAGCCATTAAGCTGTATTAAATTGCCAGCTTAATTAGCACCTAACTGACATCGACAACATTTTCATGTTCAAGTCCAAGTTGCAATCTTTGATCTTCTTCTTTAAAAAAACAAAACCCAGATCCACTTTACCATAAGCTCAGATCCACAACAATTAAACAAACCAATCCAAATCTTCATTTCCAATCCAAGCCCCACAGTTCCCACCATCCCAAATCATCAAAAAGTCACAAATTTGAAGACAGCCCACTAAAACTGACATCCTTAAGCTAACCAAAACTGCAAAAGACAGAGAATTGGATTACCTGGGATTGTGAAAAGGTCCAACTTTGTTAACATAAAGAGGGACATCATCTCCTACTTTGTAACGATGATTGGATGCATCTGATCTAACACGGGTCACACTGCATAGGATCAAAATAGAGACTACCAAACACGGCACTAGTTTCATCTCCATTTTCGCTCTCTGTAACTCACAAACAGAGCATAGAGAGTTAGAGAGAGAGAGAGTTAGTAAAGATGGAGAATTTTCAGGCTGCGGGCTTGAAGAAAACTACGAGACGCTAAAACGGTTAACCTTCGTGTCAAAAAGAGGCCTTTCTGTAATTAACAATAACAAGGTGGGTAATTAACTTCTAGGGTCATTTTTTAAATTTAAATTTGGTTTTAATAATTTATATTCTTGAAAATGGTCAACCTTGAATTTTTAAGTCTATTTTTTTTCTTCAAAATAATTAAGTATTGAGCATCCCCAAAAATATCATATTTTTACTTTAATGTTCATCAATTTAACTTATTTGGAAATTCAACTTTGGTAATATTTATTTATTTATTTCGGCACCACTTACAAATTTATAATTCCATTACTGTGGTTCCAATATAAAATAAGTGCATTAAAAGACACCCTCTAATCACTAAATTAATCACTAACTTAAGCTTTCAAATATATATAATTATTATTTTTTAGTCCAACACATGTATTTTTTTTTGGGTTTTTAGTTTTGACATGGTTGGTTTAGATTAATTTAGCTAGGTCAATCACATTGCAAATCAAAATCATTGGATTATCCAAGTTTAACTAGATCAATGTTAAAATCAATTCAAATTAAAATTCATCTCGAGTTAAACTTCAAGTCACAAATTTAGATCAATTAACAATTTAAACTAAAATCAAATTTAATTCAAATTTTGAGTTATGAATTTAATAGGTCAACTCATTGAATTGAATTAGTGTTAAAGTAGATTATATTATAAATCAACTCAAGTCAAGATCTAGCTAAGTTACTAATTCACTTGATCAAGACTAAATATAATAAATGTGCATTTAATTGATGATATTTCAATTAATGTTATTTATTATTATTATTATTATTATTATTATTATTATGATTATGTAAGAAGAAGCATCGACAACTTGTCTTCGAGGTGTTTGGAAAACTAAAAAAAATATTCTAAAAGTATTATTTTTGGTGTTTATGTTGATATCAAAACTAATTTTTTTAATAAATATTATTTTAATATGTTTTTTAATGAAAAAACTTTATAAAACAACTTGAAATCTGACTCCAAAATGAGCAACTCATTTGAGAAAAGATACCAAATATATGCATTAAACTATTTGAAGAGTAAGAATTAAGGAACCCTAAATTATGAAGGTGGGGGGATGCTTAAATGCCAAGGATTATAGCTTCACAACTCATCAAACCCTAGATATCTACTTGTGGTTAATTCTGAGGTTTCTGCCACTTTTTTTGTGTGTGTGGAAAATTGCGTTTTACTTTGATCCCACTCATCTCTTTCCCTGTACGTGGTTGCAAAAGTTATTCACCATGCATGCAGTTGAAGCATGGAGGTCAGGTCAAGATCCTGAAAATGGAAAGACAATCACTTTGTGTGTTGACCACGCTACTGACCTAATTAGCCGTTATGGTGTGCGATTCCTTATAAATTATAATCTTTTCTTCCTTTTGCAATGTAATCAATGCTTCAAATTGTGATGTAAAATCATTTCAAATTAATTATACGATTAGATTTTTAAAAATATATATATTAAAAAATTCAGACATTTCACCTAAAAAAGTGTCATTTTCTATTTTTTTTAATATTTTGATAATATTTTTTTAATGCATTTTCAATTGAAAAGCACACTATACTTCATATAATAATGAGTCATCATGTCCACAACTTAGACTACTTATGGCAAGTGGTACCATGGTTATTACACCAGTTTTAATTCGTAAAATGATTCAGTAATTATTTGATAATGTAGTTAGAATTACTTTTGAAAGTATTTTTTGCTAAAAAATACATCAAAATTATGTTGTTTTTTTTAAAATTATTTTTTATATTAGTACATGAAAATGATCTAAAAATATCAAAAACAAAATTCAAAAATATTTTTGAAATGCAATATTAAACATGGCCTTAATGATTTATCAAATTAAAATCTATTTTGAACATGATTTTTTTAAAATTAATTTGGTTAGTTTCAGCTAACCTAATAAGTCAAATCACAGTCCAACTAAGCTTAAATAAAATCTAATCAGGTTAACTTTATATATTTTTTTAAAAAAAAACAAGAAGACATTAATTTAGTCTCTTTTATTAAACTGAAGCTTTTTTTATTAGATTATGATTAGGTTGTTCACTTATGAGTTAACTCGACAAACCTGTAATTTATCTAAATATGAAACCGAGTTATAACCCAAGTGGTGTCAATATTATTGAAGAGGCAATGGACTGTAGAACACCAGGTTAGGTTAGACCGTTAGGTTTAAATGAAGCTATAGGATCGATCAATTCAAAACCATTACATCAAATTCAAATCTAGCGATTTGGTAATGGCATCGATTTGTGACTGAAATGGACAAGCTATCAGCATGAAATGTATAGCTTATTTAATATTATAGTAATGATTGTTTTTCATGATATTTTTTTTCATTTAAAAAAATATATTGAAATGATTTTTTTTAATTTTTAAAAAAAACTATTTTTTTAATACTAACACATTAAAAAAGTATATAAAATAATTTAAATTATTTTTTTAAAAATAAAATATTTTTAAAACTTAAAAACATATATGCTCTTATTCTCGTACCGGAGAATGTTGTCTGAGACATAAACAGAGGTTTGCTGTCATGTCTACATCGTATTGCAAAGTATTTTGCTGAGCAGACCATAATCTGTCCGTAAGAATTATGAAACTATAGAAAGGTCACCAAGGCTAACCAGTCCAGTTCAATAAAATAAAATGAATAATTTACAGCTCAGTTTAATCCTCTCATTTTTCGTTAAACTGGAGATTTTAATGCAGTGCGAACAAGGAAAAAATATAAAATAAATGATGGAAAATATTTATTGCCGCTGTAAATAACTGTGGAAATATGAATGTTCAGAAAGGAACACAAAGTTCTAAGGCTTCTTACAGTTCTAGAATACATTCAAAACGATAGCTTGTGCTCGCATTCTACGGTACTATAAAAAAGAAAGGGTTATTCCTCCATGTGGTGTGCGGTCATCCTTCAGAGTGGTGGAATAAAAGCTCCAGCAATCCCAGAACACATTTTCCCAGCCAACTTTTGCTTCTCCTTGTAACGTAATGCGGCCTGATAGAAGACTACCTTCATCAAATATAAATGAGCAGAGTTTCCTTCAATGAAGCCTGCTAAAAGAAAGTATGGGATCCTACTCACTGAACACAAGGAAAACCATATGACTTCCTACTCGCACTTGATCGAGTGGTAAATATGGCGGACAAAGAACAAGGAAGATCGGAAAGCCAATGGAGCCGAGCATGAGGAAGAAACCATAACAGACGCATGCCATGTAGCCAAAGAAAAATGAGGTTTGCATGAAGCCAGACATATCTGATCTTGAAAAGTAGTAATACAAGCAATAGCCGTATAACGAACAAGCCAGTTGATCCACCGCAGAGGAAAGACCTATCAAACACCAAAAATAGAAAAGTGAGTGTCAAGAAAAATATCAGGCAATCATGTATCCTTTCAAGACATGGCATTTTGCGAAAAACAAGACGAGGAGGATAAAAAGAAGCAAATCCACGAGAGGACTCTATTAATGCCAAAATTACTTCATGACTTGGATATTCCAGAAATTTAGATAAAGATCTTAAGAGTGAGAAAACATTGAGAGAGAAAAGGGCAAAATTTAACTCAAAGTTAGAAAATGAAACATTAAAGAACTCTTTTTTTTTCCATGAGTGAACCTTGAATATTTTATTGTACTTAAAATGATGGGAAAGCAATCAGAAGTAGTATCAGTTTATACTCGAACTTCATATGGTCTAGCAGTAAAACATACCTCCACCACCACTCATGGTCTTCAGCAGCGAGTTGGAAATATGTCAGCGCCACTGTTATAAAAGCTGTGACAATCAACAGAATGATGAAGACAATGAACAAGATACTGTATATGGTGTAGATCCTGTGACCCCAAACACTGGCAAATATGTAGTAGAGTTCGATATAGATTGCACTGAAAGGCAAGAACCCAGCCATGGCCATCTGAGGAAGTGTTTTCCGATACCAAGGCAACGGAGGAACCTCTCTGGGATATTTTGTGGTGCGGCAAGGAGCCTGAAACTCAGCCTTGCTATTCTTCCCAGCAATCCCTCCCAGAACCAGTAATGGTGTTGTTACCAAAGCCCAAATAAGAACAAATCACCACAATTGTCCCAAATGGCAATGCTGCAGTGGCACTATAAGCGATTGCAACGGTATTAAGAAAGCAGAAAGTGAGAAAAAGTGGTCCACAAAACAGGCATCCCGTTAGTAGCAAGTTTCTGACCTGTAACAACAAAATTTCAGAACTGTTAAACCTAGCTAGTCTCAAAACTTGAATGTTAGTTTCTTGAGTAAAGGTAGAAAACCAAAGCAGGATTAGATCTCGGTGTGATACTCCCCAGACAGATAAGGATGAGAGGGCTTGTTGAAAGCTAAAAAAGTAGAACTCATTCGAGAGGGCTTGGTGGTCTTAAGAAAGGTCCGGGTGGGGGGTTCCGAGGCCCCTTCTGCGGAAAGCCCTAACTCACAACGGAAATTAACAGCCCACTTGAGCAATTTTCCCATTCGCTTCGGTGCCATTACTGGAGGGCACATGCTTCTCAGTACTGATTCGTATGGCACGAGGACCAGGTCCTCTTTGTCAGATAACTTCATTTTACTGTCTCTTTCTTACAATTTGAAATTCAGCAATGATACAGACTAGGGTCACAGGGAATTCCATCGATGCCAAACAAAAAAACTTGCATCATCATAATAATGACTAATTAATATGATAACATTGACCATATAGAAAATAAACCAATAACAAGTGTCATGGGCATGCCCTAGAATGATGTGTGCAAAAGGCAGTGAAAAAGGAACCCATGATGACTCACCCAGTTTGTTCCTTCCAGTTGGCAAAAGAAAGAGGCTGCAGTGTAGCCAGCAATCCCAGCTGTGAGGGCATATATGACAACTAATGCGGTGAAAAGAGCTCCACGATTATAAGGATAAAAGGCACCAACAAGAGCGAGCAAGAAAATGAAAATTGTGCTGGCAAAGTATGTATGTATACAAGGTTAGCAGGTTGCTCAGCATCATACAACGATTAAAAAAAACGTTTGAGACAAAAAAAAACCACATGCACAGCTTTGAAGTTAAACTTACAGAGTAAACAGCTGGGTGCCAGAGCCAACAGCTGCTGCAAGTACAGACTTGTACTTTGGATATCTAAATACATCACCGTGGATGTACTTCCACCCGGTCTCTTCTTGGTCTTCAGCTGACTCCTCATCGTGAGCATACCTATTGTAAATGGGAGCAGCAGCAAATAAATAAACCAGAAAGCTCAAACAGTGTTAGTAAAAATGTTCTAACAACAAGTCATTAACATGTTCTTACTTTACAAAATCATTCTTCAGGACTCGCATGAGAATTGTTGCAAGAAAACCAGTCAAGAGGAGAACAGTCACACATGAGTTAATAATGGAGAACCAATGAATTTCCAAGTGATGAGGCAGTGAAGAAGACTGTGAATACTTTTCCCATCCTTTTCTCAAATGGGATTTCTGTTTCCTTCCATTTAACTGAATACATGAACTCCACATCAACTTCCTTATCTTCAGTAAGGTCCACAACATTTTTTGGATCAGATTGTGCAGTTATCTCAATGACACGATCCTTGTTGTAAAAGATGGTGAAGTGAAGATGCTTAAAGAGGTAATATTTGTATTCGCTAGGGTCATTCTTGCCTTCCTTTTCAACTTTCCCTATGAATCCCCAAATGGGCAAGTCATCGTAGTACATTTGGAAGTAGTAGTCCTTGGAAACTGCTTCTCGGAACTGAGCAACTTGCTCCTTTGTCAGCTTGTTTTTGCAAGCAATTTTGGAGTCTTTGTCATTTAAAAAGTCAAGGTTTGTATGGGGCAGTGACTAAACGATCCCCATTCAACAATTCACCGAGGGCTTCCTTCTTGTCCGTCATAGGACCTGTAATAAACATCATCAACAAACTTCAACAGTAAAACATAGCATGACAGTAGGAATAATATAAATTGACGCAAACCTGATGAACAGAAGGGAAGATCGAAATAGCGGTATGTTTCGCTGACAGAAAGATCAAGAGAAAAATAACATTAGATAATCATGACTGAAAAAGAAAATCCTTGTGATATGCATAATGGAACTGTTAAAATCTCAATTTAACAATGACAGATTTAGAATGTCTCGAGTACTAAAGAAGTTTCCAATCTAATTCAAAATAACCCAATTTACTACTAGCCAAGACTTCTAAACCCAAGCAACACACACAAAACACACATGGGATTTAGAATAGAAAAGAGAAAATATCAAAATAACCCCAGCATAATTTTGCATAAGAATGATAGTTTTCTTGTTGCTTAAAAGATCTGAGAAAGTAGATCCAAGTTCAGCATCCACAAAATAAAAAAAATCTCTCAAATACCTAAAGTTTTCTAGCTCACAAGAGCCACCAGAAAAAGAAACAACTCCTACATCTCTAGACATTGTTCCACTCATCTATTAACTACTGCTACTTGCTTTCAACAATTCAAATCAAAATATTTCATTTCCAAAATGCCACTAATCAAATTATCTCCTCAACATACTATGGCCCACTTAATCAACTCCTAGTATAACATTAAGCTATGCAAGATTTCCAACTTATTCAGTAACCAACCCATTTCTTTATCATGCTCAAGTTTCAATATTTTATCTTCATTTACAGTAAACCAAATCACGGATCCATTTCGTCATAGCTCAGGTGCACACAAATTAAAGAAACCAACACAAACAAGAACAAAAAAAACAAAACATGGGTTCTTTGAAATCAGACCCATTACCCTACTCCACAATTTCAATTCTAACCCAAATCCCACAAACCCCATTTTCTCAAATCATCAAAAAGTCACAAACTTCAAGACAACCCACAAAACCAATAACCTTAAACTATTCTCTACTGCAAAAAGATTGAGAATTAGATTACCTGGGATTGTGAAAAGGTCCAACCTTGTTGACATAGAGAGGGACGTCCTCTCCTACTTTGTAACGATTATCAGATGCATCTGATCTAACAAGGGTCACACTGCATAGGATCAAAATAGAGACAACCAAACAAGGCACTAGTTTCTTCTCCATTTTCTCTCTGTATCTCATAGATGCATAGAGTGAGAGATCTGGCAGAGTAATAAATTTGGGAATCCTCACGGCTGTACCTTCGTGTCACAAGACTGCTTCCTTTAATTAACACGGGGAGTGAGATTTAGTTTTCCATTTATATATATACGAGTCGCATGCACTAAAATCACAACTACATTTTTAAGAATATAAAAAAATATTAAAAATATGAGATTCTTTTTATAATGTTATAAATTGAAATAAAATAATAAATTTGGATAAAATTTATGTGAATAACGAGTTTCTAATAAAATATATAAATTTTAAATTCACATGAATTTATTGTTTAATAGGTTTCAATAATAATGTTAAGTAATACAATTTTTAAAAAATAAAACAAAAAAATTTAAAGATAACATTAAGCCACAAAAATTTTTTTCTTAGATTTGAAACAATATATATAGAAAAGTAACAAAAGTTATTTTTTAACAAATATAATATTGAATAATAAATTATTGTAATTATTATTCTTATTGTTTTTCAACTTTTTATTATAATTGTTAAATTGTTACAATCATAATAGCTAACTACTACCATTATTGTATATAATTAATATTATGATCATTATTATTATCTTTGACATTATCACTATTGTTTTTATTATCGGCATCATTATCACAATAACTATTATGATTACTAATATCGTTGATGTTATTAATATCATTAAAATTACCATCCTTATTATTATCATTATTATAATTGTTTTTTGTTATTATTGATATTCTTAATATTATTTTATGAGTTATTGTTATCATTATTATCCAAGCCATAATTACTAACCAGAATAAATATTATTAGCATAAAAATATCATTTGATTTGAAGAACAAATAAAAAATAAAATAAAAAAACAAAGAACAACGGGGAGAAAATATCAATTTTAAAATAATTATTAGCACAAATTAGAATTTAAGGACTAAATTGAATAAAACTAAAACCTCAATAAAGAGAAAATGATAAAAAAAAAATTAAAAACAAATCTAAGACTATAGACACATAAATATAAATCAAAAAATAGGGATTACTTCAAAAACACTGGAAAAATTAAAGGAATTAGAACCAAACAAAAAATTTTAAAAAAAATAAGAGCTGAAATGAAAAATTAAAACAAATCAAAAACTTCTATGGAAAAAATACAAAAAATGAAATCAAAACAACAAGGATTGAAATGCATAAATCATAAATAAAAAGGATGTATAAATTTTTTCAGTTTTAGGGGAGAGAAAAAAACAATTGATTATCAGCAAGTCTTTGACCACCATGAGCCGACACATGTATCAATGGTAAAGAGGTTATGGCAATGTATCCAATGAGATAGCAATTGAACATTTTTAGTCATCAATATTGTCATCATTATTATGATTATTAACATTGTTATTACTATTAATATCATTAAAATTGTAATCATCATTAATAATAATAATAATATAATTATTATAATTGTTTTTGTATTATTGATCTTCTTAATATTATTACATGAGTTATTATTATTATTATTATCATTGCTATAATCATTAATATCATAAGCATCAACGACTATTACAATAAATTATTATTGTTATGATTATTAACATTAGTAATGTCATTATTATTGTTGTTGTTGTTGTTTTTATGATTATTATCATTAGTAATGTCATTATTATTATTATTATTATTATTATTATTATTATTATTATTATTATTATTATTATTATTATAGTTAAAAATACTATTAGTATTATTGTCTAAATAATGAAAAATATTAAATAGTCTCGAAGAATAAAAAAAAACTTAAAAACTTTAACAAAAGAGCAATTAAAAAAATCACTAAAATTATTATTATTATTATATAAACAATGAAAATTGTAAAATTATCCCTGAAGAATAAAATAAAAAACTGAAAAACTTTAAAAAAAGAGCAAACAACAAAAACAACAAGAAGAATGAAAAAATCAAAATAAATATTATTAGCATAAAAAAATCATTTGAAATGAAAAATAAAATATATGATCAATTTCAAGTGGAGAACAAAATTGAAACAAATCAAAACCAGAGGAATTAAAAACATACCAAAAATAAGAGCCGAAATGAAAAATAGCATATGTGATCCATTTCAATTGAAGTATAAAATTGAAATAAACCAAAATTTCTATAGAAAAATCAAGATGAAAAAAGAAATCAAAAGACCAAGGACTGAAATGGAAAAACTTATAAACAAAAAAGACTTATATGCATTTTTGGTTGTAGGAGAGAGAGAAAATAATAATTTACCACAACAATTCTCCAACCACCATGAGCTTACACATGCACCACCATGTTGAAGAGATCATGACAGCGTATCCGGTGAGATGGTGGTAGAATATTTTTAACTACCGTATGACTCTGCACATATTGTTTGTAATGAGCAACCCGAAAAAAAAACTATCAACATGTTAGGCAGACACTTCAGTAGTTTTCAAAAAAAAAAGAATAGAAAATATTGAAATGACATAATAATAGATAAAAAAAAATCATTAAAATTATGTAATTTTATCTAATTCAAGTCTGGATGAATTATTGATTAATCTATGACATGTTCTAAATCTAAATGGATAAATCATCGAAGTTAATTTGTTAAACTACACTTGTTTTAATGATTCCAAGTTTTTGTTTGTAGATATTATTTATTTTTTAAAAGTATCTTCAATAATAAAACTATTTAAAAGATTTTAATTGTCAATATAGTAATTTAAATAATGTAATTTAGTTTTTCCTTTTTTGTAATAGGCCAAAAAAATATTTTAACAAATCTTTTTTTATATATAAATGAGAAAAGAAGTTTTAAGAGAAAAAAACTATTAAGATTTCCTTCATCTGAAAAAAAGATTTCAACAACCCACAGATCCAAAATCAATGGATAAATTGCCATTTTAACAGTTAATCTCTTTGTGATGTTCACATAGGTCGTCGATGCTCCCTGTGAGCTACAAGGATTGGGCTTTAAGAAAAAGAAATATTTAGTTCGAATCTTGTTTTTTTTTTTTTTTGTCGTTTCTTTTATTTCTTGCTTGCTCTTTTATTAAAATTGTTAGATTTTTTATTTTATTCTTTGGGATAATTTTATGATATCCATTGTTAACACAATAATAATAATAATAATAATAATAATAATAATAATAATTTCAGTTTTTTTCCAGGTTACTCTTTTGTTAAATTTCATGGTTTGTTGTTTTAATTATCTGGGATAATTTATTAATTTTTATTGAGTGATAATTATAATAATTGTAGACGTTATAATCATGATAATAATAGTGATATTATTAATCATAATGATGATAACAATAATAATTTATTATTATGGTTATAGTATTTATGGTATTAATGATTATGACTTTAATGATAATAATAGTAATAACTCATAAAATAACATGAAGAATATCAATAATAACAAAAATTATTATAATACTGATAATAATACTAATTATAATTTTAATGATATTAATATCAAAAACAATGTTATTATCATAATAATTATTGTGGTAATAACGACGACAATAATAACAAAAATGATGGTGAAAGTGATAATATTATTAATAATAATTAGAATATTGATTATCTATAATAATAGTTATAATTACAACTATAATGATTGTGACAATTTAACAACAACAACATAATAATAATAATAATAATAATAATAATAATAATAATGAGGATAATAATCAAAATAGTTCATTACTCGATGTTGTATTTGTTAAAAAAAATGATTTTTGCTGTTTTTTAATGTATTTCAGATCTAATATTATGTAAACTAAAGTTATACAAGTCACACGTAGACAAACACAAGTGGAAAAAATTAGCTAATAATCTAGATTAAAAACAAAATATACGAGTCACTTGCCATGCATTTCATCTGCAATGAGAACCAAAATTTTTAAAATGTAAAAGTAAATGTTAAGAGTGTTAATTTTTTTTCATAATGCTATATATTTTTTAAAAAATAATTAACTTATGCATAATTATTATTAAGTAATGTTAAAAAAAAATTAATTATAAGAAAATTGTGTTCCATGCTAATGTTGAGTAATATAATTTTAAGGAAATAAGTAAAAAATATATAGAAAATATTGAGTTACAGAATTTTTAACAAATACAACATCAAATGATAAATGATTAGATTTCGATCATTATATATAGAGAAGTTGTAAAAAAATAATTTTTAATAAATACAATATCAACATAAATCTCAAAACCAAAATAAATATTATTAGCATAAGAAATCATTTCATTTGATAAATATATAAAAATAATAATCAAACAAAAAAAAGAGGAAGAAATATCAATTTTAAAACAATTATAAGCATAAATTAAAATTTTAATACTAAATTGAATAAAAATAAAACCCCAATAAAAGAAAAAATGATAGAAATTAAAACCAAAACTTAGAGTATAGACTAATAAATACAATAAAAAGGACCGTCTCAAACAAACCAAGAATTGTTTTTCAAACCAAACCAAAATTTTTAAAAATAATGGCTAAAATAAAAAACAATATATATAATACTTTTATTTTTGTCCTTTAATTATGTTATTTGTTCTTCATCAAATAATATTTTCTATGCTAATAAAATCTATATCAATAAAATTTTGCCCGTGTTAATTATTTTGTCCAAATATATAACATTATAAAAAAAGTATCACACTCTTAATATTTATTTTTTATATTTTAAAAAAATATGGTTCTTTCTACGACGACGGAGCGAAGCTCAAGTAAGTAGTTAACTATTAACCATCTCCTCCCAACTTGAATCCAATAAACTATTATGAGTTTGAACACATGTTATGTCCCTTTTCCCCATGAAATTTCAACCATTTTTTATTCTTCATATTAAGTGTCTCAAGCTTTTGTAACCGTGATATGAAATGATAAATTATAGCTTTTTGTTAATTAAAATCACAATAAAGAATTTATGGTAAAATTATAATATGTGTAAATTAACTAAATATTTTTAAATTTATATTAAAATAAAATATAGATAACACAATAATAGACAAACTATAAAATAAAAGCGGGATAGATCTCACACTAGTTGTTACTATATACATAAAGTATTTGGAGAGAGAAAATTTAGAGAAAGTGATCCTAATTTTGAAGGTTTATGAATGTTTAGGCCAAGTTTGATAATATGTTTGAAGTTATTTTTTAAAGTGTTTTTTGTTTAAAAATATATTAAAATGATGTTTTTATTGTAAAATAATTTTTTTAAAATAATTTTTACTATGGATAGATTAGTTTTTTTTAACATAATAAAAAAAATATGTTTTTAGTAGATTTTGTAGAGAATTATTTGATATTATTATTAAATCTAGTTTAACATTATTATTAAATCTGGTCTAACGGGTCAATATTGAAACTTCACGATTCAATTTTTATTTTTTGTTTATGTCAAATCTAGAATTAAATTATATAGTAGTTATCTTGACAAAACTTCGTTGATTTGACGTGTTCAAAAGCAACCTCAATGATTATTTAAAAATATGAGGATAAAATGGGAACAAATAACAAATTTGAAAGAGAAAACTCTCACACTTAACTCTTGCTTGGATCGGGTTTAATATTAAAAATGTGAGATTTTTTATAATATGACCTAGTCGATTTGGTTAGTCCAAAAAATATCGAAATGATTAGCAAACAACTGGTTTTTAGAGAGAGAGAGAGAGTTGTCGGCTAAGAGAGAGAGAGACTGTTGCAAGACTGTACAAGAGAGAGTTGCCAGCATGGTCCTACTAGCATCGAGGAAGAGGACGAGTGCTGGTGACTATGTTTTATTTTCCTGTAATCGCATTGTATTTGTCTTCTTCAATATGTTTTTCCATTGTTTGTGTATGATCGTGTGTGTTTTTTCTTCTAGTATTATTTCATGCCCTCTTCATGTTTTTTTTTAGTGTTTTCCCCTCTATTTCTGTAAAAATCTCTTCCCTATAACTATTCTCCTCTTCCCCTCGTAATTGTTCTTCTCCTCTTCTAGTTCTCTCCCATCGTTGCTGTGTGTGCATGCAATTTATAGATACAGGAGGTACCCATTGCGTTTCTGGGTGGGTTACCTCCCCATGGCCGCATGCCTGTAGGAGCACACCAGCGACATGTGCTTTGATTGGACTACTGTTTTGAGAGAAGGTGCAATTATTGTTTGGTATCATAATTTGTAATTGTTCTAATTGCATTCTTAATTGACTTAAAATTTTTTAATTTTGTGCAATTGTATCCCTGCTAAAAATTTCAACAGCAACCTTAGTTTTGCACACCTTTTTTTTATTTTGTTTCTTGGTTTTGACCATTAAACTCTCAATATTCTTCAATTTTGCCCTTGACTTCGCACAATTGGCTTGGAAAAATTCAATCTTCTCAATTGAACCCGAATTAAACTTAAGAACTTGATTTTTTTCATCGATTAAGCCCTTAATAAAATTAATTTGACCAATTTAAAGTATAATTAAGTCTTTGCACTTAATTAAATCCTTCAATTGGACCCTAAATTAATACCTAAACATAATTATACTTTAAATTGAACCACGATTAAATCAAATTGGCCTATAAAAAATATAATCATGCCTTTTCAATTTAATTTGTACCCAAATTTATCCAATAATAAATTATTTTATCTTTGAATCTGTATTTTTCTTTATTTTTGGGCACAAAAGAGGCACGATCGGGTTCTAGAAAACATCTAAATTTTTTACCTTGATTTTTCTACCGACATCAACCCCTTTTTATTTTATTTTTGTTTTATTTGGGTAGATTTTGAAGAATAACTCATATTTGAGTTATGAATTCAGGTTAAAACCAAGTAAATATTTTTTGAAATAAAGAAAATGAAATATTTTTTTAAATTAGTACACTTATTTTATTTCACTTAACTTTTACCTTATTTATCCACCCATTTAAATTGTTTAACTAATTCCAATAAATTTTACAATCTGGCATGTAAAGATTTAATTAAAAAAATTAAGATAGGGACTAAACTATCATCATTTTAAAATATGATGATAAAACTCTGTAATTCTTCAGCCAACCAATTTTTTATACCAAAATACCGTATATTAAGTTCTTAAAGAAATAAAATCTAATCTGTTTAAGATTTAAACAAAATTAAAATAGTTTTGTTCTTACATAAATTTAAAGGCTGTTCACATCTTTTTTGGGGGCATGCACAACTTATTTATTTATTTATTTTTATGAAAAATACCACTGTTTTTTTTTCGTCGGTAGTAAATTAATTATTTTCATAAGATCTAGGGCATGTTTGGGAGTGCGGTTGCGGTTGTTTTTGAAAGTGCTTTTTATTTAGAAATACATCAAAATAATATTTTAATTTATTTTTAAAAAATCATTTTTGACATCAGCATATCAAAATGATTTAAAAACACAAAATTTTTTTCATTTAAAATAAAATAAAAAATCAAATTTTAAGTAAAAACGATACAACCGCAGAAACAAGCAGGCCCTAGATTGACATGGTAGCTCTACATGACCAGTCTCTACAGTGATCCAATTGTGCAGTATGCATGCAAACAAACCCAAATAACAAGGGAGTTCACATGAAAATTATATAACAGCCCAAGGCACAAAAAACTGGCCCAATAGACAGAAGTTAATAACATTTTCTTGTATTTTTTATTTTAATAATAAATAAACTCACTTAAAATTTATTCCAGTATAATATTTATATCTGTATAAAAATGATTTCTTATTCTAAAATTAAAAACCTTATTTTTCCCCCCATTCCCTGCTTTATAATTTCCACTCATTTTTCTCACCAAAATGAATGATAACAATTTTAGAATATTAGAAAAACTATATAAATGTATTTTTTAATTTAAAAACTATATAAACAAACCTTCTGGAAGGCAACTTTCACTGTTAGCCATCTTTAATGATGCTAGATTCCTCCACTCTGTCCGAAATTTACTTTTGTATGAGAAAAGTCCTGCCCAAAGTTGATTTTTTTTATGCTGCAAGTTTTCTTCAAGAACCTCCTCTCCTTCTCTATAAATAAATAGAATTTCAAGAACCAGACGCAGTGACATTCAACAATAGACAGCAGCCCCAAGAAAATCTCTCTCTCCTGAAGATTCTAGAGATGGAAAAAGCACGCACGGTTGGTATCGCCATGGATTACTCTTCCACAAGCAAAGCAGCCCTGCGGTGGGCAGGTGAGAACTTGATCCGTGAAGGTGATCGAGTTATTCTAATCCAAGTTCAGCCTCCTCAATCTGACCACACCAGGAAGCAGCTTTTTGAGGGATCTGGATCGCGTATGTATCTTTCCATTTCTTACTGCCTGTTCTTGTCCTGGAAATCCATGGATTTCATAATCTGTCAAGTTATTTACGAAGCTTTTTTCTTCTAAGATTCCAGCCTTGGTGCCGCTCGAGGAGTTCAGGGAGATAAACTTTTCAAAGCAGTATGGGCTGACATATGATTCTGAGGTTCATGATATTCTCGATACAGTTTCAAGGGCCAAAGGGGTATGCACGCATGATCTCAATTTCGATCTATTTTCTTCATGATCTGCTCTTTTCTTGGTGCCAAAACGATATTTTTATTCTTGTTTTTGCTGATTAATTGTTCTGGTAGCAGGCTAAAGTGGTGGCAAAGGTCTACTGGGGAGATCCAAGGGAGAAGTTGATCGATGCTGTGGAGGATCTTAAGCTCGACTCTCTTGTTATGGGAAGTAGAGGTTTAGGGTGCTGTCAAAAGGTATTTTATCTGCGAGTTTTAACTGTGTTTATTTTTTTTTAATTTACTTGAAAAAGGTATATATTTGAAGGATGAGGTTTTCATAAATAGTTTAATTATGTCTAGTTCTTCTTTTTTTTTCTAGGATTAAGAGGAATATGTTCCAGTTTTGAGAGAATTTTAAGGTTCTAATTTAATGGTGATGATCCAAATTAAAGCCAGGGTTCTATTTGGCAGCAGAATAGGAGAAGAAAATAATAATAAAAAAGTTGATTATGATCTTAGATTCCTTCCTCATATCAGAATCAATGGTAATTTGAATTAATTTACTTTAATCATTGATTTTTTGTTATACCAAATAAAAATTATTACGAGCTGACAAACAGATCTAAGGGCTTGTTTGTTTATGAGCCTCGGTTATTTCGAATTAATTTAAATTAATATCATTTCAATAAATAAATAGATAAATGTTAATTTTTTAAACAAAACATTATAGCTGTAAGTTTCTTTAAATGTAAAATAAGTTGATACCTGGCCGGGGACAAATCCTGGATTGGCTAGTCATCGGCTGCTCGAGAAGGTGGAACGTTTCTTAGTTTTGGTCAAATTATAAGAAATTCCGGCCAAAATTTTGACCGAATATTAAATATTTTCTTATATATATTCTTAATGCTGAAAAGTAAAAGTCGTCGGAGATATTATTATTATTATTATTAAAGATGGAAAGTGATTTTCTTTACATAAACAGAACAAATTAAACAAAGTAATGAGCATTGATTTTGAACTATTCTGATCGCAGGGTGTTGCTTGGGAGTGTTAGCAACTACGTGGTGACGAACGCTCCATGTCCAGTCACCGTGGTGAAGGGATCCAAACCTTGATTTCCTCAATAATCCAGCTTGTGTGGCAACTTGGGATTGATGATGATTCGAGGCTCAATATGTGTGCTTTCATGTGTTTCTTACAGTATTTTTATTTTTATTTTTCTTGTCACAATGGTATCTGGTAAGAGTAGATTCATACAAGTAAGGAGTGGTGTAATGAAAGTGTGACAAGGATATCAATGAATTTGTGGTGGAGACCTGCTTACGAGGTTTGCTTAGATACTGTTTGATATTGTGTTTCAGAATTTTTTTTAATTTATTTTTTTTAAATTTAACGACGAAACGATTCTAACACCATTGTACGACAACATGAAAGAAAGCAACGACCTGAAAAACAAACTAAATAAAATATGGTGAGCATTTCACCACTAATTGTGAAATAAAATGTTTAAAGCTTAAGAGGGATACGTATTATGATCATATAATAAGTAGAATTTCAACAAATTCCAGAAATAGAAAATTGAAGTGGCAAGAAAAATCTTCAGCAAACACCATTCATCTTCTTCTTTTCCATGACAAATTTCCTCCAAATTGTAGTTATCTCCCTCTGTGTCTCCAGAGCAGTTTTCTTCACAACCACAGCGCCATGCTGCTCTTTATCACCATCACCAGAAATCAAGATCCTTGCACAAACCTTGCATGGAAGATTCTCAAGCTCATGCATAACTTTCTGGATATCGTTGACAAGTCGTTCGGCTAGGGTTCGTGAGAAGTCTTCTCGTATAACGACACGCAACACGGTAATATGCTGAGCATCAGGAGGCATGGTGTAGGCAGGAACAATCCAACCAAACCGCCTTAACATGTCGGACACCTCAAACTCATTGTGTGTGCTATTGTTCTTCAAAGAAAAAGCTACCAGTGGCACTCCACTGTCTTTAGAGATAATGTCGAACCTGCCTGTCAGCTCCAATCCTTCTTTGAGCACCAGCATGTTGTCTCTGCAATTTTCCATAACATTCTTGTATCCCTGATGAAAACAAAAAGATTAGTAGTTTTGGTGTCTCAAAACTAGCTAATTTGTCATGTTCATAGATGTTGAACCTACCTCGTAACCCAAACGAATTAGTTGATAGTACTGGGCAATGACTTGGCTAGAACCTGCAACAAGAAGACTTAGCTTATCATACGGTAAAACTGTCAACGAATCATCTCATCTAAAAACTTAAACTGTTAGATGAAGATCCAGAATATGATTTATATTATTCATTAACACATCCCATCAAATGAAAGTCCTTTGAACTTAAAACTTACATATGTTTATACTACATTGTGCTCGATTTTTATCAAATAGAATAAGATGATGAGATTCAAGTTCATGACTACTATGTCAATAAAACTCTGATACCAAATCAAGAAACTATCTTATCTAAAAGTTTAAGTTTTTTGATAAAGTATCGGAATACGATTTATGGAAGAAAACAGTTAAGAGAAAGCTATTTTGAGGTTGGAAATAACCTTTAGAGAAGTTAAGGGTGAAGGTGGGCTGATCAGCTCCAAGATAGTTGATATGGAAGATAAGCTCTTCAGGCAAGTCCTCTTTGCTCCTCCAAATGACCCAACCAATTCCAGCATAAACTAGTCCATATTTGTGTCCACTAACATTGATGCTCTTCACCAATGGCAACCGAAAATCCCATTCAAGATCAGGGTATAGGAATGGTGCTATAAATCCTCCGCTTGCTGCGTCCACATGGATTGGTGTATCCCATCTGCAAAATCGTGAAACTCTTGTTCAATTTCGTGAAACTCTTGTTGAATTGAGTGAAACTCTTGTTGAATTTAGTGAAAATCTTGTTGAATTGAGTGAAACTTTCACACAGGAATGTAATGTCGATCGATCGAGAGAGAGAGAGGGTGTACCCAGTTTCCCTGTTCTTCTCAGTCAACAGATCATTCAAGAGCTTTGACATCTTCAAATTCTCCATTGAGAGTGGAGCCAAGGATAGCAGCAACACAGATTGTGTTCTCGTCCACCATTTCCACAGCTTTTTCAGGGTCCATCACATAATACCCTTCTCTTAGCTTCACTTCTTTCAACTCCACTTCAAAATACCTTGCAAATTTCTCCCAGCAAACCTTTCGTGCAAAAGGGTCAACGAATTTTCAACCATACTAACAGTGATCACATTTGACTTGTTGAAAAAGCTGTGTAGAATCTAAATTTCTTACCTGAACATTGGCCCCGGTGACGATGTTGGGCTGATCAGAGGGCTTTCCCTCAGCTTTTCTCCTGTTCTGCCATTTTCTTTTGAATGCTAAACCTGCCAACATGATTGCCTCTGAGGATCCTACAGTTCCTACTCCAACTGCAGTCTCTGATTCTCCAAGTGGGGCATTAAAGAGATGTGCTATCATGTTAACACATCGATTCTGCTTGAACAGGAATCAGAAGATTAGCTCCATGAGCTTAAATTAATTGTTCAGATGATTGTAATTCAGATTTAAATTAATTGTTTTTTGAGTTAATTGGGACTGATTTGTCTTCTCATTAATAAGACCATATGAGGCACAATTATTGTTTTAATAAGCGAATTATGTGGTTAAATTCTTTAGATGATTTTTTAAATTAGTATTTTTTTTTTGGAAAGAGATATATTTGTCTCCAAAATATCCCATATTTCTTGCTGGCTCCCCAAACCAAAAAACAATTTCCCCAACTTTAGATCCCTTCATCCATCAAACATCACCCAATTAAAATAATATTCTCCTTTTCTTAAGATATACAAATTAACCTTGTTCTCCTTTTCTTAAGATATAAAATAATATTCTCCTTTTTTAAAAAGTTATAGGTTAGATATACAAATTAACTCAGATTACGATATTAATTTATTGTTTTAAAAATGAAATAATATTATGTTTATTTAAAAAATCAAAAATAGTTCACCGGTTAACCGAGTCACACTAAACAATTCCTATTTAATTGTATCACCTTTGGACACATACCTTAAAGCTGAAATCTCGGCTATACAACACCTAGTCTTAAGTAAAAATCACCATGCAAGACTAACGACGATAACCCTCAATCTGCCTAAAAATCTGTGACTCGGTTATATCAATAATATTTACACCATAGATATGTCAAAGTTTTTTGTTTTTTATTTTTTATTTTTTAGATTTAAATTATCAAATCCCATAACAAAATATCATTTTAATAAATAAAAAGCTGGTATATATTTATTCAAATTAAATAGTGTTTGGTTATTATATTATATATTTTAACATGGAAGAAAAAGAGACAATTGATCATCTTTTCTATTTTGAAATGACAATAATTAATTTACTTTAAAAATATTTTAGAAACAAATGTATCTATGTTTCTCTAACCTAGCATGTTTCTAATTTATTTTTATTTATTTGATTTTTGATAAAAAAAAAAAAACATTTATGCAGTCAAAATTTCTGTACAACAACGATCTGAATAGTTCTGGCTAGTAAACTATCATGGTTGTCACATCTCCATGCATCACGTAATTATTACCAAGATTACAGATCCGAAGCTAGAGCTGAGACAAGTTTTTGATCGAAATGAAACATCCATTTTAAAATTCATGGAAATAATTTATGAAAGCAGCACAAGAATATGATCTGAAATACCAAGCAAAGAAATTAGCTGGATCCTATAACTCTTAATGATTATGAATAAATAAATAAATAGAAGAATAACTTGCCTGTAATTCAGTGGTGACAGGATACTCGTCCATGTCAACATAGTTCTTGTTAACAGAAGCCATGATGAGCTTATCACATTCAGGTTCCATCCATGTTGTCACAAAAGATGCCAGGTTGAGCCTGGGATTACCATCCAGCATTAGCTCATCGTTTATGATCTGGTAGGCTGCCTCTTTTGGGATCGAATTCTCTGGCATTCTGAACCTGCAGGAAGAACACACTCATCATGGGAAAAAAGAACACTGATTTAAAGATCAAAATTAGAAGAAAAAAAAAAGGGATCCAAGAAGGGACGGGATAGATCTCACCTAGGAAGTGAGGCTCGAACATATCGAGATGCAAAGGTTGAGTGGACAGAAACATCGGTGTCTAGTGCAGTCTTGGAGAGAGCCATGGTTTGAAGAAAAGACCAGAGGTAGAGATAGGCAGAAAATGAGAGAGGGATGGTGAAAACTTTGAGGCTTTTTAGTTGCAGATTTTATTGCCATATATTATCGTCACTCTATCATTTCTTTTTTTATTTGGCTGGGGGTATTATGGGGGATATTTTTTTTAATCTCCTAGAATTTTAGGTTCTGCCTCATTTATTTCCTGTTTTTTTTTGTTGTTGTTAAACAGCTTTACATATTGCTAAATTGCTAAAAAAATCAATCAAAAACATGTTACAAATAACAATAAAAAAAATCATGATCAAATTGAAAGATAAAAAAATTTAAATGACATGGTGTTGTTAAGGATAAGAAGGCCACATTGTTAAAGAACAATTTGGAAAAGACCATTCTACCCCTCATGCCAAAGAAAAAGTCTTCGAGAAAAAAAGAAGTAATTACACTATTATAGTAATGTTTGGGTGTTGGTGTATGGTGAATTCTCCACATGTTTTAAGGTTTTTTTATTTATAATTTTATTAAAACTTCACCATAGTTAAGCCATTAGTTTTAGTTAATATTATTAAATCTGGTTTGATGAGTCAATCCAATCATTCATTAATCTAAAACTGAACTTTAGGTTTCATGTTAAATTGGATAAGAGCTGATCCAATACGACAACATGTGATCTAATCAACCTGGTCAAGATCTCGATGATTTTTTTTTTTTGCAAAACAATATAGTTTGAAGTCTTATTTTTTTCAATTTTACAGAGAAATTGTTTTCAATTGATATAGAATAACTTGAATTGATCTAGCTAATCCCTTAACCTCTATTTTACACCACCTATGAATCAAGTAAAGTTTTATAACTATAGTTTTAATATTTCATATAGAATTTAATAAATTCATCCTCTTCTGTTTCGATTATATATGGTGCTTATGATGGAAGAATATCCTGGGATGAAAACTTAATAAAAATCTAAGTTTCTCATAAATCCATTCTTGGGTTTCAAAAATACACACGATCAAGTAGGTGTACATCAAATAACGATGACACAAAAATAATTTGATTGATTAGCAGCAGTAGCTCAACATCATAAATAATAAAATTCCGAAAGGTAATTAAAATCACTCCAGCTCGATCCACCATCCTTTTATTCTCTAGCAAACACCGTTCATCTTCTTCTTTTCCATGACAAACTTCTTCCAAGCCGTAATAATCTCTTTTGTTTCGCTCTGATCCTTCTTCACTTTTTTTCTGCCACGGCATCAAGGTTCTCTGCATTATCCAGCACGATCCTGGCTACTGATCCTGGATGGCAATGTCTCAAGCTCATGCAGAACCTTGTCAATGTCGATGACAAGACGCTCGGCGAGTGTCCGAGAAAAATCTTCTCGGATTACGACTCGCAACACAGTGACATGCTGAGCGTCAGGAGGCATGGTGTAGGCAGGCACAATCCAGCCAAACCGCCTTAACATGTCGGACACCTCGAACTCATTGTGGCAGCTATTGTCCTTCAAGGAGAAGGCAACCAGTGGCACCCCATTGTCTTTCGAAACGATGTTGAACTTGCCTGTCTTCTCCAGTCCTTGTTTGAGCACCAACATGTTGTCTCTGCAATTTTCCATGATGTTTCTGTATCCCTGATGAACAAAATGTGTTTTGATGATTATCCTTTGCAAAGTATAGTGTGATTGATCATGTTAACCCATGTAATTAGCGACTCACCTCGTAGCCCAGCCGAATGAGTTGGTAATACTGAGCAATAACTTGACTAGATCCTGCAGAAGAAAATTAGGGTAAATTGAGTTTTGATTTTGATCGTGAAGAGGTGAAGGAAAACGTTATGAATCATGGAACCTTTGGAGAAGTTAAGGGTGAAGGTTGGTTGGTCAGCTCCAAGATAGTTAATATGGGAAGATAAGTTCTTCAGGCAAGTCCTCCTTGTTCCTCCATATGACCCATCCAATACCAGCATAGACTAGTCCATATTTGTGCCCACTAACATTGATGCTCTTCACCAATGGCAGCCGGAAATCCCACTCAAGTTCCGGGTATATAAAAGGTGCAATGAAGCCACCGCTGGCCGCATCGACATGGATCGGAGTATCCCATCTACATGAGGAAACTTTTGTTATAGGAGTATATTAAGTAATCATCTCATCTAAAAACTTAAACTGTTAGGTTAGATTTCAAAATATGATTTATGTTATTCTCTAACGGCACATCTCTTAAGTGAAAACTCTTTAGACTTGAAGTTTGCACAAGCTAATACTATCTTATTCTTGATTTATATCAAATAGAATGGAATGGTGAGATTCAAACTCGTGACCGTTGGATCAACAAAGTTTCGATACCATATTAAGAAACCATCTTACCCAAGAGCTTAAGCTATTAGGCGAGACCTTAAAATACTATTTATATTATTCTCAAACGGAGTATATAAAAAAAAGAGATTAATTACCCTGTTGATTTGTTCTTCTCCACCAAGAGATCATTCAAGAGCTTGACATCTTCAAATTCTCCATTAAGAGTGGAACCAAGAATAGCTGCAACACAGATTGTGTTCTCATCCACCATTTCCACTGCTTTTTTGGGATCCATCACATAATAGCCATCTCTAAGCTTCACCTCCTTCAGCTCCACCTCAAAGTACCTCGCAAATTTCTCCCAGCAAACCTTCAAGAACGGATAAACATCACAGAATCTGGTATGATTTCTTGCACATCATGGTCTGTAACCTGGAACTTAATTAATTAAGCTATTTCATATATATGAATCACCCTACCTGAACATTGGCTCCGGTGACGATGTTAGGCTTATCGCAAGGCTTTCCCTCAGCTCTTCTCTTGTTTTGCCACTTTCTCTTGAATGCCAAACCAGCCAACATTATAGCCTCGGAAGATCCAACAGTTCCCACTCCGACAGCTGTCTCCGAGTCTCCAAGTGGAGCGTTGAAGAGATGGGCTATCATGTTAACGCATCGATTCTGCTTGTAAAACAAACAGACAATCACCATATGGTTAAGCTCCTTTGCAAAAAAAAATAATAAAAATATAATTACACATATATAAAAGAATTTCATAATTAATTACTGTTTTTATTTTATTTTATTTTATAAGACAGATAGTAATATTTGGATTGCAAAATTGAAAAGATTCTTCATTATTTTTCATTTCCTGTCATTGTATCTTCCCTCCTTGAAAACCTAGACTGCCCCATGATCCACGTTTTATTGCAGGTATGACAAATATAATTCTTATTACATATATGACTAAGTTTCTTGTTTTTATTTATTTGTCATATTGGTAACAATAAAAAGGTCTGATTGTCTTTGATATTGTAATAATAATAATTTTTTATTTAGAAACATATTGAAATAATAATTTTTATATTTTTTTTAAAATTTATTTTTAATATCAGCAAAAAAAAATATTAAAAAAAAACTAGAAAGAAAGAAAGAAAATTTCTGCTAATTTATCATGAAGCATTAGGTAGGTAGCATATATAATAGCATGATATTTATCATGCAAAATGCCAGATTTTTGTTAATTTTACCAAATAACTGATAAAATCCACTTAATTTAAGAAAAAAACATCAAGTAAAATTAACATATTTGCTGTTCAAAAAATAAAATAAAATAAAAAAGTGATAACTTTCTAGATTAGGAAAAAAGAAGGTGAGTTCCTATTTCCTTGCCTCTTATAACGGGCAGATGAATTATGACCTTTCGTTTTGGGGCATAGTGCAAGAGTCAAATGAGAGCGTTTACATTATTAGACAGCTCAGATCAACATCCACCCAGCCACTAGCTCAACAAATAATTTTGGACACAGATCTGATGGTGTTGTTTTAATAGTCAGGTTTTTTTATTTTTTTTTCTAGATATCACCGGTTCGGATTTTATAAATTTTAGATATGTGTAAGTTGATTTGAATATTCATATTAATATAAAAAATTTATATATACACAGCTAGAAAATATTTGGCACTGCATTTCAAAATCATTTTGGAAAAAATATAATATGATTTTGAAATTGAGGCTTAAAAATATAATTCGGAAAGAATCAGTAATTCAATTCGATCAATACAGAATATTTCTATTTGATTTCTAATATTTGTCATTAGGGTCTGGATTAGTTGTTAGATGGTTTGATGTGAGATTAATTCAAGTTTTTTCAGTTTTTTCAATGTTTTGAAAACAAATCATTCAAGTTAAGCTCTAGATTAACAAATTATAGACTTGATTATTTAGTTTTGAAAAATCTTAATTTTCAATATAAATGAGAGATGTTTTTTTGTTATTATTTTAAATTAAAAGAATAATAATTTTGCTGCAATATTCAACATTCATGGGATGATCCGGATAGTGGATGGATCATGATGATAATTTTATTTTGCTGCAATAATTCTGTAAGATTGATTAAAAAGGTTGACAACCTCGTTTATTCTGCTTGATTAATATTCTTAATTTGTTAAACTAGGGGATGTGGAATAAAAGAGAGCAGCAAACAAACATGGAAAACCTTTCTCATTTTTTTTATTCATCATTCGAATTATTTTTAGATTTACTAAGTGATTTAGATCACATCAACTCTCAAAATAATTTAATTTTTAACTTTGATTTAGATATAAAAAAAATTAAATCATAAGATTTTACGGTTAAATTATTAAATTGAATTTAGTAGTAATAATGAAATAATTCCTTATGATCTAAATATTTTTTTATAATTATGTTATTAATTACAAATTTACTTACAAATTTTAGGAATGGGCATTTGCTTTCAGCAAAATTGAGATATAGTCATTGTTTTTCCTTATTTACTATAGGCCCACTCTAGTTGTTAAAGAATACTTAAAGCCACACCCTGTGCCAGTTGTTTGATATTAATTTAAGAATAATAATTTTTTAAAAATAATATTTTTTATTTGGATATATATGGAAATAATTTTATTTATTTATTTATTTATTTTTACTATAAAAACAAAAATTAATTCTAAGAAAAAAAAACACAAACACACATACTTGTAACGTTGGCTGGTCCAAACCTACTACCACCACTGAGATGTGAACACATTAGTCAATTACTTTGGAGTAGCTCTCTCCTACAATACTTGAGGTCTAAAATAAAACAAATAAATCATTTTTTAAATTTTAATATTATAAAAACATAATGAAAAAAATATATTCTGTCGTCTTCAGTAAAGTCGAAAAAAAAACAATTTCGTAGCTATACAATAATTAAACCCTCCCATCTTGTCCCTATTAAAACATTTACACCCATCCCAAGAATTGGACCCACCCCATTCAGGTCAATATTAAGTTAGCCGATGATAATCTTATTATTAGAAAGATTCTCCCAGTTCTCAGACAATATAATGCATTTTAATCTTAACCAAGTAGATGTAATGTAACGATCTGTCTAAATTTATATAATTTTGAAAGCTTAAGCTCTGTGTAGGTGATGACTTGCCTGGAGCTCGGTGGTGACGGGGTACTCATCCATGTCAACGTAGTTTTTGTTGATAGAAGCCATGATAAGCTTGTCACATTCCGGCTCCATCCATGTGGTCACAAATGAAGCCAGGTTCAGCCTAGGGTTACCGTCCAGCATGAGCTCGTCGTTTATGATCTGAGAGGCTGCCTCCTTCGGGATCGAATTCTCCGGCATCCTGAACCTGATCGGAGGAAGATACGATGGGGGAACACCATCTAGTAAAATAAAAATCAAATGGAGAAGAACACGAACAGGATGGTCGGATTAGTAGACATACCTAGGAAGTGAAGCTCGGACATATCTGGAGGCAAAAGTCGAGTGAACGGAGACATCAGATTCTGAAGATGTCTTGGAGAGAACCATGGTGATGAAAGAGATGAGTGAGGTGTTGGTGAGATGGGAAAGAGTGGAGGGTGAAGACGTACGCGTGAGGAAAGTGAGACCTGTGGGCAGGTTTATATAGAGAAAAAGAACGTTTACAGAAAGGTAATTAATGGTAAATAAAAGATAAATATAATCATCCACTTGATATTGTTCAATGAATCTGTTTATTGAAATTAATTTAGAAAAGAAAACTTCAATAATTGAGGAAAATTCTTGAAGCTTGTACGTGTCCATTAAAAACAAAACAAAAGGTGAAAAAAAAACATGTGGGAGAGAGAAAGAAGAGAGAGAGGTGGACGGTTTGGAGAGGAGAAGAAAGGAAAAAGGAGGCGGGAATTACTTTGCTATTGTGTTTTTATGTTATTGATACAATTTTCAGGGTGAATTATAGTATGGAAATTTGAATTTTAAAGATAATTAAATGCATGCTTATATTGTAAATTCTAAGAGTTCTTGTACAAATTTAGATGTATTCTCGAATGTATAATCAACATGTTCAGCTACTTAATTTGCATCCCAAGAATAGTCATGGATGTAATATCAAACTCCAAATTAAAAACAAAAAAAACTTTTGTTGGAGGGAACATTCGCATGGGCCCTTGCCAATTCATCGTCCCTTGTCTTTCCATTACCCTTCCAGCATTTGCAACTAATTTTCAAAGATACGTGGCTGCTTCAATTCGATCTTCCACTTCCTGTCAGCTCAGTTTATGCTATGATAAGAAATTTCTAAAATAGTGGGGCAATAGATAGTATTTAACATAGCTCATGACGTCAAGCTAGAAATCCAAATAATTGGGCTAAAGGGATGTCTTGGAGTGAGATTCTAGTGTTGTAATTTGATTTATTAATGGAGATAGGGTAAATATGGATAAAAATTATGATCTTACCAATACAGAGTAAAAGTATGTTAGACAGGGTTTGAGAGGTTAAAACTTTGCATGTTTACAGAGAGATTAACAGCGTTGCTGATTCTAATTATGGACTAACTAGAAATTTGTTAGATAAAGAGTGATGTTCTCGTTGAGTTATTTTCAGTGCTTTTATACTTTGTTGTATTATGATTTGATTGGGTCTATTGTAACTCTTTCAATTTAATAGAATGTATCCGCCCCGATTATTATAAAAAAAAATCCAAAGAATTTCATTCCCTTGAATTACCCATCCCTTTTTCCATCCCTGAAGCGAAAGCCACGTATCTGAAAGAAAAAAACGGGTAGGCAGAGACGGCAATGGGTTTCCATAAGTCAATTTTGTGTTTTTTATAGAGTGTCTATTTCAAAAATATTTTTTTAAAAATTAATTATTTTTGTATTTTTAGATTATTTTAATATATCAGTGTTAAAAATTGAGTTTTAAAAAATATCATTTTGATATATTTTTGAATGAAAAAACAATATCAATTGTATTCCCAAAAAAAAACTTTCAACTTGAATCCAAAATACATGTAGCCTTTTCACAGTTCAATGCTATACGTATTTATTTTGGGTTGGGCCTGTTTGGCTAGCGTTTCAAACGCAGGTTTGCAATTTTTTTTTTTTTTTATTTTAAATGAATATAATTTGATGTTTTTAGATCATTTTGATATGCTGATTTCAAAAATGATTTTTAAAAAATAAAAAAAATATCATTGTGATGTATTTCGGCACGAAAAGCACTTTAAAAAACTACAACAACAGCTCTCCCAAACACCCTCGTAGACCCATATCTATACCTAACTTCAAACCTGATTTTTTATTTTTATTTTTATTTTTATTTTCCAGGTATTTATCAAGATTTCTGCGTGTGGCATAATGGAAAGCAACTACGCATTTGACGTGGGCACGTTACTATACATACAAATAAAAGAAAGCTCCAATGGCTGGCTCAGGATACGTACAGGCCCAAGAAAGTCAAAGAAGGAATGGTATTTGGAGACGACGTCGGTGCCTGCCCGGCTGCAAACCCCACCTGTTAAGATCGGGAAGTAATGGCTAGTGCAGTAGTGCTTTAATTTGAAAAAATGACATGGAAAGGAGTGGTCGATGAAGTTTCGGGATTATTTTTGTTTTTTATTTTAAATTAAAAAAAATGATGATTTTGGATATTTTTATATATTGATATTAAAAATAATTAAAATATTATTTTAATATATTTATGAAGAAAAAAAACATTTTCAAAAATATAAAAGATAAAAATGTGCTTGGTATATGATGCAGAGCTTTTTTAAAAAACATATCTTTGATTTTTATATATTAAAGCCATTGAAAAATAATTTTTAAAATGTATATAAATACAGCCTAATTTGTAGTCATGCCTAAACAGTATACAGCCATAAAATCTACTTTCCACGCGGGAAAACGAGAGTGCAATTCACAAAAAAAACGAATAATTCATCTTCCAATAAATAAATGGAAAAAAATGCCAAAGTTTATAAGAAATTTATCATGCTTTTTTTGTATTTTTTTTTAAATTAATATTTATTCCAACATTGCAAGTTAGTCTATTAACTTGGTAACTTGAAGCCCGATCAAAGTCAAGTTTCAAGTTAATTAAAAAAACAAATATCACTTTGATGAAATTCGTTAAATTCATTTAATTCAAGGAAGTTATTGGTAACCCAAATAATTAATTTTAGTTGATATGATAATGTAGTAACCATAATATAATAACGCATACTTTTCTTCAGGTTAATTTCTAGTCTGAGTGTAATAATTATATTTAACTCGCTGGTTTTATTAAGCACAACCCTTTTCTAAGCTGGTTGTGGTGGAATGCATGACGATAAGGATGTTGAACACATAGGGTGGAAGTATCCAGCACATGGATGGATCGAGCTCAACGTGGATGGATCAAGTAAGGGTAACCCGAGGTTGGCGGGTGTTAGAGGAGTTATTCGGGACCATATGGGGTCTTGGTTGGATAGGGGGTTTTGCAAGAAATATTAGTTTGTGTTCGTCTGTGACTGCGGAGCTATGGACTATCTATAGTGGGTTTCAACTGGTATGGGATAAAGGGTTTCGAAAAGTGGTTTTAGAATCGGATTCCAGGGTCGTGGTTGGATTTATTAATGGGGAGAGTGTGAGGGTAGATAGAAATTATAATCTAATCATGCAAATTAAAAATATGTTGGGCAGGGATTGGGAAGTAGTAATAGTTTATATTTACAGGGAGACCAATTGTGTGGGTCGATTGGTTGACTGATTTTAGGTTAACTAGAGATTTGTTAAACCCAGGGGCAAATAATATAACTGACCCCTCGGCAAGGGCTTTATATTTTGCTGTACTATGACCTGATTGAGTCTACAATTTCTCCTTTAATTTAGAAAGGCATAATGCTCTGATTTTTACCAAAAAAAAAAGCACAGCCCTTTTCTAAGCTGAATATTGATCTCTTTCTTATCCATGTTATTTGCAAATAGACAAAACTTGAAACTTTAGCCCATAAACTATTAGGCCCATATCCTTTAGAAAGCCCATAATCATTATCTGGAATCTATACACTTTTTTTAAGAACTGGGACCGTTTTTCAGTATTTTTAAAACAACACCATACTCCGTTACGTCGCCGCTAAAACAAGCGTCGCGCGTCCTTCACAAAACGAGATGACCTTCAAACAAAACTTCAAGCTTCCTTTAACGAATAAAAACTAAATTTTTACTGCTTACAGCAACCACTGGCACCGCTGCTCTCACTCTCTACACCGCCACAACTACCACCGACTCCTTCACTAACAAAATCACCTCTCCAATCCACGCCGTCCCTCGCTCCTCCCGTGCAATCTCCACCGTCCGTAGAAAACTCTCCTCTTTCTTTCTGAACTAATCACTTGAGTGAATCATGTTTTAATCGTTTCCATTTTTGGTGACAGATTGCGTTAACCGTCGCTGATTACAAACTCTCTCTCCGTAACCTACCAGTGAACTCTGATTCTTATTATCAGAAATTATCCGAGGTAAATGAAGTTAATTTTTTCCCGTGATTTTGTAATATATGTGTTAATTTGTGATTTAGTGAATATTTTAATTTTTGATTTTGATTGAATATAATCAATTAAGGTGCATTTACGATCGGCGAAGAGGATACTAAAACTATGTGAAGATAACAAAGGATTTTATGTGAAAGCTGGACAGTTTGTTGCTTCATTAAAACAAGTACCACAGGAATACTCTTTGATGCTTTCTTCATTGCAAGATCAGGTCTTAAAATTTCTTGTTGATTTTGATTGTGTTTATTGCGAATCCGTTTGTTTATTTGTTGCATGAAGAATTTGTCTGTTTCGTAGGCTGATTTTTTGTTTGTTATATTGTAGGCCGTTCCTTGTAGTTTCAAGGATATAAAACAAGTGCTTCAAAGCAATTTGGATCGAGATTTAAAGAATATGTAAGTTTCGATTCAGTTTTTTTCTTTTTTTGAGATGTTGAAGGTGGACATTTGTTGTTGAATAATTATTAATTTTTCTTAACGTAAATGGCAGATTTTTGTCATTTGATGAACAACCAGTAGCTGCTGCATCGATTGCGCAAGTGCATCGTGCAATGTTGAAAGATCATCAAGAAGTAGCAGTCAAGGTAGATTAGTGTCAGTTTTAGTTGTTTAGCTCATCTTGGTTTCATTTTTTGCTTTAGCAACTAAACAATTTTCTTGACCTAAATTTTGGAAATTTAAGAATGCTTTTAACTGGAGATGATGTGATTCATCGACACCATTGAATTTTTGATAAAATGTTTCCAATTTTACTTTGATTGTCTTTAGTTTGTTGAATCTTTGCTTACTCTCCAATATTAAAGTTGTGTGACTATGAATGCTGGGATTCTTCTTCTCTCTCTTGCTTTTATCTATTTTTTTGACCTTTTCAAAAGCAAAGTCCCTGCCATACAGTTATGTAATGGATATGTTGGATTTTGACACATATTTGGAGCTTCATTCATCATCATATATCCAATTTGCGGAGGAAAAACTTGACATAATTGTGACTGGATTCTTCCAATAAAGTTGATGATTACATTAGGAGAACCTATATGATGTTCTCTGGTGAATATGGAATATACTCTTCCAAACCTTCTTTATAAGTGTTAGAAAAAAAAATTGCTCTCCAAAACTTTATGGATTTTTGTGAGTTATGTATTTAATTGTAACATGCTCCTCTTTTTCTGCGTGTAGGTACAGTACCCTGGGTTAGAACGCCAAATGAAGATAGACATAACCATTATGTCCTTTCTTTCAAAATCCGTTGCATGGGTGCGTGATAAAGTTATCTTGACAATTTAAGTTATATATTTGTTTCATCATAGTGGTATATCTTTTTGTGAAGTTAGACTGTGGATGTTTGAATACATGATTATGCACAAAATAAATAAATAAAAATACTAATGTTGATGAAATTGTAGTCCATGTTCTAGCCCTTTGATGTATTAAGACCCAAAGGGTTCTTTTTTGGATAAGGTAACATTCAACACATCTGATGTCTCTTGAATCTTGAATATGAATGTCTCCTTTTCTTTTTGGACAACAGTTTATTCTTGTGATTTTTTATTTTTGCATAATTTGGGTGGGATGTTTCACTTGTTAATTAAATTATACTCCTTTTATTTTGATGACTGATCCACTAGCTTAGAGCTATCTTTCTTTTTTCCCTTTCTTTCCCCCCCTCTCTTTTCCACAGCTTTTCCCTGATTATAGATTTAACTGGCTGGTAACAGAATTCAGAGAGGTTATTTCTTCAGAACTTGGTTAGTGGTACTCCTTAGCTTATTTCATGCATTTTTAATCGCCTTGATAGACACTTGAAGAACTTGTTTAACTTCACTGGATGCATTCTCCATATTCCAACATGAAAAATTGCCTGCAACAAAGTATAAAAGTACTGCTATATGACATTCCAACCTAAAGTATTCAACTGTTTAGAACGGATGTTTGTTTGTAATTTTGTTATTTAGAAAAAAAAATGAATATGTTGGACCCCCTTTCCATCGTATGGCCAACCAATGTTTTACTGCTTGTAGTGGATTTCGCAGGCATGGTGGTTCTGGTGGCTCTGTAATACCTTTTGAGTTTCTTGTACAGACAATGCAAACATCCCATGCACCAATTTAAGAGTTCGTAGTTCTTCAAAACAGTGTCTGTACATGCTTTAACTGTAGACCACTGCTGATATATGTAGTATTTTGGCATCACTGATTCACTTATTTCACTTTATTTGAGTTGATGAGGATACACACAAAAAAATGTCTGATTTATCATTGTCTAGTATTAACCGGAAAGATATGATTTTTTTGATTTTCCATGTTCCACAGATTTCATTCAGGAGGCAAGAAATTCTGAGAAAACTGACAGAAACTTTAAAAATAACAAGTTCGTCAGGATTCCTCATATATTTTGGGTAGGATGACTGAGATTCTCCTTTATTACAGCTCATTGTCAAATTATTTGTGCTTACTACTGGTGAATGTAATTCTGAGTACCATATTAATATTTCCAGGAGTTGACCACACGTCAAGTTTTGACCATGCAATTTTGTTGGGGTCACAAGGTATGGATTTTGAACTTGCTGCATCTGTCTTGTGATTAGGATTCCAACAACCTTAGAAGGTCTATTTTTGTTCTCTGTGGGCCTTGAATTCTTTATCGGACTGCCAGTAATGTATTAATACAAACCCGGGCAACAAAATGAGTTTTGGAACCTAGTGAAGGGCCAAACAATAATTGCCAAGATAGCCAATAGCGCCTTTTTTCTTCGTTTTTTTGGCAGAGAAAAGGTTCTACTTTTAACAAATAGTGATTTGTGACTCCAATTTTTGCACCTATTTTTCTACCAAATACAAGGAACTAAATTGCTCACTAAACTTGCAATATAACATAACCGATGAACATTTCTTCCATGATGAACTATTGTTAAATCATAGACGACTTTGTCTGATACTTCTCAGACAACCTATTAAATTATACTGGTTAAAGGGGGAACACTGTTCATAGTGCCATTTTGAAATGTAATGGTTTCTTTTAATTGGTCTCTATATTATTATGAGGTTTTTGGCTAAACGGCTATGTGCTTTTAACCTGATGTTCCTAGCATTTCAGGTTGATGATGTGGAATTTATGAAGGAAACGAAAATAAATCCTATAAAGGTCTGTTTCATGAGTCCTCTTTAGGTTGTTTTTCTCTAAATTTATAACAAATTCTGTTTCCTGCAATTGAGATTGCTCATAAACATTCACAAATCGAGGGGATCATATTTATTGTGTGGTTGATCATGATTCATCCTCAAAACTCACAAAGCATGATGCTGACTAAATGAATATTTTTTACCAATCTTCCCCTAGTCTGTATATTAGGTTGCGAAAGCTTTGATGGAAGTCTTTGCTGAGATGATATTCATACATGGATTTGTGCATGGAGATCCACACCCTGGAAATATATTAGTTTCTCCAGAAGGTCCAAATGGCTTTACTCTGGGTATGTGTTGATTTTTGACATCATAAATAAATTATCACTTGCGAAAACAGCTTGTAGTATGAAGTTGTTTCATTATATTCCTGCAGTTATTTTAGATCATGGAATCTACAAACAATTGGATGAAGGATTTAGACAAGACTATTGTCAGCTGTGGAAAGCTATGATTCTTCAAGACACACATAAAATACAGCAGCTTGGCGAACAACTTGGTGCTGGGAAGTATGCTAAATTCCTCCCTGTCATTTTTCTTGGAAGATCCGTCAACAGGTGATTTTTCTTGTTTTTATCTTTAACTATGTGATGGTAGAGTCAATTGTTGAATAATTTTGCAATTAAATACAGATTTTTGTGAATAATATCATTGTCAACCATAGTGATAATGAGCGATGATGGGGGTGATAATTGAAGTCTTCTTGATGATGTAGAGTGGTGCAAGGGACCATTCTGGAATTGTATTTTGTTGTACACTTTTCTCTTAACCAGGAAAATTGGTTTTATGATTCCTGGGTATAGACGATTGTCACCTGACTTGGTTCTAGCTTTCACTCTTAATTCTTTCATCACCTCCTGTTTCTTGCAGTCCCCGTGTCACAAATACTCTTTTTCTTTCTGACTAAATGTGCCTTTTAGCATTCCATAGTTCATAAGCCCACTTTAGAATACCCAAACAAAGACTGCAAGTGAAACGTAGTTACACTGGTCTATTCCGTATGAATTAGCATTTCTTATCATATAATGGAGATCTAGTACCATTTTATCATTGAATGTTAACAATTAAATTAGAGACCTAATTGTGCTTGGTTCATGCAACAGCAAAGCAATTCTTGGAAAAGGAATGTCAGATGAAGAAAAAATCAGCTTAAAGCAGGAGTTGAATTATTTGAAAGTTGATGACATATTTTCTTTCATGGAATCTCTACCACCTGACTTTCTCACTATATTGCGCACAGAGTAAGAAAATTCCAACATCCTAATCATTTACTTTTAATAAAGTAGCTGTGTAGCCCTTACTGGTCGGCTGTTCTCTTGCAGTGGCCTCCTCAGGTCAGTCATTCGGAAGCTGGGAGCTCCACAGCATGTCAGGCTATTAGCCTATGTGAAGTATGCAATACGCGGTCTCTCTCCAAAGTTGAGTCCTGGATCTGGTAGGTTTTTGGAATACATGTCCTGAATAAAGGGATTATTTGATAATTTAAGCATCAAAGGATCTTACTCTCTCATTTCAATCCCTCTGATGACGAGTTTCAGCTGATATATTTTTATGTGCTCGTGTTCTGCATTCAGATTCAGCAATTAAAGTTAACCTCTCCAGATTAAGGACAAATGTGAGTTATCTTCAGCTACGGCTATTTCTCGGTAAGAATGCATTCAACTCATCGATAACAACCCTCTAGAGGCATAGCTTAGACAACTGAATTTACTGGGTTTCCTTTTGCAAATTATAGTGGGACTGCAGCTGCTTTTTTGGATGAAGAAGGTCAAGCAATTTCTATGCACATTGATTAGAACATTGTTGTTGTAAGTGTTCTATTATGTTGAAATGCCTTCTTGGTAAACATGATAACTGTTCTATATTACACCTATATAAATCAGTATCTATAGTACCATAAAAATGTATTATTTAATCCAGATATTAAAGTTTTAACAAAAATATTATTTAATTGAGATTTTTAATTTATCAAGGTTATATTGTAATTTCATCTGATCTATAGAGAATCAAACTGTGTCCTAGTAGCCCCACTAAAACCTGGGCAGTGCAATATCAACCCTTTGATGTTCAATGGCTCAAAATCATCAAAATGAGCTCAACGTAAAGCCTGCATTGTACGCATGGTACCCGACAGACATAATGATAGCCTGGACTTGACTTGCCAAGTTTGAGCAAAAAGCCATGATAAACAATCGAGGCTGCACCAATGGAAATAATGAAACCTCCTCCATGCAAATAAACCACCAATAGGGAGTAGTTTTCTTGTCAGACAAAGAAGAATCCAATGCTTGCTTGGGCAGAAATATTCGAGCCCAAAGTGTTTTTGGCTTGGTTAGCAGAGATGTCCTTGGATGATAGAACTGGGGTTCGATTGTCAGGGTCCGGTGTAGCACGGACACTGGGAGTCGTGCTTGGTTTTCTAGGGATTGTTTGGAGATTTTAATAATCGACTAATGATAGGTTGGTTTTGGTATTGGTGTAGCCAGCTGACATTGTGAGACCCCCCTGTCTAATTTATGCACTAAAGGTATAAGCTGTTTCGATTAAAGACCGAATTCATTTCTTTTTTGGTTGAAATGATCAATATATCTTGTATTAATATTTCGGATTTTCTAATTTTTTGTAGAGTTTCAACTCTATTTCCACATACCATTGCATTTAACTTAGTTATTCATAGAAGTCCTACTAAATGTCAAGTACCAAGTCCATTGATGATGATATAATCGAGATCCCTCGTTTAGAATCTGGCGGAGAAATTGGCTTTTGCCGAGGTAACAGGGGCTAGTTTTGTTAGGGATTTTATTTTCCACAAATGGTGTTGGTAGAAAAAGCAGATAATTTGCAACCAAGTGGATGTTGTTTGGAGGTGGTTGGTCGTCGGATATGATATGGGGCAGATGAGTCTATCAGCCAACAAAATATTTCTCTCAAAATTATGAGGGCCCTCCTGCAAGTAGCTACTCTAGTTACTCATACCTAGTCCGGGTTTGCCTACGCTCAAGGCCTTGGTTGGACGTATGCGGGCTAAACTCAGAGCAGAATAAATAAAAAAAAAAAAAAAGGATCAGTCTTCAACAGACATCGAGTAAGCAGAGATTTGGGATTAAAAACTGCCTTGCAGTAGGAAGTTGGCGACAAAAATTAGAGTTTAAATGATATTGAAACACGAGACTGGAAAGAAAATAAAGTTGAGTTGCTTAATTTCATGAGCTCCCTACTCATCCACGTCTACCATCTTTTCCTCTCCTTTATTACCTTCACTGCTTACTTTGCCCGCCAGGTCCTGTAAACAACACCAACACCAACACCTCCTCCATTAAGATCTCTAATGGTTTCGAACTACGATTCAGACGAACAAAAACAGAAACAATCAACAGAACAGAAAACCACAAAATATGCATCTTAGGAACATTGAAAAGTCAACAAATAAACATGAGATGCAAATACTCTTGCTTGCTACCACATTACTTGTCGAGATGATACCAATATCCACTTCTCAGCTGAAGTTAATTACGTTCATGAGTTCCTCATGGTGGCAATTTTGCAAGACAAGGACTAGGTTATGATATCAATTGTACATGAAACCTCCTATTAGACAAGAGCGAGAGCCCCTGATGCTTCTAACAACTAAGAGATTTGGCAGAACTAGACTTGGATATTAAGATTATTTACTCCTAAAAATCCTATCTCTTTTTTTAGCAGAGAGAAAAAACACAATCATTCACTCCAAACTTGATTAAATCAAGGTAAAGAAGAAACTACAGCATTAACACCATTCTAGAGACAAGAGAAGTTGGTTAGCATCACATACACTCATGCCTAGATAGAAAGTCTGGCTTTCAGCTCCTCGGCAACAGCATCAATGAACTCCTCAGTATTGAGGTAGTGTTCCCTACTGACCCTGCACCACGCACAAGAAGAATATTGAACACATATAAAGTAGAAAATAAACATTGACGTATATACAAAATACACTTTTGACTGGGCTGGTCTTACTTTAGATCCATGGATAAGCAGAGCGAGATCCTTGGTCATCTTGCCAGACTCCACAGCTCCGATACAGGCTGCCTCTAGTTTCTCAGTGAAATCCAAGAGTTTGGCATTGTCATCCAAACTTAGCCCTGACCAATAAAAATCACATTTAAATCATTGACCAGTACTTTTCAGCAAAACTTTCATAGTACAATTTTCAAGACCAATAGCATAAATTTGTGGGATCATAATGATATACCTGTGGGCAAGTCCTCTTGACCAAGCAAAAATAGAGGCAATACTGTTTGTGCTGGTTTCACCGCCTTTCTGGTGAACCCTGTAATGCCGAGTAACTGTGCCATGGGCTGCCTCAGCCTCAATAGTCTTTCCATCTGGGCACACCTGAACCATACCAGTTTCAACATAGTCAGAGATGATGACAGAGAGTGAGAACAATATCTTAGTTGTTGCTGAAATTTCTTTCTGCAACCCCCCCTCTACACTAATCTATTTCTTGTATCAGCAAGCACTGCGATACAAGGAAAATTCCAAGTTCCACTGTCAATCTAATAACAAAAGAGTAGTTGAGGATGCATTTTAACTGTCATACATGAGAACTAGAAAAGCTTGAAAACTTGTGAAATCAATGCTATATGCATGTAAAAAGTAGTCCATAACAAGAATAGGATGCGAGAAAGTTTGATTAGCAGAGGGAGGATTATTCTACTGCAGGGGTACAGAGAATACAGATGAACAAAGACCGATATAAAAAATAAAACAAAAGGCAACTAAAAAATAATACAAGTTTGACTGATATCATACCAATACTGAGGTCATCAAGCCAAGAGATCCAAAACCTGTAGAAAGACAGCCAGATATCAGTACTGAACTCCCTACCCAGAACCAAAGGCCACAGAGAAAATTTAAAAACATTGCAGCCAGAATAAGATAAGCACACTACAAAGGTTTTGGAAGCTGAATCTTAATGGAGTTAATGGTCTGTTCCACATACCTTGGGCCAAGAAATCACTCTGCACATCTCCATCATAGTTTTTGCATGCCCATACATAGCCTCCTTCACTCTTAAGAGCATAAGCAACCATATCATCAATGAGTCGGTGTTCATACCTTCCAGTTCAACCATACGAGTTATTGACAACACAAATGCAGCCAAAACAAACCATCAACTTAAATGAAAGACACTGAGTCACTCACCATATTCCTGCAGCCTCAAACTTTGATTTCCAGTTGGCCTCGTACACTTCTTGAAAGATGTCCTTGAATCTGTATCAAATAGAAAAGTTAACATATATCAACTAAATAACCAAAAGAAAATACAGGTAGGTTTAAGAAAGCCAAGCATAAAGTTCTAAAAGGTATACAAAGTGATGAAAGTGTCATACCTTCCATCATACTTCTTAAGAATAGTATTTTTTTCGTGCTGAGATAAAGTGGCCACTTTTTCTGGTAAGCAGTGTTCATGGAAGCGTCACCAAAAGCACGGATGGACTGCATTCCAGGGTACAAAAATAAAAGACGATTAATATACCTGCATTTTGGCTCATTAGAAATCATCAGAGAATTTGCAGAGTTGTGTACCTCGTCAGTGTTATACATAGACAATGCCACCCCACCAGCACCTGTAAAGTTGTAAACCTCCAACTCAGTCTTCTCATCCCTGTCCTTCTGGCACTGCAGATTGAAAGACAAATGAGAAAATATCAACAAAATGGGAAAGTGTTCCTTACAAATTCTGAATTAAAGCTGCGAATCAACAGAGAATCTTACCAAACACTAGCTTGAGCTTGCCAGGTCCTTTGATAACAGCATCAGTTGCTCGGTATTGATCACCAAAAGCATGTCTTCCAATGCAAATTGGCTTCGTCCAACCTGACAACAGCAATAATCAGTACAGCCCCAGTCCATCACTGAAATTGTGGAGCTACTGCATTGACAAAATGAAAGTCACCTGGGACAAGGCGGGGGATGTTTTTGCAAATAATCGGTTCTCTGAAAACAGTGCCTGCAGAGATTGAATTGAATATGATATCAAAGCTAAAAGCAAAAGGAATGTTATAAAAACATATGGTCTGTCTTTAAGTGCAACTTCACTGACCATTCAAAATGTTCCTGATTGTTCCATTTGGACTCTTCCACATCTGCTTCAAGTTAAACTCCTTGACACGACCTTCATCTGTCAAATAACACATTGAATATAAGAATTGTGCATGGCTGCTTTAGAAGAAAAATGCCATGGGAAATCACATTTCATTTATATTGATTTCCCAAAGTTCATTTATATCGATGTTCATGCCAATAGAAATGAATGCATACCTGGAGTAATAGTTGCACACTTGATTGCTACATTGTACCTAAGAAAAGAGACAAATTTTAATAACATAATCACAGTCAAGTCAAACATTTAGTTCAGTAATATTAATCCACTATCTACACCAAAATACTCACAAGTAAGAACTGGAGGATCAATCAAATATTAACAGCTTTTTTAGATACATCTTTTTATCTAAAAAGAGAGGATCAAAGGATAACTCTATCTGAGATATGGGATTCTCGATACCAGGGAACAGATATATAAATGTACTAAAACACTCACTTAAGAGCAGCTTCGGCACTTTCAACTGTGACTTTATCATCAGTGGCATCACGGTGAGGGAGACCAAGATCAAAGTACTTGATATCCAATTCCAAGAAGGGGAAAATAAGCTGTCATCATTACACCAATACCCATATTACAAATATAATCCATTAACTCAAACCTTTATCAACCAGCAAGATAAATTCAGAAATGTACAATAAAAAATATTAAAATCACCTTCTCCTTTATTGATTGCCAGAAAATTCTGGTCATTTCATCTCCTGTATAGTCACAATAACAAACAAGCACAACATGAGAAACAAAGAAAGACACAGTATTCAAACACAGAAAGAAAGGCACTATCTTTTTTGATTATCAAAATGAAGATTCCGATATAAAACCCAGATCTAAAGCAAATGAATTGATCAATTCCCAGATTCCAAAATCAGATCCTAAACATGACCCAACAACTTTCTTTTTGACAGAGATATATAAATATTCGAAACTTCCATGCATCTACAAAAGCAAAGATGCTTACTTTATAACACCAATGAATCACTAACAACCAATCAAATATCTAAACTTTCAGTGATAAATAATGAAACCAAAGCAGCTCAAAAGTGATAAGATCATCAAAATGAGTAAAGGAGTCATTTTTTTTTAAAAAAAAATATCTTACCGTCCATTTCAACGATGGGGTTGGCAACCTTGATCTTTCTCGAAAGCCATTGTTTTGTTGTCTTGTTTTCGTGTGAGCTGAAAGAGCTTTTACAGATTGAAACTTTAGAATTGTTTTTCTTTCTCTCCTCCCGTGAATTCAGTAGAGAAAGAAAAGAGACAGTGGAGAATTATTGCAGAGAGGAGAGACAGGGAAGAAGGCGGAACTGGTTTATATAATCAACCAGGGACTGTTTTGCCCTACCCGATCACGTTGATGTTGGGCTATTTTCAGTAAGAGATTAGAAAAAAGAAATTAAAAAAATTAAAATAATTGATTCGAATGATAATTAGATTTAAGGATGGTTAAAATAATTGGATGACTATAGAATATTTTTACAAATGATTCAAATTAGAATATTCAGTTTGGCTTTGATTTTAGATATATAAAAAATTAATAAAATCGAACACGAAATCAAATAAAAAAAATGAGAAATCAAATTGAACAAAAAAATCAAGAATACATACAATTAAATCACACCAAATTAAAAATTAAAGATAAAAGTCACCCAATTTGTTTTATTTTTTGAATCGTTAAAAATTATTAAATTTTAATAAAATTTGAACTATATATTAAATTGAACAATTTATTTATTTTATTTGACTTGTTGGATTTTTTTATCCAAAACCTTATTTAAAGGAAACGTTTCACACTATCATTGCATTCTTTTTTTCTAAAGTTAAGATCATTGGATTTTTAGTTTTTTTTTTTTTTTTTTTGGAAAAATATGTATATTGAATATAATTTAAGTAGTCCGTTTTTTCAAATCCTTCACCAGTAATGAAAACCCTAGTTCATAATTATTTTTTACTAATAAAATAGTGAAAATCTAATTTGCATCATGCTTCTTTTTTTTTCCTTTCAGAGTGCATGATCTTCTCTTTAATGACCCTTGATGATTTGGAGGAGATTTTTTACATAATCAAACGAGTCAAGGTCAAACGCAATGGCATATTGTAATTAAAGTGTGGAGTGGTGGGCAATCGTTTAAAAGGTGATCCTCTCCAACCATCCATCATTTTTGTCAAAAATGATGGCGTCAATGTTCCACCTAACACATTGACATAACCCTAATCTGAAAAATTGGACTCAAATGTATATTTTGGGAATATATAGTGGATGTTTAGAAGTGTGGCAAACATTTTAAAGGGTTTTTTTGTTCAAATATATTTTTAAATAATTTTTTTATTTTTTAAATTTGATTATTTTAATATATTAAAATAACTCAAAAACTTAAAATATATTAAAATATGGAACTGGGGCTCGATTTCATAAATATATATATTTCAGTTTTTATCTAATAAATAAAAGTAAGATATGAATTATTAGAAACTCGATCAATTTATTCTTAACTAAAAGCTTTTTCTTAGAAAAAAAACTGAGGAGATATAACATTCAACTACTACTAATAATATGTGTTTATCCAAAATTTATTGTAAAAAAAAAAAAGAACAAGAAAACCCTGTTTTTCATTCTATTTCAAAAGTATTTTTGAAAAAATTTGAAATTTTTTATTTTAAAATAATATTTATGGTGTTTTTAAATTATTTTCATGTGTTGATGTAAAATTAATTTTTAAAAATTAAAAAATATTATTTTAATATATCTTTAAATAAAAAATATTTTTAAAAACAATATCAACTACACTTAAACGGTTGAAAACATTTAATTAATTTTTCATTGTAAGTTAAATTTGTTTTAGTGTTTTTATATACTAATATAAAAAATAATTTATTATTTTAATATATCTCTAAACAAAAAAAATAAAAAAAATCTCCAACACATTTGCCTTGATAGCTACCTGACATCCCACTGAGAATGTCAAATGTAACTGGTTGATGGAAAGATACTTAAAACATATATTTCTCAACGATATAGATAAGAATAGAGCGGGGCCCACAAGCAGGTAGAAGAGTTGGCGGGTTGGCGGGTTAGTGGTTCTTTTATTTTAAATATATATTTTATATTGATATATTAAAATTATATAATCATAATAAAAATATTAACTTTAAAAAATATAAAATAAAATTTAACACAATCTCAATGAATTCTAGAAATTATACCCTATATTAGACTTGAAAATTACAGCCTAATTATAAAACTCGGCCAACTCAATCTAAACTCATTTAGGGCCTGTTTGTGAGGGCGGTTGCGGTTGTTTTTGAAAATATTTTTCGTTTAGAAATACATCAAAATGATATTTTTTTTTATTTTTAAAAAATTATTTTTGACATCAGCACATCAAAATGATCCAAAAACACCCAAAAAAAATTCATTTAGAATGAAAAAAAAATGAATTTTGGCCAAACATCGGTTTGACCGCAGTGCCAAACAGGCACTTAGTAATTTTAACTTAAAACCTAGATCAGTTTGTATTTAAAAAAAATAGAAAAATAAATGATCGAGTTAAGAATTTAGAGTGACTTGCAACCCATTATAAATCCTATTGATATTTAATAAAAAAAAAACAATTATGGATAAAACAATGTCATTTTGATCATCTATAAAAAAAAATTAGGGTCAACTCTAGTTTACCCTTCCAACTCTCAGCTAATATATTTATAACTTTGAATTATATTTTTAATTGCTCAAATGTGTTTGGGTCAAATTATCTATAATAGGGATTGTTATACATATATCTAGAATTTGGTACATTTGGATTGTCTCGAGTTTGAATAAATTTATGAATTTGAGTTTTTTGTTCTCACAAAATAAAGAATTTAGTTGGTACTAGCTATTTAACCTATGCTTCAACGCGAGTCAATACTTTTTATTTCTTCAAAAAAATGTACACATAGATTTTTATGACATGTTTTTGTATATATAAAAAATCTCAAGCGTAATTCAAAAAGTTCATGTATATATCTAATTAAATAATTGAAGGACTATTCATGAAACCAAAAAAAATTATCAAGCTCAATCCTTACCTAGTCAAAATTAATTAGTCAAACTCGTGACCTGGATTATTGACTCAATTAGTTTCAAAATATATGATTTCAAAATTAATTAGTCAAGTCTCAATTAATTCCTTACCACTAACAAAACCCTAAATGGAGAGTTTTGATTTCAAAGTAAGGAAGGTTTTGACAGCTAGGGCATATGAAATCTTCGTTTACAGATCATAAATGATGAATTTTCCTATAAGATATTTAATTTGCTTATAAAGCATTTTACTAAATGTTCAATTAATATTTTTACATCTCAAATAACCATAATTGTAAATTCTCAAAAAAAAATAGTCTCAAGTAAAATTAAAATGTTTTTGAATATAGTTTGGGATCTTTTTAATATATTTATTCAAACATTTCATTTGAAGGTTATAAAATCTTACTATATTATTCAATTAAATTTAATTATAATATTTTCAATCTCAAAATAATTGTAGCTAGTTTAGAATTTTTCAATATATCTATGCTAAACACCTCATTTGAAGTTCATAAAACTTTGACTATATTATTCAATTAAATTAACAATAAAGCCTTTTAAATTTCAAAATCCAATTAAATGTGAAAAAGATCTTAAATCAAGATAGTTACAATTATCTGGAGATCAACACAAGTAGTTGCATTTAGAGCACAACAATACAGAATCCTTGCATTGATATTTTGGAGATGAGTGGTAATACTTAATGATTTTGGAAAAGGTATTACCAATCATCAATTTACTAAATTTGTTAAATGATTAGTATTATCTAGAGTTAATCACACAATAATCAAGGGCATCATGGCACAATCAAAAGGTGTGCATTGATCAAAACACAAGACAAATTAAGCCTGCCCCAATTCAAACATGTATGTATCATCAACAATCCATCGACAGATTAAACTAGCTAATTATGTTTCTTAGCAACAGCAATGAGTCCTCCACTCTTTGAAACTAGAGAGTCCAGTCATGCTAGTTCTTGGATTGATGAGGGGAGAAAAAGGTTATGAATTCTGGGAAAAAAGTAAAAATCATTTGCATATCACCCTCCATATATGGTAGCTTTTAATGCAAAGCATATCTCTGAAACCACGAAATTTGCTGGCTTGCACATTGTTTTATGCTGTACGTGTAATACAGTTCATGGCCAAAGGAAAGAAAGAAAAAGTTTACAAAATGCATTATGCCTAAAACAGTAGAAAACCAAGAACCAGAAATCTATCTTTGTAGGACTGGTTTGGTGTTCATTTGCTGTCCTAATTTGGTATTGAGTTGTTGGGCTATATATGCACAATATCTGATAAATAATCATAGATTGTTCATTACTAGCCTGCATACCAAGAAGGGAGACTTGTAGTGATAATATTTTGCAGAGTAGTAGGAGGAAAAAGAATGGAGCTTTCAATGGGAAACAATGGCGGTGCTTTGGGGGATGAACATGAAGCAGCTTCTAACTCTAGAAATAAGGGAAAGAAGGCTTACCATCGCCATTCTTATCAACAGATTCAGCAGCTTGAAAAGTATAAGACCAGCACCATTCTCTTATCAAGGACTACGTCTCATGTTCTTTAAGCCTAGTATAGATACAAGATTTTGATCTATATATGTTGCATTTGTTGTTGTTTTTTGTATGAATTTTTTCTGCTATTTTGATATGTTGTTCTGATGAATTCATAGTTTCACCATCCATTGATTACTGTGAAGCTTTTGTTGATGTTTTCACTCTTGGCTTGCTCATTGTTGGCAAGGTCTTCCTTATTGAGCGGCTTTTGAACGAAGTCATTTCACTTGACATGAGAGGTCTATTTTATTTATCTGTGAATGGAAGAGGATTTTTCCAAATTTCCCCCCCTTTTCAGATTAATGATGGTGTTTTTGATGGAGATTGTTTACTTCTTCTGTAAATGCATTCATTTTTGTCTTGGAAAATCAATTTTCCTATATATTAGTCTGGTCCTTGATCGTGTTGTTTGGATTGCTTGCTTCCTTAATTCATTTACACGGATTTCTTTCTTGAATGGATTCTTACACGCATCTTGTAAAAATATTTGATGTTTCTTCAAAAAGTTCCGTCCTTGCTCCCCCCCACCTTCATTTTCTGTGCTTGAAGATAACATAAATTTTGTGGTTTTGTTACTCTGATGAAGATTTTTCAAGGAATGTCCACATCCCGCATGAGAAACCAGCGGCGGCAGCTGAGTAGGGAATTAGGCCTCGCGGCTAAACAGATCAAGTTCTGGTTTCAAAACAAAGAGGACTCAGACAAAGGTACTCGTGATTTCCAGGTCTAAAATCATGTGTCTGAATACGTTGTATCCCATTAATAATATACTGATGCTCTTACACCTTCTGATCCATTTCGCAGACGCAAAGTGAGCGAGCAGATAATTCAGTTCTTCGGTCAGAAAATGAGAGGATTCAATGTGAAAATCTGGCATTCAGAGAGGCACTGAAAAATGTGATCTGCCCCGCTTGTGGAGGTCCTCCCTTCGGAGAAGAAGAACGCCAACGTAGTTTGCAGAGACTAAAGATGGAAAATGCTCGGCTGAAAGAAGAGGCTAGTTTGGATTATTTCAACTAAGTTCCCTCTCTAATTATCTCCTCATTCTCTATTAGGCCTTTTCTTCTTTGATGATGCATAAATGTATGTGTTTCGAGAGTCTTAAAGATTTTGTTTATTATTATTATTGATGATGATTATTATGTTTGCTGTGCAGCATGAAAAAGTATCCGCCCTTCTTACCAAGTATATAGGAAAGCCATTTGATTCGTTGACACCTGGCGCTGGATCTTCACAAGGCGTATTGCCGACAGGTGCCCCGAATCAAGGGACGACAAACCCATGGCATTGATCTGGAACGGAATCCAGGATCGGACAATAGTCAATTGGTCTGTAGACGTAGAGGAATTCCAGATATGGAAAAGGCACTCATGGCTGAGACTGCTGCCAGTGCAGCAGATGAGCTGGTCAGGCTTCTGCGAGCTAATGAGCCTCTGTGGATCAAGTCCCCATCTGATGGAAGATACATCATTGATCGTGTCGGCTATGAGAAACTATACCCCAGGTCCGGTCGCTTCAAAAGCTCCAACGCTCATGTTGAATCGTCCAAGGATTCAGCAATGGTGACCATGCCAGGAATGGACTTGGTTGACATGTTTTTGGATCCGGTTAGTGCCCTCTCCCATGCTGTAAGATCAGACCATATTTTTCTGAAGAGAAACAAGTTTAACTATTTTTCTTTGAATTTGACAGAATAAGTGGATTGATCTTTTTCCGACAATTGTTACCAAGGCCAGGACAATTCTAGTACTTGAAGCTGGAACGGTAGGAAACCGAAATGGCTCCTTACAGATGGTATGTTAAGTAGCTAATAAATTTCTATCATTCCTTAAATCTTGTTAGGACTTGAGCTGTGTATTGAAGTGAAAAAGGTCAAATGCAGATGTATGAACAAATGCACATACTATCGCCCTTGGTTCCACGCAGGGAATTCTACTTCCTTCGCCTTTGTCAGCAACTTGAGCCCGGGCAGTGGGTGATTGCGGATATATCGTATGACTTCTTGAAAGATGGCTCCCCTTCCCGCGCCTGGCGGCTTCCTTCTGGATGCATGATCCAAGATAAACCTGATGGATGTTCCAGGGTGAGTAATTACTGCATCTCTATACCTGAAATGATCAAATGATTGAGCATGTGTCACTTCTGTGAACTACTTATTCTAGATCAACCATTCCACAATGCTTGTTCATAGCACAGATTAGGGCTGATTGTGGCTGAGCCTTACAGTTATCAAATGTTACCAATTCTGACGGCCAATTCTGACGAACAACGACAAAGTTCTGATGCACAGGTGTCGAATTAATCAATGAACTATAAAAGGAATGGAGCCTGGCATCTCTATCCTCTTGTTAACAGAATGTTTTAACTCTTTGCTACCACAGAAAGACACGATTCGATTGGCGTCTGCACTTAGTGTAATTTTCATATTGATTAATGAGCATGGCTATCATAAATGTTTCGTAGATGCAATATCTGCAGACCCCCATTTATCTGATACTAATTTTTTCGTCGCTGCTAATATTATATACAGTAGGGTCTGTTTCTGTCATAAACACTAGCAAGCATTTGTAAGCATCTCCATGAGCTACCAATAAACGATGACTTCAATATTCAAGACAAGTTTAGCATAGAATCATTGCATAATATTAGTATATCTGAACCTGTCTAACAGTAATTTATGTCAGTTTAAGTGAATCGGGTGTGAGACTAATTGTGTATCACACAAACCTGATAGGTAACTTGGGTAGAACATGTGGAAGTGGATGATAGAACTCAAACTCACCGCCTTTACAGAGATCTCATATGCGGCAGATCTGCTTATGGAGCAGAACGATGGATTGCTAGTCTCCGGAGGATTTGTGAGAGGTTAACTTTCTATAGGGAGGAAACTGCAGCTGCTCGAGAATTTGGAGGGGGTAACAATAATCAGTTTTTCTCCTCGCCATTTCTTTGACACCCATTTTATGCATTACTGTTGCTTTAACATCTTCCATTGCTCAGTGGTCACTTCGCCTGAGGGTAGAAAGAGCGTAGTAAACCTATCCCACAGGATGGTGAAGATCTTTTTTGCAAGCTTGGAAATGTCAGGAAAACTGGATTTCCCTCAACTGTCTGAGGTGAACAATAGTGGGGTTCGGGTGGCTATTCGCAAGAACACAGAACAAGGGCAGCCGATCGGCATGGTTGTCAGCGCCGCTACTTCTCTTTGGCTTCCACTCTCACCTCAGAACGTGTTTAGCTTCTTCAAAGATGAGAAATCACGAAATCAGGTTCATGAGAAATAGAATGATTCATTCTGTGATCAACAAACACGTACATATTTCACTCATTCGGATATTTACAGCCATGTAACAAATGGTATTTCCTGTCATTGTCTCTAACAGTGGGATATTCTGTCCAATGGCAATCCTGTGCGTGAGATTTCACACATTTCCAATGGGACTGATCCAGGGAACTGCATATCCATTATCCGCGTAATTTCTCTTCCTCTCTCTCCTATTCTGATGCAGTACAAAATATAGCCAAAATGCCGACAGCAACAACGGCAGTGTCTTGATTGGTTTTCAGAAAATCTACTTGTGCAGTTCATTGATTGTTTTTCCTTTCAAATTAACGCAGCCTTTCATTCCTACCGAGAACAACATGCTGATGCTTCAAGAGAGCTGCACGGACTCTTCAGGATCGATGGTGGTATATGCTCCAGTTGACATTCCAGCCATGAACATGGTGATCGGCGGCGAAGACTCGTCGATCATTCCCATACTTCCATCGGGTTTTGTAATATCCGGCGATGGCCGTCCAGACACAGGTTCTACTGGGGCAGACTCAGGAGGTTCACTTCTTACAGTAGCCTTCCAAATTCTGATCGCTGGCCCTAATGCCACACCCTCCACGGAACTAAACATGGAATCTGTGGCAACAGTCAACACCCTTATCAGCACCACTGTTCTCAAAATTAAGGCTGCCTTGAATTGCTCTAATTTGGATTAAGCTTTGGTGATGCTGTTGTTAAGAAACAAGTTTCTTATCAAGTGATTCTGCCTGAAACTGAAACACAGAAAAACAATCAGCTGCTTCTTCTGCTTAACTTTTGGTTGCCAGTCTAGTTGTTTCAAAACTTGCATCTCCAGGATGATGGGTCTTGCATTGAAAGAGAAAGACATTGACTTTTTTTCTTTCTTCGATGGATAATGGGGATGTTTTATTTACTTATTTTCTTTCTTTCTTATATATCATCTCTTTAATTAATTATTTTGAAAATATTTCATGATATATTTAGCATCAAGGGAGAAAAACCATTGATTAATGTTTCTTATAATATGTAATGGTTGTATATTATAGTTTCTTAGGATGGGTTTGAAAACAAGAACTGGCAGGTGATGTTTATTGAATCTGGATTGAAATAGAAACTAGTGAGTTTGAAAGGATGGAATCAGAAAGAACAAATTGAGATGATAAATCCTAAACTAATTTTGTTAATATTCTATGATTTAACCGCATCCCAACGAGGCCCTGGACTGTACAATGAATGATCAATGATATATCTTCCTCATCTCAATATTATCCCCAAGGGCAATGCCAAGTCTTGGCAGATTGAGCATATCAATTCAGATTATATAACTGCGTCATTTTAAGATTTATTTTTAAAAAAAAAGAGACTTGACCAGATCAGCTATTACCGATCCAATTTGACATTCAACACTTATAACTTGATTTAATTTGAAATCCAACACAAGATTTTGCTTGACCTGTCATGTTGACCAGGGCTGAATAATATTAGTCTTAATGGCTGGGTGTCCCCATTGATTTTCACCAGACTTGATGTGAAATTAATATGGACATAACCAAAATCTCCATGAGATTATAAAAAATGTAGAAATGAAGAGTCATCATTTTTTTTTGGATGCGAAGAAACCCCACCCTCCAGAAAATACACTTTATGAGCCCAAATAAATGAGTAAAATCACGATTATCCCAGACTCTTCTTATAAAGGGATACATGTCCTGAATCGAACTCAATACCTACTTTGCAGATCGCAAACCCTTTGTCATCACATCATGTCTCTTGGGGACAAAGAGTCATCATTGCAAACCTTTTATATCCAATTAACTGATGGATAATTGAACAAAAAATCAGGATACTCAAATCAACAGCAGCACTGAGGTTAACTGAGCTGGCAACAAACACATACTCTTTACCCTGCAAAGGTGATAAGGAAATACAAAGGACATAAGTGCTAAAAGTACCAGAGGAGCACAGATTACTTCTGAATATCACAAGGATAAAGCAAAAGAAACATCAAAGCATCAACCCATGACAATAAAGCATCCAGCTTGCCATGTTCAGGAGGATACCTGCATGCCTAAATAGAAGTTTTCAGAACAGCAAGCAAGAAGAATACACGTTAAATTATGTATAATCAAAGGGGCACAGGTAAATTTGTTGTGTAACATTTTCAGCAGAGAAAAATACAGATATTAAAAGAAACTGATCAAATAGTAGTATCACAAACCTGATTAAAGGTGTGAATCTCAATATTTGAGTTTGAGTGCTTCTCAATAATCTAAGTTGGAAAACAACTGGTGTTACTATGCAAGTAAAATCTAGCAAGGACAAGACACAGAGCAGGAGAAAAAAGGTAAGGATCAGGCACCTTCTGTGTATTATCACGAGTGTTGAATGAGTTCATTAGAAGCAGGGGAACGCTGCACCCATATTTCTTGTTAAGATTCTGCAGCAACTTAATAGTTAGTTCCATGCAAAAGCAGAACCAAATCAAAATCAAAGCAGAAGAGAAGAGAAGCAATAAACACTCAACTCAATCTCGATGACAATATTATGGTCAAGAAATGTCAGTCAATTACAAACTTCAATGCCAGACCTGTGAAACACAACAACATAAATCAAGTTCAATGTCATACACATATCCTAAACCTCCATTCTGCTCCACAAACAAAAGGGTAAATCATTCCAACCAAAAAAACAACAACCAGCACATTGTGGTCATCAATCTGACATTCACCTTCTTCTTTTTTCCCTAGCAATTTGACAACATAATGAACAAAAGATTACGTATCCAGTGCATTCCCATTTTTGTCTCCAAACCAAACCAACATTAAGCTTCAAAACAACAAGCTTGTTGAAAAGCTTCTTGGTTTCCTCCATATCTGCAACGAATTCAAATCACTTTAAGCAACCACCACAGAAGTTTGGCTAAAAATAATGCAATAAAAATTCATATCATTATCAATTACACTCAGGGGTTGACTCCAAGCTATCATAAGGAACCACTACTTCATCAGTAGGTGTCTGAATCTTACTCCACTCAACTTGCCGCGCTTCCCCACTTTCACACAAAATTCACAAAATTCACAAAAAAAAATCAAAAAATAAATAATTCAATAAATTCCAAATCTCGGATTTCATAAAAAAAAAATCCAAATACCAAAAACAATCTCTTTCACATTACACTTAGCACTAATACAAATATCACAATCATATAAAACAGAATTATTCCTCTTTTCTTTCATTTTTAGCAAGAAAATTGATTTTTTTTTAATGAAAGTTGGTTGAAGAATCATGAATTACCTATGATTGAGATAGAAGAGGATGACAAATCCAGTTTTCTCACTCCCACTGCACAAAATCTCGAAACAAAATTAAGAAATTGTAGGTAGATCTGAGAACATAATTACTTTGATTAGTGAGATTAGCAAGAAGTGAAGGAGTGAATAAAGCAAAAGAACATGACAAGATAATGTTAAGCCATTCATATGACAATACTACTAGCTGTACCACATAAGTGATATAACTAGAAAAAGAACATGACAAGATATAATGACAACCAAGTAAACCTGAAAATCATCTATGAAATTTTAAAGCAACACCTAAAATCATTTGTGTATTAATATTAATTCATGACTTGATAGGAGAAAAACTTAGGACCCACAATAATAATAATATAGAATGCAACATTGTCTAGACTCTGGAGTCAATAAAAACCGTGAAACCAAAAAGCATGGCTAATCAGTTCTTGAATATCTTTTATTCATATGCTATAGGGATTTTGCACTGTACATTCAACCATGAAAATGAAGATCCGATGCTCTTTCATGAAAATATACCATACATATTCAACCATGAAAACACATATTACCCAATTTGCAAACTGAACAAAAGATCTGAAAACAAAAATAAGAAACACAAGATAATTCAAACTCACCAGGGCTGCTTGCGTATTTATTTGTTTTCTCATTCGCAGAATTGGGGATAGCATCCACCTGCATCCATAAGGCACAGTAATTGAGAACCTTCTACATGCAGTAGCACTTAAATTATATGTCTTGTTTGCTTTAAGAGAAGCATTTTTGAAGTTACCCAAGATGATGTAAAATTTAGACAAGTTTAATCACTAAAGAGAAAATTGAATAGGTTCATCACTTTAACTCAATTCCACACATATTTATTGACAAACATAAATGTGCATGTATAACCCAGAAAGCTGAATGCTAGTCCAAAACAGGTCTTATGATTTGTGAACCAAAGGCAAGAAACTGGTGTCATTGTCAAGATTTTGACTAGACTGAACTAACAATAAATTAACCAAGATTTTGACACGACTGAACTAGCAATAAAATAACCAGAGAAAAAAAAAGCTACCTAATATTTGCAGCGTGAATTAGCAGCATGAAAAATAGACATAAGCCTTTTCACCATGATGACTTCACGTAAGCCTAGATACTTCTTCAGATCAAGATTGTCTTCATTAGATAAACAGATCTTCTACCAAGCTGTGGTCCCCGCATCTGCAACGAAACCTCTGTCTCTCATTTCACCAATAAGATGCACTGCCCTTGATTCATCCTTGTGCTGGAGAAATCCTCGGATGATAACATTATAAGAAAATTCATCTGGAGGGCAGCCTTCCTCTTCCATATTTCGGAAAGCCTCCAATGCTTCATCTAACAATCCTTCTTTACAAAGTCCATTTATTATTGTAGTGTATATCTGAACAGTAGGCTGCAACTCGTTGACAAAGAGTTCAGAAAACAGTTCCCTTTGCACCTTTAAGATTCCCGGACTTGCACATGGCATTAACTAGGATGTTATACATCACCAAATTAGGCTTCAAGTAAGTACTTTGCATTGCTCGAAACAGTCTGAATGCCTTACCAAGATACCCTTGTTTGCAAAAGCCATCAAGCAATATTGTGTAAGTATATAAATTTGGGAGGTTGCCATTAGTGTGCATATTCTTGAAAAGATCTTGTGCTTCCCTAAGTCTGCCTAATTGGCATAATCCATGAATAAGAGTGTTGTAACTAACATTGTTTCGGAGTTGAGCCTTGATGAATCATTTCATTAAAAAGCTGCTTGGCCTCATCTATCCTATTTGGCCTTACAATATCCATTAATTAAGATGCTGTAACTAAAAACATCAGGTTTACAACCCTTGGTTATCATGACATCAAAAAGCTTTCTAGCTTCAACAACTTCCATCCACAAGGAATATCCATACATCAATGAATTGTAAGTCACTACATCAGGCTCCACACCCATTTCAGTCATTGTTTTTAACACACCTTCAGCCTCTAAAACCTTGCCTTCTTTACAAAATATATCAACTAGCACGTTGAAGGTGACAATATTTGGCATGATATTCAAACTCGTCATTTCATTTAGCAATGCTGAAGCCTCCTTCCATCGGCTGAAATTGCATAAGCCCTGGATCAAAGAGGTGTAGGTGAAAATAGTAGGGGAGATGTCTCTAGCCTTCATATAAGAGAAGATATCTAAAGCATCATTCAACCGCCTATCTTTGCAAAGACTGTGGATGAGTGTACTGTATGTCACCACATTCAGCTGGCAGCCCGCCTCTTCCATTTTCTTAAATAATCGAGCAGCTGCAGCAGTTTCCCCGATCTTACATAAGCCATTGATAATCGTAGTATAAGTGTAGTCATCAGGTTGACACCCCCGTGCCACCATGTCATCAAGTAATTCCACGACGTGGGCAAATTTACCCACCTTACTGAGCCCATTGATTAAGGTGGTAAATGTGACAATAGTGGGTTGAAGACCAAGTTTAATGACTTTAGCCAAGACAGAGAACCCAAGATCAACATGTTGCAACTGGCAGAAGCAATTAATCAAGATATTAAGAGTACAAGTATTAGGAGAAAGCCCAGCTAATTCCATTCGTTTGGAAAGAGAAATCACAGCCTCGTAATACTGTCTCATTTTGACAATTGAAGACAATAATTTATTGAACTGGATGATACAGGGCAGGGGTTTCCTATGAAGCATGTGATTGAAAGAAGCAAGGGCAGCATCAACGTCTCTAAAACAAGAAGAAGCATCGTCATTTTTGTGTTTATATCTACTGTTACTGCTAGAAGAAGAAATGGAGTTGGCGTGCTTGCTAGACAACAGTGATGGAAGAATCATACCCATTATTTTCATCTGGCATCGCTGAATTTGGGACCCGATAAATAAGGCTTCCGAACCTCGAAGTCTGACTGCCGCCGCCATCATCACCGACCTTCCTCCGTGTTTTTGTGCTCTGGTTTTTTTATGGGCCAAAACGACAGAGACACTTTGTAACAAATCTGGAAGATTGAAGAAAGGGATTTGGGGAAGCAGCAGCGTCTCTCTCTAAACGCAGAACTTTTGGGAAGAAAATTACGTGGGGATGAACGGTTGGGATCATGCTTGGGGCACTTGCTGGCGTTTTGAGGAAGAAGAAGAAACAGAAAATACAATCCAGTCCAGATTTTCTTTTAACTTTTACATTATATCCATTTTAAATTTTGAATCTTTGTTCCAGTTTATATGTAGAGATTATTTTAAGAATAAATGTATATTGAGTGTTCTAAAGCTATTGGTTTAGTAATTGGAGAACCGAGCTGCCCCAACTCGACCCATAATGTTTTTCTTATTTTCAATTAAGTCCCTTCTAGATAAAGTTGTTTCGTTCAACAAGAATTTTAGTTTGGATTTCCTTTCAATTACACCCTTTACAAACTACTAAATTACAGACCCAATTTATCACATTATACATTCACAAAACACATTACAAAAGATGGAATTGTTACACACTTTTAATTCTCTTATTTATTTATTAGAAGTAATGGGGTTATGTTCAAATCATTCTCCCTAGTAATCCAAACTATTTTTTTTTGAGGGGGATGACCAATATATTTTAAAATCTAGTTAAATTATTAGTTAATAGAATATATACAACATTATAGGCAACTATATTGAGTTTTTCCCCCTACTCATTATCATTAAAGCATAAAGTATCATCCAAAGTACAATCCTCCATCCATCCCACAATTGATGAACAAATTGGATAAGAGCTTGAAAGTTCATTTGATAGGTGGAAAAAACATAACATGATAAATAATAGTTTTCTGGACCCCATTAAAAAATATCGAGGGGTGATTTTTTTTATATAAAAATGTGATAAAATAAAGATCCAAAATAAAAATAAAAACATGGGTAAGAGAAAGAATGTCAAATTCCACTTGAAAAAAATATTAAACAATGGACAATATTTTTTTTAAAAAAAATTCAATTAGTGAAAGGATATAAGAATATCAAAAACAATAAAGATCAAATTTGATATAAAACTCAAATGAAATCTAATAATTGAGGATGAAATTGAAGAAAAAAATCAATTAAAAAAAGCTAAAAATAAAATAAATAGCAATCAAAAAAAAACAAAAATTAAATTAAAGATAAAAAATATAGAACACTCTCGGACTTTGTTCGACTACTTTTATTTTTTATTAATATTTTATAGTTGTGAAAGAATAAATTGTTTTTAAGTCAACCTGATTATAAGAAAAAAATATAAAGATAAAAAAAAATCCATTAGAATGAAGCTTTCTTCCAAGTCAATTTGATTATAATAAAAAAAACAAAATCATGGAAGGAAACTTTATATTTGTTAATTCCCAGGTGGTTTAATAATTTAATTGTGCTTGAAAAATAAAAATATTTAGTCAGTATTGTTTTTTTTACTTATAAGGCTAATTAAATTATTTAACTATTCATATTGGAAGTTAAAAGTTAAGTTAATCCCTAATCATTATTACATTAACTAATGTGTCCCATGAAAAAACTAAAATACCCTTTAATTGTTAAATTAGTGGTTTTTTGTAGGGTTAAAGTGGGGAAATATTGTTATTGCTAGTTTGCTACAATACTTTCCCCCCACATATTTTAGTTCCTGTTAATAAAAAATAAAGCTAAAATAGAGCAAGAGAAAGCTGGAAAAAATAAGAGAAAGGCAGGATCATTTCTTAATATACAGAACACCTCTCATCCAATCCTTTTTAAAATATATAAATAAATCATATTTATTAATTCCATGAAATTATAACAAAAAAAAAGCAGAAATGCAGTCATCATTGGAAACCTTTAATATCCAATTAACTGATGGATAATTGAACAAAAAAATGGACCACACTGTTCCATATACAATGTGTAGCAGAAGTAGTATCACACCTTGCATATGAAAACTGCAAACTGACTTCGTCTCTTATTGTTCAAGCAAAATACATGGGAATTGCGACTGGAAAACAAAGCTGCACAAAGTTTTTTCTTCAACAAGTTGCGCCAGGCAACTTTCTTAGAGGTCCTTTGGGCCATTACATTCCTGGGCACAAAATATAAAGTTGTTAACTCCATAGCGAGCCAATTCAAATCATGCATTCAAATATGATAAATCATGTAAGTGTAGTATCTTACCTTGTTTTAAAGATCGACTCCATATGGTATTTTGAGTTTCACACCAGATTTCACCACGATTCTCACTTTCCCTGCACAGGTGATGGAACAGAATGGGAAGTGTCGGTCATGAGGTTTTTGCCAAGAAAGACAAACGTAACAAAGCAATAATAAAAGCACTTCCAAAATGATGTTAGGCGAAGAGTTTACTGATAGTTTTTGCAGCGCGAGAACAGGGTAAACTTTTGAAAGTAAGAGATGGCATCTCTCGTGGGACAACAATTCAATGACCTTTTTTAAAATACCATTCAGTTGCTTGTATCATAATATGGTTTTTTCACCAGTACCACCATACTAGAATAAAAGGATGGGTATTCAAGTCAGTAAAAGTTCAAAACACTTGCCACTTTGTCTACTAATTTTCCAGAATGCACACATCCAACAATACACATATAAATGGGAGAAAATGGTTAAAATGGTTAGCATCAAAAACGGGAAATACCTTGAGAGTGATACTAGCACCCAACTATACATTATCAGCAACCTTAAGACTATCAAGCTAAATGATGCTAGGGATCGACTTATATAGGCTCAAGAAGTTGGCAACCTGCCAAGAGGAGAAAAATACTAATAACAATAATGAAATAAAAATAAACTATAAATAATAATTGATTATCAAATAATTTTTAACCTTCTTAAATTCTGGCCCCCGTTTGATATAAAGCATTTGCAGGATTTGTTCTAGCTGGATTTCAGATGAGAAGCCATCAATTGAAGTGTAAAGATCAGACTGAAAATGAGGCAACCAGATGAGTTAAACGACTCTCAAACACTTCACCAAGATCCAATGACAGTGATAGAAAAGAAAAGAAAGCAACCTGAACAAGAAGCAGATCTGGAGAAGCCTTCACTGGAAGGAACCGAGATAGAGGTACATTTATACCAATTGCATGGTCAAAGAAGTGGTAGACAAGGAAAAACTGCATCAAATGTGTGATTTCAACATTCTCATGAAAAATCAAGTTGAGCATCAAGTACCCTAATTGCTGCACCAGCTGCAGTTTAAGAAATATGACTCCATCCACTTCCTGGTAGCAAGATTAACGTTATCATAATTAGCCATTCTAGAATTGAAATTTGTCATTTCTGGAAATAAAGAAACAGCAGATGAAAGGAAAGAAATAAGAACATACCTTTGGGTTTCGAATAATCTCCATCTCAAGTGCATCAGCTTCCACAAGCCTTTTGATTGCCTTCAAGTTCACCCACCTGTTATAGCATATATTGTTAGTAGAATATCAAAGTATAAGTGCTGCATTGATGGCAAGGTTGACTTGCAAGTTAATCCTTGTCAGCGTATCCTTTTGAAGGAACTGGCACAAAATCATCAGCAACCAGACAAGGATATTGGCTCTGTGCCATTTCAAAGGGGAAAAGGGTGAAATTGATGTTTAACATTTTCAGCAAAGCAAAACACAGATATTAAAAGAAACTGATCAAATAGTAGTATCACAAACCTGATTAAAGGTGTGAATCTCAGTATTTGAGTTTGAGTGCTTCTCAATAATCGAAGTTGGACAACAACTGGTATTACTATACAAGTCAAATCCAACGAGGTCAAGACACAGAGCAGGAGAAAAAGGTAAGGATCAAGCACCTTCTGTGTATCATCATGAGTGTTGAATGAGTTCATTAGAAGCAAGGGAACTCTGCACCCATAGTTTCTTGTTAAGATTCTGCAGCAACTTTAATAGTTAGTTCCATGCAGCAACAGAACCAAATCAAAATCAAAACACACACAAAATTCACAAAAATTTCAACTAATCAATAAATAATTCAATAAACTCCAAATTTCTGCAGTCAAGCCCTGGTACTCTTATAATTTCAGCAACATTGATTCCTATATATTTTATTGGCTCTTTAAGGTGTGGGGAATAAACAAAGTGGGAATCCAATAGACATTAGATGAAATTGGAAGGAGTACATGTTGTACTCTGAGTCTTTTGGTTTCACAAGTTTGCAGCTTTTACCACTTAAAAAGCTTGCTCATAATCTTTAGTTCTATTGATGATCTGTTTTCCAATCTCCCTCTCTTTGCTCCTTGTCCTCTATATGAATGGCATTTTGCTTGCATAAACTATACCAGAAATGTTTATCAGTAATTAAGTATTATAGAGGATGTCCACAATCTCTGGATTTGACCATGAATTTATGAGCTATACATAAACAATTCCAGAAACTCTAGATTCCTAGATTCTGACAAAACTATAACAAAAGCATCACAGAGAAATTCACATGAGAGCAACAGAGGAGGCTAAGTAATAGAATTGTCTTATGTTACCCTCAAAAGGAGGAAAAAGAGAGGAGATACTTGAAGGTCTAGCCAATTATGCATCTACGATACAGATGTCCTTTTATGTATTAAGATTTTGAATAAGCCAAAATGGAAGAATAGATATGGGAGTACTACTTTGGAAAAATGTATCCAATGGCATCCATGAAAACCTTGCCCCAACCTGGCTTCTCCCATTTTATTTTTCCAGAAAACTTTGCACAAAGGATCATATTGAGTGCTCACTGGTCAATTTGCTAAAACACCCACATTGGAGATCTCTTATTTATTCACATTGATGATACCAACCATCCAATTATAATAGAAAATTAGATTAAAACTTCTCTATCGAATTGCACTTGCGTGTTTGCTATATCATTATCATTAGACATCATGAAAATCACTAATGAGAAATTGAATAGGATTCATCACTTTAACTCAATTCCACACATATTTATTGATAAACATAAATGTGCGTGTATAACCTAGAGAGGCAAATGCTAGTCCAAAGAAGGTAAAATGATTTGTGAAATATAAGAAAGTAATTGGTGTCATTGTCAAGATTGACAAGACTGAAGCAACAATATATTAACTAGAAAAAAAAAATAGCTAATATTTGCAACATGAATTAGCAGCGTGAAAAAAATGACATCACCGTTTTCCCTGGACAAACTTCATGCAAGTCTAGATACTTCTTTAGAACAGGATTGTCTTCATTAGATAACAGATTTTCTACCAAGTTGTGGTCCCTGCATCTGCAATGAAGCCCCTGTCTCTCATTTCTCCAATAAGTTGCACTGCCCTTGATTCATCCTTGTGCTGGAGAAATCCTCGGATAATAACATTATAAGAAACTTCATCTGGAGGGCAGCCATCCTCTTCCATTTTTCGGAAAGCTTCCAATGCTTCATCTAACAATCCTTCTTTACAAAGTCCATTTATTATTGTAGTGTATATCTGAACATTAGGCTGCAACCCTTTAACAAAGAGTTCTGAAAAAAGTTCCCTTGCATCTTTAAGATTCCCGGATTTGCACATGGCATCAACTAGGATGTTATACATCACCAAATCAGGCTTCAAGGAAGAACTTTGCATTGCTTGAAACAATCTGATATGCCTTTCCAAGATACCCTTGTTTGCAAAAGCCATCAAGCAATATTGAGTACGCAAGTAAATCTGGGAGATTGCCACTAGTGTGCATATTCTTGAAAAGATCTTGTGCTTCCCTAAGCCTGCCTAATTGGCACAAGCCATGAATAAGAGTGTTGTAAGTAACTTTGTCCGGAGTTGAGCCTTGAAGAATCATTTCATCAAAAAGTTGCATGGCCTTATCCATCCTCATGACCTTACAATATCCATTAATTAAGATGTTATAACAAAAAACATCAGGTTTACAACCCTTGGTTATCATGACATCAAAAAGCTTTCTAGCTTCAACAACTTCCATCCACAAGGAATATCCATACATCAATGAACTGTATGTAACAACGTCAGGCTCCACACCCATTTCATTCATTGTTTTTAACAGACCTTCAGCCTGTGAAACCTTGCCTTCTTTACAAAATGTATTAACTAGCACATTGAAGATGACAATATCTGGCATGATGTTCAAACTCGTCATTTCATTTAGCATTGCTGATGCCTCTTTCCATCGACTGAAATGGCATAAACCCTTGATTAAAGAGGTGTAAGTGAAAATATCAGGGGAAATGCCTTTAGCCTTCATATAAGAGAAGATATCTAAAGCCTCATTCACCCGCCTATCTTTGCAAAGACCATCAATGAGTGTACTGTATGTCACCACATTAGGCTGGCAGCCTGCCTCTTCCATTTTCTTAAGCAATCGAGCAGCCGCAGCAGCTTCCCCGATCTTACATAAGCCATTGATAATTGTATTATAAGTGTGGACATTAGGTTGACACCCTCTTGCCACCATGTCATCAAATAATTCTGCGGCTTGGGCAAATTTACCCACTTTACAGAGCCCATTGGTTAAGGTGTTAAATGTGACGATAGTGGGTTGAAGAGCAAGTTTAATGCCTTTGGCCAAGACAGAGAACCCAAGATCAATACGATGCAACTGGCAGAAGCAATTCATCAACATATTAAGGGTATAAGTATTAGGAGAGAGCCCAGCTAATTCCATTTGTTTGGAAAGAGAAATCACAGTATCGTAATGCCGTCTCATTTTGACTATTATAGACAATAATTTATTGAATTGGATGATACAAGGCAGGGGTTTTCTTAGAAGCATGTGATTGAAAGAAGAAAGGGCGCCATCAATGTTTCTAAATGAAAAAGCATCATTGTTGTGTTTGTATCTACTGCTATTGCTACTGCTACTGCTAGAAGAACAAATGGAGTTGGAGTGGTTGGAAGACAACAGTGATAATGTGGTTGGAGATAGAAGAAGAATCATACCCATTATTTTCATTTGCCATCGCTGAATTTGGGACCCGATAAAAAATGCTTCTGAACCCCGACGTCTCTCTGCCGCCGCCACCATCATCATCATGAAGTGGTCTGGTTTTTTATTGACCGATACGACAGAGAGACTTTGTAACAAATCTGGAATATTGAAGAAAGGGGTTTGGGGAAACAGGATCGTCTCTCTCTAAATGCAGAACTTTCCGTAAGAAAAGTATGTGGGGATGAACGGGAAACACTACCGTTTTGACGATGAAGAAACAGCAAATTATAATTATAATTATAATTATTAGCAAGCAAAAAAAAAAAAACTAGAAGATGAGGGATTTACCCGTCCTCGCATAAGATAGTGCTTTTTTCTTAATTCTGTTTTTTTAATTATTTAAAAAATATTTTTTTTCTAATATTACTTTTTTTTATTAAATTATATATATATATATATATTAAGATTGTGTTGGTCAACTCAGTTATTGAATTCTTTTCTTTATTTTAACTATAAAAAAAATTACATATTATAATATTATATTTATTTAAAATTACATTTTATAATTTATTTAGTGTTTTTAAGTTATTATAGCCTGTCATTTAACAGGTTAATCTGAGTTGAAACACTACCGTTTTGACGATGAAGAAACAGCAAATTATAATTATAATTATAATTATTAGCAAGCAAAAAAAAAAAAAACTAGAAGATGAGGGATTTACCCGTCCTCGCATAAGATAGTGCTTTTTTCTTAATTCTGTTTTTTAAATTATTTAAAAAAATATTTTTTTCCTAATATTAATTTTTTTATTAGATTATATATATATATATATATTAAGATTGTGTTGGTCAACTCAGTTATTGAATTCTTTTCTTTATTTTAACTATAAAAAAATTACATATTATAATATTATATTTATTTAAAATTACATTTTATTATTTATTTAGTGTTTTTAAGTTATTATAGCCTGTCATTCAATAGGTTAATCTGAGTTGAAATTTAATTATTTTTTGTGTATTATTTTATTTATTTTTATCATTTAATAATGAATCGGTTGAGAATTGAATTCCATGTTTTATATTGTTTTTTTTATAAGAATATCTTTGTCTCATTATTGGGGTCACAAACCCTTCACTATTAATTTTTTTTCTTAATGGGGTTTTTTTCATCTCATTACTTAGAGTCGAGAGTTTGACAAGTTAAACTCCATAACTTACTCTTTTTTTTAATTGACTTTTTCTCTCAATCTAACGATTCTTTTTCTTGATTGAGTCAAGCATTAGGCTAAGCTTATCAAGTCCAACGTCATATTTGATCTTATTTTTTTAATTGATATTTATTTTTCTTTCTTAAATCTAGATGGTTAATACATTTTGCATTTTGCTTTTTAAGGTTTGTATTTTATGGATAACCCGTTCCTATGATCCATGACACAAGTTTTGAAAATTAGTCTTAATTTGACTTTAATTTTTTTTTAATACTTTTTTCAATTTATCAAACAATTTTATTTTATTAGGCTTGCGCTTCATGAGTTTTGTCGCTCTTATTTTTATATGGTTATTTTGATCTTTATATCCTACATTGCAAGTTAGTAAAGTCGAGTTGACTCAATTTTTTTCTTACCTTTTTTAATGATTATATTATTAAATCAACTAAGCTTAATGAATTTATTGTAAATAAACGACCCAATTCCTAACTTTTTTCTTACACTTTCAAAAACACTATTATCACCTTAATATATTTTTTTCAAGTTAGAAAAACAATTGACGTGGACCTTCTATCTAGTACAAATTTGTTTGGCCTATTTCTTGTAACTCAAACCCTCTCATTTTGAAAATTTTATATTATTCAAAAGGGAGTTACATGAAAGAATCACAAAGCATGGGTGTCATTCTAGTGATATTGATTTTGGGTTACGTGTAAGAATCATAGCATAACTTTTCATCTTACTTCCATTATATTTCATTTTGATTGAGGAGTTTATTGAGATACAGAGAGTAATTGACCACCTTTTTTAGTTAAAAAAAAAAGGGTATATATAAACGTGTGTGTGTGATAAGTTAAGTTAATACAATAACAAATACATTCATCACTAAAAAAATAAAGATCTAATAACATAAATAAAATTAACAATTTTTTCTTAGTGTTTCTATGGTTGGAACCAATAATATTATTAAACACCACATTTAAAAAATAAAGATCTAATAACATAAATAAAAAACATGCAGAGTCATCATCGTAAACCTTTAATAATATCCAATAAACTGATGGATAATTGAACAAAACCATGCTGCTCCATATAATATGTATGTATGTTTGCATGACTGCATGTATGCATGCATGTATTTGTATTCATGTGTAGCAGAAGCAGTTTCACACGCTCATGTATACCAGTTCTTGTGAGAAACTAATATCCTGCAAGATGATTTTGTAATTCAGACAACTGTAAACTGTATTCATCTCTTATTTTGTTCTAGCAAAACACAAGGGAATGGCGACACGAAAACAAGGTTGCTCAAAGTTTTTCTTCAAAACCTGTTGCGCCAGACAAAGTTTCTTAGAGGTCCTCTGGGCCACTAATTTCCTGGGCACGAAAAAAAAAGAGAGGGTAATTCCATAGGGAGAGCCAAAACAAAAAAAGTGTTTTGATTATAATAAATCATGTGAGTTTAGAATCTTACCTTGTTTTGAAGAACAGTTTCCATCTGGTATTTCCAGTTTCACACCGGATTTCACCACGATGCTCACTTTTCCCTGCATAGGTGATGGAACACAGTAGCATGAGCACAGGGTTACAGGGGTCATTAGCAAAGATAACGGGAGTATAGTGAGTCAACAGAACTGGGATCAGACTCAAGAGAGTGAGAGGCCATCTCAGACCATTTCAATGGAAAGGTTAATCTCCAAATTTTCCTCATCATATGAAACTGACTTTTATGGGACGATGACAATTCAAAGGCCTTTTTTTTTTAACACCAATTGACTGTCTGTATCAGTAATATAGAACACCATACTATAATATGGATTGGTATCCAAGTTAGTGAAAGTTCAAAACACTAGCAGCCCATCTCCTAATTTTCCAATATACACACATCCCATCGGTACATATACATGGGGGCAGATGGTTAAAAAGTGGGCATAAAAAATGTAATGATAGAACATGTAATACCTTGAGAGTAATATTAGCACCAAACCATACATCACCAGCAACCTTAAGACTATCAAGCTCGATGATGCTAGGGATCGATTTAAATCGGCTCAGGAAATTGGCAACCTGCCAAGAGCATAAAAAAATCAAAAACAATAATGATGACGATAAAAACTCAAGAATACTTGATTATCAAATAATTTTTTACCTTCTTAAATTCTGGCCCCAGTTCAATAGAAGGATTTGCAGGATTTGTTCTAGCTGGATTTCGGATGACAAAGCCATCAACTAAAGTGTAAAGATCAGACTGAAAAAGAGGCAACCAAGTGAGTTATGCGAGTCTCAAACACTTCACCAAGATCCAATGGCAGTGACAGAAAAGAAAGCAACCTGAACAAGAAGCAAATCTGAAGAAGCCTTCACCGGCAGGAATCGTGATCTAGGTACATTTATACCAATTGCATGGTCAAAGAACTGGTAGACAGGAAACAATTGCGTCAAATGTGTGATTTCAACATAAAAACCTCATGAAGAATCATGTAGAGCATCAAGTACCTTAATTGCTGCTCCAGCTGCAGTTTCTAGCTGAAGAACTTTGACTCCATCCACTTCCTGATAGCAAGATTAACGTTCTCATAAGTAGCCATTCTAGAATTGTAACTTGAATCTCTGAAAACAAAGAAACAACAGATTAAAGGAAAGAAATAAGAACATACCTTTGGGTTTGGAATAATCTCCATCTTAAGTGCATCAGCTTCCACAAGCCTTTTGATTGCCTTCAAGTTCACCCACCTGTTATAGTATATATTGTTAGTAGCCTATCAAAGTCTAATTGCTGCATTGATGGCAAGGCTGACTTACAAGTTGTTTGTATTGAAAATTTTGAACTTCTCAATCGACTTGAACTCATTGACCTGTTTCAAACAGAATCAGTTGGACAATAACTCAATTACGATAACTCTCCAAAGATAGTGTAAATATGTATTAATTCCATTGCCATCAAGGCAACCTGCTTAGAAAATGCCAGATGGATTGAAGGAAATGAATAATCAGTTTCAATTACAGAAATGCCACCAGCCTCATAGCGGGTTAATCTCACTGGTGCCATTTACCTCAATACTGTACACTACCACCTCAATAGTTTCTCTTCCCTTTATCTAAAGGCTACAGATCTACAACATATATCTAAAAGCCACCGCTAGCTATCTATTACAGGTATACAAAAGGAAAAGTGAAAGGAACACGTTATCTGAAAAAAAGGATCAGAACATGTCTTACATGCTGATCAGGGACCTGTGCAATTTCCAGGAGCTGCATCACATAATCAAGGAAAAAATATTAGTCAACACCAAAAGACATATTCTTCCTTTTTTCTCTCATAACTTAAATTCAAGAGGGAGGGGGGAGGAAAGGAGAGACTTCAGGGCTGCTGGAGGGAGCAAAGTGAATGTGAGCATTCCCAAAGAAAGAGGAAAAAGGCAAACATAGCATGAGCAAAAAGAATTTGTAACCTCAAAACTGAAAATTGGAGTGAAAAAGAAAGAACCAGACAAAAATGTTAAATATGAGAAATGAAAGCACTTCCATGTCAGAATCAAGTCGTTTGCAAGTTCAAAGAAGTATGATTTAGAATAATTTATGCAAAGCTATACTGGGAATTTTATCCAATTCTGATGGACTGTTTTACTCAAGGAGGGAAATAAAGGAGTTGCTGGCACTGGGTAAGAGGTAAATACCTGAACCTTCCCTTCATAAGAGATGAGAGTACCACCCTTCACATCTGCCAGGGTTTTGGGAGTCACCTGCGGGAGTACAAAATATAAGAACAAATTTTGAATCTATAAACTAAATTAAAACTGGCTGCATTCATCTTTTAGTACCTCCATGCAGTATTCATTCTTGTTTCTGATCAGATGGTTTAAGATTTCTGCAGCACTAAGTCAAGGATATAACAGGCTGCAAGACTTCAATTCCGAGCATTTTCATGATTTCATCATTAAAACCAGAGCAGAGTATAACAAAAAAAAATCCTCAAGACAATTTACAATGAGAAACAAAATCAGGATACTCAAATCAACAACAGCACCGAGGTTATCTGAGTTGGCAGCAAACACATACTCTTTACCCTGCACGGCGATAAGGTAATACAAAGGATGTAAGAACTAAAGTACAAGCAGAGCACAAATTTATTCTTACTATCACAAGGATAAAGCAAAAAGCCACATCATAGCATCAACCTGTGACAATAAAGCATCAAGCTTGCCACTGTTCTTTAGAGATGGGAATACATCACCATGTCCAGGAGGATACCTTCATGTGTAAATAGAAGTTTTCAGAAAAGCAAGCAAGAAGATAATGCATTAATAAGATTTTTTTGATAAATTAAACTATACACTCATTCCTATTCCCTGCACTGTACAATTCCTAATGTTTTTCAGGTGTTATTTTACTTTCATTTCTGAATTTTAAGAAATTGCCCACACTGGATAAAAAAATTCTTTCTTTAGGAGGGACAAACCTTGATCAGAAACCATCAGCTTCCAAAATTTCAAGGGAGTAACAGGTAAAAGATATGCCAAACTTAGATTAGATACATTATCTTCCAATTATGACATGCCAATTTACACTCATCACTCAGTTTTCAATAAACAGCTAATAGAATAGCAGGCATGTCTTTGTCACATATCATAAGGAAAGGAAGTAATTTGAGAGAGCATTAGCAAGCAAGTATAGGAGTTACTTTCAGGATTTTACTCCAGGTCAGGAAATCAAAATTGAGTTAGGGAAGTTTATGCACCTCCTTAGAAGTTGGTAAAAGCATAAATAAATGAATGACTTGATAAGCATCCAAATAGCCCCTTACATAAGACTCTAGAAGTAAGAGGTGGAATGGATTGATGGAAGTTCACCAGCTCAGAACAGAAGGTGAATCTAAGAGTTTTCAATTCAACTATCTCAATCAGAGTTCAGAGAAGTTCAAGCTCATCCCTAGTTTTACAGCATATTCAAACTCAAAAGAATCTGGTGCCAAATATATTATTATCACAGTGGATCTGATAAAACATATAATTATAAAGTGTACATAAAATGGTAAAAAATTGACTGAAAGATATTCATTAAACTCCATTGGTAAAATATAGAAAATTAGAAACTATACCATCCATCCTTGTCAGTGTGTCCTTTTGAAGGCAATGGCACAAAATCATCAGCAACCAGTCGAGGATATTGGCTCTGTCCAATTCCAGAGGGGGAAAGGCAAATTTATTGTTTAGCATTTTCAGCAAAGAAAAACACAAATATTAAAAGAAACTGATCAAATTGTAGTGTCACAAACCTGGTTAAAGGTGTGAATCTCAATATTTGAGTTTGAGTACTTCTCAATAATCTAGGTTGGACGACGACAATTGGTGTTAGTATACAATTAAAATCTAACAAGGACAAGTCACAGAAGAGGAGAAAAATGCAAGGATGAGGCACCTTCTGTGTATCATCATGAGTGTTGAATGAGTTCATTAGAAGCAAGGGAACACTACACCCGTATTTCTTGTTAAGATTCTGCAGCAACTTTAACAGTTAGTTCCATGCAACAACAGAACCAAATCAAAATACAGCAGAAGAGAAAAGAAGCAGCAAACACTCACCTCAATCTGGATGACAATAAGGTCAAGAAATGTCAGTCCATTACGAACTTCAATGACAGACCTGTGAAACATAACAACAACAAAAAATCAAGTTCAATGTCATATGCATCTCCTAAACGTCCATTCTGTTTCACAAACAAAGGGTAATTCATTTCAACCAAAATAAATAAAGATAAACATCACACTGTGGTCAACAATCTGACATTTTCCTTCTCTTTTTTTCTCCCTGGCAATTTGATGTTCAAATTAAAATGCACCAAGCATCACGGACAAAAGTTTACATACTTAGGACCAGTGCATCCCATTGTTGTCCCCAAACCTCCATTAAGCTTCAAAACAACAAGCTTGTCCAGAAGCTTCTTGGTTTCCTCCGGATCTGCAACAAAAAATCAAATCACTTTAAGCAGCAACCACACAAGTTTGGCTAAAAAAAAGATGCAATAAGAACTCAGATCATTATCAATTACCCTCAGGAGTTGACTCCAACGTATCATAAGGAACCACTATTTCATCAGTAGGTGTCTGAATCTTACTCCACTCAACTTGCTGCGCTTCCCCACTTTCATACACAAAATTCACAGAAAAATCAAACAATCACTAAATAGTTCAATGAATTCCAAATCTCAGATCTCATAACAAAAAAAAAATCCAAATACCAAAACACAAAATCTCAATCACATTGCACTTAGATTCAATACATCTATCGCAATTATTAAAAAAAAAACATAGTTATTTATTTATTTTCATTTTAAAAAAAACAAAATCAAAATTTTAAAAGGAACTAGTTGAAGAATAATGAATTGCCTGAGATAGCGAGAAACGAGGCTGACGAATCCAGTTTTCTCACTCTCACTGCAAAAAAATCACGAAACAAAATCAAGAAACTGTCAAATAGATCTGAGATCTCTTGGCTTCATCATTTCATGAACGAAACGGAATCACTTTGATTATTGAGTATAGCAGGAAATGAAGATCACCTAATTTGATTGAGATTAGCAACAGAGGATTTGAGCTGAGAGATTTTCTCGGTATCAGTGGCCATTGCTGATCGATTTGATCTTAAGAAGTTACAGAGGGAGAGGGAGGGAGAGGGAGCTGAGGAACAAATCTGTGTGAGGAGAAAAGAAGTTTTGAAAGGATGCTTTATATATATATACAAGTAGTGGTAGTGATGAAGGGGTGTTTTTGTTTTGACAAACCTCAGATTAGTCCCTAAATTAGTGCCTATTTCTCAACCGGGTCCGCAAATCGTTTCGAAGAGGGAGAGTTATTAGGGTAAAAAATACAGAGACAATAGAGATAGAGAATTCTTTTATATAGTTTATATTTTTTTTAAAATGGTATTTTGAATAAATTAAAAGCATCCATAAAGTTGCTTTTGAAGGCTAAAAAACAAAAAACTTTTTTAGGAAATTACTATAAAGTGAAGACATTAATCAAACACCACTTAAAATATATTTCTCAATATTTATTTTGGATTTATTTGTCTATCAAAACTAAATATTAATTTATCACCAAATTAAATTAAAACATAATAGATTCATCATTCGTGTGGAAAATGCGTGTGCCTAGAAAACACAGATTATTAAAAAATGATGAGAGTAGAAGACAATAAAATTTTGTCATCGGAATCGGAATCGGAATCGGAATCAGATAAAATTGTGTGGTGGGCGTGCGTGTGAAAAAAGATGGAGAGGTGATGGGATTGGCTACGCAACAAGCAATAATAACTCTTCTAGACAGGAAGGAGGCGTCAAGGTGTGAGAGAATATGCAGGAGAATATAACGTTAGGCCTTTCATGGTTAGCCCGCTGACATGGACTTTAAATGGAAGTGGTAGCGCCTGTTTTACGCCAAGCTGTGGGCAGCTTTGGTACACTCGATCGTGTTTGTTCATTGTTCTTTTTTATACATGTAACAATCATATATAAAATATTTTTGAAAAAAATTAAAATTTTTATTTTTTATTTTAAATAAAAAAAATTAATGTTTTTATATCGTTTTGATGTGCTGATGTCAAAATAATTTTTTTAAAAAATAAAAAAAATATTATTTTAATACATTTTTGAACTAAAAACATTTTCAAAAACAACATCAACCACACTCTCATACAAACACTTACTTTTTGTTTGACTCTAAGGGTATATAAGACATTTGATTGCACACAAAACAATAAAAAGACCCCTTTGCCCCTGCTTTCAAGGCTAGTTGTGGTATGTTTATCTGGACAAAATTGTTATTTTATTTTTTTAATCCACGGTGATAGTGAGTTTAAGTGTATGTTTGGGAGTGTGTCTCTTAGTTACTTTTTGAAAGTGTTTTTCATTTAAAAATGCATCAAAATAATGTTTTTTTTTAAATTATTTTTGAGATCAGCTCATCAAAATGATCTAAAAACATTAAAAAAAAAGTAATTTAAAATAAATAAAATAATTTTTTTTAAATTTATTTGAAAAACACTTTTGAATAATAAATGCACGGTAAATAAAATAAAAAAGGATCTTATAGTTTCTTTTAATGTACAAGGGTTCGTTTTGGAGGTGGTGTGGTGGGATTAAAACTGTATTTTATTTTAATTATAGTCTTAAAAATAAAAAGGGCGATTTCCTTGTGTGATGTTTGATTTGTAAGAATTGATGCTTAAACCAAATTTCAGAAGGTTAAGTAGCAATTTTTTTCAAGCAATTTCATTTAGTGGATTTCTCACCAAAAAGACAATAACCCTTTTCTTCTTCTTCGTTTTGATTACAGGATTGAAGTGGAAAATGGCTTTGACATGTCAACTTGGCTTCTGCACAGAGGATTTCAAGCCTCAAATATGGATGTTTATTTATTTATTTATTAGCTTTTAGACACATGCGTACGATTAGAAGTTTTATTAATTATTATTATATTAATGTCCTTATGTTCACGAATTATTTTAAAAAAAAAACATCTATGATTTGAAATATTTTAAAAATGAAATATTCAAAGCATTTTTATTTTCAGTATCTAAATAATATTATAAAACAATATAATTTTTTAAAAAGAATTGTACAATGTGAAAAAGAAATGCATTATTGTTTTTGTTTCTAATTGAATAAACTATACAAATTGAAACTCATGATCTATAAATTATGTAAATAGATAAAGAAAAAATATTTGTATAAAATATTCTATAGTATGCATGACATCAATTTTGACATAGTATATAGGAAAAAATGGATTTAATATTTAATCAAAAAATGAAGAATAATATATAGGATACATAGTATGATAAGAAAAAAGAAAAACAATTATATAAGATATAGTAGGAAATGCGAAAGAAAAAAGAAGCTAAATAGGAAATAGGTATTCAATAAATTATATTAAAAATATAAAAAAAATCACAATAATTATATAATGGGTATTTAAATTAATTTAAAGGTATTATATTCTTTAAAAAATATTGAAGGGTATTACAGTTGATGAAAAAGTTTTTAAAGAGCTTGTATAGTTATGGGTTATTGATCTCTTTGGTAGTTTAATGGGCTACGAATGGATCCCCAGGCCCATATATTCTTTCAATATTATTGGGCTGGACGAGTGACAAACCTTAACATCTTGGATCAGATTATATATCTTAAGAAGAGAGTTCAAAATTGCATTCAGGACGAGGGTACTGCAGGGGCGGATCTACGGCATGTTTTAATAAAAAAAAAAAAAATATTTTTAGTCTTTTAGTCTTTTAAATTTTCATAATATTCTAATGAAAAAGAATAAATGTGTAGGTGTTATTAACATGTTTTTTAAATATCATATAAAAATATATCTGTGAATAAAAAAATCAACACTTACATATAATATAATATAAAATAAAAATTATATGCGTATAATAAAAAGATATAAATTTCAAGTTAATTTTTAATGTAGTAGAAAAATATGAAAATAATGTAATGGATACAGAGAAACACCATTTCCTTTGAGTATATATATGATAATTTTTTCAAAAAAACAAAAAGTGTTCAAAAAATGCAAAATCAAATTAAAGAATAACGCAAAATAAGAACAAAAAAAATGGTATAAATAAACCAAGTGCAGAGTGATAAATATTCTAAGTGTAAAGAAATAAAATAATTTTTTGTGAAAAAAAGTGTAAATAAAAGAGAAGGAAAAACTAAAAACAAATTACAAAAAAATAAAGACAAAGAACAAAACAAAATAATGATAAATAAATTAAAGTATGAAGTGATAATATATCAAGAATAAGAAAACAAATCTAAGCAAAATTGTTTTTTAAAAATAGTACAGATTTCCACTGCCATAATAAAAAAAATTTTTTACAACCATACCATTTTTACAGGAGTATATGTATAATAATAAATTAACAAAAAGAAAACTCTAGAAAAACATATTTTTAAATATTAATGGTTCAAGAAATTAAAAAAAATAGAATACCAAAAATAATATTCTTGTATATTTATAATCTGTCAAGGGACAAATTCACCCCGTGTATATTATTTTTATAAAAATATTTTTGAAATAAAAATATACTAGAATTGTATTTAATTTAGTTTTTATACTGATACATCAAAATATTTTAAAAATAAATAAAGACAGCCTTAGTTTTATTTCTACTCAGTGCATGTTTGTCATCACGTTTTAAAAATAATTTTTTTTGAAAAAAATAATTATTTTTTTATTTTAAATTAAGTATTTTTTATGTGTTTTAGATCATTTTAATATATTAATATTAACAATATTTTTTTTAAAATAAAAAATCATACTTCTAATATTTTCTTAAACAAAAAATATTTTTAAAAAGAAAGTTTCAACTAGAAATTCTAAACATTCAATCGAGGGTGTGGCTGGTACAATTACGAGGAAGAGCTCGGAAAGAGACGAGCAAGCATCCCTTATATCTGGCCCATGTGTGGAACTTTGAGCTGTCCCATTCACCTAGTAGATTCTCAATTCCTGTGGCTAATATAACATTGTCTATGTCTGTCCTTGTTGAGGCAAATACAACGACACATCACTATTTTATTTTAAATTAAATTTTTAATATTTTAAAATTATTTTTATGTGTTAATGTCAAAAATAATTAAAAAAATTATTTTAATATATTTAAAAAAAACAATTTAAAATAATGGTTCACCGTGCATTCACATCACAGTAATATGCAAACCACGACGACCCCACGTGACCCACTCACCACCGCCACACAACCAACCACAGAAAAGATGTTGATAAATCCACGGCAACAAGCAAAAATAGTGATGGCTAGCATCGCATAAGATTTCCCTGCAAGGCAATGGGGTAGGTTTCTCTTTTTTTTTTTTCTTGGTTTTTTAAATTATTTAGTTAATTTCTCATATGTTTTTCTATTCTTTTTATATATTGATATAAAAAAAATAAAAAAATACTTTTAAATAAAAATAAAGTTACACTCAATTATTAAATTGATTTGATGTACCGGATTGATCTGATAAATCTATATCCCCGGTTAACTTTTAAGTTGAAACCAACCCAGTTTTATTTAAATTCGATTAGGTTAAAATTAATTAGTTTTTTTTTATAAAAAAAGTCATATTATTTTAATAAAAATAATAATCAGTGAGGTGATAAATTGACTCATGATCTACTAATTAGATTAGATTCCTTGTTAGGTTAGACGCTGATGAAAGTCTGACAACTGGATCTTAAATTCTCGAATCATATTATCACATGGTTGAAAAAGGCAAAAAGTGCACACAGTACTTAAATGAGATCACCCTCTTCCAATCATTTCCTCCCAACAAGAAACTCCCGAGGCCCATAGAAAACAAAACATGTGGCCAGGAATTTGTGAGAACAAAAATTGAAGATAAATAAAAAAATGAGTGGCTAGCGGTGATGTTTATCCCTTTTCTCTCTCTCTCCCACTCATTTTGATTTAGAAAATACACGTGGCAGTGTTTTTACAAGTCAGGGCGGCCAGTGGTGGTGCTTGCGTGGCGAAAAGCGCGAGCGAAAGTCAACTGACCTTTTTCTAATCCACAACTCCTGGCCTACCTTCACTCTCTCTGCGTCACCGTCGTTATGTTTTTACTCAATTATTGCTTTAGAATTTTGTAGATATTCCAACCTTTTTCCCTCGTCACCGAGATATTATTAATTTAGGGGATAGGTGAGTTAATATTTGTTTTTATTTGAAAAATATATTAAAAATATTAAAATAATATTTTTAAAATTTATATTTGAGTGTTTAACGTTTCTTTAATATATAAAATAAATATCTTTGCATAGATAAATTATGAATTCGATGTCTCTAGCAAACACTTTACACTGGCTACGAGTGACAGGTAGTGTGCTCGCCAATAATAGATGGGCTTTGTGGTGCCTACTGCTCCCTTTACGTGGGCCTTTCCAATGTTCATGAAAGATCAATAAAGTCAAGGTTTGTAAATTGTTGTTTTTTATTTAAATATATATTATAATAAAGAATAATTTTGTTATTTTTATTTTAAAAAATCAAAGGTGCTAGAGAAATGATATATATATATAAAAAATGTTAAACCCTACAATAGAATCCCGTCTATACTTAAAGTTAAATAATTATCACTCTAATATTTTTATTTTCATGTTTTTACTTAAATTATATAAAGATCAAATTCTCTTTTAATATTTTTTTAATAAAAATATTTCTGCCACAAATAAAAAAGATTTTTTTTCTACCCCACAATAAGAGCCCAAGTGGACTGAGTTTTCTGAAGAGACAAGTACTATTTAAATCTTATCACAAACAAATTACTAACTATCTAAAACAAAACGAGATTTGTAACAGTTCGGAGCACTGTGCATTGTGACTCATTGTCACTGTGGACGTGCACTTTGCTCCGGTGCGGCGCTGGTGTATGTCCTCCTCTTTTTCGTTTTTTTAACAATAAATAGTATATTTATATATTCTTTCACAAAAAAAAAGACAATGAAAGGCATGTAGCTTACTCGGGCAAAGACACATAAGTCTTAAGAGGAGGACGGGGGTTCGACCCCTCGCCTCCCCGTATATTTTTTCACTTTTTGTTTGCTTTTTTTTTCTCCCACTTATGTTTGAACCCCTGCCTCCCGCATTTTTTTTTCACTTTTTGTTTGCTTTTTTTTTTTTCTCCCACTTATGTTTTTTCTTTCATTTTTATTTATTTTGATTGTTTTTTTTTTATTATTTATTTTGACGTTTTTTTATTTATTTCGTTTCTGTTTTTTTCACTTACATCTTTATTTATTTTGATTGTTTTTTTTTTTTATTTTGACCTTTTTTTTATTTATTTCGTTTTTTATTTTCCACTTTTTTTTTTCAAAAAAACAATTTATTGACATTTGTTTTTTCTCTTATTGAATTTTTTCCAATTATTAACTCAATAAGAATAATAATATTAGTTTTTTTTCTTGCTTCCTTTTATTTATGTTTTTTATTTTTTTCATCGTAACAATTTAATTTTCTGCTCTTTTGTTTAAGTTTATTTCTTTACAAAAATTCTCAGTTCTTTGGTTTTTTAGATTGTAGATCTAATATTGCTGGAAAAAAAAATCAAAAAAAACAAAAGGTTGACAAATTTACTTACATCATCTACAATTAAAAAATATACGAGTCACTTCCCGTTTCAATTAAGTTGTTCTTTTTAGACGGCAAATAAATAATTATAAAATGCAAAAATATTAGGTTTATTTTTAAAAACAAATTACAATATTTTTATTTTTAATGTGTCAGATCGAATATTACTTAAGAACAAAGGCAACTCATAAAAATAAATATTGACAAATTTACCTAGGTTATCTACAATTAAAAAATATACAAACCATTTCCCATTTCGATTACTCTATAAAGTATGTGAGACTAATTATATGTTTTAATATTTTTTGAATATCATTGCCTAAAAATATAGAGAGAAAGAAAAATGACCTAGAATTTTTTAAAAAAAAACATTAATATCAATATTCTTAAATACATTTAATATAATAATATGATTAATAAATCTTATATGAAAAAATTTTGACTTTGAATTTAAATTTGATACTCTTTTGTTTAAGTTTATTTTAAAAAAAAATATTTACAATATTTTCATTTTTTATATTTGAAATCTAATATTAATGGGAAAAAGAAACAACTTAAAAATAAAATTTCAAATTTACTTAGGTTATCTACAATTAAAAAATATGTCAGTCACTTCCCCGCTTTCGATTACACTATTCCTTTTATACTGACAACTAAGTCATTATAGCACGCAAAAAAAATTAAGCTTATTTCTTCAGAAAATTTACAAGATTTATATTTTTTCATCCTGTCGATGTAATATTATCGGGGGAAAAAACAACTAAAATTTTTTTTTGACAAATTTACTTAGGTTATCTATAATTAAAAAAATATACTGAAGTCACTTCCCCGCTTCGATTTCAATCGTTCCTTTTATACCGACAAATAACTCATTATAGCACGCAAAAAAAAATCAAGCTTATTTCTTTAGAAATTTACATTATTTATATTTTTTCATGTGTCGATGTAATATTACTCGGGGAAAAAACAACTAATTTTTTTTTACAAATTTACCTACGTTATCAACAATTAAAAAAATATACAAGTCACTTCTGCTTCGATTTCATCGCTCCTTTTATACGGCAAATAAGTCATTATAGCACGCAAAAAAAAATTAAGTTAATTTCTTCAGAGATTTCCAATCTTTTTTATTTTTTAATGTGTCGGATGTAATATTATCGGCCAAAAAAAAACTAAAAAAAATAGACAAATTTACCTAGGTTATCTACAATTAAAAAATTATACTGAGTCACTTTCCGCTTTCGATTACATCTGTTCCTTTTATACTGCATATAAGTCATTATAGCACGCAAAAAAAAATAGTTTATTTCTTCAAAAAATTTACAATATTTTTTATTTTTTCATGTGTCGATGTAATATTACCGGGGATTTTTTTTTCAAATTTACGTTGGTTATCTATGATTAAAAAAAATATACTAAACCACTTCCCATTTCGATTACACTATTCCTTTTAGGCAGGGGAAAAAATTTTATTTGTTACATATTTTATCTATTATAATGTTACTAATTAAATATTTAAACAACTAATTACAACATGTGAAAAATCAATTACTTTTCTAAATAGAAAAAACCCTAACGCAATGCGCGGGCAAGCATACTACTTATACTACGCAAAAAACTCATTTCTAACATATTTGATCTATTGCAATTTTACTAATTAAACATTAAAATAACTACTTATAGCACGCAAAAAATATAAGTTTATTTGTGGGAAAAAATTATAATGTGTCAAATCTAATATTACTGAGATAAAAAAGCAACGCAGGAAAAAAAATTACCTGCATTGTCTGCAATTACAAAATATACAAACCACTTTCCATTTCGATTATAAAATTTTTATTAATTATAATTATACTAATTAAATATTAAAATAATAAAATACAATATATATAAAAGTAATCAATTTTCTACATAGATAAAAAAAACCCTGCGCAACGCGCGGGTATATCGCTCGTAGCTTCTAGAATCACTATCACCTTTTCTTCTTCTCTATTCATGAGATAAGAAAAATAAAATACAAAAAAAACTAAAAAAACATTTCTGAGTAAGACGTGGCAATAATGTAGTGGCAAGTGGAGAGGTGTCGAAGACAAAATGATTTTTTATTTATTTTCTTATCTATCTATCTATATCTATATATATATATATATATATAATTGCCTCTATGTTTTTTTCTCCACCAAATAAATCACGCTTGCCTAATAAAAAGGGAAGATGCAAAAAATAAAATAAAAATGCCACGTGTTCTGCTGCTCTTTTGACGTGATCCACAAGGTTCCATTGAATCCTCAAGCTTTCTATCTTAAGAAAAGTAAGAAATAAAAAATTACATCTGACGTGGCATCTCTCCTTTCTTCTCTTATTTTTCTCTTCCTTTTTTGCTTTTCCATCACAAGCCAATTGGACACAGACACGCTTTTCTCTCTCTCTCTGTCGTCCTCTCTCTCTCTCTCTCTCTCTGTTTCTTCACTTCTCCTTCAGTTCTTTAACTCTGTTGCTTGTTTGGTTCTTTGGGGTTTCGTTTTTTAGCTTGGCTGAAGCCTAAAGCTTCGATCTTTCTAGTTTTTTGTTCGAATATCAAGGTTGCTTTTGACGGGTCAGGTCAGGTTTCTTTTGTTTTGTCAGAGGCATGTGGAAGTTTAGAGACGGAGAGATATATCTTTGGAATTATTATGCTGGGTTATGAGTTTGAGGAAGATATCATCAAGAAGGGCACTATAGGAGTTTCTCTTACTAGGATTTTTTGAAAGGTTTTTTCGGCAATGGCTATTCAGGTATGGAAATGAACTTTTTTTCTGGTTGGATCAGGGGATTTAGTTTGTAAATTTTGCGGGTTGTTTCAAAAATTTTGTAACTCAAAAGGGTATGATAATTATTTATTTGTTGTTGTTGGTTGTTTGCCAGAATTGACTGACTGGTATTAAGGAATGATAGATCTAAAAGGAGACCATATAATGAAGATTCGTGTTAAAAGTTTTGTTCTTGACAAGAATGAGTTAAAAGATTCATGTTGTCAGATGTTGTCTGGTCTAAAAAGTGACTATCTGTGGCAAGTGGCAAAATTTATGATGATATATTCTTTTGTACGTTGGCTGTCTCGTGTCTGACTCTATAGTTACACGACCAAGTTTCTTTATGAGTGCAGTTGTTTTTTGGGAATTTGATATTCAAGTTTGAGGTAGTTTCTGCTTTGGCGAACATTTATTATCTATAAATTCAATTATCTGCCTTTTTGTCTTGCAAGATAAAGGAACATACGCACAGTGTAACAGTTATTTTACTTGTGTTTTAGTTAGATTTATGAAGAATGATACTCATTTGGTTCTTGATTTGTTGAATTTGAATGGAAATTGAATTTCCTGCAACTTAAAAAAATTGTTCGTGCTTAATACAATTAGTAAATAGGAGAGTTGTGTGTTAGCACTGGTAGTGGTGGAAGCCGGGATACCTTGCTGATGTCTTTGTTTCCCATATAAGATGAAGGATCAGTGTGGAGGGACTCAACTGAATCTGGATGGAATTTCACTGGGCGATGCACTAAATAATGCAACTGGGCAGCAACTAAAGGAACAATTCTCTTGCTGGAGTGATTACTCTCCCAAGGTTTTATTCTTAACAAGTTGGATATGAATTGTGACTGATATAACTCTCCACAATCATTTCTTGATACTCATCCTATGGATTTTTTTTTAATCAGGCGAGGAAACCATACACCATCACGAAGCAAAGAGAAAGATGGACAGAGGAGGAGCATAAGAAGTTTATTGAAGCTCTGAAGCTTTATGGCCGCGCCTGGAGACAGATTGAAGGTATGATTGATCGTCAAGATTCTTAATTCAGTTTATTTATTCCCTGTCTTGTGAATCTAAATCACTGTGTGTTTCATTTGCAGAGCATGTTGGCACAAAGACTGCAGTTCAGATTCGAAGCCATGCTCAGAAATTCTTCTCCAAGGTTTACTGCTCTTATTCCAGCATATATAAATACCCTCAATTAAAGCAAGTTGGGTTTTTGACGAGCCTGAGGAGTGCGAATTATCTTTGATGGGTTCATTTTTCATGCTTGATGATTCTCTTACAATGTATTTTTATTCGGGGTAGGTTGTGCGTGAGTCTGGTGGCAGCAGCACTAGCTCAGTGGAACCGATTGAAATTCCTCCTCCTAGACCAAAGCGAAAACCTACGCATCCTTACCCCCGCAAATTGGCACATTCTCTGGAAAAAGAGCTCCTTATTCCTGAGAAGTCGCCAAGGTCGTCTTCTCTGAATTTTTCCATTTCAGAACAGGAAAACCAATCACCAACATCAGTATTGTCTGCAGTTGGTTCAGATGCCCTTGGTTCCACTGATTCGGACGCACCAAACCGCAGCTTATCACCGGTTTCATTTGGTGGTGGTGTTCAGCATGCTGATTCCTCTCCTGACGAGGATGGATCTCCATCAGTAGCAACTGCTAGTTCAGTTCCTGATGAGCAGTTTCCCAAGGTATTGGCTTACTTCTTTAACAAATCAGATTTTTTCTGATGACTTAAAAGTTCTGAGGTTATCCGATATGTTTTTTTTCTATTTGGTTGAAGGTCGAGAAACTTGACTCATATCCCAGAGAAAATGTGTCTTCTGAAGAACCTGTTGTTGTTGAGGAAACATCAACTCGGAGTCTGAAGCTCTTTGGAAGGACAGTCTTCGTTACAGAAAAGCCATAAACCATCTTCTCCAAACATGGGAACTTCTAAGTTGTCTCCACTAGAAGCTGCTGAAGAAAAACTTGTGCGACCATTAACACTGAACAATGTGGACACGAAATTTCTGTCCGGAAATGGAGAACCCACTTGGAGGCCTTTGTCACATGGATCTCATGGATCATTATGTTTCATGCAATTTCAAAAGGAAAACTCAAGTCCCGCACAAAATGACCCTGCTACTCTAATGCCTTGGTGGACTTCTTATGGAGCCACGTCATTTCCTCACATACCATTTCACAAGCAAGAGCCCGCGATGGATAATTTAGATTCAAAAGGAGATGAAGTCCAAGATAAAGAGATTCCAAAGGAAGTATCTTGGACTGGTTCCAACTCTGGATCAGTGAGTGAAGGGGAAAACGTAGATAAAAAAACATGGATGCTGAGACCGAAAGTCAATTTTTTTACAAGGAAAAAGAACTATCCCCAATTTTTTGAGCTTAATCTAGGCAAGAAATCAGCTTCATCTGGATCAAAAGTGATCAATGAAAAATGCTCGAAAGGGTTTGTGCCTTACAAGAAACGAATAGCAGAAAGAGACAGCCAATCCTCAACAATAAGCGGTGAAGAGAGGGAAGAACAAAGAATCCGTCTCTGCCTGTAGTTAAGCCTCATCAGTCAGTCATGTTTTCCTTAAGTAGAGCACAGAACCTTTTTGAACAAATTGAGGGTGATAGGCTGCGGGAATGTCAGTTGCTGGATGACTCAGAATGAGAGGTGGAATGGTGCTTAAGCAGTTGCCATCTTCATCATCTCTCTAGATTCTCATCTAGTTACTTAGTTTTTCCACCTTCGACTGTTTATATCTTTATTTCCACCTTTTGTTGTATGCAACCATGTTCTGTCTAATGCTTTTTTTCTTTCCTTTTTGATCCTTTGGATTAGCTTTGTAATCTCTCAAATTCTTTTGTTTCTTTGAACAACGAGTCCCTTAGTCCCCTAGTTTTGTTTTGGCCTCTGTACAATATCATAAAGCAGTACCTCTTGTATTCACCTCCAAGAAGCAGCCAAGTCAGTTGGTGTTTATGAATCTGTCTTTCCATTTTGTCTCCTGTTTCTGCTCATACAAAGCTATTCCATCACTGAAATTTTGTCATGATTGGAATGAGAAATTAGTCAGCATTTTCTCCTGTCATTTATCAGATTAGGGTAGACCAAGATTCTTCCTCAGAAAAGAAGAGGAGAAACATTTAACAGATTAAGTCATCATTTTCTTTTACTATATCTTTATATCTTTAGGGTGGACTAAGATTCTTAAAAAAAAACACTAATGAACAGATTAATGGTTTGATTAAAAGGGTAGTTTGCTTAATGTTCTAAATTCATCTAAATTAAAAATATGTAGAAATTTCACCTGCTAAATGTTTTTTTCTTAAAAGAAGGCTAGGAACATCATGATGGATTTTTATCATTTTTTTTCTGTTTGTAAGGATTCTGTTTTTTTTTTTTCACTTTGATATTTCATATTTTCTTTTCTAAGGTGCTTGAAGCGAGGTGATGTTCTTGAGGCATTTAGGCGTAGTGGGGTTCAGCTTAACCAGCAGCATTATATTTTCTTGCTTCCTGTGGTGAAAGGGAGGTGAGGGAAGTGATTCTGTGTAGGTTTGCGGAAGCGGTTTTGAGTTATAATAGCTTCTGTATATTAAAGAACTATCTTATATAAGTTGATATTTGACTCTAAAATTAAGCCAATACACCTCTTTCATCCCTTATTTTCTCGTTTGGAGGAGGGGGGAGAGATCACAAAAAAACCCAACTATTTCCCTCCTCCACATTTTGGAGTGAATCGTCCCCATTTATAAGGGATGAAAGAGGTGTATTGGCTTAATTTTAGAGTCAAATATCAACTGTTAAAACCCTCGAGGATTAATATTAGCCTTTAAAATAAATATACCTCCAAACGATGTTGTTAACAATAGTTTGGATTTGTGACTTTGAACCAATATGGCAATGGTTTTTTAGGTGACAAACCAGCAAGTATTGGGCTAGTCTTAAAGTACATAGTGAAGTGATGAAGAGGGTGTTTTTTGTTTCATTTGGTTTAGAAAATAATCACCAAATAGCTCTGCAAATCAATTAGACCAAGGCCAAAACCATATGATCTCGGTCGTAAGTTGTTGAAATCACTGTTATCGCTATTGAGAAGAGAAGGTTGTTATAGGAAGTGCAGGGATATAGCTAATGATCTTGGTGAGGAGGAAAAAAGATGTGACTTACGATCGAGATAAAGAAAATTTATATGCTCCATGGCTAGAATTTGCTCACGGTATGGAATAGTTGAAGCTTAGAAGAGAAGAGTACATCGTCAAAAGAGAGTTGTTGTTACGATGGAAAGACAAGACAGTTGGCGTTGCTAAAACTTTAAATGAGGCATAAAAAAGGGAAAAAGTTATTTAAAAAAGGAGATTGAAAAGGCTTTGGCTATTTTGTTTTCGTGCATATAGCTAAATTTTAAACTTTTAATAAGTATTTTATACAAAAACAAAAATTATATTTTCATCATACTTTGAAAAATAAAAAAAATCATCATTTAATGATTATCATAATGAGTTTGTGATTATCCATTTGGATTTGACTAAAATTTCAAAAAAAAAAAAAAAACCTTTTCCCTCTCAAGCTTTAGAATAATTAGATTCTAACTTGATAGCATAAGAGTTTTCTTATTGCGAAAGATTTTTTCTTAAACCTTGGTTAAACATGTTTTGGGTTTTAGAATGAATATGTTTTAACATGAAAAGATAAAGATCTTCATTTTCGAGAAAGACTCTTTTTGGAATCTTATATGGACCAATAAATCCATAACATGGCTTAAAACAACGAAAACAACTTATCATAGGTAGTTTGCACTTTGAGTGATATATTTTTTCTTTGCACAACTGGTCCCTTTACTTAAACTCTTGCATTTCATTACGTTTTTGTAGTAATTATAATAATGAGTGGTGACTTTATTTTTCTTCTTGTAATTGATAAAAAAAGCAAGAATTCATTGTTCTTTCCACCCACATATAACTTGATAATTCTGATATAGAAGGATGATCATTGAGATGCCGCACACGTGTGACAATTAATGTCAATCTCGATACATGTTAAGAGCATATGTTGTCTCATTACATCGAAAACGCTGATACTTGTCAAAGGTCACCTCAGGAAGCCTCACACATGTAGCCCAAACAATGTGGTAGTCGTCCACATGTTGACATGTACATCACTTAAAGTGCCCACAACTTTGTTTTTTATAATTGTATTCAATTAATATTAATTACAACAATGCCCCTGAGTATCCTTGAAATTTACAATAAAACTAATGTAAAATGATAAAAAAACCATGGGTGAGAATTATTTTTTTTTTTATCTTTAAAGGGCATCAAAATAATTACACTATTATAAAAAAAATAAAAAATGCCCTTTATATTTTATTTCAGGGTTAAAATAATAATTTGATTGAATAAAAAACAAAATGATTAATCTATCTCCATGCAATTTCAAAAAAAGGTTTGTTCAAGTCCTAATGCTTTGTTCAAAGATAATTTAGTTTCAGTAATTTCATAATTATAGTATTACAAGGAATAATGGTAAGTAATTATAGTATTACAAACAATAACCTACAGGGGATATTTTTTTTTAATAATTTAATAATCAAGTTTATTTCTCATGTTAATTCCTCATTTAAACCTAATGTTTAATTGCAAAAACTAAAATTCTCAACCTATATTAACCATGGATGGCCTATATAAAATCCCAATGCCAAAAGGATTATTCTTGTCAGAGAAACTCACACACACAAAAACAAAAAAGAAGGGGCGGGGGGTTAAAAAGGTTACACCAGATTATCTGGCCCGAGACACTCACAAGTCACAACCCACATCATATGTGCTTTTAGGATCAGGTTTTATCAAACATCTGACGCAGCACCTTCTTCTCCTACACAAAACCCCCCAATCCTAGTGTTTTTGGCTATAACCGTCCAAATTCATGGATTTCAAAGAATCCCAGAACCTCAAGGTTTTCTCTTTTCTCAAGTAACTGGTTTCTGATTCTATAATGTATCAAAATTGAAACGTTGATGTTTTTCTCTGCTAAAAAATGAAGAAACTTTGCCTGCTAAAAATAATTCTTTGTTATTGGTTATTTCTTGTAGTTTACGATTGCTAATTTAGTTTATAATGATTGTTGCCTGGTATAAATATAATAATTTGAAAGAGGAAATTATCAATATCTGTCTGTAATGCTGCTGTGTAGAAGCAGTACTTTTTTTGCACCTTCTTTTAATGCCAAAACCTCTCAAAATCTTTGCTCTTACTTTACTAAGAAAACCCAATTGGTTTCATTCTCTAAGAATAGCCCCATTTTCTGTAGTTATAGTTATTTATTTGCAAAACCCGTAAAGTATTCAAACTTTATTGGAGCCCATAATTTGTTAATGAAGAAAAAGGCCACATTTTGCAACTCGGCAATCTCTGCGACATCGCGGAGTGATGAAAAAGCTGTGGGTGGGAATGTAGTTTCTAAAAGGTTGAAAAAGAAAGTGCGGCGAGATGCTCCAGAGGGAGTGCTTAGATTTAAGCTAGATATGTGTTCGAAAGCTGGTGATGTTGTTGAAGGGCTTAGGTTGTATGATGAAGCGAGGAGGAATGGGGTTGAGCTTAATCAACACCATTATAATGTGATGCTTTATTTGTGCTCTCAAAATGGAGGTGAAAATGGAAGTGATTTGAAGCTGATTTGTAAAAGGGGTTTCGAGATATTTCAGCAGATGATTATTGATAAAGTGCCTCCTAATGAAGCTACATTTACAAATGCGGCGAGGCTGGCTTCTGTAATGGAAGATCCAGAAATGGCTTTTGATTTGGTAAAGCAAATGAAGGGTTTTGGTATTATGCCGAAGCTGAGGTCTTATGGTCCACCTTTGTTTGGATTTTGTAAGAAAGGGATGGTTGATAAAGCATATGAAGTTGATGCACATATGATTGAATCTGGGGTTGTGGCTGAGGAGCCTGAGCTTTCCTCTCTTTTGAAAATTAGTGCTGATATAAACAATGCTGACAAGGTGTATGAATTGCTGCATCGGTTGCGAACCTCTGTTAGGCAGGTTATGGAGTCAACTGTAAGGGTTATTGAAGATTGGTTCAAGTCTGAGCATGCTGCAAAAACTGGGAAGGAGAACTGGGATGTGATCAAGGTGAAGGAAGGAGTTGTAAGGGGGGGAGGAGGTTGGCATGGACAAGGGTGGTTAGGGCATGGACAGTGGAGAGTGGTCAGGACTCAAATGAATAAGAAGGGTGTTTGTGGTTCTTGTGGTGAGAGACTTGCTTGTATTGATATCGATCCAAGAGAGACAGAAAACTTTGCTATCTCATTATCTAAGTTGGCTTTTGGAAGAGAGGTTCAGGCTGATTTTATTCAGTTCCAGGTATGACACAACTCCTTGTCTGTAACATAAGGTTCAGTAATGATTAATCAATTTAAAGCTTTTGGTATCAACGTTGCCACTGCTTGTGCACAAAAAAAAAGAGCTTCCATATGAGAACTTTAATCAAAACTTGCTTCATATTACAAGAATTGGCTCAATGGGTTGTGCAATCACTCTTATACCACTAATTTGTTTATGATTAGGTTCTTCCCATATCAAAGGTCAACATGCCACGTAACTTTTTGGGGGTTTTGGATTTTTTTTAAGAATGGTAGAATAGAAAATGATGAATACTCACTATGTATGCTTATTCTTAAGGGTAATAATACTTTAAAACAATTCCCAACAAGCTACAACTGATGTACACAGCGAATTGATTCAGGAGTGGCTGCAGCAGCATGGTCCATTTGATGCAGTCGTAGATGGAGCTAACGTCAGTCTTATCAATCAACAGTCTTTCAACTTTTCCCAGGTAAGTTGCATGTTGAGGAAGTTTTATGAGATTACATCTCTTATTTTCTTCAGAGAAGGGTATGCTGAATGCTTCTTTTGTATTGTAGCTTAATACTGTTGTAAATCGATTACAAGATACGAGTCCATCCAAGAAACTTCCACTAGTTATTTTGCACAAAAGTCGTGTAAATGGGGGTCCAGCTCAGAGTCCTTATAACAAGAAATTGCTAGAGAGGTGGAAAAATTCCGGTGCACTTTATGCTACTCCAGCTGGTTCCAATGATGATTGGTGAGAGTGCATATGATTTGTATTCATACATACTTGCCTTGTTTTGCATGTTCTTTTCTGTGAAGTCTACATTGAAGACAAAATAAGATCCAAAATCATAAAATAAGTGCACTCCAGTCCCTGTAAATATCAGCAAAGTAATTGCTGCTAAAAGCCTCCACAAAATTACACCAAGTAAATCAAAACAAAATTCTATCTTCTCTCATAATACATGTCTCATGCTGTGCAATTATTTTAAAGTCTTGCATACCTCTCTGTTTGGAACAACAAAAGACTGCACTTATAGCACATTACCAGAAATTCTCAATTATTTCCTCTTTCAAAACTCTCAACAAATCAACAACCTGTTAGCATGAGTGTTGGACGTCCAATCTCTCTCTGAACTTTATTAGCCACAAAAAGAATGCACAATAACCTCTTCATTAATAAATTTGGTTGCTGGAAAAAGAAAAGTAAAGCTCAACCATAAGAATGCTTCAATCTTGCTGAATATAAGCAATGTAAAGCCACTAAAAGCCCCTGAAGTTACAGGGAAAAAAGCAAGGAACATATCCAAACCCAATAATATTGCCTTGAATGTGTGGAAATCCAAGAAAATTCTTCTTTCAACATTGCATACTAGATGAATGATTTTTTATCCTCTATTATTGGAAATCTAACCTTGAATCTAGGATTTTATGCAAGGTAATTATTTTTATTTATTGGAGTATCAAAGGATCAAATTTTGAATTAATTCATTCTGTCTAGAGGTGGGGTTTGGGTCTGTCCTAACAAGTGGAACTGCTATTTCTGTTGTGTGCCATAGGTTTTGAGAGAAGGAAAGATAGTAACTTGTTGAGTATGCAATGTTTTCACTTATTTGATATTTGAGGATATAGGGTAGAATCTTTAAATACCATCATCTTTCTAACCAAATGTCTTGGGATAGAACTTTATAAAGTGTCACAACCAAGTGCTATGGTGCATCCTAGGGGTAATCATTGGTTTGGTTTGGTTTTTATCTATAAAGCAACCAAATCAAAATCATATTTTTTTTTAAAAAAACGAACCGAGCTTGGTTAGAACCGACCAATTTAGGTTCGGTTCAGTTTGGTTTTTATGTTAAAAAATAGAGAGAAAACCTACATTGTTTTTTGGACTTTCTGGTGGACTTTTCAGATGGGATTTGGCCCCATCCACTAAAGCATTACAGCTTGTAGCATTTATAACATTTTCTTGGGGATTTAGTGTACTTTTGGGTTGTGGGACTATATATCATATCGGGGATTTTGCCACAGATCTTATGACATTAGTCTGTGCAGAAGTTATTCTGGTTCACATTCAGTTTTTGTACGACTTCCTAGCTTTTATTTTCCGACTTCATTCAGTGAATATTTTGGATTGGAGCTCACACCAGTAGCATAATGTCAGTTAACAATTAGACCTCTAAATAATCCATATTATATAGTTATCACTTGTTTAGACGGAATGGATTCTCTTGCTATGTTTGGAATTTGTTCGGTGCGAGATCTCATCTCTCCAAGTTCATGGTGTTTTTGCAAAGGAGTTCCTTCGCTTAACTTCAGAACTGGAGCTCTCACCTACATCAAAGCACTGGTTTTTGCACACAGTGGGTCGAATTCCTCACTCCTTCACCATGATTGTTTAGTGGGCAATAATGTCGTTGCCAGTTCTGTTAGTTTGACTTGCTGCTGAATTCATAACCATGGCATGCTCTAGGAAGCATTGATGCCTCATGAACCTAATATTTTAAGCACTTAAAAGGCTAAAAAACTCATAACATTGAAAAGAAAATATTTTGTAAAATAAGGGCCAAAGAAAGATTGGTCACAAGATTCATTTAAAGCATACCTTAGAGAAGACGGATACATACAAGATCCATAACCTACAGCACGAAAACCCAGAAGAAATCAAACCACAATATATAGGAATAAAGCCAAGCTAGAGAAAAAAGGGTGGGAGACTCAACTGAGATCACTTTTTGAAGCTCTAGCAGTACCGGAGAAGTCACAGGAGCCAGGAGCCATGGCTTTCCTTTGAAAGTAATTGTTGAAAGCATGGAATGGTTGGTTGCAGAGGGATGGGGGAGGGACGGAGGGTGATGCAGATTGCAGAGGGAGGGAGGGGCAGAGGGTAATGGTTGGTTGCAGAGGGAGGGAGGGGGCAGCTGCTAGGGTTAGAAATTTAGGAAAGAAATAAGATAATTAGAGAAATTTTCTATTTATAGTACATCTTTTAATCGAACCGGTTCGGTTCGGTGTACATTAATTGGTTTTAGGCTTACGAAACTGATACTGAACCAAACCGAAAGTTTTTCAGAATTTTATAATCGGTTTTTTTTAATGGTTTGGTTTTTCCAGTTATTTTTTCCCCGGTTTTCTCGGTTTAATCGGTTGACCGGTTTTTTTCTCACCCCCAGTGCATCCAAACAATTTATTTGGCATTATCTCCTTAATAGTTCCTTCGCTGAAATTGTGCCATGATTTTTACAGGTACTGGTTATATGCTGCTGTTAGTTGTAGGTGTTTACTAGTGACAAATGATGAAATGAGGGACCACTTGTTCCAGTTGCTAGGGACTTCCTTTTTTCCTAGATGGAAGGAAAAGCATCAGGTACTTCAACTCTCTTGGATGTATGTGGCTTACATGTACCTTTTATGCTGTGCTGGTTCATGGATTTGCAAAACTAGCTTTGATCTGATTGACAAGTGGGGGAAACATCTTTGTTTCAGTTTGTGTTTGTTTCCTAAACTAGGTACCTTCTGGTGATAAACCCACAATGTTGTGCATGTCTGGCTTCCGAGTTTTCCTTGGGATCCATTTATTTTACAGAGTTGTGTTTCTCGATTTGTTTGGTTCATTTGCATTTGGCTTCTAATGGGGATATACAAGTATTCCTCATATTTTACAGCATTTTCCCTTCACATTGCTTAAGATGGCTACTGAATTTCATATAATCTAATACATAAAAGACACTAGAGATTGTGCCAAAGTTTACTTGGAGTTCAGAGTGTCCAGTTTGAACTCACCCAGGACTGTGACTAGTTGAAGTTCATCAATAAAAACATGTTCCACTATAATTGTTAGTAGAATTGATAATGCCATGCATTATAGGAACTCATCTTTCTTTGAAAATTTTGCAGGTTCGGCTCTCGGTATCGCGATCTGGAATTGCTCTGCACATGCCTCCCCCATATTCAATTGTTATTCAGGTGAGATGCTCAACCTGCAGTGTGCAATTTCAGTAACATTTTTTTTTTTTTATCGAAACACAAGGAATTTCTAAGAGATTTTGGTGTATGATGGTATTGTTAATACAGGAATCAGAAAATGGTGGTTGGCATGTCCCAACAACCACAGGCGATGATCTTGAGACTCCAAGACAGTGGTTGTGTGCCACCCGATCTGTCAAATGATGATTCTTGGTTATTCTCATCAACAGGGACGGGTTTCATCCCTGGCAAGTATTTCTGCATGAACGAACGAGCATGTATTCGCATCAGAGAGAGAGATTCAGAGATTTGTATCCATTAAATTCTCAAAAAAATTTTCTGTAATGTTTTCGATCATTATATATACCATGTGGAATTGACAAGATACTTTGCACCTTGCCGTTTTATTTTCATGAATGTTATGTTGCCCTGCGCTTAACAATGAAGAACTTCGCGAAAATGGCAGGACGATGAGCAGCTGACCAGTCAAATTGAATCCAGATGACGATTTTCACTCTTTGTCGAGTCCTGGGTGTTTATTTGACAACTGCATGTGAGAATTTAATTGTGTTTTAAAAGTGTGTTTATCTTGAAAAAACTATATTAAATCAATATTTTATAATAATTTTAATGTCCTGATATTAAAAATAAAGAAATATTTTAATATATTTCAAAATAAATAAAATTCTGAATCAAATAACGTAAAGAAATTAAAAAAAATAATATAAATTATGTTTCAAGATTTCATCTAAAAACTAAAACCTTTAAATTAATAGAGAGAATCGTTTAAAAATCAAATCTATAAATAAAATGATTATAAATAATTTCGTATGCCATTTTAAATTTGTTTCTGGTAGTAGATGAAGGTGCATCTTTTTAGGACAAGGTCAAAAATCAAAGTAAAAGTAGAAAACAAAGTTGACCACTTTGATGTCGGAACCAAATAATTCATAATCAAATAGAAGATCTTTGTTTTTTTTTTTATCGCTTTGATTCAACTAGTGAGATTGTAACCACCTGTGATGTGAATTCCCACGAGCACTTGAGAGGTGTAAGATGATGACGTGGATGCATAGAATATATATATTCTCAGTCTCCATTGAGCTATAAAGTGAAGCACTAAGTAAGATTACATTTGCAGAGACGTAGGGTTTGCAAGCAAGATGGGGTGGGGCATTTGCTGAGTTAACACGTGGCTTTGTGACCTCAATTATCGGAGAAGAAGAAAGCTCATACAATACTCAATAATGGAGGGCCGGGTCGACTCGTCATCGCCACTCCGAAGCTTCATGGGGCAATTACTCCACTCTAGTTCTTCATCCATTCTTTTGAGATTAATGACAAATTCAAAAACAAAATGTTTATATATATATAATATAATAGACGTGGTGTTTTTACTGTGCATTCATGCACTGTAGCACAAGACTCAGCGCACGGTGGAGTGGACATTTTCTATCTGTTCTTCGCGCGAGTTTGTTCGTCTTTTTTTTCCAGTGTGAATGAACAGTGTATTAATGAATTTACCCTCGAAAACGACAAAAAACACTGCTGGAATGTACATATATCATGTCGATCTAGATCCTAAATTTACATTTCTTATAGTGGTACGTGACCCTAAGAATATCTAGCACTTGACACCTGAGAATATTTAAATCAATAATGGAGTCGTGTCTCCTCCACAACACATGCTCATGCCCCGTGGGGGAATTCCTAATACGCTGTTTTTGGACATGTGTCATCGTTCACTCTCCTCTTTTAAGAAAAAGAAAAAGAAATAAAAGTTGGGTGATGAAAGGTCGGTCCACCCAACAAGGATTATTGTAAGTAATCACCTTGTTAGGTCAAAGATTTGACGGTGAAACATCCTCGTCTACAATTGTGTAGTGTCGACTGGTTTTTCTATTTTTATTTTTGTACATGTTGAAGGTGGACGAGTGAGAGTTGAATGGAGTTGGCATATGACGGCCCTACCCTAGAGTGTTATCACTATATTTTAAAAATATTTTTGAAAAATATTTATTTTATTTTATTTTTTTATTTTAAATTAAATTTTTTTAACATTTTAAATTATTTTTATATTCTGATATTAAAAATATTTTTTTAAAAAAATCTAAACAAAAAAAAACACTTTAAAATACTATCTCAAACTCTCAATAAAAAAACCCTAGCCCGTAGCTAGCTAGCCAGACAAAAACCTTAATTCTATTATACTTGCACGTAGCGACTGGGACGTGCACCTTTTCCCTAGGTTTTACTAGGAGTTGTTGACGCTGAAAAGGAGGGCAGTTATAATATGATTTTTTTTAATTATTATTTGATGATAAGATTTTTTTTTGAATATTTTTTATATTAATTAATGGAGTTTAAGTTTGTTTTTTTAAATGATTTTAAGAATGTATATATCATATCAAGCTAATACATTCATAATAATTTAATACATTTTTCTAATAAATATTTTGGGAAGGAATTGATATTGAATGCATGTCTTTATAGCATAAATATCACTATTTTTTAAAATGTTATTTATTCTCGGTAGAAAGTAATTGCTATTGAATTTAAAATAAATACATTTACACCAAAAATCAATCTGATAACTGCAACGGAAAAATAGTCTGCTTGTATAAAAAATCAAAGAAGTTTATTAACTTTTGTAATAGCAAAATAAAAAAATAAAACAACCATTAAATTAATTTTTATAAATTTGAATAATTTTCTATTACTGGTCCAAGAAGTTCAATGAACCGATGAAAAGACATCATTCATTATTCAGAAACATCTGTAAGCTTCATTTTTTTTTTTATATATAAATGAGCTCCTCTAACAGGAAATTAAATATGTTTAGGAGTTTCATAAAAAAATATTATTTTGTTTGAAAATATATTAAAATAATAAATATTTTTATTTTTTAAAATCTAGTTTTAATACCAGCACATTAAAACGATCTAAAAATAATCTATTTTATTTTCTATGTTAATGTTTTTTCAAAAAACAAATGTTATCAAATATATCACAATCTTAACATTTAAAATAATAATCATTCAATATATCTTTAATTTTGAATTCTTTACTGATTTTTTATATTAAAAAATACATTAATAATACTTTTCTATTTTAAAAAGAATTAATCTTGCAATATATCACGGGATTTTTTTTTTTTTTTTTTGAAAATTCAGGATCTTTTGATTTCCTTTTCCTGCTGCTACTTGAACAAAGAAGTCTTGGTCTAGTGGTCAAGAAGAGCTTCTCCTTTTCTCTCATCCCAGGTTCAAGCTTTGTCAGGCACGCCTGACACACCTCGCGGTGCCTTACATGCTCATTGGATTTGCAGGATGTTCAGTGGGTCCAAGAATTTAGTTATGGTGCGTTCAAGCTGATCCGAACACCTCGATTATAAAAAAAAAAATAGTGGCAAGGACAAGATCGATTGGGAGCTGTAAATTAAGTACAACAAAAGTTATTCTCTCGTTTATTTCATTACAATATACGATAGTTGTACAAATTACACACAATTACAACCTTAAGATATGTAAAGAGGATTGCTCAAAATCATTTTGGGATCAAACATCTGTGGGATATATGCAATCTTTGCAACAAAAAAAGAATTAATCATACTGAAAATACTTTCTCATCATCGAACATTGAGAATTGATCCAAAATTGTTCCCAACTTGGCAGATAAACTAATCATACCCCCTTGGATGATTTGGTTCTCCTACTGATCTCTCTTTCCAATTCTTCTTGGCCTCCAACTTCCTCAATTTCCTGCTCCACAGACAAAAAAAATAATCAGTTTTTCATGATTATCCATATATTTTTAAACAAAAAAACATTTTAAAAAACAACATGAATATCCTCAAAACTCACCTTGTGTCCTAGAAACAGCCCATACGGGACACCATTGAATTTATCGGAGTGGTGGATCTAAAACCAGCATCAAAATCACAAAAAAAGGTATCTTGATGGTCAAATTTCGGAAACACATCAATCAAAGAATGGCACCGCATGATGATCAGATAACTGTGCATATTATAGATTTACCTGGTGAGCTGCTGCTACCCTGGTGAAATATGGGACGTCTGCAATGGGCCCTACTGGGAATCTCTTGTGAACAAGACCATCATGGACAAACATGTAGGCTATGCCAAACACTGTAATTCCTAGACCCTGGTCAACCAAGTCAACAAAAACTAAGGGCAAATTTGAGAATTAGAAAGTTGAATTCCTAGTCAACAGTCATCCGATTAGAGAATTAAATTTGTCACTGGCTGAAACAGAGGAAAGATCGGAGGGAGGAGGGAAAGCAGCGAGACTTACGGCACCGAAACAAAGACCAGGTACAAGGCCCCTGTTGAAGAAACCATAGGCGGCCAGGGAAATTGCTGGGACTGCATTTATTATGGCAAACACATCGTTCAGCTCAAATGCCCCATCTCTTGGTTTATGGTGAGACTGCAAAAAAAAGATAAAAAAACAACAAATTATTAAGAAAAAGAACTGAACTTGATTGTTTATTGTATTAAAAAATTGATCTTTATTGCATTTTCATGGAGACTGGCTGGGATTTGGATGGCTTAAGCATTACCTCGTGCATATTCCACAAAGAACTATGCCAGAGTTCTTTATGAGCCCATCTTGCCCAGAATTCCATCCCCACCTAGCAATAACAGAACCTCAAATTTAGCCTCGATTCAACTAAGAACACAGAAAAAAGGAATGATTTATCAGAAACAACTCAGATTCCGAAGGAAAATGATACTTACAGCAGCACCTACTGAAAGAGTGAATGTACCAAACATTTCCGGCCAAGACACTTTCCCTTCCTGTTACCACACACAAACAAGTTTTAGAGTACATATACGAAAGATGGTCTGAGGATATTACATGGTTTGAAACAAGAATGAAAAAAATAAAGCACCTCGAGCCAATAAAACCTATAAAAAACAGCCAGGACGGCCATGGAAGTGATCCCAAAACTAGACATAATCGCTGCAATCAGATAAGTATCTCTTTCCTTTTGCTTTCTTGCCAATCTTTCGGCCACCCGAGGCGTCAAGATTAGGTTCTTGTTGACTTCTTCAGGCTCTTCTACTTGCTGATTCTCCAGATGGGCACGAACTGGTTTCGTTTGATAATCAACTACGAAACAAACAGCGAAGCTTGTTTTTCTTGGAACTTTGAATCCACAGTGTAGAAGGTTTTTGTGTCCAATAAGAGGAAGAGAAAGTGAGGTTGCTGTTGTTGGTTTTTGAAGGAGAAGAGAGGTGAAGATGAGCCCGGAGGGTTTGGATACGGTGCCAGCGGTGAGTCCTGACGCCATAGCTGGTGGCTGGTGGTGTTGAGGTTTGGAGAGGAAGAGAATGAAGGGGGTTGTGGGTGGTTTATAAAGCTGCTCGGCGGGGTGCAAAAAAAAAAAAAACTTATGTTAAAATGATGTAAATAAATTGAAAAATAAAATTTAATACAAAAACAGATTAAGCTTTACTACCCAAACACCCATAAAAAAAACCACAAACACGTGTTTTTGTGCTACCGTGTTTTTTTTTTAAAAAAATAAATAAATAAATGGGACTTGGATAAGTGACAAAAATAAATCTACAAGGTTAGAGATTTGCTACCAATATTTTTGTACTCATTAATTGGATTTATTTTGTACTATTCATGTTTCAAATTTTTATAATGAATTTTAAGGAGAATAAAATAATGATTAATTAAACCATCATTATTATATTTTTACTGAATACTAAATCATATACATGTAGTTTAAATTTAATAAATATAATAAAACATAAAAATTAAAATACAAGAGGATAACAATTCAAATAAAATATTTAGAGTTTTTGAATTTAAACATGATCAAAAGAAATTTAACATGTATAGAATGAAATATATACTAAATCTGTCTCCATTTTCTTTTTTAATGAAAAAATAAAATATAATCATACAAAATAACAATTATTAATATATAACCAATTAGAATTCTTTTTAAAAAATGAAAGCTAAAAATATGAAGTGGCATATAAAGTAGTTTATGAAAAAGAAAAGGGTAAATGATAAGGAAGTGGAGGTGATGACAGATGTCGGAACCAAAGAGCTCCTTGAACCGCCTCTGGATTGTCTCGGGAAGCGACAGCGAATCACATGGGACTTATATTGGACTTTGTTCGCTTTCTTATTTTGCCACGTAGCATCCTGTATCATCTCTAACCGTCACTACCTTTTTGGGATTGCCTGCTACCTGGCAAGTTTCAATTGGCTACTTTTAGATACGCATGTTCATTTTCTGGTCGTTTATTGTTGAAACTTGAAACCGGGCATTTTATCTTCGACATAACTAGGTCAGTCCTCACGCTGATATTAATGTTTTTTTAATAAAAAATAAATATGATAAATAATTTGATATGATTTAGTTGACTTGCTAGATTTAAAGAAAATTCGATCATCTAATAAAAATATAGTTTGACTTCAGAAAAATTAAGATGATAATTTTTTTAAAATATTGAAATGAAAATATATTGAATTGATTCGGATTAACTTGATACATCCACTATCTAGTTCATGAAACCTTCTCATAGAAAACGAATGAATTTTTTTTTAATCTAATTTTTAATCAACTTCATGTTAAATGAAAAAATAAAAAATTAAATTCAGCTAAAATATTAAGTAGAGGAAACTTGTGTTATTTTGCCAAATATGGATCATGAGATCAGAATAATCTTATAGAAAATAAATCAAGATAAATTATGAAGGTCAAATCTCAATTAACCTACTATTGAAGGATATATTTTAAAAAAAATCAATTAAGAAAAAAGATTAAAAAACACCAGAATCAATCAAACAAACAAATCAAGTAGGGTTTGCTGAAATAATCCCTACTTTTAGATTTTTGAAATAATTCATGTCTTATTTTTATTTATTTTTTATATGTCATGACCTTTCTTGCTTGAATAATTATTGGTCAATGACCATTGGGTTTTTCTTTATGATTATTTTGGATCAATCTTGTTAAAAATGTTAGTTTGCTTGATTAATGTTATTGTTATGTTGTGTGTTTGAAGAGAAAGAGAAGAACAAGATGTATATGATGTTCATGCTACTCTAAAAAGTTTTTTTTTTAAAAAAATATTATTTTAATATATTTATAAATAAAAAAACAATTTCAATTAGACTATGATTGCATGGTTTCGCAAGATAAGACAATCATGCATGAATGTTGTCATATCTAAAAGACATCTGCTATTTAATGGAATTAGTGATCCAACTTAATAAATAGTATTTTTTCTTTCTTAAGATCAAGTAATATCAATACCCTATTTTTTCATACACACACACACACATATATAACATAAAACAAATTAATTTATAATTTAAACTGAACCAACTTAAAAAATCATGCAGAAGTTGACTTAATCAAGCTTGATATATATTATTTTTTATTCAACAGATCTCAACTCGTCAAGTTAATTTAAAATTTAAATGGGATCATGTTAAAAAAACTATATAGAAATTGATTTGATTAAACGCAAGTGAGATAAGTCGTCAATTCGGAATTCTTTTTTCCTTTCTTGGATAGATTTGTTCTAGATTTATTTATATGAATTTCGGCATGACATCCACTCTACCATTGTGGAAATCATCTAAATCGTATTTCTCAACTCTGGCTTGGTTCCGACAGAGTACATATTTTCTTAACTATTTAACATTGTTAACAAAAAGCTAGTTGCCATTTTTCTCAAATAAATAAAATAAAATCTTGATAAAATGGAAATAACATTAAAACCAAAATGAGCCAGCGGAAAGTTCATTTCAAACAATATTTTATTACAGAAAATAAATAAATAAATAGAAAGAAGACTAAGAAAAATAGACCCAGTGCCGATGCATGCAAACGTGCATGCTGACATATCAGCACTATCCTTAATGGAACCTTTTCCTTCTTCATAATTTAAATTCATACATGATTTTGGTACCTTATAAGGGTTTGACTGAATTTCCTGCATTAATTATTAAATAATTTCTCTGGATTTCATTCCTTTATAATTAATATTCATTCTTTCTCTGAATTTTCAGAGGCTAAAAATAATTCTTTCCATGGTAATTGCTCAAATTATTCCATGGAGAGATTTTATTTTTCCTTAATATTCGTTCAAACAAAACTGTATAAATGCTTTTTTAACTAAAAAATGAATTAGTCTTCTCTTTCACTCGAACAAAATGGAGTTATGTCATAAATCGAGACAGCATTACCAGGTTGTCTCTAGTATGTCTCTACACATTTTCTCTCAAAAAATATTGATTTATTTTCAAGTGCTCTTCCTTTTCCTTTCTTTGATCTTTTCTAATAGCTGATGATACTATTGAAATTAATGATGGATCTTATTACAGGTACTGGAGATAATTATATCATTAGTTTTGATATTGGGATCACTTGGTTCAACACTAGCAGTCACTGGCATAGAGTACCAGGCGATAAATTGTCGGAAACACAGTGCAGTTCTGACAGATTTTGGAGGAGTTGGTGATGGAAAAACATCCAACACAAAGGCTTTTGAAAAAGCAATTAGGAAACTAAGCAAGGGGAATTAGAAATAAAGTATTGCACTTCTAAAGATCAGCTGGTTGATTTGTTCACCAAATCACTAGCTAAAGAGAGATTTGAAGACCTAAGACTAAGAGAAAAGGGTGGATCGTGCAGCCCTGTAGTCTTGGAACCAAGGGGGAGTGTTGAAGATTGAAGACTAAAGATTGATTCCAAGCCTACAATTAATGTCAGGATTTTTACTATCTTTAATTATTATGTTTCCTAAATAAGATCATATTGATTGATCAAAGTTCTAGTTTTCATTTTAAGTATTTCTCATATATATGTATCTATAGGTTTTTCTTTTGTGTAAATATATGTGCTTTTACATGATTATATTGCCAGGATGAGTCAGAATGGCCAGCTTTCCCTTCATTGCCCTCCTATGGGGTAGGTAGAGATGAACCAGCAGGAAGATTCAGCAGTCTCATTTTTGGTACAAGCCTAACGGATGTCGTGGTCACTGGTAATCAAAATTTATGAACCCTTTATGATTTTTGACAAATTATGAAAAAATATGCTTCATTTTGATTTTCTCTTCTTTAACCAAACTATGTCTAATTGGTTATTATGGAATGTTATTGTTAGGTAACAATGGCACAATTGATGGCCAGGGTGCAGCTTGGTGGGACAATTTCCACCGCAGAAAATTGAAACTGACTCGACCGTATTTGATCGAGTTTATGTACTCTGATCAAGTTCAAATATCCAAACTTACATTGATTAACTCTCCATCATGGAATGTTCATCCTGTATATAGCAGGTTTGACCAGTTTTTATCAGCTATGTGTACAAGTTATAATTAAGCTAGTATATTATTTAGCAGATTGCATGTAATCGTGGTTCTGATGTTTTGCGAAATACAGAAATGTATTGATCCAGTGGCTGACTGTTTTTGCACCCAGTTGATTCTCCTAATACAGATGGGATCAACCCAGGTTTGTCTGAGAAACACAGCTTTTACTTGGATGTTTGATGCAGTCTTTCAGAATTGCTGTTACATTTCTGTATTTTTTTTTAAAAAAAAATGTTTTTCAGATTCATGCTCGAATGTCCGAATCGAGGATTGTTTCTTAGTATCAGGGGATGACTGCATTGCAGTAAAGAGTGGATGGGATGAACATGGAATCAAATTTGGAATGCCGACACAACACCTAGTCATCAGAAGGCTAACATGCATTTCCCCTGACAGTGCTACCATTGCTCTTGGAAGTGAAATGTCCGGTGGAATCCAGGATGTTAGAGCTGAAGATATCACAGCCATCGATACACAATCTGGGATTCGAATCAAAACTGCTGTAGGAAGAGGAGGTTATGTGAAAGACATTTTTGTCAGAAGAATGACAGTGAAGACGATGAAGTATGTCTTCTGGATGACAGGATCTTACGGGTCACATCCTGATGAGGGGTATGATCCGAAAGCACTGCCTCGAGATCAAAGGAATAAATTACAAAGATATAGTGGCTGACAATGTCCTTTTCCTGAAGATAGACTCCCAATTGAGGATGTTCAGCTCAGAACTTGTTCGGTTAGTAGCTAAAAATATACTACCATCAAGTAACAAATAAAACAGGTTTATGATCCTAGACCGTAGACATGGATTTAACATAGAATTTGTTAATTACTTAATAACCACAAGTCACAAAGAGAAGGTTGATTGATGATATTTTCTCCTTTTTTTCCATTTATTTTCACTACTGCTTTAAATAATTGTTTCAAATCCATAATTAAAGTGCAAGAAACAAAATGATAGTAAAACAAAACCAATGATTCAGAATTACGTAGCTATGACTCAATAGCCTCTCTACATCTTTGGAATCTCATTTAAAAACTTAAATTTTTAAATGATATAGTTCCTTGATATAGTATTACAGTTTTGCTGACCCAGTGGTCACGAGTTCGAATCTCATCATCTCTATTCTACTTGATAAAAATCAAGCACAAGTTAGTATGAGTCTGTGCAAGTTTCAAACCCAAAAAGCTTTCACATGAAGTGGTGTGTTAGAAAATAAAATAAATTATATCTTAGAACCTCATCTTAAAATTTAAGTTCTTAGGAGAGATAATTCCTTAATAGCTTTCACCAACACAGTGTGCTAGCTGCCGCGATGAACATCACTGTAATCTGATTCGCCTCATGTATCAGGAATAACAGGAGAGTAATTAGCAACAGACCCCAAATCAGCTACAGCAACACTGCGTCAAGTTGTGATCCCTTTAGTCATATTAGAAAACTGGCCAGTTAACACCTCCTACTGATGGTCTAACTTTGAGATATTCATATCAAACTCTGAAATCTGGTTCGATTTTAGCCTTTTCATATCCATGGATAAGTAATCTAAGTATTCTAAAAGTAAGAGTAATGCTATATAAATATACAAACAAACTGCCCGTACAAAGATATATTGAATCAACTCGGATAAATCTAGATTAACCTTTCAAATATGTAACCTACGTTATAAGATAATCTTAAATAAGTTGGGCGGAACAAAATTGAAACATTTCAGCTGGAATTTGGGAGGAATTTACAGAAAACAGGCTGAAATTTCAAACAAGGTAAGAACTGTGTTATTTTATCTTATTTTTTTTAACTTATAGGAAATATTTCGGCCGTTTCGGCCGAAACGGAAAGAGATCATCAACTCTGATACAAACAAACTGCTTGTACAAACACACGTGACTGTTAATATTTCTCAACATGGAGGATGAACAACCGTTTATCATTCAATTCGTGGGATCGATCCATGCTCACCACTTATCAATTGACAAATCAATTTGTATGAAATTTTTGTATTTTAATGTAAAAAAATAACTTGTAAATATTTTTTCGTCTAAGAATGAGAATAGCTAAGGCAATCAAAGCATGCATTAAGAGTTTAGAGCCACTAGTCCAAGTCCCGGTGTCTGCGTCATGAAATTGAAAATTATTCAAAACCAGGTTACAAATTAATTAAACAATTGAAGAGCTATCGACGAATTTTTGAAAAAAATATAAGCAAGTGAGGAAGCTCAGTGGTGCGTGAGGCTTCTTCCAAACTTCAATAATCCTTTTTTGGTGTTTTCACCATGACATTTCTTTTGTTGCTGTTATTATTCCATATTCCATAAAATTATGGCGAAAAATGAGATGTAACTGCTCTATTTGGCATCTTAAAAGGATTGAAAATGGCAATTCCATCTAATTACTCTCGTCCATAATATCCCAGAAACTCTCGGGGTAATTACCATCCTTAAACATTCTTCCAAAGGATCTCTATAAATTCTCTCCATTTTTGTACTAAAAGATGAATCATCTCTCACTCACATACACATAATGGAGTTTTGTAAGTACAGAAAGTACCAGGTAGTTTGTCTGAAGCAGAGAAAATGTTTAGTTTTCTCCTCTCCTATCTTCCTTTTCTTTTCATTTTCTTGTATGACATGCAACATCTATCACCTCGGATCTGGTATAATGCAGCGATTATCAAATTTTGATGCACAATTCTTGTCCCTTGTTGGGGAAAGGAAATGATAGAATTTTCATTACGTTGATGATTTACAGGCTCTGCAGATTATTATCTCAGCCGTTTTCATATTGGGGTCATCACTAAATGGTTCAGCACTCGCAGAACGCCTCCAGAAAACGGTAGAGTACAAGGCAATAAATTGTCGAAAGCACAGTGCAGTTTTGACAGATTTTGGAGCGGTTGGCGATGGAAAAACACCCAATACGAAGGCTTTTGAAGAAGCAATTAAGAACCTAAGCCAGTATGCACCAGATGGTGGAGCACAGCTTATTGTACCCGCAGGAAAATGGTTAACTGGAAGCTTTAATCTCACTAGCCATTTCACTCTTTTTCTCCACAAGGATGCTGTTCTTCTTGCTTCTCAGGTGTGGATCTTTCCTATTGAATTTTCAAAAAGAATTTATTGCATGAGGCCTACTACCATGAATCCTTGCTCATAAAGGTGATGGATCCCCATAATTTAGCGAGGCTCCGGCTAACCTAACATGTAAATGTGATCTCTGTAGAGCAATATAATCTTGATCTCATATTTTACAAGGAATGGACATGTAGCCTTTACATTCACTTGTCCATGTCGAAAGTGAATGGCTGCGATTCTATGTTCATTTCCATCACAACTGTTTAAAGCGTTTCTCATCTAAAATATGATTAGTTTTTGCTGCTATAAATCACAACATTTTGTATATTTACTTGATCATATTGGCAGGATGAGGATGAATGGCCAGTTCTCACTCCATTGCCCTCTTATGGGGGAGCAAGAGAGAACGTTGTTTTTGAAAGGTCTGGCAGTCTCATTTTTGCTTCAAACGTAACCGACGTCATAATTACTGGTAATCAATATTTTGAAGGCATTGGTTTTAGATAAATTATGAAATATTATGCATGATTTTGTTTATTTTTTCTGATTCTTATGTACCGTTCGTGTTAGGTGACAACGGCACGGTCGATGGCCAGGGCGCAGTATGGTGGGAAAAGTTCAAAGAGAAAAAACTGAAAAAGGAGAGGCCTTATCTGATCGAGATTATGTACTCTGATCAGGTCCAAATATCGAATATAACCCTGATTAACTCTCCGCAATGGCATGTTCATCCTATTTATAGCAGGTATGACCCTTTTAATGTGCTAAACCTTGTGTAGAAGTTATGGTAGTTGAGCATATTATGAAAGCAGATTGCATATAATTGTGTGGTTTGATGTTTTTCAAAAATGCAGCAATGTGTTGATTCAGGGGGTGACTATTCTGGCACCGGTTGATGTTCCTAATACAGATGGGATTAACCCAGGTGTGTACTATTTTCGTAGATTTTACTTGATGTTCCATGTTTTCTTTCGGATTTATCGATGATGGCTTCTCTCATTTTGTTTTAGATTCATGCACTAATGTTATAATTCAAGATTGCTACATAGTATCTGGGGATGACTGCATTGCAGTTAAGAGTGGACTGGATCAATATGGGATCAAAGTTGGAATGCCTATGAAGCAGCTAATCATAAGAAGGATAACATGCATTTCCCCGAAAAGTGCAGCCATTGCTCTTGGAAGTGAAATGTCCGGTGGAATCGAGGATGTTAGAGTTGAAGATATTACAGCCATTAACACAGAATCAGCTGTTCGAGTTAAAACCGCTGTCGGAAGAGGAGGTTATGTGAAAGACATTTTTGTCAGAAGAATGACACTAAAAACAATGAAGTATGTCTTTTGGATGATAGGATCTTATTCGTCACACGCTGATGAGGGGTATGATCCAAAAGCACTGCCTGAGATCACAAACATAAATTACAGAGATATAGTAGCTGACAATGTAACAATTCCGGGGAAACTAGAAGGGCTCGGTGAGGAAAATCCTTTTCACAGGAATTTGCATTTCTAATGTAACAATGACATTGGCTGAGAAAACATGGTGAACCAGCATGGAACTGCACTAATGTATCTGGAGTTTCAAGCAATGTCACTCCCATGCCATGTGCTGCGTTGCCCCAGAAAAACTTGGATTGTCCCTTCCCAGAAGATAAACTTCCGATTGAGAAAGTTAGTCTCCAAACTTGTTCTGCCACTTGCTAGATCATGTTCCATCCAGCCATTGCGGCTCTCCAAGAGATGAATAAAATAGGTTGATGTTACTAGACATCAACGAATTGTAGGATATGTTTGTATTTTGTAAGCCCGAATAAGATAAATGTGTAGATCAAATAAATATAGACTTGCAACTTTTGTGAAGTTCATCAGGTTAATATGTTTGATTGATCAAGAAGGATGGATTGAATGGAACAAAATTAGATGAACAGAAAGTTCATAGCTTCATCTCAGCAGATAAGAATAAAAATGTCTAAAACCTCTCAGAAGTCGGATTATCCATGATCTTTCAGGTACAGCAAAATCTTCCACGCCGGCATGATTTTCCGGTGGAGAGTAGTCTTTCTTTCTTTCTTTCTCATGTGTGTTAAAATCACCTTCGCCAAATTTTGCAACAGTGCGACTCTCTCGCTGCGTTTTCCGACAAGATGAGCCATCTATCCTATTTTGACGATCCTACACCATATAATCGACCGAATAAATCCAACATGTTCTGAAGTTTGTATAAGACAAATTTTCTTGGTTCTTACATCTTCAAGCAATAAATCGCGAGGCTCGAGCATGTGGATCACATCTCCCATTGTAGGCCTATGCTTTATATCACGATCAAGCAAAAGCATTCGTTTCAGTTCCTTTGGATGGAGGATCCACCAAAAACACGATTTATTTATTTGCAATCATGGAAGTTAACCAGTCAACCAAATACACCTGCAATGAATGACTGATTTCTATGATCAACGAAACATTTTTTTATATACGGAGTAAAGTAAAACTAGAATCTTGAAGATAAAAAATCTGTAATTGAGGATGATTTTGATCTGCAGAAACTCTGGCACATATGATCTCCATGACTAGTTTTCAAAGCTGTAAATCTCTCTCTTTTCACTCAGAGATCCAGCAGATTAGTCTGCTTGAGCTAGAAAACTGTAAACACTCAGAGGTCCTCTTTGACTTCGTCAGAGCAAATTATCTATTTCACTTCCTATGTGGTAAGCAAGCTGATTCGAAGAGAAGAAACTCTCCCAGATGTTTCCAATGAGTGAATTGTTACGTCAATCCATTGAGGACTGAATAGTTTAGTGATCCCAAAATCATTTATCTTAGGATTCTACTGGTGATCAAGCAGTATGTGGCTAGATTTTAGGTTCTGATGAATAATCTTTGGCTCAATATCTTCGTGAAGGTAGGCTAGCCTTGAGAAGCAAAAAGTACATGTTATGAGCATGAACTAATAGAACAGTATAAACATCTGAAGATCACAAAACCTACCCTTTACCTATTCCTCGGATGATGTTCATCCGTATAGCCCATGTTAGAGGGCTGGCTTGTTCAGAAAATCCATAAAGCCATTGATGCAGATTACCATTATCAGCACACTCACTCACAAGAATTCTAATAGAAGGGAGAACTAGCAGAAGATTGAGATAAATAACAATTTAGTATAGATTCTGAATTTTTAGAACCTTCCATCGAAAGGGGGTTCGATAAGCGCAAATGGGGCTTGAAAGGTTTCGATTTTCGGCGACAGAGATAGATGATCCAAGTAACGATGATGACCAAAAAGAGAGCAGTAAAAGACAACAATCAAAGCAAGTATTAGAATTCGTAATCCTATGCCAAAATACGAGGTGTGCTTTGATATCTTGGTGTTAACAGATGATGTGTTGTGTGCCATGATTAGAGTAGAGATGAAGCTTAAGAGTGAAGTCCATGCAAATAGAAAAGCTATTCTTGTTTTTTTGATATTTTAGGACCAAATATTAAAATTAAAAAAGAAAGAAAAAACAAAGATAAACGTAGGAGTTAGAGATTAGCTATATGAATTTGTAGTTCAAATCTTTGAAATGTATTTGATCAACAAATCAAAAACAAAGACAATATTGATTGTTCTTTTATGCATATATATATATATATATATATATATATATATATATATATATATATATATATATATATATATATATAACCTTCTAGATAGATCAATGTAACCTTTATCATATAAACTTGTGAACTTGATTAAATCATGTCTATAAGAAACACATGATTTAATTTTAAATCCAAATTATATAAAAGGTAAGGTTACAAGGTTTTTTCTTTCAATTTCATCTCTTTATTTTTCTCAAAAAAAATTTTTTTCTTGACTTCACGAAAATAAAAAAGGTGGTTGTTGTTGAATTAGCCAGCTTGAATGAGGTAAATAAACTATAGGGTTAAAAAGAATTTCTTAATTTAATCCTAAGATTTATCAATAGATTAGATTATCATCAGTTAAATCAAATAGGTCCCACACTGTTTAATTGTATTAACTTTTATGAGCTTACTCGCTTAACTTACTTGTCATTGTGCTGGACTCAGACCCAACAATTTAAAGGTGTTGTAGCCATCCAACCTTCAAGGTCCATGGTAAGTATACTAATTTTCCACATCCGATAAATAATATGTTGAGGGAGCCCAACAAAAATGAAATGAGAGGATTCAACTTCAATCACATCGCAATCTGCCGTCTACTATTCACTCATTGGAAATAAATGTCTTCCTGTAAAGTTATAGACCATACCGTTTAGCTCCTAAGCTTACTCAAATGGTATAATTCAAAGATTTTACATCAAAAAATTCCCAGGAGGCAGAGGTGTTATTCTCCAATTTGTGTGTATTTCCTGTGAGTCAGCCAAGCTTTATTTAAACCCTAAAGTTCTTCTTCCTTTCAATAAGCATACCAAAAGTTTTAAAAATATGCTCTATGAGCACATCCATTTCAGTGTTCTTGTCTGGAATGCTATGATCTTCGTGGGATGCAAAGCTGTTCAATCACTCCAGTATCAAAATGTTTCGTTATTGGATGCAACTTGATTTCGTAGAGCTTTGGCCATAATTTTCCAGTAACTGCAAAGAAATTTTTAAAATGAAAATAAAAGTTATATCATAAGACAAGAATCTGCTACAATATGATTTCTTGTGGAAAACATGATTCAAAATAACAAAGGTAATATATGACATGCGGAGAAAATTCGAAAAATTGCATTCGGAAATGAAGACACTTCAGTAGTTAACTCCACCAGTTAGCTACAACATTTCTGTGTGCAAAACATGTCAACGGATTTCAAGTGAAACAGGAGAAAAAACATCTGCAGCAGCTTACCAAAAAGGCGGTTGTCATTGTCATCCCATGCTATGCCATTTAAAACATCGATGCCCTATAATGTAGTGAAAAATCCAATACATGAATTAGGAAATGAAAAGACTTCTGTGAACCCACAATCTATACACGAAAAATGAGAGAGGAAGAGAGAAAAAAATGGAAATGCAGTTCCTTTTAAGTATTTCTTCCTTTTCCATTTAGGGAGGGAACAAGGTGCATTATATCACAAACTGCTTTTATAAATTATTTGACTAATGCTTACATTATGTCCAGCTGCTATCAACCCTTCCCTGTAAAACAGAAAAGAAAATGAATGACTCGTGAAACCCTTAAGCAAAATCACAAGGTATTAATTATCTCATGATCGGATTAGAACAAATATCGAAACTAAAAAGCTATAAAAAGGAATGCAAATGAAAAAAGAACCTTAAATTTGGAAGGAGAATCCATCCAAGTACTGAACCATCTTTCAGCGAGATTCTTGCAATGCAATCGGTCTGCACATAGAGAATAAAAGGTTGAGGCAACATTTAGAGGAGTCTTTGCTAGCTTGCTTGGTACAGTCTTTTGCCATTTGTTTAAGATACAAATGCCTGCATTTGAAAAGTTCTTTGCTATCCTGTAGCTCAATCACTAAACTTAAGCCCCAAAAACAGGGGGTTTGGGATAGACGATATCCAAGGATAAAAAAATAACCATTGAAGTCTTAAATCACTTGTGTTTAGTATAGTAATAAATTCCCTCAATAGGGGAACTACAATATCAATGTGCTCACTGAAATGCCAGAAAGTAACTATAACAGGAAATTATCCACTCAGTAACCAAATGAACATAATGAAGATCCAAGAGCACACCTGCCAAACATTAGCCCAAATTTCATCATTCACGAACTCTAGTTCATTGAGATAGTGTACTTCATGTCCATTATATCTGACAATTTGTTTGCCAATGACTGCAATTGACAAGCCGAGAAAATAAGCGATAAATAATGTGCAGTTCAGAATAGGAGTTAGCACAAAGCATACCAAGGAAAAATAGCACAGCTAAGATAGGAAAGAAACAGGACACTGTTATGAGCAACTACAACAATTGAAGTTTATATGAGCATTGATAATCTTGGGGAAAAACATCGTTGAAAATTGTTCACAGGGAAAAAAGAAAAGGAACAACAAAGAATCATATAATTTTCAGAAACTGACACACTGTTTTATGCAAGAACCTTTCAATGTTTTAGGGTCAAGCTGATATAATGCTGAAGTCCCATCACTGCCGAACAAAACTTTTCCATTGGTAGCCAATCCCCAACCATCATCCATCCCATGAGTGAATTTCCCAATCTGCACTAAATATAAACTAAAATTACAAAATATCCCAAAACTAAAACCTTCAAGTCACCCCAAAAAAGGATGTACATGAGCTAGAAAGAAAATTATAAGCAAAAATAATGCACAAGCAATCAAGTATGGAAAATGCAGCATGATCATTTTACTACAAGGTAAAGTTTCGTCTGAAGAGCAGTTTTACATGCAGAACTAATCACAATTGTAAAAGCAACAACAACCCAAGATTGTAGGCATTCTGACAAGCAAATAATTTTAAGTTTCAAAATTTAGAGCAGGAGATTTATACACAGCATATTACCCCAAAAAAATGCGGTTTGGTGATACCCAGATGAAAAACAGAGAAAAATCTCAAAATTCCTATACTTAAATATGTAAAACTACTAGTCAACCATAATAAATAAATTTGTATATATCAAAAGTAAATGGTGAAGCACAAACTTTGCTTAAATCATTTGTGTCATATATGAAACCAGTTTTCGTCAACCAAGTTACTTGGAATAGCCTACAAAAGCAAATAAAAATAAGTGTATTAGCAATTTAGCATAATATTTTTAATTTTGGCTACATGGAATTGAATATGCTAATAAATTAAATGGGAGGCTAAGCATGTGTCATCATTATGAATGCAAGTGAAAAGGCCAACCTTCAGCATATTTTAATTCCAAATATATATTTGCTGGATCAACAAGAGAAAACATTGCAGCTGAATCACAAACCTTTTCTCAAACATGGTTAAACCTTCCCCAAAATAAGAATCATCCATCTTCTGGAGAGCCTCAACCTGTACACAAAAACACACAGCTTAAGGCCTAAATTAAAAATCTGTCTTGTTATATAATTTAGGTATTGTTTATTTGTTGAATTAAATGTCACTGCTACCTCTGCCACCTATGCATATAAAGAATAAAAAATCACTAGTACTTTTGCTCTTATCAAATGCAATTGATAAGTCCACTAGCAACACTAATAGCTAACTTCAAACAATTAACTCTCTCCTAACACAGGCATATATGTTCAGCAGTTTCAGTTCAAAATGAAAAGCCATGGAAAATGATTGAGAAAACATCAGACAATAAATGAGAAACCAAATATTAGAGCCCATACCTTTCCAGTATGAAGAGCTACTCTGCGAACAGATGACTGAAATGATTGAGTTAAATAGACTAATCAGTGAATTGCATGTAAAGTAGGTGTAATTGACAAGAAAAGAAAAGACACTGTGCAAAGCATTCAGCCTGCTTTTGAAAAAAATGCAATTCTCTGAAACATCAAGAGCATAGACATCATATGCTGAAACACGATGGCATGCAACTATCAAAGGTAAATCTCACAAGTCATAGAGCAACAGAACAATAAATAAATGACAAAGAAAGAAAGAGAATAAAAGACCTCGATTAATATACAAAATAATATACACAGTTGCATACATGAGAATAAGGCAATTTACCTTCCTATAAAGGCCAGTTGATTCATATAGTGTACTATTTCCAGCATAAAGAAGACCCTGAAACCAAGATCGATGCAGTTAATAACCTGGTAATAAAGCATAGGGCAATTCAAAATCAAAGAAGAAAAGTCTCAATAATTTGGAATGGCTTTCTGAAATGTGTGCTTAAGGATCTCAATCAAATTGTTAAGGGAAAAAAAAATGAAATGAAATGAAACGCATGAACAAGACTTGGCTGCATGAATGGCTTCAACTCTTTCATACCAAGTACATAAAAAGGACGGCACATTCACAGAAAGTTCCACATGTTAACAGTCAACAAAAACTTCTGGTAGTGCCATCACCAACTGGAATCGCAGCACGTGTTGGATCCTGCAATCCACCTAATTTCAGTCTAACAATGACTAAAACAAATCCTTTTGACCTCAGTCAAAATGAATGACCAGTCTACAGTTTTGCTTGGTGTAGCTCCAGTAAAAATTTAAATTAAATTAGAGCACGATGAAGAGATAGAAACATTTCCAGCAAAGATCAAGAATCAAATCAGGGACTATGTTGCTCTTTTATGAAACAAGGAGATGGCCCAAGAATGAGTCACCTCAGTGAAAGCTTTAGGATCATGAGGGAACTCATTGGGTACTTGAATTGAATAGATTTTTGGGGAGCAATCAACACATGCAAAACTGATCAATATGTTCAAGGAAATTCCCAAGAGAAAAAAACAACAGTTATACACATGACTGCCTGAACAGACAGACTTTTGGTGATAAAATGAAAAGTTTAATCTAAGAAGAGACAATGGAAATATTGAGTAGGTTGTTAGCTCCCTTCACAATCCAAAAAAATATTGATGGCAAAATAAATGAAATCTATGATTTCTTTAAGCAATAAAATATTGAATCCTCAAAGACTAATGATAATTTGTTTTAAAAGGAATAAACAGTCAACCTACCTCCAAATATGGTACAAAGAATCTATATAGTTATTTCCAAGGTTATATTTTCAGGTTCATCATGTCCTAAAATTAGTACTCAACATTAATGGGGTACATAACACCTATCTTGACCATCAAGTTTCTACTTGCTAGGTTCATTGTATGTTTCTAACATTAGTACTCAACATTAATGGAGTATATAACTAGATGAAGATTGAAGAGATAAGAGGAGAACTGCAAGAAGAGAAGTTTGAAATTATAGCCATTACTACACAGTGTTTCATTCATAGCAACATGCATCGTTTCAATAAAAACACATGCACTCTTTTCTTTTCCTTCAATAGATTACAAATGTCTTAGGCTTAAAGAATGTCTTTTTATGCGAGGAAACTTCACCCCCGGGAAAGCACACTTTGTGGTTCCAGGTGAACAAGTAAAAACCCGGTTGTCCCACGCTCTTACAATAGGTGCACGTCTTGACTCGAACTTGAACCTGTTGTGCAGATCGCAAGCCCTCTGTCATCACGTCATGCCTCTTGGGGACGTACTCATCTATAACACCTATCGTGACCATCAAGATTCTATTTACCAGATTCATTGGTCCTTCTAACATTAGTACTCAACATAAATGGAGTATACAATACCAATCTTGACATTTCAATTAGTTAAAAAAAAATCGTGCTATCTCTAGCATCATTCTTCATCTACACCCAAAACAAAGCATCATTCTCCATGAGGTTTTTGTGATCCGGTCGTCTGAGCAAGTAGGGCTGCAAATGAGTTAAGTCGAGCTTTGGTATGCTTAGGATTGGCTTATCTAATTTTGAGGAAGCTCAATCTGAGGTCATGTGCATGCTAAAATCCTGTTTTCATTTGTCATGGTTTGATCCAGTTTAATTTCACACAACTCTCATCATAATATTGACTTACACTAGAAAAGCAGAAATGAAAGCTAGAAAATTTAAAATCCAAACAATCAAATCAAAAAAGAATAAATCCAAATCAACCAGAAATAAAGAAAACCCATAAAAGTATTTACCTGAGTGAAGGCACTGGGGTCATGAGGGAACTCATTGATAACTTGAATCGAGTATAATTTAGGAACATGAGCAACGCCACTAAAAATGTTCGATGAAATGCCCAAGAGAAAAATAACACCAAAAAACATGACTAAGGAAACAAAGACTGAAACTTTCTTGCGACTAAAACGAGTACAAGACGAAGAGGGCATGGAAATATTGTTGGGTTTTTTATATGGTTTCTTTCTACGAGAGTTTGAAGCCATGGAAATGTGAATTCATTGGGGCCGACCAAGAGGACTTCAACGCTAGAAAAATGCGTTAGGTTCGGTTATAGTAGGTGAGTCTTCGCTTTGACAGTAACAATTTTGGAGTTCCATAATTAGGCCAAGTAGCTGACTGTTCCTCATATGGCAGATTCTTTCTTTTCGTGGGTTGAGGGTTGACTATATAATTGATAAACTACATTTTGGTGTTATAGTTTATCATCTGTTTCATTTTCAATTCCTTTGCTTATAAATTCTCAACCTTAACATTGATGTGAAAAAACCTTTGTACTTTAACTTGGCATAGTGGTTTAAATAAACAATAGAATATTAAAAATCTATTTATAAGTGTGGTTTAAGTTATTTTTTAAAATATTTTTTATTTAGAAATATAAAATTTTTGGTTTAAGAGATCAAAGAAACATTAAAAAATTGACAAAATTAATTAATAAAACTTGTATTGTTGTATAATTTAGATGAGTAAAGGTGAGTTGAAGTGGAGTGAGGGAAGTTAAAACAAGGTTATAAACCTTTTTTTTTATTAATATAGGGTGTCCGGAACAACTTACGTGCACCTCAATTAAAATTTAGATTATAAACTTTTGTTTGTATAGATCAAGTTGTTAGTTTATTGATTCTTGAGAAATTGTATTGTTCTGATATTAAATATTTGGAAGGTTTGTGAATAAAGATCGGGACTTTAGTTTTTTATATAATTTTATGATTTTATATGGTATGTGTGAGAAATAGATTGATACACGTGGAAAAAAATATAGAGTTATTATGCAATCTTGTTGAAATTAATTAATTTGGTATAAGAAGTTTCCATTTAAATGAGAGTTTCTAGTATAGGATAGGTGGGTGGGGACTTTATGTAAATGAATGTCCAAGTCAATTGTCTAGATGTATTATTTATTGTTATAATTTATTTTAACATTTGAGAGCCAAACTAATGATATTTGGTTATGTGTGTGATTTTTATGCTTTCTAGCCAAGATATGTAATGGTTATGTTTATGTTTATGGGACATAATAGATGTGTGTGTATAATTGTTATGCCTTTGGGGAGAAATTTAATTGATAGTGATAACATGATTTATTTCCTTATGATTTTTGTATGTCAAAATGTGTATTATAGGTGAAATTAATGGATAGTGAACAAGAGACCCATCTTTCTTATGAAAAAACAATTACCTCTAAATTTCATATACAAGAAAATTTGAAAGGAAATAATCACACATATTTGTTTTGATCTTAAACCTATACACATATGCATGTGTTGACTTGTGCTTAAGCTTTAGGCCTAGGAATGGGTCGGGATATATTGTAAAAACATATATTTGGGCTCCAAAAAAATATTTTTTTTCAAATAAAATTTGGAGTTAGGTTTGCTATATGAAGAGTTATTTATTTTGGCATATTATTTTGTTTAATCTAGCCCATGAATGTTATCAGTCTCTTATAGGAGCTTTTTCTGCAAAACCCCTATAGATTTAAACAACAAAAAAAACTTATATTTTTGGCCATAATATTCAGGTTTAATTCTTAATTCATGGTGGTTAATCAAAGGTTGATAATGATAGAAATTAATTCCAATTATTATAAGAATTAATACTTTGATTTTTTTAACTTCAAAATCCACTACATAAAAAAGGGGGTGGAGGTGTTGTTTTAGAATTGAGGCAACTACAACATCTAAGAAGAAGGGTGAATTAGGTGTATCGCTAATATAAACAAATTATGCAAATTAATTTAAACAAACATGATAACCAACTATATAATTAAAACTGTCTAAAATCAATAGGTAAAAAGAGAATTGCAAACTCTATTTTTAATGTGGTTTATCAAACCTACATCCACACCAAGATTTTTATATCAAATCGTATTTGAGTAACTTTTACCTGAAGATAAGTCTTTTTCAAGATTTTCTCAGAGTGAAAATACCTCACCAAATTAAAAAAAAATTACCTAACTTTTAAAGGTTTACAAGAGTAATATGATTGAAAACTCTAATATCTATATATCTCACAATATAACACTTAAGGGATTTAAATTTTAAAGATGTTTTAATGTAGTGAGAATGAGATTGAATACTCTTGTACTAGAGTATGAAGGTTTAACCATTTAACAACATAAATTAGACTGTAATTAGGGATTGATGATTTTGATTATTATTATTTGCTCTTTAAATATCTTATATATGATATATGTTTGGATTATCTTCTTAATTTTACTATGAAGGAAGTTATATATAAGTTTTTAACAAATAATAAATGTTTATAGTCATTACAGTCTTACTAACAGGTAAAGTAGTCTATCAATTCAAATTAATCAAGTCAATTTGGTCAACTGGTTCATGCAGAATTCCTAGGCATTTATCATGGATGAACAAAGAGATCGATATTTTCATGCAAAAATCTAAATTTACCAGTTTTAATTTAGATTCATTCTTAAAATTATATATCAGGTTTTTAGAATCTTTTTAAACTATAGTAACTAGGTTGGTTTGTTTGAAATTAGCAGGTGATATGTGATCTAGTCATCCCTAAACATATTGAAAAACATGAAGATAAAATTCATAAAAGAGTCAGAAATATCGAGCCACTTTATTTTTGAAATATTATTTTGTCAATATATGTACATAAAATGAATACAAAATACTTCAAATAGGTCAATCATAAAGAAAAAGGGATTTTGACAAACATTAAATAAAATAAACACTAAAAGTAAAAATTATTCAGGAAAAATAATAATAAATCTCACAAAACAATTTGAGTTTAATTTAAAAACATGTTTGTTTTTGTTTTTTAATTAAAGTGTTTTTATTTATTTTTTCAAATTAATTTTTTTATATTTTTAAACTAATTAGTATCAAAATAATTTTTAAAACAATAAAAAATATATTTTTGATAAAAAATCAACTAGTAACCGTAGTACACCCCTCGAAGTCTTCGTGACGGTTAAAGCAAGCTGACACTAAATAGATTAAAAAGTTAATAGAACCTTCCGGTACAGGCTTCCATGACCAACCAGAACCTTCTCAACTTCCCTCCAAAACCATCCAATCCTTCCTTTGACGTCATCGTTTCCCAGAACAATCCAGACCCTTTCAGCCTCCACGTTAGAAGAATAACCTAGAAGAACCCATGAGCCAGTATAAAAACCTTAATCAAGCAGTACTCTAATGTCGAAAAAATAAGATCATAAAAACTCAAGCTTTGTTTGTGTGCGTGTGAAGATAATGGCAGACGTGCAAATGGGAGAAGCGGAGACCTTTGCATTCCAAGCAGAGATCAACCAGCTCCTGAGCTTGATCATCAACACATTCTATTCCAACAAGGAAATCTTTCTTCGTGAACTTATCAGCAATGCCTCTGATGTACGTTCTTTCTGTTTCGTTTTTGGCGCTCTTGGTTTGGTTTCTTTATTTCGATGTACTAATGATGGTGATTTGGGGGTTGTGTAGGCGTTGGATAAGATTAGATTTGAGAGCTTGACGGACAAGAGCAAGCTTGATGCACAACCTGAGTTGTTCATAAGGCTCGTACCTGATAAAACTAACAACACTTTGTCCATCATTGATAGTGGCATTGGCATGACCAAAGCAGGTAACTATAAAATCTCTTGAACACTTTTGTTTCTTGATTTTGATTCTGAGTTTTGGGACTTGAAGATTTTTATCTCAAGCTCTTGGTGTAGGTTCTCATAAGATAAATGCTGAAGTTGATTAAAATTTAGAGTTAAGAATGAAATTGTGGTTTCTTTGTATGGTTAGTGGTACGATTAGAGATGTTTGATTTTGATTGATATGAATTGGGGAGACTTAATTTTTTGAATCTGTGAAATATTGTAGATTTGGTGAATAATTTGGGAACAATAGCAAGATCGGGGACGAAGGAATTTATGGAGGCATTGCAGGCAGGGGCTGATGTGAGTATGATTGGACAATTTGGTGTGGGGTTTTATTCTGCTTACCTTGTTGCAGAGAGGGTTGTGGTGACTACTAGACATAATGATGATGAGCAATATGTTTGGGAGTCACAAGCTGGTGGTTCTTTCACTGTTACAAGGGATGTTGATGGAGAGCAACTTGGTAGGGGTACTAAGATTACCCTCTTCCTTAAAGAGGATCAGGTAAAAAAAGCTTCCTAATTTAATTGATCAAAAACAATTTTGTGGATCAATGCTGTTGTTGGCTTATTTGTGTTTGATTTGATGTGGGCACTTTTGTTTTTGTGATATTTTTTACAGCTTGAGTACTTGGAAGAGAGGAGGATCAAGGATCTTGTGAAGAAGCATTCTGAGTTCATCAGCTATCCTATCTATTTGTGGACCGAGAAAACCACTGAGAAGGAGATTAGTGATGATGAGGATGATGAACCAAAGAAGGAAGAGGAGGGAGAGATTGAGGAAGTTGATGAGGAGAAGGAGAGTAAATCCAAGAAGAAGAAGATTAAGGAGGTTTCCCATGAGTGGCAGCTCATTAACAAGCAGAAACCTATCTGGCTGCGCAAGCCAGAGGAGATCACCAAGGAGGAGTATGCCTCTTTCTACAAGAGCCTGACCAATGACTGGGAGGATCATTTGGCTGTCAAGCACTTCTCTGTTGAGGGTCAGCTTGAATTTAAGGCTATACTCTTTGCCCCAAAGAGAGCTCCATTCGATTTGTTTGATACTCGCAAGAAGATGAACAACATCAAGCTTTATGTCAGGAGAGTCTTCATTATGGACAATTGTGAGGAGCTTATCCCTGAGTACCTTGGATTTATAAAGGGTGTTGTTGATTCTGATGATTTGCCACTTAATATCTCACGTGAGATGCTTCAACAGAATAAGATTCTCAAGGTTATCAGGAAGAACCTTGTGAAGAAGTGCATTGAGATGTTCAACGAGATTGCAGAGAACAAGGAAGATTACCAGAAGTTCTATGATGCTTTTTCTAAGAACTTGAAATTGGGTATCCATGAGGACAGCCAAAACAGAGCCAAATTGGCTGACTTGCTTCGTTACCATTCAACCAAGAGTGGTGATGAGATGACAAGCTTGAAGGACTACGTCACCAGAATGAAAGAGGGGCAGAAGGACATTTACTATATTACTGGTGAAAGTAAGAAGGCAGTGGAGAACTCTCCATTCCTCGAGAAGCTCAAGAAGAGGGGCTATGAAGTGCTATTCATGGTTGATGCCATTGATGAGTATGCTGTAGGCCAATTGAAGGAATATGACGGAAAGAAGCTGGTTTCTGCTACGAAGGAAGGGTTGAAACTTGACGACGAGACAGAAGAAGAGAAGAAGAAAAGGGAAGAGAAAAAGAAGTCCTTCGAGAACCTCTGCAAAACCATTAAGGACATTTTGGGAGACAGAGTTGAGAAGGTGGTTGTTTCTGACAGGATCGTTGACTCTCCATGCTGTTTAGTGACCGGAGAGTATGGCTGGACAGCCAACATGGAGAGGATCATGAAGGCTCAAGCATTGAGGGACAACAGCATGAGCTCTTACATGTCAAGCAAGAAGACTATGGAAATCAATCCTGACAATGGCATCATGGAGGAGTTGAGAAAGCGAGCGGAAGCGGACAAGAATGACAAATCAGTCAAGGACCTTGTACTACTTCTGTTTGAGACTGCTCTGTTAACCTCCGGCTTCAGCCTCGATGATCCAAACACTTTCGCTGCCAGGATTCACAGGATGTTGAAACTGGGTCTTAGCATCGATGAGGAAGAGGCTGCTGGTGATGATACTGACATGCCTGCTTTGGAGGAAGATGGTGCTGAGGAGAGCAAGATGGAGGAGGTGGACTAAGCTCCTAAATCGCTGGTTTATTCTTGCTGTTGACAATACCTTTTAATGGGTCTGGTCGTAGGTACGAGGCATGCGACATGCGTCTGTGTTGTTACTAAAGAGAAATGGTCCTTTGTCAGTGTCTTCCAAGGCGTCTTAAGAGTCTCTTGTGTCTGTTTTGAGGTGTTATTTTGGGTGTAGGAAAAAACTTTCTACCCATCTGTACTGTGGCTACAGCATGAATAGATTCTGTAAATTGTCTGAGCCTACCCCAGCAGTGGCATAATCTTATCTTTGTACGTACTAAAAACATCAGTCAATTGTTGGTGTGTCGTCCTCCATTGACAAGCATCTGTTCCAACAATTTCATTAACGATGACACAAGTATAACCTGGAGCCCGTCTAGCCTCATCCTTCGGTCATTATCATCACAGGATGGCGAAAGATAAAAATGCATTTAAGCCCTTGTGGCGCACAGGAGGTAGCCCGAGTATTCTTTATATTAAATAGTGAAGATTCTTGTAGGATGGACCTTGAATAGAAACCTGCCCGACTAGTCGAGTTTCGGGGCGGATATTTATAACATAGCCTTGTTTAAAATGCTATACAACCTCGAGTTCGACAGTCCGTTTTGCTAGGTCTTTGTTGAAATACTGGAAGCTAGAGCTTGGAAGTAGACAAGATCTTAAGATAAGCTTCAAGTTAATCGAATAGGTAGTTCCTCATTTCAAGTTGCAAGATGATCTGTGATTAATTACCCTTTTACCTGGTTGTACAGGAACGTGATAGCAGAGATTTTGCAGCAGAAAATGCAGTAACATAACCCCCAGAGTTATTCTGTGTACCCTCGGCAAATAACACTAAGTAATTCATACCCATGGCAAGAAAACAGCCACGATAAAGTAAGCATTGAAATGATGGTAATGTGGAAAAATCTCTGTTCCATTTCATTAAATAGCAAACTTTAAGCAAGATTACTTCAAAAAACAGGCTTTGGTATTTTAGTCTCAATGTTTGCAGATTGCTAAGAGCACCACTGTTCGATAACACAATAAATTCCTTGACTCTGAACCACTACATTTGGTAAAAACAACAAAACTGTAAAAGACTAGTGACACCTTCAAGCAAAACCAGGAGAGCTAGATGGAGCAGCACCGTAACCTCCTCCTCCACGTCCAAAGCCAGGCCTTCCACCAGAGCCCTGCAAGTTCCAAGCATGAAATAAAATTAGATCGAAAATTAAACTATTCTAGTACTAGTCCCTAATGGATATTAGTATTAAGCGTAATTGTAATCAGTTGAAAATACCCTGAATGCAGGCTGGAAATCTGCTGGAGCTCCTTCCTTCTCACCACCTTCACCCCCTCGAGGGCCCCCACGATAACCATCACGATCCCCAAATCTAGGACGGTCTCCTTCAAAGCGAGGTGGACCTCTAGAAACCCAAACAAACAACACATTTCAATTAGTATATTAAAAAAAAAGAATGGGCAAGAACAACTCTCCAATCAGCATAATGTCTGATAGTCTAAATTACCGGGGACGGTCACCAGGTGGGCCTCCAAATGGGCGACCACCAGCAGGCTTTGCCTGCTTCTTCAAGGTGGCAGGAACAATTTCTGATGGAAGATTCAGGTAAGTCCTCAAAAATTCAATCCCATCATTGGTAAGATACCAGTAGTAGTGCATCCATGCAAATGTCTCACGAACATATTCCTTGGATTTGAAGCTCTGCATGAGCTTAATAACCTGGAGATTGGGAACATCAATCTCTGGGTGCTTTGCAAGGTTGAAATCTTTTTTCGCATAGCAAACGCCCTCTATAGATTCAAGAGAAGATCAAGTTAAGTGCATGCAGGTATATCATCCCATATGTTATTAAGATAAAGATCAATAGTCAGTTAGTCCCAATAAGTTAACTAGAAGAAATAAGAAAACTTCATTATTCAAATCAACTGATTATCTCCAAAATACAAAACAGGTAAAGGTGCAGCAAATATAATTGATGAAAATACTCAGGATAGTCTAATTTTATATTCCAGCTATTGAAAACAAAAACCAAAACAGCAAAAAACAAAGCTGCAGTTTTCACATAACCAGAGCAACAGGCCCTCTAGTAAAATTTTCCTAATTTCAGCAGATCGCTAGTGGCTTGGGTGTATTTAAGTCCTCCATGAAAAAGATCAAAACGCTTCTACTTGTCTTTTCACTTCAATGGTTTGAAGTCACTAACAAAAGCTCTAGCAAAAACCATTAAAACCCACAGCACTAAAAGAGAGGAATCAGTAAAAGGATGAGATAATGATTGTGTTTTAGTTAAACTGTCAATGCTATAAGACCTGGAAGAACAAAAGACTATTCCTTTGCAGAAAAACAAGATTGTGCCCTACAACAGGCACTCCCAAAAATAGAATCAACTTAGATTTTCAAATCAAATAGTCATCCATTTTAGAGCCATTACAGAGCTCAAACGTTTTAACTTCAAGCTTTACCCAAAAGCCCAATACAGACACACATATACAAGATGCATACACAAATCATCTTTGTAGATACACAAACTTTAAGAAGCTGACTGAAACTATTTGTAAACCTAGTTCCCTAAAGCCACAAGAAGAGTTAGACATCCAAAAACCTTAAGAGCAACTCAGTATATTTCATTGGTTATCTTTCTTGATGACTAAACATGGATTTAAATCGTAAAAACAAACAAAAAAAGCATTAAAAATAAAAATACCTTGAAAGAGGTACTTGGAAATCTCTCTTCTGTTCTTCTCTGGAATAATCTGAAAAGAGTCAAAGAAAGTATCAAAACAGTGAATACCTGTCTAGTTATCAAAAGGAAAAGACACGGAGAAAAGGGTATTACCATGGCTGCTAAAATGTAAGCCCCTTTGTTTTTTGCTTCGGAGACGAGAGGAGATCTCTTCTTTCGAAAGAATGCAAGGGGACTTCGAAACCCTAGAGACAACGATAGTGTTTTTATATGTGGGTTTGGTTCTGGGCTGGGTAAGCGGGTAACCCGGATTCCATTTGAGATTAATTTTGATTTGGGCTTTCCGAAGTACAATTGTAAATTTGTAATTTATGACTTTTTTTAGGGTATTTTGTAAATTGTATTTATGTTTCCTTTATTGATTTAATTATTTGGAGTAATTTTTGTTGTTTTTTTAAAAAAAATATTTTGATTTTTTTTATATTTTCAAATTATTTTATATGTTGATATCAAAATTAAAATTTTAAAAAAATAAAAAATATATATTATTTCGATATATTTTCAAATAAAAAATATTTTGAAAAACATCTTCCGCTAGATAAAATCCTAAGCACTTATTAATGTAACCTAATCAAACTTGAAAAATCAATTTATTTGGTTTTAAAGAAATTTAAAAAGAAATTGAGTATACTTGCATTTTAGTAACCTGTTGAAATTAGGGGTAAAATTTTCTTGGGTCAATTACTAGCAAAATTGAAAAAAATATGAGATCAAAGACCAAAGTGAAATGGCAACTAAATTTAAGAGGTCAATTGCATAACTAACAGTTCCGAGCCCATTAGAGATAAAATCATAGCAATTATAAGATAAAGATCATATTGAACTTTGATATAGAAAAAAAGAGTGATGGGCAGACGACTCCTTGTATGGTCCATCAGTGTGCAGACAACGCGTCATCTAATCACTATTAATTTTTTTTCCTTAAAATTTCGCTAGAGATCCTGTGTTGGTTGTAGATACATTCAATGTCTTTATTCTTCATCAAATTTAACAAAACATGCACGACAATAATCCCTTGGTTCACCCAGCCCGGAAAAGTATATAAACAGAAAAAAAATAAAAAAAAATGCATTTTAAAAAATACAAATAAATGTTTTGCTTTCGTACATACTGCTAAATCCTAAAAAAAATTTCCATATATATTTTCACAAAAACAAAAAAAAAATGCATTTTTTTTCATGTTTTAAAATGCAAATTGGGATATCATAACAAGTTTATGATTATCCATTAGAGTTCGGTCAAAATATCAAAAATCTTTTAACAACTATTTTGTTTATTTTATTTAACTATAGACTTTAATATTTAGGTTATAAAACTACTCTGTAAAGACAATCTTAGATATTAAAAAGACAATAAATACAATGCTAAAATTTAGACTTTAGAATGATTATACTTTTTATCCAATGAGTTAGAGACTCCCTCGTAAAAAAAAAAAAATATTTTGAATCTTAGAAAGACCAAAGAATAAAAATCTGACTTATAATATCATATAATGACTCTTAAAATTATAATCATAATTTTATAATTAAAAAAAAATCCACACATCCCCCTGTCTCCAGGCACAAACGTGCAGAAAACACTAGTTGTAATACCATCTATGTTTCAATTTATTTATTTATTTTAGAAAGAAAAAGAAAATCAATAATTCAAAAAAGTTTCGATAAGAAAAGAAAGTGATTTTTAAAACAAAACAGCATTCAACTGGAAAAAAAAAACTATTTAATTGTGTTATAGGTTGATAATAAATTCTATTAAAACTGAATATTTATTATTTTGTTAGAGGTACTATAAAAAAATAATTGGTTGAAAAAAAATGAAAATAAATATATTTTATGGATACTTTTGAAGTAAAAAAACACAAACATATCCCAGCTATCTTAATAAAAATATAATCCCATGTGTTCTCGTGTTAAATTAGCCAAACATCCTTAATCTTTCTCCTCTCCTTGTACTAACTTCACATTATCTACCATACATCCACCCAATCAACGTCTGACACCTCACTTATTTCAATAAAGACTGTTACAACAGACTGGCACGGCATCGGTGTCCGTCTCAGTACTTGGGCTACAAGTTTTCTTCCTTCATGAATTTTTCTCCGCATCCAAGCACACTCTTCACGCTTTAAAAAATCACCCAATTTCCAGAGAGAATCTCATTTTTGGTCTCCAGTTTTAAAATTGCTGGCTTCAGTGTGTTGATAAAATGGAGCACATGATCAAAAAACAAGAAAGAAAAATGATTTTAAAAGGATTTGAAGTCACATTTTATAGTTCATAGTTTTTTTTTAGAAAAAAAAATGAGTGCAGAGATTGAAGACGTTGCAAAATCAACATCAGATGATGATACAATTCATGAGTTCCGCAAGTAATTTTAGCTCCTCTTTTTTTTTTTATTTGTTTAAATGCTGTTCGGATGCTGCGAAAATAAAAGAGAAGTAGAGGAAATTGAAAATGAAGGAAATTTAGAATAAAATTAACTTTTGTTAGTGTTTTATGAAATTATTTTTATCAGTAGTGTTTGTATATGGTTGCTTAGAAACTGAAAGAAAATTTGAGAAAATCGAACTTTTGTTAGTGTTTCATGAAATTGCTAGTAGTAAAATGGAATAAATTAGCGTATGTGTTTGGTTTCTGAGAAAGTGAAAAAAGAAGATGAAGAAAATGGAAGATTTCTAATGAGTTGTGTCATGCATTTGTGTTTTTTCGTGGAACAGAGAGACAAGATATGCATATAAGAAAGGGTTTCTTTTATCATTAGCTGAAACTGATGAATGCAAGAGGTTACCAAGTGGGTTTGATTCATCAATTTTATGGTATGTTAGCATAATTTGATCCTCTTGCTTGTCTTCGGTTTTATTGCATTTAATTAACTTGATTTGACTGTTCATTCTCTTTGTGTTCTGTCTCACAGTGAACTCAATGCTGCTTCAACTACTAGATCATCATATCTGCTATATGACTCGGGTACGTGATTAAAGAGATGATTTGTTGTGTTTTAATGATAATTATGTTTTTGTGCGTGCATTAACATCTAACTCCTTTGAATGGTGTAATGTGGGATTTAATTACTCGGACTGATTCAGGTATACCACAGCCCTTTATCTTGTGATATGTAATGCATGTATGGATGAAAGTGATTTCTTGTGATATGTAATGAATTTATGCATGCTGTCAATAACTTCACAAAAAAGATATCAAATTATGCTAACACTGAAGATTAATGATTATTTGATTCTCTAATTGATGTGAAGTCTTTTCAAATTCAAGTTGGAGTCCTGATTCATTCATCAGATGAAGGTTGGAGCTCCTTCCTTGTTAACGGTCAAGGGAGTTCTATGTTTGGTCAGCCATACATCTGCATCTTTTTTATGGGTGGTGATGGATTTAATTGCCTGTTTTGTGGGTGGCTACTAAATGAAAGCTGAGGTTGAGTTGCCTTTGGTGCATAGTTGAGTGAATGGTATCATATATAATGCAGGCCGAAGTGATGGCATCCAATCTCTCGATTCATTGATGAATCCTGCTAATGGACTGCCACAACAGAATCCTGCTAATGATCACTCACAGAAAAATCCAGCTTATGGACATCCACAGAAGTATCCTGCTTATGGACATCCACAGCAGAATCCTGCAAATGGACTTCTGGGAAAGAGGCTTCTAAGAGCACCTGTATGTGTAGCTGGGTCATCCGCTCAAAATGTTCGAAGTTGTAATCTGCTCAGCAAAAGTAGTGCACCATATCGGCCTCCACACCTTTACAAGGTATACTCTGTTCTGTACACTTTTATTCAGTGCTGATGTAGAAGGCATTCGATAGCTCAACATGACTTCCTAGTTATGGAAATGGATATGATAAATTGCATTTTTAATTTTATGGTTCAAAAGATTGATAAATTGAAAGAGTGATGTCTGGGATCTAGTGAAAATCATGCGTGCTTTCTTTCAGATGAACCTTCATTCTGAGGGAGAGAATAAAGATGAAATAGATGGGAAAACATTTTGTTTTGCGGAGTGTCCAAGACTTGAGAGTGCAGAAGTTGAAAGAAGGGGAAGGGGTAACTTATTTTCCTTGAGCTTTTCCATGCAGTGGATTTTCTTCTTTTCATTTTATGATTGTGGTTTCATCCCACAAACATGTACGAATAAGCTTTCTAAATTCCAATGTACCTTTCTCAGATTCATCCGAATGGATGGGGAAGGAATATAAAAATGCTGTTCAAGAGAACCAGAACAATATTTCAGATGAGCACAGAGAAAACTTGGACCCAGATGTGGCCACTCTCCCGGATGATTCCAGAACCGAGAAGAGGCTTTTCAACAAGTGCAGTCAAACAGAGGAATGTGTTCTATCATCAGCACCAAGTGATGCAAGGCCTTATTCTTCCACACCAAGAACTATAATCAGCAAACTATTACCCAATGAACTGATGAGCAAGTGCGATGAATCAGAGGAATGCTTGCTGTCCTCAAACTCAAATGATGCAAGGCCCTGTTATTCCATGCAAAGTTCTATTCTCAGCAAACCCCATGAGCTGATGAGCAAGTCCCCTGAGCAAAGTTTTGAAACAAAATCCAACAAAAAGGATAAACAACACGAGGTCACAAGTCTTCAGTCAGTCTCTGATGAAATTTGTTTGCCTGATGAGGACAGTTTGATTACTTCTGATGACTTCAAACTACCAGTGGACTTGGTGTTATTGCCTGAACGTAACGTGACTGAAACCGATTTGTTTGCTTCTAGTTCAAGAATGCCGGGAAATGTTTCTCAGATGCTAGCTGCTTTATATGTCCCATTGGATGAAAGATCTCAATCAAGCTTGGAAGTTCCCACTACCTATTCTGGTTCTGACAATAAAAATGGCTTACAGACTTCTCATGGCAATCTGCGTGCTGGGCAACATTTCCCACAGTCCCATCATTCTCAGACAAACCAAAGCAGCGCCTTGTTCTGTCTTGCAGACTCTCAAAGAGCTCGTAGGAATAAATTCAAGCCCCATTTGAAGAACGAACCTTACAATCATCATCCTCTCAGCTATATTCCTTTATATGTGCTTCCCATGGACCCATATGATGCATCGACCAGATTTGGCGTTCCTGCTATTCAACCTATGTCCCACCAGATCCTAGTTCCTGCTGAATTTCCTCACCAAGTAAATGGATTGCCAAGGGGACCATCTTATGCCCCCATCAACGGAATGGCTTCTTATTCTCAAGCGAACCAAATGCAAACTTCTCCTCTGAACAGTTATCGAACTTATAGGGGTTCCCGGGTTCTCCAACGACAAGTCTAGGTAAAGCACACACCTCTTCTTAATCATACCAACTTCAAACAAATTCCCTATTTTGTTTTATACATGATTGTAACTCATGGAAATCACTTTGAACTTTGATATGTGTTCTATTTCTATTGCTCTGTTGATAGTGTCTTTTGTTTTCAGGTTCTGATGTAGTTGCAAACAGTGATCAAGCTGCCATCAACAACAGGCTTCCAGAGATGGAACATATAGCCAACCAGATGCATCCTGGTTGGCCATGGACAGGGAATGCTCAACAATTCAGCCGGTAGTTACTGGAAGACATCTTCTCATACTTGCATCTCAACCCATGGTATGAGAAATAAGATTTCATTTAGTAATAGATTGATCTGCAGGTATGGTTCATTTTGAATCAATATTCGAGGAAGACACCAGATTTACTACTACGCACTGAAACATAAGAGGGTACATATTTCAGAAACAGAAGGGTAGGTGAATACACAGATAACATTAGTTCGCAAAACATGCTTGTTAATCGTGAAAACATTTGCATGCTCCAGGTCACTGCAGACTCAAAATCGAGTGTAATATCATCAGCCATGCCTTCCCCTTGCTGTTACAATCAGCACAAAAATCTTGTGGAGATCGAACATGTAGCTCCTAGGATTAACTTAAACTATAATTCTAGATGAAGCCCATGAGTGTTTAGCCGACAACCCTAAAATTACCAAGTGAAGGAGAGCTTCATGGGGTCAGCACCCCTATCCATCACACTGATGAGAGGACACAAATGTAAGGAAGGAGAAGTGCCATCTTGAGGTGCGCAGAACAGTTGGGAACACGCGAGAGATCAAAGGAGACGAAGAGTTCCATGTCAAATGAACAAGTAAAAATGAAAATTTTCGTACGTTCAACCACTGGATTACAACTCCATAAGAAACCATGCCTGTAGCCAAATAATATACATAGAAACAGTTGAGTTTTAAACATAGGATGAATGTTGCTTACATGCTGAGGGTCAAAACTTTGAGTGATTTGGCACTATACATGCTGACCATGAGATCACTATACACTCTTGAACTATTTATTATACATGATTATGGATTTTTCCTTTCCCCAATATACATAGGGAGTAGGACAGAAGTTACTACTTACAAGCTCTGCCATTGATGGCCTAACAAACAGGCGAAGCTGGTAACAGAAAAACTGAAGCAGATGCCTTTAATAGCTGGCATTAAAGCTTTCTGATCGCTATCTTTTTTCCTGGCATACCAACTAATAAGCGTCGGTAATACTTGACCGAAAAACAAACATGAAGCGCATGCAACACTGCTGGAATATTGTTTGATCTTGCTTCCCCACCAAAATTAAGCAACATTCATTGATTGGTCAACATTATTGTTCGCACCAATGGTTTCTGAGTCAGTCTCGTGGGAAGAAAGCATCATTCTCTGCATTAATAGGATAGAGCATGTCAAAATACAAGATTGATACAAAAGATTTTTGGAGAACTACATTCTGAGACAAAAGATACGAGTGACTAAACAGGCCATGGGCATTTGAAGAAAATCAGTTGGCCGTCCATCTGAACTAGACCCCACCCATGGCAAATGAAGGAAATCAAATGAATGGAAAGGCCCGTTGACTGACAAGTCATGCCTGAACTCTCAAGTACACTTGATGTGATTGCAAAAGAGAACATTGCCCTCATTGAGCACAAGATATTTTTCATATGGTGGCCATGTTTCATCATTTAAGTCCATGCACAGACACGAATACTTGATATTGTTAAAACTTGAGCTGGCGAAGCAGCAGTAAACAATAAACAGAATTGCTTTTTCAGAAAGGGCACTCACATGTTCCTCAAAACTGGGGCTATTAAGGTTTAGTGAGAGGTTTCTCATCAGCAATAGCACCTACAAAGAAACCAGGAAGAAAAATAAATGAACTTTTAAATAGTGAGAGATGTGTGGTGTACAATAACCTTATAACAATAGAAAAACAAAATGGTTGAGGTTGGGCAGAAACATACTGTTTCAACATCTATCGGGTCCATTTTCTTAAGATTCTGCAATTGATCAGTAACATTCGGGTCAAAGACACTGCCGATGAAGCCATATACCTGAGAAAAGTCTGGCAGAACTGCAAACAAAGGGCACTGTGAGTGATAAAAACTGTGCACATATGAAACACAAAATTAAGAACTAGCACAAAGAAAGAAACTCATCAAGGCTCTCTATGTAAAAAAAAAAAAGGTCTAAAGAGAAAAACTTGAGGTAAAAGTTCAGAATGCTGAAGGACATCATTTACCATAGAAGGCCAAAATATCCTTATCAATTATGAAAAGTATAGATGGTCACATAAAGTCAGAAGAGACAGAATTTTACAGGATGATATCAACATGCATGTTTGTGCATGCACATGCTTAAGTTTGGTGGGCTGTCATATTTAACACCATATTTATTTTCTTTAAGATTTTGACCTTTATCCACAAAAACTGTATTTTGCATTTTAGCCTAACTTCAGAAATTGGACGTGAATCAAGTATTTACAGGTCAAATATCATTACTGGCATTAAATTGGTAGTACACAGATTGTGGTTGTTAAAGATTTGAAATGAAATCCTCACCTCTCATTGAATGACCATGATTCCCTTGCTCAGCTGTTTTCCCAATTAGTTTTGTTCTTGGAGTACTTTCAGTGCCGTTGCAACAATTATTAGCTGCTACTGGTCCTGCAAAGTAATGAGGAAACAAACAAGATGATGACTTAATTTAACAGCCATGCCAGCAATGTTTATAAGGTTGATGTTACCAACCTTTTGTTTGGTTTGATAAGCTAACAGTTGGCACATTGTTTGTCCAAGAAGATGCGACAGCAGCACTAGGAATGGGGTCCACAGGTATTGAAGATGAATCAGGCCTTAAAACATATCCAGGTTCAAGGGGAGCAGAAGATGATTGAAAAGCATCTGATGGCTGTGAAGGCACTATGGCTGCCAAGTACAATACATGCAAGTCAGGGCTACATTGTTGATGCTGTTTATGGATTGATCTTGAAGGCACTAAGAATACTAAATAAATGCACTACTCACAATTTTTTGAAGCTTTTTGAGGATATGGATGAGTGGCCTTCCTTTTAGGCCGTGGTGGAGGCAAATGTTCATTTGTTCCACTCTTTTGAACCTTTAAAAAGTACTTCTGTGCATGACTTCGTATCTGCAAAAATTCCATTTCAAATGTTTCTCATAAGTACCTCTACTTCCAGTCTCCAATTTTCAAAAACACAAAACTGGACACATTTTTCATAAATACAAGACAGACTGCTTAACAGGTCTCTAAATAATTCAACAGCAGAATTCATTGAAACACAAAATACCATTCATAAAATCCATGCTTTTCACACCAACCATAAAACTATATAGCATATCTCTTTAGCAACCAAAACGAAAAAGAAAACATCATCACTTTTCACAGCTCCATGGCTTTACACTACTCTTTGAACCCCTTACAGCAATCTAGTCCTTTATCAATCGTTATAGCTCCAAGACAACAAAACGCTAATCTTTCAAAACCCCTTATACAAATCAAGCCACGCCATTTTAATCACTCCAAGGAAACAGAACACCAATATCAGAAAAACCCTTATTACACCATACTTAAAACCACACAACCTACTTAACATGAAATTAACAATTCCTGAAATTAAACCCTAACAAAAACTTTCAACTCCAAATTATTAACCAAAAAAATAATTAAATAAAACACAAACACGAGGGCACGCATAAACAACAAATTTAACCTCCGCCAATCAAATGCATACATTTCATTTATGTAGACAATACCTGAATAATACTCTTTGAGCCAATAAAAGCTCCAATCTTTTTCCAATCTCTATCAAACCTGAAACACAAAACCAATCAAAACAAGCACAAAAACCTCTCAATTTATCCCGAAATTCAAAATTTCTAAAAAACAATACTACAAAACCCTAATTAAACAAATGGGTTATCATCAAAACATCAATTAAGAGTTCATTACAGCTGAAGAGCTTCGAGGAATTTGTCATGTTCCGGCTCGGTCCAACTCTCTCTGGATTTGGTAATCGTGTAAGGTTTTCGGATCTTCTTACTCGGATCCTCCGACGTGGAAGAAGACGTCGTTGTTGTTGTTAGCGGCGTTGTTGTTGTAGCGAAAGGTGAGAGTCCAGGTAATGCTGCCATTCCAGTTGGATCCAGATAGGATCCGTCAGCCGGATTCGGGTTTTTTGAGACCATTGAAGTAGAAGAAATGGGTTTTTGTTGGGGGGTTTTCAGTGTTTGAATCAATGGGTTTTGCATAAAGAGAGAAATGAAGGAGATAATTGGATGCTGTGTGGGAGTTTGGAGAATATGGTTGTGTGGCTTATTAGAACACGCCACGTGTGTATATAAATGCAGCGTGCTTCGTGGACCTTTTACCACTCTGAAATATTACGGCACTGTTATTCATTTCGCTTTTAAACAAATTTTTTAAAAAATTATTTTTATTTTTTATTTTAAATTAAATTTTTGTATTGCTTTTAAATTATTTTCATGTGATGTGATGATGTTAAAATAATTTTTTTAAAAAATAAAAAATATTAATATATTTCTAAATAAAAAATACTTTTCAAAAACAACTTCAACCATATTTTCAAATAGACACTACGTGTGTTTACTTTTTTAAATAGAAATCCGTATTTGATTATTTATTATTTACAAAATAATATTTTTAAATGGTATTAATGTATTGATATTGATTTTTTTTTAAATAAAATAAAATAATACATTATTTTCAAGTAAAAAAATTTTAAAAATAATTATTATCATATTTTCAAACACTACCTATTTTTTTTATTAAATAACTCATCTAGATCATAGCAAACCAAATTTTATAAAGTCGAATTTTAAATATATTTTTATTGTATGTTTTTCATCGATTTCTGTATCACAACTTATATTTAACTTTGAATTAGGTGAGAAATATATTTATTTTTAATTTAATTAATTTTTATATAATCAGATAGTTAAGAAATCAATTAAGTTGTATTTACTTAATATTCTAGGATGAAAGAGAGATACATAAAATAACAAAAAAAAACATGTTTAGTTGTATAGATTGAGATGAAGATGTAAAAATAAAAATTTATTTATTTGACAACTTTATAGATAAAAAAAATAAATAAAAAATAAACTAAGAAGGCATATCTTTTTATCCTACCTATCTCTGAAGTTTATTTATATATTTATTTATCTATAACCATTATAAACAACAAGGACAACACAATCATGATTAGGCTGGATAAACAGTTATAACAACCACCTAGTATTATTGCAAAAAAGTGAAGAAGCTTACCCTGGTCCATGAACCACAGGATTATTAACCAACTGGAGAGTAGGTCCATGAGACGTACGGCTAGAGATAGACTCCCTTAGAGGCATGAAACGTGGCAAGAACCTGTGGCTCAGAAGTGAGATTAACTGGGCTGATGCCTGGCAAGGAGGCTAAGAAGGGATTGCTCTGGAGCGCCATTGCTTCTTTTTTTTATTATGTTTTTTTTTAAATATTTATAGATTTAAATAATATAAAAAACAAATTTATTCTAGTGTTTTTTTTAATAATTTTAAATATGATAATTTGGAAAATAAAAGGTTGTAAAAAATATTTTAATACATTTTAAAATAAAAAAAAATATTTTAAAAAATATCACACACCATGAAAAAAAACACAAATATTAGGTCATGTTTGTCACCGCGTTTCAAAAATATTTTTGAAAAAAAATTAAAAAATTAAAAATTTTATTTTTATTTTTTATTTTAAATTAATTTTTTTGTGCTGATATCAATAAATATTTTTTTAAAAAAACATGTTATTTTAATATATTTTTAAACGAAAAATATTTTCAAAAACAACTTCAGCTATACTCTCAAACAAACACAAAATTAGACAATAATAAAATCATAGATTGGTGAGGCAAGCAAAAGAGAAGAGATTTATTCATGGTGAGAAAATAGCATTTGATTCGATTCTCATGAGAGAAAAGATGAAAACAATTAAAACAAAAAGGACATATCCTTTTATTATTCACGTTTTTAAAGGATTTAAACTCAATTCAAGATTATTATAAAAATAAATTTATTTTATGTTTTCATCTGTTTTTTTTAACCAAACACCTTTTTTTTATTCTATAAAAATAGCATTTTATAAAAAGAAGTTTAATTAAAAAAATGCTTAGGGAAAGATGATTTTTTTTTAAAAAAAAAGCAAGAGAATTCGATAGTCGAGTTATTAACTTTACTGGATTTAATTGCCTTAATTAAGTTGACAATGTGATTAAAAAAAAAAAGTAGTCAATATCAACAAATAAATTGTAAAAAAAAAGAAAGATACATACATCAATTCGAGCCGATAATTTAAACTTGTGATCCAAGTCTTAAGGATATGATGATATTGCAGAAAATAAGAAAATAAACTCTAAAAAATCATGAAGTGATGGTTTGGAGTGTGGTTTAAATTGCTTTTAAAAATATTTTTTATTCAAAAATACATCAAAATAATTTAAAAACATCAAAAAAATATAAAAAAAATTAAAATAAAAATTATTTTTTTTTCAAAAATATTTTTATCGCGATCCCAAACACTCCCGAAATAAAACAATGTGGCACCACCCACACACGGCTGCTTTTAGAAAAGGGAATAAACTACATCGGGAATCACTTGATGATGAAATTTGGACTGAGCATGTGGTCGAAGGTGGTGGATAAGGTGTACGTATGGTGGCAATTTGTAGCATAGGATATATTTCTTAGTTTGAAAATAATATATCAAAGAAAATAGGTAGAATGCTATGCAGAAAATAAAGAAGAGCAAGGCTTCGTTTGATTTTTTTTTATTATATTAAATTGAAATTTTTGATATATTTAGATCATTTTAATTTGTTAATATCACAAATAATTTTTTTAAAATAAAAAAAATATCATTTTAACGTATTTTCTAAATGAAAAACATTTTAAAAAACAACTTCAAGCACACTCTCAAACGGGCTTTTAGTCTTATTTATATATTTAAAAATATTTAATTAATTAGCATACATCATAGTTTTATACTAATATTATTAAAAAGATTAATTGTGGTTTTAATTGAAAAGGTTTTTGCACTTAAAAACTTAAATACTTTTAAAGTATCTTAACTCGTGCTATTAATTAATTATAATTAAAAAAAATAGAAAGTCAAGGAAATTCAAACTTATTGACAAAAATATAAAACGTGTCGGTGTTTTCATGTTTGATACGTTGTAGCTACATAGATTTTTTTTCTATGGATTGTGGCAGTGTCCTGCCAATTTTGTCTTTAATGAATTCAGAGCCGAATATTGCTCTCTTTCTTGGAGGCAGGGTGGGGCAAGGAAGCATGAGAGGCGTTCTTTCTTATATGGGTTAGGCTTTCTATGGGCATGCAAATTGATGTTTTTGTCTTTTGATGCTTTTTTATTTTCGTGTAATTATTTAATTATTAAGACTCTGATACTATATAAATAATTATTTAATTTAAGATTTAAAATTATTTGATAAAATTTATAAAATATAATTTATATTATTTTTTTAACAAATTTAATTATATGAACACAAATGTGATTCAGCTCCTCAACTTCTCTATTTCATTTGTATCCAAAGATCCCAAAGATTAAAATAAAAATCCACACCAACATGTGTTGCCACATTTTCTTGTTGCCAAGTACAGAGCATTGAGTAGTAATTTTAGCCAAATATATTTGTTTAATGGACGAGAATTATTGAGTTAATCGCAAGACTATAAAGACAACTTAGACATGAAAGGACAAAATGGAGTTTAGGACATTCTTATCTTAAGATCGAATGTGCTGCCCATAACGTTGGAATCTGTCGTGTCAATGAGATGGTAGCTGCGAAGGATACAAGGGGCTGGTAGGGAAACCGCTCGGAAAATGTTTTTTTTTAAAATAAAATAATTTTTTATTTTAAATTAATTTTATCTGATATTTTCAAATTATTTTAATGTCCTAATATTAAACGTTTCCTTTATCAAAATAGAACTTTCCATGCTACCAAAATCTTTCTTTATAGAAGAAGAATTGTTGGCACATAAATAAACATTGCACAATAATGATTTTTTTACTAGAAAATCTTACGCCTAATTTTAAACATATCGTTCTCTATTTTCTGTATAAATTACTAAGCCTATTGTATATAAATAAAAAACTTGATATATCTAGTTTTTATCCCGGCTAAAATCACAAGAAAATTGCATTCATAACTTTAAAAATAACCCAAATAGTTTATGAATGTCTAGTCTGATACATTCGCAACCTGCTAACCCAAACATTCAAAATCAACCCGACTTAACTTTTTTTGGATCCTTTTAATTTTAGACTTTGTAATAGACCTGATTATTATATTTAATAGATTATTTGGTAGTGCTTGCTATTCACGTCAACTTCTATAAATCACAATATATTTTTATTTAGCATACAACAACATTGTGATGCTAAGGAATTACGTGGAAGTAAAAATTGACGAACTACAAGAAATTATTCATATACTTAGTTATGAACTTTTTTATTAGCAATTTCATATCGACTTTTTATTTATTAATTATTTGTGGATATTTTGAAAGTAATAAAAAATATATACACAACATTCATGAATATTTAAAGCAACTTTATCAACTAGCTGATAATAATAAAATAATTTATATACTAGCCTTTGGACACTTGAAATTGTAATTGCATGAGATAACAAAAGAATCATGGTGTTCTCAATTATAATATTCCCATCTCTCTGTTTTTTTCCCCGAGGCAGGAGATATCCTTTCGTATTCAAACCTCCAGGACTCTCATAAGAAGGCAGGCAGCTTTCAGTGAAACAACGAGCCCCTCTAACCCTACATAGTCGTTAATAGCATGAGATTAAAAAAAAATGCTTTTTTTAATTTTAGTTTCAAATTTAAATTTAAAATTTATGATTGTTGGTACTTGGTATGATAATTATTGAAAGATTTATATGATCGTTTATTTTAGGATTCGTGAATTTAGTTAAGATACACGCAAGTTAACTCCAATATTTACATTAATAAAAAAAACCTAGATAATGAAGATTAGGTAGTGCTCGAGAATCATTTGAAAAGTATTTAAAAAAAAAACTATTTTTTTTTTGTTTTAAGTTATTTTTTTAATAATTTTTATATATTATTTTTTTAAAATAAAATAAAAATTATTTTAAATAAAAATACTTTAAAAAATAATAACAGCAACTTTCACAAACACTAAATAATACGTCCACTAGATCGTTCATTGCTGACATTTGACCCATGAAAGATTAATTCTCAAATGGGTAGCGTATGAGAATTGACTAGAACGACATGACTTTCATGGTTCTTAAATTCCTGAATTAATTCTTAATTCAATTGTCTTTTTCTTCAAACAAAATAATATTATAGCTTCTTTACACACACACACACACACACAATATTAGCAATTATTTTGTTAATTATTATATTTAAAATTAATATACAAATGATTTTCTTATGATTTTGCTACCATTACTATTAAATAAGAAGTAAAATCTATACTTTGTTATTTTTAATTATAATCTTCTTAGAAAATTTTCTTAGATTAGTTTTTTTTTTTTTAATTTAAATCACGTACAAAATCTTGAAACGTGTTTTTTAATATTTGTTTTTGCTGAAATTTGTTTTTTTAGATCATGATCAGTTTTTTTTATTAGAAAAATAAGAAATGCATTATTAATAAGATACTTTACTTTTAGTTAGAAAATATGCTACTAATAAAAAGTATTTCGGTGAAAAAAAATGCACGGCCACCAATAAAATAATTTATATGTATTATTTTAAAAATTAAATCATTCCTTTTCATATAATTATTTATTTTAATTGTAAATAAATATTTAATTTATCATACCACGAAGATCCAGTTATTCATCAATCTCTTTACATCCTTACGTGGTATGAGAAGAAGTACGGATGGCGGGAAAGCAGATAAAAGAAAACAAGCTCAGTGGATTGCCAAAGTTGAACCGGGAAAGTTTGCATTTATTGAATTGACTCCTCGCACGCTAAAACGAAAGAAAAGTAAACAGAAAAACGAAGACCACGAGCCGGTTGATTTTTTAAATATATTTTTTAATTGTTTTGATGTAATTCTGTTAAAAAATAATTTAAAAAATTTTAAAAAATAGTATTTTTAGTTTGCTTTGGATGGAAAGCTTGCTTCTTTTCTATAGTTCTAGATTTTTATCAGTAAAGTTTCATAAAGTTTTTTGTTTTTGTTTTTTTGTGGACATAGAATACATATAAATTTTATATTTCAAATTGAAAACAATATCTAATATTTATATGATAAACTTTAATATAAAATAATAATAAACAAGGAAGAAATAATGGGCTCGTGCTTGCCAAACCAGTGAAAAACCTCTAAAGTAGTTTACGAGTCTTGCCTTGACTGGATTTTTCCTAACAAGTAGTTGAACAACGGAACAGAACACCGGTAGATCTTTGTAGCTTTTGTTTTGTTGACAAATCTCTCGAGGGACCGGATTGCATTGATGAACAACTTATGTACTCACTTGACTTTCCATGAAGTTAATATTTAGTTGTAATTTTGATACGAATGATGTATGGTATTGGAGAGATGAGTTTGTTTTAAATATATAAAAGTTAATTTAAAAATAATAACAAATTATTAGAAAATAATATTTAATCAAATCTCGAGGTCTTATTTAAAATCTTAAGCTCTATTATACTGTCATGCTAAGGAATCATTTAATCTAAATTAAAATATAATTTTAAAATATAATTTATATTATTATTAAAAAATTAATTTTATGTAACGATACCTATCGGAACATAATTCACAATCATGGTTTGGAGGTTATATTTGATGTTTGAAAAAAAATAACCAGAAAATACAATAATTGGAAACGAAGTCGTTTTCAAAACAGCAAAACACAAATTTGCTTTCCTTTAATGGTCGTACAATTTTTGCCACTGCCTCTAACCATAAGACCACCACAAAAGGAACCTTCACCTCATCACCAAGTTTTTTCTTATTTAGCTTCTCCTCCTCCTCCTCCTCTGGCCTCACTTGTTCACCGCAGAACTTTTCATTTACAGTCTTTGATATTTTTCTTTGATCAAAATCTCTCCAAGCTACAGAAATGAAGGTGAGAATCAGCTTTCTCTCTCTATATCTTCTGCTAGATGACTTGTATGCATGCCTGAAACTTCTTTTGAGGTCGATCATTAAACTTATTTTGATGAGAAACTTGTTTCTTTTCCATAACTCAGAGGGTCTGTTTAGCTTAAATTTGATTGTTTTAGTCATGGTTCTATGAGATAATTCCTGGTCGATTTGTCCTTGATGGGGTCATATCATCTTAATCTTGAATTAGCAGTGATGTTTAGTGATCACTGTTTCTTGATTATTTTGATATAGATTTATAACAAAACATGATTTTCTTCTGCTGCAGAAAGCTGTGTTGAAATTGGATTTGCATGACGAGAAAGACAAGAAAAAAGCCATGAAAACAGTCTCTAGCCTTTCAGGTACTGGGTTTTTTCTTTCTTCCATGGCCACCAACTTACAAATCAAGATTATCGATGAGGAATCTGTGATTGATTTTATCAGGAAAAAATAATGATCAGGTGGTTTGAACTGTGATTTGCAGGGGTGGATTCAATATCCATGGACATGAAGGATAAGAAGTTGACAGTGATAGGGGACGTCGATCCAGTAAACATAGTGAGCAAACTGAGAAAGGTATGCAGAACAGAAATAATTACAGTAGGACCAGCAAAAGAGCCAGAGCAGAAGAAAGAAGAGCCAAAAGAAAGAAGAGCCGAAGAAGCCGCCAGAAGATTCGAAGAAGAAAGAACAAGATTATATGGCTGAGTTGGCGAAGGCTTACCAGGCCTATTATAATCCTATACATAATCCTATACATAATCCTACACATTACCATGTTAGAAGTGTTGAGGATGATCCAAATGCTTGTGTCATTTGTTAATTAGATGTTAAAGAAATGTCGATGAGAGATAAAATAGATGATTTTTTTTTTTATGTTTATTAGATTATGATTTTGGAGAATTTCGGTTTTATGTATTATAAATCAATTATGGAAGTGGTTTTGACTCAAGTATTATTATTATTATTTAATAATTGAATGAGTATATATATAGAGAGAGGATATATATCACGTCAACTTTGAGGTTTGGTATTTGTTGGCATTATTTGAGTGTACTTGCTTGATCAATATCTTATGGTATTTTAAAAGAAAAATGAATAATCTTACCCGGGGTAAAACTTATCGTTTCATTACTATTTAGAAATTAAAAATATAAAAAATCATTCAAAAATATATTAGACATATATTTATTCTATGTTTTTTTTATTATATTTTTGTCTGATTTTTCTATTTTAGGATATTAAATAATCACTACTCTAAGAAAATAAAACAAATAATGTGCTGCATGAATGGATTTGATTGATGAACAAGTTGCATGGAAGCGACAATTCCACTCGATGACTTTTGGGTTTCTCTAATAATAATTTTTTTTTTCTTTTTTTAGGGGAGTTCTCTCTACTTTGTGCATAGCAAGAAGATGCCAAAACTTGGTTCATATCTTCTTTTTTTTTCTTTTTACTGGATTAGGGATGGTAATAATTTTGATCATATTAATCAAGAACCCCATCCAATCTAGTAAGTAGAAAATTCATTTTTTTTAAATATTATTTACTTTTTTTTAAAAAAAAATCTAGGTTAACACACTGTGTTTCTAGCTAAATTGACCCTCAAATTTGTTTCTTATAAATATAATTTTGATACTTTATTAAAAAAAATCCATCACTAATCATAATCAAAGCAATATCTTGATAAACTGGATTTGTCTCGCATCAACATGCAATAATCACCATCAACTAGCCAGGAAATTTAGCAAGGTCGTCTCTTTCAGACAATTAATGAGCTCCAGTTTTCTTAAGGTCACTCCAGCAAAACCATGCATGCGGGTTCAAGCTTGCTTCTGTCATCTTGTCTGTCGTCGTCCATCAATGTTGGAGAAGGAATGGCATCCTACGTAATATGGTAGACATTTACCAAATGATGGACCATTTGAAGGTTAACAAATGGATGGCTGCTAAAATATCCACAGGTTCTTTCATACAAAGGTAGTTTATTCTAGCTATATTTACGCCACTCCTCCACTTGATGATAAAAAGGGTCTTAATCAAAATGAAAAAAAAAAGGTTTGTCGATGTCATTGTGTTTTCCATTGAGATAACGATTTTTTGAAATATTTTTTTATATAGAAAATACATGAAAATAATATTTTTTTTTATATTAATACGTCAAAACAATCTAAAAACACTAATTTTTTTAGTGTCCTAAGTAAGTCATGTCCTAAGTAAATCACAACCCTTCAAGTAATTACTTCTATACTAACTATAAAACCAAATTGGGAATCATTATCTTCTCAATTTAGTCCCCTGTTTTTTCTTCCATTCCTTCTATTTTTATAATTTTAACATGGTTATTTTTTTTCTTAATTTTAATTATTCTCATATTAACAATCATGTGAATTGTTTGTGAACCAACCAAGTTAACTGAATTATATAAAAATAACTCTCACACGATTTAATTCTAAACTCATGCTAAGCAAGGAGACATGTCGAGAGAGTTTTATTCCTGTTAAATTTATTTATTTTTTCTTCAATTTTATCCCTATATTTTTTTATAGACTGGTCAAGTTGTCTATAGAGTATATAGGTCGATTGAGTCATTTTAAGTTAGTTTCCACATAATTTAATATTAAACCTGTACTAAACAATAAGTTGAGTTTTGAGGTTTTTTTAATATCAATTTTTATCACTGTTTTGATCAGTTTTATCCTTAAATTTTTTTAAATAAGTTGATTGGAGTGTTTTTAGACCGGTCAAGTAAATTGGATTATATCGAGACATTTTTAATAAACAAATACTCAAACTAGAAAGTTTCAAGATTATCCATTTAATAAATATCAAATAATTTTTTACATTCTAAATAATTTTTTGTTAATTTAGAATAAAAATAAAGTAATTAAAATATTCAATGAATTTCGGTCATTGTCGAGGATTAGATATTTGAGAGGCATCACCTAAAAGGCTAAAACCCACTATGAGGACGTACTATATGGCCAAAAGCAAGGAAGCTTTTTGACAAGATAAGTATCCTCATGCTTATAATAAAATAAAATAAAATAAAGCATCTTCATCAATAATAAATATTTTATACACGTGTCCTTCTCACGATTCCCTTAGATTTGGTGCCATTCGTAGATAAAAAGATATGATTGAACATGCTTTTCTTTTAGCTGCCTTCTTCCAACAATTAAAGCTAGTTTTGGAACGAGGCAATAGCAACATTGTATATTGGCGTGAAGGAATTTGTCTCTGTTTATCTATCAAAGGAAATTCGTAAATTGTGAAATTTACCACAATATATAATTTATAATGTCTTATACAATAAAAAAATTTTCAGCATTAAGTTATTAATTCAGGAAAAAAAATGGAGACAACATTAAATTACTATGTCAAAAAAAAAGAGAAAGAGATTCTGGAAACATATATGGTATTTTTCTTTGTATTAACTATTTTATAAGTGTAAAACTGTCCTCGAAACATATTTATTTTAAGTTCATATATTTTCAACTAACCACTTAATTTTAAGGTTGTCTATTATATTCTGTTTCATCCAGAATGATTGATATATTTTGTTTCAGTTCAAAAAACAGAACAAACCGGAAGAAATTTATCTCGCTCAGAATCTCGGTCCGTTCTGGAAATTCCGCCCAAAACATTCCGATTCCGTTTCGTCCAAATAGATTTTTTTTTACATAATAATTTACAATATCAATCATATTTTTTAATTTGACCGTTAGATTGAGATAAATTTTTACAATAAGTCTATTGACATATAAATATATATATGAGGTTAAAATTTCAGAGCAATCAAAAAATATAACGACATTGTGAGATTGATGATGACATTCTCATAATATTATCTAGGTTATGAGTTTATTAGGAATTAAACTTTATAATTTGCTTTGTATTTAAGGCTATCATGGTCTTATAATCGATGTCATATATTTGAAAGGTTAATCTAGGTTGACTTGAGTTGATCTTGAATGTCATCGTTTTAATATTTTTTTTTAATATGTCAACTTGATTTTTTTAGTTAAATATATTTTTATCACGTTTCCATGTTATCTTTGAACTCATCAAGTCAATCGAATTATATCGGTTCAACTATCATTTTTTTACTTATGTTTGAAATTTAAATTGCATAATTTTAAATAATTTTATTTTTTGATTTTGAACTAAAATTTTGTTTGTTGAATTAATATATTTAATTACACACATATAAGCAGTACAATTCCGAAATAGATTAAAACTGAAATATTTCATTCTAATTAAAAAAACAAAACACCAACTGAAAGCATAATTGAGAATCTTGCTTAATTTAGGATGATACTTGAATTATATTTACTTGAGTTTAACTAATCAATTCTCTTAGTGCATAACACATAATTGATTGACCATATATTTGCAATTAACACCATAGGATAGAGAAAAATAACATAGAGAAACTCGAACACCAACCATCCAGCTTGCAAAAGCATTAATGACCCACACCCTCCCATTAGGAAGAACAAAAAAATAATGAAGGGAAGAAAGGCACATGCGAGGCACGTGATCTTATCCTTTCTCAATCCCAGGATTTCTTGCCCTCATCTTCTTCTCTCCACATCTCAACCCAGTTCTTCTGGATTTGCTCGAATCCAAGAAATGACCCCTTTTCGTTTGGATCCATACTGGTAGATAAAGCTCCGTAAGCAATCCCACAAACAGAAGCCCCTAGGGTAAGAAAAAGTGTGCAAAAACATGAACCATTTGGGCACATTCCATATATGTTGCTCCATGATCAAACCTATCAATTGCATTGATGCAAAGGAGAGTGCCATAGGCGCCCCAACAGATGCCAAGACTCTCTTTATGATCCTGTACATCACCTCTTCTGGGATTTTCTCATCATCAGCATCGGTGGAGGTTTTCTTGATGCTAGTTTCCTGTACAGAAGGTGGTGTGCTACCAAAGCCTTTAGCATTTGCTTGCGCTTTCCATGTTGAAGGTGGGTTGTTTAGGGTTTTTTGTTTGCTTGTTGGGATGATAGATGGAGACATTGGCTTCCATGGTGAAAAGTTTGCAAGATAGAGGGGTGATTTTTGTGAGCAAACTAGAGTGTTCATGGTTTCTCAGTTAAGCCTGAACCTTTTTTTCTCATGCTGGCCTTATGCTGTGTTCCATGGATCTTATCAAAAAACAAATGGATGGGAGTGCTCTGGTTCCAATTTCAAAGATATTTCTTGATTTAATATTTTGAGTAAAATTCCCGAGGTCCCATCTTGCACAAAGGGACAAATTTGTTACTTTCTGAAGCATTTACTCCCTTATAGCTAAACGACGATGATTTGTTTTAAGTTGCGAGAACTCCTACTTCTCTTCAGGATGAAACTATCTCAGGTTCAAGCTGAGTTTTGAGGTCAGAGCTCAAGTTTAGCAACTTAAAATCTCATATTATAACGGCAATCATTGCGGGCAAAGGCCTGGTTTGATCTACTTCAAGACCAAGAATTTCGGCGGCCATTGTTTCAAGTCTACTAAATGTATTCTAGCAGTAACACAAAACATCACAGGACAGCCATGATTTTTGCTCACCTGGTAATAGGAAAATTAATCTCTTATAGAAGTTCATCTTGGGAGCCGCACTTGATTAAAATTTTCAGAGAATTGGCTAGTTGTGTTTTGACATGTAGAGATTACACAAGAAAGGTGTAATTCTTCTTCTCCTTCCTGAATCTGATAGCAGAATTATTAGAGAAGGGCCAGAAAAGCAGAATCTTCTGTGACATCAATAAACAACGAGAAATTAGATATACGAAACGTTTATGAAGACTGAAGAGTACCCAAAATTTAATGGGGGCAACGGGTTTTCTGTTCTTGAGGCTGCCTGCCATTGATTAGAATCACAGGATCAACCAGAATGTAGGCTCACAATAAGAATCATTTTGTTGCCATCTCTGTAGGAAATCAGATAATCCAAAAAGCTAGAGCTAAAAAGAAATTTGAAGGACACGAAGATGGGATATGGAGAAGAGTCAAGGTGCTTTAATTACCTGCTCAATAGACTCCACCTAATGATTTGATAAAGTTCAACATTGATGATGCTTTCAATCAGCAAAGGAATAGAATTACGGTTCTTACCTGGTGAGGAAGAACATGAAATATTTTAGTATCACTAAATCAAGCAAATTGTTTGAAACTCCCAACGTTGTTTATTGTTCGTCACATTCATGACCCGTTTGCATGTCAAACACGATTAATAAAATAACGAAATGATCTTAAAAAAGTATTTATATCGGATTTGGACATTTAAAGAATTTAATAAAAAAAATTAAATTTTAAATAAACCTACTTAATCATTAAAAAATGTTAGAGAATAATATAAATCTAGTACTGAAATTCACCTAATAACTTAAATTTTAGATGGGATATTTTCTTGATATGATATCAGAACCTTGTTGATCCAGCAGTCATAAATTCAGATCTCATAAACCTCATTCTATCAGACAAAAATTAAAAACAAGATACTGTAAATTTATGTGTAAATTTCTAAGCTCAAATGGATAGGTGAGATTGAGAAACATTCAGGGGTAATATTGCATGTTTTTCATTTTTATGGACTGAAATACATAACAGAGGATCTAATTTTTATTCCTCTCTGTAAATAGCCCACGGACAGTGACCATCCATTCCTCCACATCTTACATGGACAAATTCCAGGACATAACCATGTAACCAGAAGCAAAGGTTATTGATTCATGATTTTAATTAAAAAGTTAAAAAAAAAAAATTAAAAATGGATTTTAACCAGGTCAGTTTTCATCCTATATTTTTGAAACCCTACTCCAATGAGATCCTGGATTGATTCATTAAGCTGGGTAAGGTTAATAAACACTGGTTAAGTTAAACAGTTTACTTTATGATAAATAGAAAGTTCACTGTTTCTATGGTAAAACAACACAGATTCCTTGACAAAAGTCTTGGTCTTTCTCCTTTCAATTTTAATATCCCAAATTTCCAACTTCTCCCTCTCTTCCACACCAAACCTCCATAGCTCTCATTTCCATGGCGTCAAAACCAAACATATCCAATAATTCCGCCATTATAACATCACCCATGTTCCTCACCAATGAATCTTTACACTCAATCCTCGCACACGATTCCTTAATCCAACACTTCCATACATATCTCCCTACTACCTCTTCCACACTCCACACTCCAATCCGTCAAAGCTATGACCTTTCACAATCATCCTCTCTCCTTTTGATGCCCTCTTGGTCGTCTACTCCCTCCCTCCCTTATATAGGTGTCAAGCTTGTCACCTACTTCCCTCAAAACTCCGCGCTAAACTTGCCTGGAATTCATGCAAGTTATGTGCTTTTTAGCTCTACAACTGGCCAGACTTTGGCTTCAATGGATGGCACTGTTTTGACCCTTTATAGAACTTCTTGTGTATCAGGGCTAGCATCGAAAATATTGGCTAGGAATGATAGTAAAGTTCTTGTGATGGTTGGTGCTGGTGCTTTGGCACCCCATTTGATCAAGGCTCATCTTGCTGCAAGACCCAGTTTGCAAAGGGTGATAATTTGGAATAGAACAATAAAGAAAGCTGCAGACTTGGCTGAGAAATTGAATAAAGACTGCATTGGAAATGCTGGGGTTCGTTTTGAAAGTAATGGGAATCTGGAGGAAATTATTGGATTGGGTGATATTGTGAGCTGTGCTACAAATGCTGATGCACCTTTGATCAAGGGTGAAAAACTGAAGCAAGGAGCCCATTTGGATATGGTGGGTTCTTTCAAGGAGACAATGAGGGAATGTGATGATGAGGCAATAAGGAGAGGAAGAGTGTTTGTTGATAACGAGGCTGCGTTGGTGGAGGCAGGGGAACTTGTAGGTGCTTTTGAGAGGGGGGTGACTAAGAAAGAGGATGTGGGATTTTTGGTGGAGTTGATCAAAGGGGAGCAAGTTGGCAGAAAGAGTTCTGAAGAGATCACTGTGTTCAAGTCTGTTGGTTCTGCAGTTGTGGATTTGCTCGCTGCTCAATTGGTGTATGAGAGTTACATCAAGGATAAGTAGCGAGATTGAGAGAGTATATGAACTGTTAGAAGAAATAAAGCGATGATCTATGCTTTAAAATCTAGAAACATGGATGGCAATGAATGCTAATAAAAAGAGGAATTCATACTCGAAATCCTCTTTCTGCTCGCCATCTACACATGTTTTCTGTAATGATCGTATTTCCTCATTGAATTTAATTTGTCTTTAGGAAGCTCTTGAAATGTTGATTGAAATCTGCAAGCTATTCACTTTTTGTTTGTAATGGATCTCAAGGACTCAACTTGGATCACTGTCTTAAAAAGGGTCAGTTGATTACATGCTTCACCAATTTGTCTTTGCATTCACCTCACAAAACTTGCCTACTTCTGACTAGTTCTATCAAAACAGCTGGGGGGCAAGTATCAACATTGCAAAAGGGAGCTGGGAAAAAATGTTTCTCTCAATGATAATTATTATCTTGAAGAAATGGGCAAGGATACAAGCTACAAGAATTTTCTTTCACGCAGCTTGGGAAACTGGATTTCTCAATGATCATTCTAGTATTGTTTTTAAATGGCATTACTACAATTGAATAAATACATCAAAATACAAACTGCGAAAAAAAAATTTAACTAATAGAAAGACACATTTGGTTCTCAACACCTAATGATACAACAAACCATCCAGAAAAAAACTGGATTCTGGCATTTGACAATGTTATTATGTTAGTGATCGTTCTGATGAGTCCGTTTCTTTTTCAGCAGCCTGCTTTGGATCCTTGGGAATAGTAAGTCATTCAGTTGTCTTTCAGCACTATATTCTGAAGTTGCCTGCAAAAACAATGGTGTTGGGAGAAAGAAGTTTGTCATGGGTAAAAAGGAAGGCCAATTTGGAGTAAGCCAAAAACAATTGCATCACTAAAAAACAAACTAATTGATAAATACAGCTGATCAACAGGTGCTGATAAAAATTGCTTACAGAAGCACATACCTGTGAATTGAAGGCAAACCGCAGCGTTTGGATTTGTGTTCCAGAACAAACTCTCAAATCAAATCCAAGGGAATCTAAGTCAATAATTGCCGCCTCCTACAATATGATAGAACAAATCTAATTATTTATGAACTTCAAATAAGCAACAGCAAACTGGAGTAGTGTTTCACTCATGGTCATGTTCAACAAGGGGTTGCCTAGCTAAACATGCATACAGATGTGAGATAGGCACTAGTTCAACATAATATTATAAACTTGAAGTTAAATGAAAAACATCTCCTACACGGGGTGAAGTTTTCACGATTAACTGATGAAGCAAATTTATGTGTTACCTCCACTTGAATACCCTTGCATCTCCAGCACAGAGATTTAAATGCCTGTGTAATCTTTTCTCCACCAGCTTTCATTAGAGATATGATTCTGGCTGCCGAAAGTGCAATGGCGTCAGGTTTTGCCTTCATAAAGTCTTCTACTTCAACCATAGTCTTTATAGAACAAGAGGAGAAGAATTAGTTTCTAGTGAATGAACAAGTCCCAACAGCATATGTATTGATCGTTCATAAGGTGTGAAAATAGAAATAAAAAATGATAATTAAGAAAAATTGTCATTTCACTAACTCTGAGTATCCAGCACTAATTGCTGTAAAATGTGGACACTGAACTTATTGCAATGGAAAAAAAAAGGAAGCTCTCTAGGACTTTATTCTGAATTAAGCAATGATTTTATTCAGTAATCAAAATGTTTGTAACCAAGTTTGATTGCCAACAGTATATGGTAATACTAAAAGCAAAAACAGAATACAGGTGGAACTTTTATCAATATATGATTGTAGAAGTGATGTTAATTTCAATAGGATTCATGGACTCATCTTGTGTAGTGACTGCAAAACTTGACATGATTATTTTACTAAAGCTCACAACTGTAACTCCATTGTTTCAACAAGAATGAGGATAGAATCAGAACAAATGTGCAAGAGTCTCTGGTAAGCATTGCATATTCCATTATAAAAAGAAATTTATACGCAACCAATGAATTCTCAAATAAAGATATGAAAATATGCTAGTATACTTGGTGTCCATGAGCTGAAATCAGCTGAATTTTAATCATCTCCAGTTTGTAAAATGAAGTTCCATTTCTTGGGACCTCATCCTTCTCTGATTCCTCCCGTATTGAACTATCTTCAGACAATCCTGACTTGTGTTCACTACCTTTTACCACACCAGATTCTTCTAGTTTGCCTTCTACGCTTTTCCCAACCTTATTTATATTAGCATCACGAGATTGATTGGCAGACATATGCCTCTGAATGTCAGAGTGTTCTTCCATTAAGGCAGGTCTAATAAGGCCCTGGATAGCTAGACCAGCAGGAGGCTGCTCCATCCAGTCTATAGGATCATCTGAAGCAACCTATGCAAAATAAGAAATAACATAGAAATGCAAGAACTCAGCTAAGACCACAAACCATGGCAATTCCACAATTTCATAGTGATGAGAATTAAAAAATACACTTTGCAAGTAGAAAGCAACCAATTATGCAGTTTTACACTGACAACAAATGCAATCTGCTTCTTCCTTAAAGTGCATCAGGTCAAAGATATGCAATGGACAAAATACCTGAGCCAGCTTTTTGGCAAAATACATTGGATGAGAAGAACGCATCGTCTCTAATTTTGCCCAGTCTCCAAGTTCCTCATCAGAATCATCTTCCTCGTCAGAATCATCAAGAACAGCCACCAGGTCCTACAGACAAGGCAGATAAATGCACCCAGAAAAAAATGTTCAAATAATTCTGCATTTTAAAACTAAAACCCAACAGCAAGAATGGACTGAAAAGGAAAGAGAAACCAAACCTCATCATAGTCATCGACATCCTCATCGCCCCCATCTTCAACATCACTATCTTCATCTTCAATTTCATCAACCCCAAAATCAATTTCAGATGTACCCAATGACTCCATCTCACTGAGCATTTCCATGGCATCAAAACCTATAATAACTTGCTGTATTTTGCATAAAAACACATAAACTCAAGAAGCTCACAAGAAAATAAGGGGCATTTGAGTTCCCCACTTTATCAAAAATAGAAATCTAGCTAAGTGCTTAATAAATGCCCTTTTCTTTTCCGCTCTAATAGCATGTATTCTCTTCTTTGAGTTATCTCTTAAAATGCCACTTTGTTTCAAAACCAAAAGAGAAGGTTTTCTTCATCTGAACACCAACCTGACACGTCAATGCAATAAACAGACAGAATATTGCTAACATGCCACCCCTTGTCTCTTGAAAAGCTAATAGGTCATGAAATAAAAATAATAGGCCACATTTTGTCCAAAACAAAAAGGTCTCCTTCATAATCTTAGCATCAGCTTGAGATAATGCAATTCACAGGATATCCAATCAGAAAAGACATTCCATACCACAAAATTATTTTCTGTAGTTAGTGTTTGCAAAATGTCCTCATCATTCTTCACTTGAAAGTATATATCTGCAAGGCATCAGAACAAATTAAAACTTCGATATACAACAACACTTCTGCACCCAGATTAAAGTTAGCATGCAAGACAGATGAATTTCAAGGGCTTGACTTACTCCCATGTTCGTCAGTCACATAAGGCAAGTCTGGCCAGATAAGATTCTCATGAAAATCATCATTTATCACACCAGTCAACATTAGAGTTGCTTTGCTTTTTGCCTAAAAATAACACACTACAGGCAACATTAGCTCTGCAAACCAGCATAAAATAACAATTTACATGAAAAATTATCATATAATGAAAGTCCTAATGGCTTGAATTTATGAGGAGTCAATGCATTTCATCCCCTCTGGATTGATAACAAATATATAGTGCTTTGCAAAAAACCCATACATGATGTCTTTCTTTCCTTCCTTTCCAACTCAATCTCCTAGTCTGCAGTTTGTTTGTCTTAGAAAGTAACTTTGTATGAAGGATAATTGCTTGATGTTAGATGTTACTTGCCCTAGTTGATCTTTAACAATTATTATCCCAGTGTCAAAGTAAACCTTCTTTGATGATCAATTTTGAAATGTTCATTTCAGAAAGGGTCTAATTATCAGCAGTATCACCATTGCTTCAGATCAAATACGAGACTACAAAATTTGCAGATTTTCTATTTTGAAATCAATATGCAACCATCATTTATATAGATTATAGAGGTTCAACAAAGAGCTCTAGCTTGATGGATTGAATATTGTGCATAGATGACATGTCAATACTCGAGTGATGTTGTTATAGTGCATAGTATTGACATGTGTTATACTTGTTTATAGAAAAGCGCTAGGAGCAGCAGAAGTCATTCTTTGTTGAAGTGATGACTAGAAAATGTAATGTTATACCTCAACGATAGTCCTAGATGTTTCTTGAGGTGTAAGCATAGCATCACAGCTTGTTTCTGATGTTGACACTGCAATATCCTCAAATGGATGGTATCGCAGTTTACCATTCTGCTCTGAAGATTCCAAGTTTGAATCTAAACTCTCTGCAGACGCTTGAGTCTTACTCTTTAAATGACTGCTCCTTCTTAAGAAAGACCCACCATTTAATCTTCGAAATTTATTCCTGTAAAATATTGATAACTACCTGTCCTTAATATCTGCAACTACTTATACTATGTTGCGAAGCATTTGAAGAAACAGAAACAGAACAACGAACCATTGCAATCAAAATTTAAAACATTTTCCATTTCCAGAGAAACATATGTAAAGTTCTCGGTTTTATTGTAGAAAATGATAATGCAGGATTTAGAGTTCCAATCTTTTGCCAAGATACAACAATTTGTGATCCCACATAAACTGGAAGGAAGTTTGTGGTGTATGTTATTTCTAACAACGAAAATCTTGTGTTCCTTTTAACATCCTTTACCTTTCAAGTTTAAATGCCAATACTTGAGAAATCACCTCTTTGTAGTACATTCTCTGATATGTAACTAAAACATAATGCTGAGCAAATTGTTTTATGATGTGAATGCCCAAAACCAGTTCTAATCAACAGTTGAAAGTAAAGGGTCCACGAGTTAGAGTACAGGTTTGAATGATTCTAGTCCCAAATAAAATCTACTCACTATCAGTGCTGAGATCTCCAAGATATACGAAGACCCTTGAGTTCATGCCTTGATTATGACTAACTCATAAGATTATAACCCCTCTAACCACTAAAAACTGTCAATCAACCAATCATGACCAGAATTCACTCCTGAATTCCACCAAAAGGACACCAATTCACACCTTCCCATTTTATACGTACATAACCTCCATCAACACACCCACAGTCGCTTCACTTTATACCAGTTCCCTGTTGTAGCCTGCCAAAGATACTAACTTGAGCATAAAAAAGTCTCACCTTTGATTTCCTTTCTTTACGCAGAACCATGTATAAGCTAAGCTTTACCAATCCAGAACCAGGTTCATTACTTAATTCTGTACACCAAAACTCCCAATTTAACTCCGGATTAAGAACAGAGGAGCTGATAAAAAAATTGGTGAATTTCCAGTGATCTTAAAAAACCCACTTTCATTATCTTGAAATGTAACAGAAAAAACTTTAACTATGGCAGTATCCAGGGCAGCAAATCATAGAATCGAGAACAAAAATGCTACTCCACACAGATGACAGAGAGCAGTACAATTTTTAATTAGAAAACACATTGAAAGCTCTAAAAATACAGAAAGAACAAAAGGGTATCTAAACCGACTTCAATACCACTAATCAGAGATTGCATTTCTATAAAAACTCTCGTTTTTACAGTACAAAATGGACTAAGAAATGAAGCTATTACAGATAGCATGCCAGATATTATTGATAATAACAAACACTAGAGTGGCAATGATGCAATTCATGTGGCTAGAATGTTCACATTTTAAGCTCTTAAAAAGCAGAAAAGCTCTTAAATTCTGGTTTTTAGTCACCAAGAAATGGCAGAGCTGCTGCGGGGCAAGGAGGAGCAGAAATTTGCTGCCGGGGCGGTGGAGGGGGGGAATCGGACGACTGTGGTGGTTTCAGTCATCATTGCCATGGACATCATCATTTCTTCTGTTTGCTCCCTTCGTTTTAAGGTTAGGGAGCTTAGCTTAGCTTAGCTTGGAAATATCTGTGCAAGGAAGAGGTAGCTGCTTTTGAGGATGAGCATATAGGGTGGGATTCTCTGCATATGCTCACACTTGAATTTCCTACTATTGGACACGTGTTACATAGTTAATCTACTTTGTCTTTAAATGCTTTAAAAGACGAAATCTCCTTTTACTTTTTTTTTTCTTATATATATTATCGAGCCAACTTTTATAATTAATACACTTCTTAATTGCATTTCATTATCTTTTACGTATTGTGTAGATAATGTATTTAGTAATGATATATACGATAAAATAATTATATTTATATCATATGTAGTTGTGATAAATATGATAAGATAATTTATTTATTTTATCTTTAACAAATATTGCTGTCAAACTTGTATATTAAAAAAATAACTAAACATTATTTTTTTTATTTACTAATAAGATCAATAATATTATAATAACTCTAGTCTTGACAAATTGACTTAGAACTTGGACTAATCTGGGTTTAAGAAAAACAGAGAAATGATTAACTCAACAATAGAGAAATGATTAACTCAACTTGACCTTGTCAAAACCCAAGTTCACTCGGGATAAAAACAAGGGTAAAAACCAACTGATTTTTGAGAGAAAAAATGATCAAAACAAGATTGTTTTAATTATTTTTTTAAAAACATATTGGATTAACTAACTTGACCCTCCAAATCTATGACCTAAGTCTTGTCATGTTCAACCTTTGAATCGAGCTTAACTATAATAACAAAAACTCTTTTATTCTCAATGCAACATTTAGAGCACGCACCACCCGATAACATTTATGCATCAAGATCTTTTAAATATTGCATCAAAGATCTTTTAAATATTGTCGTGGAAGGTAACATTTGGTTATTGGATAGTCCCACTCATATCATCTAGATGCTAGCAATTTTTAAAATAAAAATTAACATAATAAAATCAATGTAAAATAACAAAAAAAAAATTGTTGTGTGAGAATTATGTTGACTTTGTCTTAAGAATATCTAAGTAATTATAATATTTAGAAAACAAAAAGACAAAATCACCCTTGAATAATAGACATTATATTGTTTTATATAGGGGTTAAATAAATAATTTTCCTACAAAATAAACAAAAACAATTTTATCATTTTATTGTAATAAATAGTGAAGTGGCATCTTGCATGGTAATCAAACTCGCGAGCCAACTCGCAAACTCGTACGAGTTTGCGAGTTGGCTCAGCAAACCTGGTTGGACCGGAAAGAAAAATCGAACCGGTCAAACTCGGTCAAAATCGGGTTTGACTCGTAAAATTGGACCGGATCGGTCCGATTTTACGATCCGGGTTTTTCATTATGCCCCAGTTCAAAGCTAATTCAATCCTACATCAATTTTGATGGCCAGTGAAGATTCTGTGGAAAATCAGCCTACCAAATCATCCGCAAAGCCAACTTTACTTTGACAAGAACTGCACGCAATTCAAACGGAAACAAGAAAAAAAATGGAGAAGAGGATGAGAAGGAAAAGAGTAAAGAAGAAGAGGATAAGGAGGAAGAAAAGAAAATGGAGAAGAGGAGATGAAGAGATGAGGGTGAGCGGCGGCGTGGGAGAAGGAAATTGGGATTTAGGGTTATGTTAGGGGCTTTTATACTTAGTTATTATTATAATAATAATAATAAAAAAAAGAAGGTAGGTTTCTACGGCGGGGGGGGGGGTTATATAAATTAATAATAATAATAATAATAATAATAATAATAATAATAATAATAATAATAATATGGGGGTTTATAATAATAATAATATGGGGGTTTATAATAATAATAAAAATAAAAAATAATAATAATTAGCATAAAAAATATTTTTAAAAAAATTCTATTAATTTAAGATAATAAATAATATTAATTAATTTATATTTCACATCAACAAAATATTTATTTTTAGTTTGTTAATTTTTACCTAATGAAATTCTATGGACATAATTGTTTTGTAATGTATTTTTCAATTATTTTGAATCATGCATGAACCTTAACTAATGTTCGAAAATATTTTACTTACGATTTTACGATTTTTCTACCTACACGATTTTAGCTGTGATTTTATGTTTTTTGTACGGAAAAAATCGTGTACGATCTTATGATTTTATGATCCAATTTTTCGAAGCCCTTTCCGATTCATGTCAAAATCTCGATTTTGACAACCTTGGCATCTTGGACTACCGTAACTTCTCCCTTTATTTATTTATTCATATTTTTAGTTACCCTTACCACGGCGCAATAGAACGTTCCTTGCTTGGTCCTATCCTTATAATGAATTATATATCCCAAAACATACCATTGAATCAAATCAAATTTTTGTGGCTCTAACATATGATGCGTGAAAAGATATAGAGAAAATAATTTATCCATATCCTAATGCAAACAATCTTCTATATATAAGAGAATTAGATCCACACAAGAAACTGATTTTGTTCAATAATATATGTTACCGACTATTTCAGTCATTGCAAGATGGGTTGACTAGTCGATATATCAATTTAGTATAGAACGAGCTGATTGGCCCGCTTCGCTGGGCATTTTTATCTATGTAGAAAATTAATTGATTTTATAAATGTTGTATTCTGTTATTTTAATATTTAATTAGTATAATTATAATTGATAAAATATGCAAAAAATGGTTTTTTTCAACAAAAATGTGATTGAATATTGTTATTGCTAAAAAACTTTTGATAAAATTTCTTAGGAAATTTGCTAAGAAGGTGAAATGATTTCTAAGAAATTTGTTATCACGGATACTCTGGTTAAAAAAACAAAATAACAAAAGAAACCGGTTAAAAAAAAGAACAATTGAGTTGGACAGTAAAAAATCAAAAAATACATGTGAAAAAAGGTCACCGTTTCTTAAAAGAAACAAACAAAGGGTCTAAAATATAAATTTAAATTCAAAGCGAAAGTTTTTTTTATAAGATTTATTCATCATATTATTATATTCAATATCTTTAAGAATGCCGATATTAATTGTTTTTTTTTCAAGAAATCGTAGGTCATTTTTTTTTCTCTTTATATATTTTTTAGGCGATAATATTAAATAAATATTAAACACATATACTTAGTCTCACATATTATATAGTGTGATCAGTAATGGGAAGTAATTTTTATATTTTTTTAATTGTAGATAACCTAGGTAAATTTGTTAAAAAAAAACAATATGAGTTGCCTTTTCTCCCCAGTAATATTAGATCCGACACATTATAAATAAAAAACATTGTAATATTTTTTCAAAAAAAAGGAATATATATTTTTTTTACGTGCTATAATTACTTATTTGTCTGTCTAAAAAAAAAGCAGTGTAGTCGAAACAGAAAAGTGCCTCATATATTTTTTTAATTGTATATAATGTAGGCAAATTTGTTTACCTTTTGTTTTTTTTTGAGTTGTATTTTTTTTTCCCAGGGTAATATTAGATCTTAAATATTAAAAAATCCATATTTTTTTTTCAGAAATACACTTGAACAAAAGAGCACAAAAAATAAAATATGTTTCATTTTAATGTGTTTTTTTGAAAAAAATATAATTAGATGTTAAGGCATTGAAAATAATGACAATAATTATTCAGTAAGTTTTTTTTCTTTATAAATATGTTACACTAATTATAGATTTTGCTATTTATTTCATATTAGTGCATTTAAAATAATGATAATAACAATTTGTGATTTTTTCTCTGATAAATATTTTAGACTAATTATATATTTTGCTATTTATTTCATATGAACACCTTTAAAATATATATATATATATATTCATAACTTTTTGCAATTGCGATCTCTTTTAGGTATTCTAGAAAATAACAATAATTATCGTGGTGCGCATAAACTGACCCGGACACTTCGGTTAAGGAAAAAAATGTATAAGTGGCAAATCAAAATAGGAATAAATTTTTTTAAAAAAAGTGAATCCGGAGATTAGTTGTGGTGCACGTAAGTTGGCCTGGACACCTCAGTTATCAAAAAAAAATTCTTGTTTTTTGTAGAACCAAAAACAACAACCAGCTAGTAAAAAAAAATCAATTTTTTAACATAAAAACCATTTTTTTTAAAAAAAAAAGTTCTTAAAAAAAAATCAGATTTGAAAAAAAAACAACAATCAGTTATTAAAAAAAAATTAAACAAAAAAACCCTTTTTTTTAAAAAAAAATTAGTTATTAAAAACAGAAAATATTATTTTTTGGAAAAAAAATAAAAAAAACAACCCGTTAATTAAAAAAATATTTGTTTTTAACAAAAAAAACATTTTTTTTAAAAAACAAACAGTCCTTTAAAAAAAACATCAAATTTGTAAAAAGAAAAAACAACAACCAGTTATAAAAAAAAACCTTTTTTTTTAAAAAAAAAACTTTGTTTTTAACAAAAAAAAATCAGTTATTTTTTTTTAAAAAAAAAGAAAGAAAAAACGAAATGAGATTGGTAAAAAAACAAAAACAGTTCTTAAAAAAAACAAAAGAAAACAGATTTTTTCAAAAAAAAAGAAAAAGAAAAAAGAAAAACGAAATCAGATTGGTAAAAAAAACAATTTTTTTTTTTAAAAAAAAAGAAAAACGAAATCAGGTAAAAAAACAAAAGAAAACAGTTTTTTAAAAAAAAGAAAAAGAAAAAAGAAAAACGAAATCAGATTTGTTAAAAAAAAAAAAAAACCAAATTCAGTTTTGATGGCTGGGGTTCGAACCCCTGCGCGCTGCGTGCCGCTCAACCACATCTATTCTTCAGTCATCCCCACCATAAAAAATATAAAAATCATTCCTGTGAAAAAAAAAATAGGTGCACCTACACTCGCGAAGCAAAAGTGAAAAACGACCAGTCCACAGTGCACATGAGTCTGCGTGCACAGTGGACTGGTGGCCGAGCTGTTTTAGCTTATTTAGTAATATATGGAAAAATCCTGCCGCCGAGTTAGAATGGAGACAGATAGTATCACTACAGAAGCTGTTAAGTTCTTCCACGATGTAACTAAAAAAACAATAGTTTATGTTTTCTTCATCGACAATCGAAATAATGGTACCTCATTCCTCGTCTGAACCTGAAGAACTCTCTGAGCTTGAGCCTTTTTTATGCACTTTGCCATTGGCAGAGGCCCCCTTCTTTTTCGTATCCTTTTCATCTTCCTCGTCTTCGCTATACTCGCTCTCATAATCATCGTCATACTCTTCTTCTTCATTCTCCTCTTCCTCCTCAATTCCATCCTCTGCAGCAGGTCCTTCTTCAGATACCAAACCACCCCGAGTGCCGGCCCGTGTTCGTTTCAGAACTTTAACCTTCAAGCCTGTCTTCTTGTCACAACCAATCCAGGAGTCGCACAAGCAGTAACAGGTCAAATTGTAATTGCCCTCTGCTGGGGCAGGAAACCTGCCCATCACTAACCTAGAGCCACTCCGCACCCTCTCCACTGCTTCTCTAACTGCTGCACTAGTCTCTCTAACACTTGCTCCTGAATCCTCCATTGTATCCTCAATTGTCTTGGAAGCACCAGTTATAGCTGCAGCTTCATCCATAAAATTTACCTTTTGGGAAAACCAAACATCATTTGAGGTCAAATCTGCAAGCAGAAACCAGAAATTTTCTTCCTTGTGAAAAGGGAAATTGGGTGCATGGGGAAGTGCACCGACTAGGCCATTAGCACGTTTGAGTGTTATCCAAGCTTGTAAAGTAACACGGTCTCCCTCTTGTATGCCCTCTTCACCTTCAGTCTCACATCTAACCTCGACTGTTACAGAAGGCATCATTTCCAATACCATTTCAACATCTTGTACTTCAGCTGAGGAAAATCCAGCTACTTGCTCAAGCAGCTCTGCACGTTCTTGCAGAGTCATGTCATGAAAATCCTCAAATGCTCTCACTTTCTGCAATCAGAAGGCAAAGCTCACGAGACAGATCAGAAAAAAAGGAAACCGACTAAAGACTATAAAAGATTGTTTTCAGTTTAAAGAGATTAGTCTTCATCTGGACCAGAGAAAAATAAAGAATCCCAGCGTATCAGCATATTTCAGTTAATAAAGTCAATTATGCTAACCACATGCAGACAAAACTTGATGTATATAATTGCAATAAATGGAGGACTAATGCTTCAAATATGATGCTTCAGAGGCTGATTATTTCTTTAGTGTCTGAAGGACTCAAGGGCAGGCGGCAAGAAAAGAATTAAGAAGAAAGCGTATTCCACATTCACAGCTAGCAAAAGGTTCATTAAATCATTGTACTCTAATTATGACAAACAATTTTGTCCAGCTACCTTGCGAGCTATCTTCTTGATAACACTTTCAGTAAAATGTGGCAGCTGCAAAAAGGGTGCAATCCCTTCTGTGGATCCACCTGTTGCCTTCCTTGCACTGAGAGGAACAGCCTGTATCGCACAGTTAAACAATGAATCATGTCAATCATCAGTCATCGGTAGAGTAGAGGAAAACAGGTCAAACCATCCAACACATGTTAGCATATGGCAGTGGTTAGCAAAGATGAGAGCACAAGAAGAAGACAGAATATTCATGATTCTTTGCAATTATGTATAACAACAGAGCAAAAGAGCAATCAGGTTTTTGAAGAGACATGTGAAAAGAAGCAAGATAACAGGTTTCTCAAGTCATGTGTGGCTAGATTCCAAAACCAAACTACTTAAATGCTGAAATGAGCATAAAACAGAAGAAACACAATAGAGACAGTCAAATTGAAGTCTAGTTGAGACTAATGCACTGACAATACAACTACCACGATTTACACATGACTGGAAACTGAGAAAGTAGCAATGCAAGCATGTATGTAAAATATTCTCAAAAAGGATGGAGAACAGTTTGTGTCAAATGGAGAGTATTTGAGGAAAGCAACAGTGCATGATGAGAAAAGAGGGGCACAGACATGTTTTGGTTTCCATGAATTCTAGACATAAAAGAACTAAAATCACTACAGGGGAACCAGGAAAGTCTAATAACTAAATGATGTGAAGATTATGGACTTCTTTATCTGTGATATTTGTGAGAGGCTTTTCTAGGCTTCAACTATCCATAACCAGTAGATAGGGTGAAATCAACACCTGAATAATACATTGAGAGAGTTCAACAATCCCAGTTGCGGGTCTCAGCCATCCATGTCCCTGGGAAGTTCGTGGTCTAACAGCCATCTGGATAAAGAGTAAAGAATTAGTATTCTGTAAAAAACTTAGCGAATGGCTAAAAGAGTAAAAGGAAAGACTTGTCAGTGGAAAATATCTGCAGAATTACACATAAGAAGCTGCTGCATTGAAAAAGTAACAGCCAGTGAAAGAAGCAACTGGCTCCACTTCATCTCTTCTACTTCAGCCAATATAATTTCACAAGGTAATAGCACCTTTCTTAGGCTATTTAACATCTCAATAGGAGCCGCATAAACATCACCAAGTAATATAAGTGACTTAGTAAAATCATGGACACCAGGGCAGCACCCTTGGATTTAATCACTGAAACTGTTTCTGACACTATCAACTTTTCAAGTGCATCTCTTTCTGACACTAATTAATTCAGGTGATCCCTCAAACACACACAGACACTCCACTATCAGTCTATTACTCTATACAACATTAAAAAGAGTACTTCTAATCTTCAGCCGTGAAGAATGGAAAACAAATATCTTACTGGGATACATTCATTGCCTATGTAAAAAATATGTCTATGCCCATCCAAGTTCTACTAAAAATAAACTTTCAACTGACAACTTCACAAACATGCCAAAATGTGGTTTTAAATAGTTTCCAAATTACAATGGAAGTTTTATTCTGCATCCATGCGGAACCACTCTGCAGTCTGCACTTGATACCACCTCAAGCCTCATGCAAAGAGAAGGTTGTGGGCTATATAAGATATGCGAAGGGTGAAGTATTTATCACATTGATCAATGACCCATCAGAATAATTCCTTCATTTTGCCAGTTCCCAAAATCAACTTTAAGGATGAAACACTGAATTTAAGGCTACCTTCATCAATTCTTCAAGAAGGCGAGGTGCAAGTTCTAGTACACGTCTGAAATCTCCTAACAAAGCTGGTGGCAAGTCTGCTGATTCGCGAGTTAACTGAGCCTGGATTAACAACTCTGTCTGAACAGAAATGAAGAATAGTAAGTTGATGAACTTCATTGAAATTCAATGCTCAGATCGCACATTATATTACAATCTGGAAAACAGGCTACCTTAACTAACGCAGGATGCTGCTTCCAAAACTTAGCCTGCTCTTGCTTAATGTTTCTTGAGGTCCAGATTCAATTCACTCCTGACGGACATAAATAGCTTCTGAAGTGGTTCAATGTCAGTCCTACGAACCGGAGATTCCATATACTCAGCAGCCTTAATGAAGACTTCCATTACTTTACTGTATGATCAAGGCATAGTATAAGCATAGTAAGCAACAAATATACTCAAAGATGTTGAGTGCAAGACATCATATTAGGAAGGAAAAAGATGCATGTCTGAACCATTACAAAGACATCAGATCTGGATACTCCAAAATGAAGGAAATAACAGGGAAAAAAAATGCAATGATAAAAGTGCCTTGGCATAGTTATGATGAAATTTCGTATAAGTCACTTGAAAATCATAATCAAACAGAGATTCTGATTATTCTCTTATTTCTTGATGGAATAATATTAAAAGTTACAACTGATATCTAGTAGCTAGAATCTCAGCTTTGGAGGAGGCATTTAAATTGAGGAGCTGGGAAACTTTGTGATATCAGCTGTGCTTACAGAGAACAGCTGGTGAAATGGCCATATAAAGTCAAAAGTTCTATTTACACGGAATTGAACCACCAAAATTGGCACAGTGTCGGTAGGAATCTGTCCATTTTACATAAATAAGGCAACAGATTGCAATGCTCTTCTAGCAAGAAAGAGTCAGGGGATAAAAAAAAAGAAGAAGAAGGTGCACTTGCTCTAGATTACGGATGAAAAGCAGCTTATACAATTTCTATCAACTACTTAATTATTCAATGTGATGTTCACTTCATTAAAATAATCACCAAATAGTTTGAATTACCTTGAGGCCAAAGAGGGCTTCATGAAGTAATAGTATGCAGACATTGTCTGGTGCATGACATAATTTCCCGTATATTTGGCCGACCTTGAAAGATATATTACAGCTATCACCAATGGCAAGAGTATACAAACACCAACAATCCAAAGTAAAAGTATTCCACCGGATGCCCCATCAATATCAAGTAAAAATTGAGGAAGTGCTATGCCCATTTTGAATCCCTGAAAGAAACACTATGAATATTAGTTTAACAAAAAAACGTGAATTATTTCAAGAAATACATTCAAAGGCAGATCCGTCTTCTTTCTTGTAGAAGCAGCAGAACATCACCTGTCTACCATCAGGATGACCATATTTCTCATAATTCTCACGGGATATTGGATCGGTCAGAGCTTGATAAGCTTTTGTTATGAACTCCACGAAATAATTGTTGGCCTCTGAAAAGTAAGGTGTAAAGAAAACATTTAGCAAGCACATGCTGCTCCTCACAAGCCTCGTTTTTTCATGCCAAAATATACTTAAAAATGAATACAACCAAAAGGACTAAAACACAATCATCAACCTGGATCTGGATTTTTATCAGGATGGTACTGAACAGAAAGTCTCCTATAATTCTTCTTTATTTCTGAATCCAAAGCACCAGGCTCCAGTCCAAGAATAGCATACGGGTCGAAAACTTGAATCTAATCAAAATAACCAAAAAAATGAAAACCCTGATCAAATCCCACATCCAAGACCTTAACTCCCTAAAACCTAAGACAAAAATCAAACAACAACAAATTGTCATTTCCAAACGATCACCTCACGGCTCATATTCTTAATGTAAAACACCAAAAATATCATCACAGCCCAAAGCAATATCAGCGTCACGTTACTCCAAGTCGAAAACTTCGAAATCTGCCAAAACAACAAACATCAATTACAACCCAATAACCCTAATAAAACAGAAAAAAAACATATTTTATAACTCTTTGAGTGACTCACCCTTTTGAAAATAGATTTCCGATACTTGCCAGACCGCGAACACTCAGAGCAATTACAATGAATATTCTTACTCTTTTTCGACGCGGCGTGGCATAGCTTCATCACTGTATATGGCACCGAAGGTATCGCCATTATTGTTAAGATAAATATCGGAAACAATGAACTGTTTTCCTCCGATGCCGCCATTTTAAATTATTAATTTTAACTAATCCACCTCCTATATAAACCCTAAAAACAACACAACACAAAAATTCATCCGTCAGTAATAACAAGTTAATCAAATTTGAAGCTCAGAAATTGAAATTTTAAAGATCTTTTTTATAAATACATACCGTGAAATTGAGAGAGAGACAAGGGACAGAGATTTTTATTGTCTTGGGGTTTTTATTATTTCTGTGAGATCCGTAAGAAGCAGGAGGGAGTGGCGTTAGTTAACGTGGGACTGATATGAAATGTTGTTTATATTAAGAATTTTAATTGGAGGACCAAATTAAAGAAATCAAAACATCCGGACCAAACAAATTACAGGAACAAAAAAGAAACCGAAAATCATAAGTTTAAGGACCGAAATTGAAATTGCTTTATATAATAAGTTTGTATTGAAGGGCACAATTGCAAACAATCAAAGTTTGAATTACCGAAATCAGGCATACAATCGAAATCCAAACCTCAGGGACCAAAATTAACTTCTTATATACATGAGGGACGGGACCTGACATTGGGCCCGCAGGAGAGAGAAAACGTGCACCGGCCACAAAACCGGACCCCTACGTTTACCCTGACATATGGGACTCACACGCGCCGCGACGGGAGATAGAAGACCAGGAGGCGCACCGTATTCACCGGCGGAACGAAATTTTTTACCACCGGATGGTTCCGCACGCGCCGCTTCTATGGCGCGTTGGCGTTGAGCGCCGCTGGCGCGGCCAGACGACGCGCCAGCTGTCCTCCCGCGCAATGACCCAAACAGCCCTGGAGCCACTGGTATTTACGAAAATACCGGGAGGGAAAGGACGCCGAAGCCCCCGAACACTGTGCACAATTTTGTCGTTATCGGGGGCTTATTTCGTCAGTGTACTGTGCAAAAAATTTGGAAAAGTCGACGGCGTCCCTGGTTACTGTGCACAATTTTGTCGTTATCGGGGGCTTATTTCGGCAGTGCACTGTGCACGTTGCGGCTGTTTGAAAAAAAAAGCCAAAAACCGAAAATACCCCCATTAAATAAATACAAAACGCCTCAGCATCAGACTCATTGTCGTCCCTGCACTTCCACAATCCACAGTGGATTGTGAGGGCAGCTACATGGCAAAATCCCACGCCCTTTAGTTGGTTTGTAATATTATTATTATTTTGGATAAACTAATTTTTTAGGTCCATGTAGTTTGAAATATCTTGCTATTGATCTTAATATCTGTAACACATTTTAATATAGCCCTTAATTGTTTGATAACTAATCAAATTCAATGAAATATCCAGCTTAGAAATAATATTTGGAAATTCTCATTTTCTTGAATATACATAATTAATATGATATGTGCGTCAGTGAAATCGTTTACAATTAAAAATTCTTTTCTTTCATTTTCTTTTTTTTTTTAATTTTTCCTTCCAATTTTCCATACACGTGTGGAGATTGTTTTAAGAATTTAAATAGATTTCAAGTCCATGATATGAAATTTATTTTTTTGCCAACTATTTAACAAGAAAAGACCAGATTTTTTTTTAAAAAAAAACTTAAATTAGATTCGTTTAGGAAAGTTTAAATTATAGGATCCAAAATAAATATTTTTAGACTTTATAAGGGTGATGGTGTAATTTACTGTGTAGTTTTTTTTAAATGAAATTAATGCTTTAATTATATTATTGACTGATTTTCCTAAAATAGAATCATATTCTAATTTTAAAAAAAAATCATATTTTTCTTATACTCATTTAAAAGATCACAAAATAATAGGTAACAAAATAAATTGTTGTAAAAATAAAATATTTTCTATTTTAGCTGATAGAAAATAGTCGGATATTGAGACAAAACAATCAATCTATTAAATTAAAAACACAAAAAAGAAATAAAAAAATCAAAGAAACCAAATTAGAAATAAAAAACCACTCGGTCCGGTTTAATTTTAATTTCAAAAAGCTAAAACTAAACCGATTTGATTCAATTGAATTTGAATTTAACTTGGAAAAATAAAACCTTAAACAGTTAACCTAAATCATTGTATCATTTTCAGCCACCTCATCTTCCCCTCTCTATTTTTCTATCATGTAAACATAGCTTAAACAACATGTTTGACATTGTGTTTTAAAAATATTTAAAAAATAATAATTATTTTGTATTTTAAATTAAAAAAATGGTGTTTTAGACCATTTTTCATGTGTTGATGTCAAAAATAATTTTTAAAAAATAAAAAATATTATTTTGATGCATTTCTAAATAAAAAAATAATTTTAAAAATAATTTTAATCACACTTTCAAATAATTACTCTCTCATTCTAAAATATGGAGTTGACTATAAGTCTTGGGGATGCTTTCAAGCCCTTCAAGTTTCTTGACAAAACTCCAAAGTTATAGGTAAAGATCTTGGGGTTTGATATGAAAAATGATTTGTTCATGAATGATGTTGATGAATGAGCAACGCTGTTATCGTCAAATATTATCCTTTTAAGTTATTATTTGACACTTTATTTTTTAAGTTTTTTTAAAATAGTAATTTTAATTTTTAATTATTTTTTGTATTTGTAGATCAATTTGACATGTTAATATTAAAAATAATTATTTAAAAAATAAAAAATATCATTTCAGAATGAAACACTTTTAAAAAAAAACTTGAACACAATTCTAAATAAACCTCAAAGGATTAGAAGTGGGAAAAAGAGTAGTAAAAGAGATTTGGAGTTCACAAGAGCTTTGAGGTTATATGAAAATGCAGTGAATATTATTTTTAAAAATGTTTTTTAATTAAAAAATTATGAAAATATATTTTTTTTAAAATTATTTTTAATATCTCATATTAAAATAATTTAAAAACACAAAAAATAATTTAAAATAAAGAATAAAAATATTTTTTTTATTATTTTTAAAAATACTTTTAAAATATAGTGCCACATAATTGACTGAATAGCAAGTGACGGTGAAGTGAACAATTTAACGCCTGTGTTGGCACTGCGGCAAACTGGTGTTTGGCCAAAATTCTTTTTTTTTTTTCATTTTAAATGATTTTTTTTTGGTGTATTTAGATCATTTTGATATGCTGATGTCAAAAATAATTTTTAAAAAATAAAAAAAATATTATTTTGATATATTTCTAAATGAAAAACATTTTCAAAAACAACCACAATCACACTCACAAACACCCTTTTAACAAGGAAGAAAGTAAGGCTTTTCAATCAGCTTTCCTTAAAGAGAGTTTCCAAAGAACACTTACCTTTAATGTTGTAAATTATAAAACTTATCTCTTTCCCGTTTTTAATGTCAAAAAACCTGCCCCAAGCAAACTAAACGGTTTGGTTTGGTCCGGGTCAAGTTTTCGAAGAAGATCTATCAACTACTAGTTCGGTTAGTGTTTTCTTGCCCAAACCGGATTAGAGTTTTAATCTTACAAATAATTTAAAAATTAAAAACTAAGGGACTAAACTCTAAAGTAAAACTCTATAAGCTTTTAAATTGTTTTTTTTCGTTAGAAAACAAACTGCCTTTATTTTTATTTATCAAAATAAATATTTTTACGTTGGAAGAAAAAGAAAATCTCTCTCAAAAAAAAATCCCGAGTCATCCGACAAAGCCATCACTCCCTCCCCTTCCCCTCAAGGCCCTGCTGAACCACCCCGCCACCATGCCTTCACCACCCGAACCACCACTGCAACACCCGAACCACCACCAACTATCCATCTTCCTCAACTCCACAACCAAATCCCTAGTCTCCCTTCTCTCTCCTCACAAAACCCCACCTTCACCACCACCACCAGAATCCAAAATTTGCATCCCTTTCCAACTTCCCACCTCCCCTCTTCCACTCACTCAATCTACTCCCTCTCTCTTTGAGTCAATTCAGCCTGAACCAGTCTCCCCTTCAAAATCATCATCAGCCACAGTAAAAGGTTTAACTTCTGCCGAGTCAAATTCCGGGTTTCCATCAGCAGTCAGGATTGGAAGGCTAAATTCTAATGGCAAAGGTGGCGGGCCTGCTTTTGTAGGACAGGTTTTTAGCATGTGTGACCTTTCAGGGACTGGTCTCATGGCCGTTTCTACTCATTTTGATGTTCCCTTCATTTCCAAAAGGTCTCTCCTTTAGTCTTACTTCTCATTGGTTTGGCTGCTGTTTCCTTTTTAGCTTAGCTGATTCAATGTGTTAACTTGGTTTATATTTTGGTCTTGGATTTGATGAATTTGAACATGGGCCGTCAAAAGTTTCAAGCTTGACTTGTTATAGTAACTTGCTAAGCTGAGAGAGATTGATCTATGTATTTATATTATCTAGAATTGGAACTGGCTAGTGTAAGCAAGGAGGTCTTTTAATGTTAATTGGTCTAGTAGAACTTTGCCTATACTAGCTTAGGTTACAATAGCCGGTCCCAAGCCTGGATATATGAGGAGGGTTGTTGGAGGTTGATAGCCAGCATAAAACCTTGACATTTGTTTGTTATTTTGGCTTGGTTGTCAGTTTTTGTTTTGTTGCTGATAAGCTGACACTTGTGTTCGCTGTTTGATACATGCATCATACTTTCTTTTTTGAAATTCAGTCAGTTTCGTAAGGTTTGGCTTGTGCTGCTATCCTTTACTTGATTGGTATTCTTTACTGGCCAGGACACCTGAGTGGCTTAAGAAAATATTTGCAATGGTTACCAAGAGTGAGAGGAATGGTCCTGTGTTTCGTTTCTTCATGGATTTAGGTGATGCAGGTATGATTGAAAATTGCTCCATAACCTCATATATCTTTTCCTGGGTAGGAAAAGATTCCAATATTATTCCTGGTTTTTGGAAATCACTCTTTTTTTCTTCTCTTATGTGAACCTTAGTAGAAATGAATACCCAAAATTTGCATATCTATTACTATGGATGTTAATCATGGTTAGAGCCATTAGTGCTTATATGAGCATAAGTTGCTTGCAATAGAAAAGGGCTTGTTTAATTTAATTTACAAACAGCAACTTCCATTGTGATTCAAGATACATTTATGCATGTTATTGTCCTTCCTTTTGTTTTACATAATATTTGTGAATGATGTTATTCAATATGCTGATTTATCTTGCAAGCTATAAGTAATTTGCATTCTGAATTGGTTCGTGTTTCAAGTTGCTTATGTTAAACGGCTGAATATTCCAAGTGGTGTGGTGGGTGCTTGTCGTCTTGACTTAGCATATGAACACTTCAAGGTATGCTACTCACTTAGTTAGATGGATAGTCTTTATCTTTTATTAGGTATGCAGCCACAGTGTAATATCACATTGGAACCTATTTTTGACAGCTTGTTTCTTTCCTTTCTTTTCCTTATTCTCAAAACATGCATTCAGTAATTCACTCTTTAGATTCATGCATGTGACATATGAAGTTTAACTCAGTTTAATTTCTTCACTTTCACCTAGGTGTTTCATGATGTATTAACTTGCTATCCCTTTGCTATGAACTTATTAACTTGTGATGCTCTTCTTCTATAAATTTGAAGTGTTACAGTAGTATATGGGTGCTGTTCAAATCTAGAGAGTCTAGCAACTGATTAACCCTTGATGCTCTACTTCTATAGCAGTCCAAATTTTTCTTTTTTTCTTGTGTGATTTGATTGAGCATGCTTGCAGAGTTTTAGTGCTGCCTTTTATTCACAGCCAATCCAGATTATTAGGATGTGGTTTTTGTTGATTCATGTAGTTATTTGTTTTTGAAATATGCAATTATGAGTCTTTTAGTTGCAAAACTTATATGCACTTATTTCCCTTGACAAAATCCAAATTTTGCAATCCTATTCATATTTCTAATATCATCTCATTTTCTGGAACAATGCATTTTTATTTTGCTTTCTGTTATGCAGGAGAAACCTCAACTATTTCAATTTGTTCCAAATGAGAAGCAGGTACCATATGGTCAGACCACATGATATTCACAAATTTTTAATTATTGTGATATATTCATAATTCTGTTTTTATCTGATTTTTGCTCTCACAGGTCAAGGCAGCACACCAACTTCTCAAGACTATTCCACATAGCAATGGGAGAAGGAGGGTTGATGGAGTTCCTGTTTTCAGTGCACAAAATTTAGATATTGCAATAGCTACCAAAGACGGGATTAAGTGGTGTGAATTGATTCTCTAGTATGATAAAAAAAAAAGTCTGGTTCTTAGATTGAAATCATCTTTTATCTGAATTTCTCTATCTTGATCTTCTCTCCAAATGGGGCTTGCGTAGATATGAATTTTGTAGTTAGATTAATCTTTTTCATCCTTTAGTTTGGGATGTTGACCTTGTCAACTTTTATTAGTTGCCTTCTCTGGTTCTATATGCAACTCTCGTTTGCCTTTCAATATAAAACAATATGAGAATCATAATCTCAGGATGCTCATCTTAATTTCTTACAAATGACTGGTCTCCTTATTGCATTCCCATTTGTGTAAACTTGCTGTTTATTTTTCTTTCATCTGAAGGAATATTCATGTTTTCACTTTTCTGTGTTTTATCTGTTAATCAGGTATACTCCATACTTCTTTGATAAAAACATGCTGGATAACATTCTTGAGGAGTCTGTTGATCAGCATTTCCATGCTTTAATTCAAACCCGGCACATGCAATTCCGACGTGATGTGATTGATGATAATGATTCTGCAGAGGTGATTGAAGAAATGGGAGACAGCCTATTGGAGCCACCAGAGGTGCTAACCTTGCTAGTCTAAAATTTATGATGTTCTGTCTAGTTATTATGCCTGTGAAACAACAGATTCATCTGGGCAATGTGGGTGCTTTTGGGATTTAATATGTGTGCATAAGTTATGGTGGTTTTTTTTAACAGTTGTTTTAATTCAATAGGTTCTGGAAGTGCTGGATGAGATGGGGCATCCTGCAATACCTCTTAGTGTAATTTCAAAGGCTGCAGAAATTCAGCTTTTTTATGCTGTTGACAAAGTACTTCTTGGTAATAGGTGGTTGAGAAAAGCCACTGGCATTCAACCGAAATTTCCATACTTGGTTGATTCATTTGAGGGAAGGTATTCCCATGCTTTTTTCAACTCCTTTGTGTTTTACGTAGTGTATGATATATTCATTGCCAACTCCTTGAAACCCACAAGATTTTCATGACAAATGAATTTGACGGCAAAAAAATAAATCAACTTATCAATTTACTCTGCTTGTCATAATTTGTAAATTTGCAATGCCTGTGCATGAAGGTGACTTATGTAAAAAACTTAGTGTTTCTTCTGTTTTGTTCATTTGTATGCATGTGTGGATTCTTTCAGATTTCTATTACTCTGCACTTCTGCTCTCTGACTGGCGTACATTCCAGATCAACTATCATAGAGAAGCAAATAAAGGTTTTTGAGTGCATGTGAACTGGAATTTCTAAGATTTTACCATCTTTTGACGGGCATGATTTCTTGTATACTGAAGATGAAATATTAGTTGATAGAGTTCCACTCGATATCTAGTGGATCAAATGCATTCATAGAGTGTGGAGAGTACTATTGACTGCAAAAATGCAGTGACAAATAATAGCCATTAAATCTCTTGACCTGACTTTCTTTCCTGTGTTCAGATTACATTGCTGTTGAGTGAATTGAACTTTTACTTCTCTCTGGTCATTGAAGAGTCTGAAAGGATGACCGATGCAATTCTCAAAGTAAAACAACTTATACAATGAAAGAAATAGAATATTGATATTATGTACCTATATGAAAGGAGACAAACTAGTCTTTTTTTTGAGTTCTAAATGAAGGTGTAAGGTGCTGTAGATTTATGCGATACGAAATTTGGCAATAGACAATTACCTTTTTTATCTGTTCTCTTTTATTCTCCGAAACTGAAATGTGGTCTCTTTTCTTGATTTGCTTTTCTGTAGAATCCCGTTACTGAATTCTAATCAACGCTTTGCAACAATATGTTTACTTTGTTGCAGGAGTGCATCTTCTTTACAAAGAGCGTCAGAGTCCACTAGCTGCCTTGCCAACTGTAAAACAGATGATAGCACTTCAGAAAATAAATTAAAAGACATTGTTCAAACTGATCAAGTGCAGAGAAAAGATCTGCGGTTGCCATTTAGAGATTGGTTTAGTCATCCATGGTCGAAAATACTGGGCAAATCTGAAAGGGAATCAGACACAAGGTGCCACATATGCTGAACCATGTGACACTAACACATGCATTCCTTATGTTCTCTCACACTTTTCACATTCTCCTTTTTGCAGAAAAAAGGAAGCCCCACCAAGGGACTCCTTAAAACAGAATGTAGAGTCTAATCCTTTTCTTCCAAAGGTTACAATGGTTGGTGTCTCAACTGGAGATGCTGGACAATTGAGCAAATCTAGTGTGAAGAAGACTATGGAAGATCTGACCAAAGAGCTGGAGCACACAGGTCAGGCAAATGACAGTGGTATTAGCAACAGTAGTGGTGAGTTCAGAGTCGAAGATAGGGATCCACTATTTGTTGCAAATGTGGGTGATTACTATTCAGGCATGGCAAAGACAGGTTCCCCTTGATGGGTCCTTGGAGAAAATAACTGAAGAGCCACCACAAAAAGACGCTTCTTTGGCGTGAATTGCATAATTTCTTTTAACCAAAGTGAAAGAAGATGTAAATTGTAAAATTGATAGTGCAATGTTTAACAAGTCATAGGTCGGCCAGCTTCTTACAGAGTCTGTTGTTACCGATGCATCAGTGTGCATTATGCAGTCCTAATGTTGTCAAAAGTTAACTTATGTAATTTGATGCAGACCATCTGTCAGTTGATCTGGTTTTGTCATGTGGCTTGAAATTTTGAGACAATATTTCTTCTAGAACTTAGATTTCCTTTTCCGATTACTTTTGTCCTCGGTTACTTGTTGAGTTTCCCTTGCTCTCTCATGTAATCTAGTGTTCATCAGCTTTAGCAATGGAGGAAATTGAAGTGATTGCCAGCTTCAGCCAAGAGTTTCTCTGGCCTCAAGTTTGTGCCAGCTGTGCTATAATATGAACCCTGGAACTTGATGCGCTGCCATGAGTTGATAGAACAGGATTTCTGTGAAAGGTTTGTGCAAGAATGATCCATATGAATCTTGCATTGAGCAAATGGGATTGGACGAGGTTATCTCACGGAGAAAAATAGAGCTGAAACCTGAATATCAAAAGCCCTGCGCTTAGTCCCGCCCATGTATCAACTTGAGATTAAACACCAGTTGATCAAGTAAACTTGAACAAAGTAGTATAGATGAAGATCTTCTTCTTGCTATTCATCTGTGATTTATGACCCCCAAAACGGTCCCGTTCCATTTCTGGTAACAAGATTCACAATGACAAAATAATGAGCAAACAGTGTCTAAGCGTAAGAGTGTCCTATTGTTCACTAATGCTTTCACATTTTAGCTGAAAAGGGTACAAATTAATACCATTTTTCGGTGGTTTTAACTAGTTTTGAGATGCTTTTTTGAATGGTAATGAAGTGAAGATGTCAAAATCATCTGACATCTTAAACGTATTTTTGTCACATTATCAAACACACGTAGTGGTGATAGTTTCCTGGTGCCACGGGGGGCGTCGCAGGGGGTGGTGCCCCCCCTCCCCTCGCCTCTCATACGAAATGTGGAAGGCGAAGTGAGGAGAATTATTGGATTTGAATGAACAGAACAAGAAACAAAAGTGGTGGTGGGGGATGAGGCTGCTGTATATGGATTGGTTTCTTTGCTTTTCAAACTACAATGCTATCTCAACATGAATCACCATCAAGACAGCCAGCCCGACGAGCACTTGCCAAACCCACCTTCAAACCTTAAAAAAAAATGAAAAAATCGAATCCATTTCCTGCATATGATCCCAAAATGACAGTAAACATCGTGTCATTATTAAACCCTACCCATCTTTCAGGCTCCATAAAAGCATAAAGTTATGTCTGAATCTTATCTTAATTGAAAAAAAGTCAAGAAGGTGGTCGGAGGATTATGTTCTTGTCTAAAACTGACACAATGCTGGCAAGTGAACTAAGGTATAGCAACTTTCCAAAGTCAATTTGGATGGTCTGATAAGGGCATCCTCAATCCAAGTGGATGAAAATAAACCATCCAAAATGTTGTGGTCATAAAAATCTTCATTTAAAAAAACATTTATAATTTTTTTTTATAACATGGATGTCCGAGCTACCTTACACGTATCTCGACTAATCACACGGGCTTTAAAGTGAACGACCAATTACTAATTTTCAGTAATTCCGAGAGCTGTGAGATTCAAATTGATGATTTCTAGAAAACAAACCTATAACTGGATTAGTAAAATTGATGATTTCTAGAAAACAAACCTATAACTGGATGAGAATTAATTAATTTATATTCGCTATATGATAATTTGGGAGCATTGGACTGAGATGGGATAGAGCACTATAAAGATGTAGTGTTTGATGAGTGCACGTAAAGGTGTGGGATGGCACATCGTGTTGTTTATACACATAAGACTAGATATTTGTGGTTAAGGAATTAACTTAAAAGAGGGGGGCTAATGTTGTACATAAGACTATATTATTACTTTTTACCGTATCACAAAATATTATTTTTTTTCTTTTAATTTCTATTTTAATGAGTTTATTGGATTTCATATTTTAATGAGTTTATCGGATTTCATATTTTAATAAGTTTATTGGAGATTAGATTTTATAGTTTATTCTAGTTTGTTTTTTATATGATTATTTTAATTTCACAACCCGTGTCACAAGTTTGATAGATTATTTCAATTAACCCAAGTTTTTTTTTTGTCTTTTTTAATAATATTTTTAAATTTCATCATTCAGCATCGAGTTTGTTATGAGTTAGGTTTTATGATTTATTTTTATTTGTTTTCTATGAAGTTATTTCAGTCTTATGATTCAAGATATAAGTTTAGTGAGTTAACCCAATTAAATAGAGTTTTTTTTTAATTTTTTTTTCTATTTCATCTTTTAGCATTGAATTGGTTACGAATTAGTCTTCATGATTTATTTTGGTTTGCTTTCTATGAGGTTATCTTGGTCTTATGAATTGAATCATTTGTTTTGCAGGTTAGTCCGGGTAAACTTAGGTTATTTTATAATATCTTGTTTCTAAATTATTTTTTTATTTTTTAACAATGAATTTATTGAGAATTAGACTTCATAATTTATTTTGATTTTTTATATATGGTTATTATAGTCTCATCACCTTAGTCGCAGGTTTGAAAGATTAATTTGGGTTCACTTCAGTCATTTTCTTATTTATTTTCTATGAGGTTATCTCATTGTCATGATCCAAGTCACATGTTTGGTAGATTAACTCATGTTATTTTTTTTTGTTATTTCTTAATTATTATTTTTCAATTTTATTCTTTAACATTAGATTGATTGAGAGTTAAGTTTCATAATTTATTATGATTTTTTTTATATGGTGTTATCGTGATCTCATGATTCAGGTCGTAGATTTGCTAGGTTAACCTGAGTTGGTATAGATCAATTTAATATATTGTCATTTCATTATTATTATTTTTTAAAATATGTTGTCTTGTATTTTTGTTAATCGAACTATGTTTTTACCAGTTATTTAGATTATCTTTGGATTCATCAAGTCAATCAAAGTCACATCAGATCAACCTCCACATAGTTTTAAAAAATCTTGTTACCAGAAAAATGTTAAAAATGCTTGAATGTTTTTTTTATGTTAAAAAAATATCTAACCCACAATGTAATGCAAGTCAATAATATAGTTAGGTTGTGAAGCATTCAATTTTATGTTATCAAATTAAACTAGTAAATAGATATAAATAACCCATCATTCATATTGAGTATATAAAGAAAATATGGTAATTACAAAGTCATAGCTTGTATATTATCACACATAAAACCAAGAAACAATTAAAAGTAAACTGATAATAACTTGATGTCAATAATTAATCATTTATACTTAAGAATTTATTACTCTCTTATAACCCCTATTGATACTAATCTTGTAATAAAACCTAATGAAGAAATAATTATGGTAATTATTTTCTATTGTTTTTCCTTGATGATTTTTTTAGCTTTAAAACCAAATGTTTTTTCTTTGAGAAATTGCTTACAAAGAGGATAATTCTTTGTGGTCAAAATAATTATTTTGCAATAAACTTAAATCCAAGTCTATAAAGATATGGGGCCTTGAGTCAATCCTTAACCGAGCACGTGTATAAAGGTTAGACTTTTTTTATATAAGTAAAAAATAAATATTTTATCTTTTAAGAATTATGATAAGATAGTTACTATCCTAGTAGTTTTTGTTTTCCTTTTCTTTTCCGATATACCGATATTTAACTATATAAATAACTTCATTAATCACACACATGTCCCCCAAATTAATCTACTAAATAATTATTATGTTATGAACCATGACTCAGACAACAATTTCCTATGTAAAAAAATGTTTTTCATGCGATCAACTGTAATTTGAAACGTGTGTGACCGTGTAAAAAAAACATTTATCTATAAAGCAATTGTATCTTATTGCAGTATTTAAGAGGCGTGATATAATGAATAGAAAACTTGTAATTTGTATAACAGATCTCGAGTTTTAATCAGAGTGTATGCTTTTTTATAAAAAATTAAAATAACCAGAATTTTAATCTCTTACCTAGATTTATAAAATATATTTTAAAAAAATAAAGTTTACTCTAATAAAAAATAAAAAAATTGCAACACATAAAAGGCCTAGTAATTTAATTTAACCCCCCCACCTGTCTTTCACAACCACCAACCGTTAAAAAAGGTCAAGATTCCCACATTAAAAAAAGGCATCAATCAATAAATAATATAACATCGAACCTAGCCGTCTATTTTTAACGGCTCAAGATTCTTCACCGAAAAGACAGGTATATAAGCCAACTCACAGTTAGAACATTTCCTTTTCCAACGTTGCATTTGATCGTACGATCAATATTGTTTCATCACCGCTCGGTATTTTAGAGAGACAGAGACGAGGCTTGTTTAATGGGACCTGTGGGACCCATTCTACTTGGTGATGTTACATTTTACTCTTGTTATTTACTGCACCTTTCGAATTTAGTCCCTATAAAATGCATGCTTATGCTGTTATTCACTAATATCTCAAACCAGATAGCGAGTAAAATGTTGACCATTCTCATAATTGTTTATATAGATGGTTTTTCTAGGACAAAATTCAAGAAATATATCCAATCTTATTACACAAAAAGCATGTAGTAATTGAGAACTGACTTTATAATAATTATTAATAATAAATATTACAATTGGATTTAACTGCTTGTGTGTGTGTGTGTGGTTGAAAAGATGAAGATAAAAATACAAAGTAAATATACTTGTAATAGTTTTTTGAGCCGGAACGACACGGTCAGAATAGTACCAAGACGTTCTGGTTGGAATTTCCGGAACGGACCGGAATTAAAACCGAGATAAAAATAACATCGTTTCGTCTCGATTTTTTTAATGACACGGAACATTCCAGCCAGAACAGAACGGAATTAACAAATATTACTCTCTTTTTTTCTTGTCTTTTCTGTTGTGAGACAACAACAAAACATAATCTTATAAAGCTTCAACCTCAAGACAAAGATAATATCTATAATTTTTATATTGCATGGTTTGATAAAGTAGCATAGCACATATTTATCTTTATTGATGTGTTTTTAAACCTAGATTCAAATGAGAAATATGTGAAATAAATTATTTTATGAACATAAATTAGCTTTTTTTTTCCCCATCTCTCACCATCCAAATAATGGAGGTCTAATAGGATTCTTGGGGGCATGTATACTTTATTCCAGCTACGTGGAGGCAGTGACAACACTAGCCCCACTCTCATTCAAGGTTTCTTGACACACTCTAGTGGGGATGTGTCCTATTTACAAGACATGCCACTGCCAAACCCAATACCTTTCCTCACTTCCAATCAAAGTTCAAGTGGTAAACAAAATAGTTTCAAGCAAGTAAGCAACTCTACAAGCACAGGAACCCACCTCCCCTGCCTTGCACTGCCGTATTGCTTTGCTCCCTTTGGCCCCCCTTTTTCTTTGACTTTTTCACAAAGTCAAAGAAAAAGCATAAAATACATCACCCCCCTCTCTTTGTATAAATAACATTTAACATCTACCAAGTCAAGTGCTCCACCATCATCTGTCCTCTCTCTCTCTCATAATATTAAAAGTCAGCGCAGTCCTTTATGCATTGCATCCACTCTTTTCTTGCCATTAGAATCAGCACGAACGCGCAGAGGAGGGTTAGGATTTCTAGGTAGATGGAATCTTCAATGGCAGAGGATCAGGACTGGGATTTGTATGCAGTAGTAAGGAGTTGCACCTCTGCTGCTGCCTCCGCCGCCGCCGCCACTACAAACAAAAGCAGCAGCAGCAGCGGTGAGAACTTTTGAGAGCCCTTTTGATCAGCGCTTGGCTTCTTTAACTTTTGATGGCGGTGGTGATGAAGAATCCAGCCCGTTTTCTTTTCCAAATCTTGCTTGTCAGCCTAGAAATAACAACTGTTTGCAAGAGTTGCGAGATTCCTGCAAGCCCTTTTTGCCTGGCTTCACCACCAGTGCTGGACGTCGTCTCCAAGGTAAGAACACCAACAACAATATTCCTAGCTTCTCCATTTCTGATTCTGGGGTCATTTTTAGTGGCCAAAATCAAGCACAGCTTGCACAACAGCAGCAGCCATCACCATCCACTGGTGTTGCCATTAGTCCCTGGTTCAACAATAGCCACAAGCAGCCACCACATGTACAGGAACAACAGAATCAAAGGAGACAATTGCACCAGCAAGGGACTAGCACTTCTTCTCTCTTTCCTTTAAGAACCACACAATCTCAGGCCCCAAGAAAAAAGTAAGTAGGTTAATTAATTCTTCAATTCCCGCTGGATAAATATTACTCGTAAATGAGAAAACTTTACAAAATGCTCATGCTTAAATTTTCCAGCTTTTTTCCTTTTTGACAGAAAAAGCAACCAGAAGAGGCTGATATCGCATGTAACAGCAGAGATTCTCTCTAATGATGTGTGGGCTTGGAGAAAATATGGTCAAAAACCCATCAAAGGCTCTCCCTATCCAAGGCTAGCCCTTTATTCCTTTCTCATTTTTGCCTTCCTTTCATTAAGAAGATTTTGATTCTTGTCACTAAACATGGCCTAAGAATTGGGTTCCTTTTTCTTTTACAGGAACTACTACAGATGCAGCAGCTCAAAAGGGTGTGCAGCAAGAAAGCAAGTGGAGAGGAGCAACACAGATCCAAATATGTTTATTGTCTGCTACACAGGTGATCACACACACCCTCGTCCGACTCAGAGGAACTCACTTGCTGGTAGTACAAGAAATAAGGTCCAGCAACCAGCTCAAAAGCCGGAAAACAAAGAATCCGAGCAACCCATTTTAGCTCACAGGGGCTTGTGTTCTTCTTCACTTTCAGCCACTACCTTGTCTCATAGAACCACACTTTCAACTCCCATTTACCATATTGAGGAGTTAGGAAACGAGCAAGAAAGCATCAAAACACATAATTTGGAAGGTGGGCAGGGAAGAGATGATCATGAAGATGGTGTTGATGGCTGTGATAATGACATTGATGATGATTCTGATGATGATCTTTTGATTTCAAACATGGCCTTAAATGAAGATCTTATTAAAGGGTTTCAGGAGCTTGTTAGTGGTAATGAAGATGGTGGTTTAAGCAATAGTCCTGCTTTCGGAGACAACTTTTCCTCTCCTGTTATTGGTGGCTCTGCCAGCACAGCTGCCGGAGCAACTGGTGGTGGCGGCTGGTAATTATATAAGTTGCTAGAAGTTTTTCTTTTTGATATTAAAGAAATTAGTATTGTAGTAAAAAGAAGAAGTAGAAATTGGGTTTGATGGAAACTTTTCCTTCCCCACCAAGATCGATGTAGAAGAAGGTTGAAAGAATCTTGTCCCTCGCCACTTTGTCTTTTGACCTTTTATTTTTGTCTTTTTTCTTGTTTTGTTTTTACATCACTTAATTGTTGTTTCAGATATAATAATAGTAGTAGTAGTAGTAGTAGTAATAATAGTAATAGTAGTAGTAATAGTTTGGGAAGATAATACCTTCTTTTTTTAAATCACTCGAATTTGTTTTTATCACTATAATTAATTTTTTATATCCATTTTTTAATCCTGAACACCAGCTAAATACAATGAACAGATAACATGTTTTTGGGCCAGTGGCGACGCCTTTTGTTTTTTAATATTCAATTCTAAGAAAATTAAAGATAAATTTTAATATATATATATATATGATAATTGCAAGATATATATTTTATTTATAACCGTGATAGTGTGTGAAATTGAGCTGTAAATATTTTAATTTGTCAATTAATATGAGTGTTTGGGCTAACTCGCGTGTATCTCGATTAATTTCATGAGCCCTGAAGTTAATAATCATATAAGCTTCTAATAACAATTATATTAGCAACCACAAGACTCGAACCTGAGATCACATGAGAAACAAACTCTCTAATATCAAGTTCTAACTACCGGATCACCTATTAAATAGTTACAATGACCAACTTTTAAACATCATTTTCTTTGAATTTATCTTAGTACTTTTTTAAGAATTAATTATTAATAGGAATGATCATAGGAGAAATGTAGGCCATCAAGGAATCTTAGACAAAGATATTGGATTGATAAAGTCTAAAATAAACTAGAATTAATCTCAATCGATATATTTATATAATAATTATTAACAAGAGTAAAATCAATTTAATATAAGGTGAATAGATGGGAAGGAGCACCTCTAAAATTGGGAAATTGTAGCCCAATTTTACTTCATCATTAGACAAAAATTGAAGAAGAAGAAAATCTAGACAAGTCATGCTGGATGGATGGTGAAACCCTAACAAATGATGATTAACCCTAACAAACAAAAAGGATAGCCTTGTCACTTCTTACTGTTTGATTAATAATAATAATTACAATCGAGTCAGTGATGATAGTTATACCAGAAAAAATAATAATTATCATACAAGTAATTATTTTGTGGCCATCCCTTTTAATTGGGAAAGAACTGCTCATCCATTGAAAAAATGGTGGCAAGCTCCCTCACATCCACTCCAAAATTAGGGCAATTTTGCTTTTGTGTTCATGCAATTATTTTAACTTAGTGGAATCTACTGTTCAAATCGACAGCAATAAACAAGTATCCTATGTGCTATCAGGTTCAATAATTTCCGCAACATAGTTTCTTATTGCTTCAAGAACTTAATTGGCTCTTTTTTTTTCTTTTTTTTTGTATTTTCAATTGGAGGGTGTGTCAACAAATATTTAATGGTTTGAGATTGATTATATTATCTTGAATTGACTATAATTTATTATATTATTTTAAGAAAAAAAGACCTAATAATGTTTGGTGGGCTATGAGAACTACATATTTTATAAGTTATCATTCGAGTTGACTATAAGTTAATTTTTTTTTAAAATATTCAAGAAATATTATTTTATATATGTATTACAAGTAGTGTCTTGAACAATCCCCATTTTATACTTATGATTTTTTTTTATTAAGTGAGGATAATTTTAATTTTATAAATCATAATTGATAAAATATATATTGAGTTTTTTTTTGTTAAATGGATGTCTTGGATCATTATTCAAGTGACTCTTGGCATAAGCTAGCTTTAAAAGTTAATTCGATTAAACTTGAATAATCATGAGGAGTTAATCCACAATTCAATTAACCTGGTCCAGACTTGAGAGAGATTGAAGTCAACTTTATTTTTTAAAGAAAATAATTACGTAATTATATAATTGATCAAAGTTAATTTGTTAAATCTATAATTATTTGAAAATTGGTTGATGAAGACATGAACAAATTTAGAGAGATATCAAGTTTTCGGGTGTTGGAATTTAATTTTTCATTTACCAACACATCTATGCTTTATTGTTTTTTTTTTATATGAGCCAATTTTTGAATTATTTTGGTATTTTTTTCCAAAAAAAATAAAAGTAAATATGGCACTTGAAACTAAATTATATGAGCAATGACAAGAGCCATTTTGAAGAGCCAAATATTTAAAATAGCTATTTGAATAGTGCACATATGGTTTTTTTGTTAATGTGTGCTCCAATAGTAAAAGCTATTTTGGAGAGTCATTTTTTTTATATTATTTTAAATATAATGTAATTATTTTATATGTAATTTAATTATACAATTAATTATATAATATATATATATATATATATATTACTTTATTTTTTATATATATTTATATTATTTTCTAATACACACGCAAAAAGCTATTTTTTTGGATATGCAAATGGCACTCCCGTTGGAGTGTAAAAACTTAAGAAAACATGCTAAAAAATTAATTTTTTTTTTATTTTTAGCTTTGCAAATGGCACTATCATTGGAGTTGCCCTAACCAAGAAAACAAACCATAAAAATACAAAAATAAACCCACAGTGGTATTTTTATGGTTTGTTTTTGTATTTAAGACTATAATTTTATACTAACCTCATTCTGTGAATAAATCTAAACTCGTATTTCTTAATTATCAAGAAAAGAAAAAGTCATGATTGCTAGATTAATACATTAAAATGGTTTAAAATCCATTCCAAATTATGCTCTTGATCATCAGGTTACTCGATCAAGTTTAATAATTATGTATTATAATCAATTAATTTTTTTTAATGAAATTGATGCTGTTTATATATATATATATATATATATATATATTATAATGATAAAAGACTGGGCCAAAAGTTTTACATGAACCGCTGTGGGCTAATCGTAATAGATGGCCCGCACTATTAGATCTTAAGTACCCAGGACCCACAAATTTACACTCAAATTGACGGTCAAGATTTACTCTCTGTCACACACATTTTCTATCCAACCGTACTCGATGATAACTCAATCAACAGTCCCTCATTTCTCCCCCAAACCCGAAAGAGAACACAACACTGAGAGAGAGAAGAAAAGCAGTCGTGATCGAGTGTGACAATCGGCGATGTTCATGCGGGCGATCGCACGGCCATTACTGGCGAAGGTGAAGCAAACCACAGGGATCGTCGGTTTGGATGTGGTCCCGAATGCGAGAGAAGTTTTGATCAATCTATACAACAAAACCCTAAAAGAGATCAAAGCAGTACCGGAAGATGAAGGATACCGTAAAGCAGTGGAGAGTTTTACAACACATAGACTTAAAGTTTGTGAGGAAGAAGTAGACTCGGAGAAGATTGAGGAACGGATTGGATGTGGTCAGGTCGAGGAGCTTATTGAAGAAGCTCAAGATGAGCTCAAGCTCATCGAGAAAATGATCGGTCAGTACATTTCGTATATTTTCTTTTAATTATTTCTCTTAGTTTATGATTTATTTTGTGCTAAAAATCAATGCTTGTGGCGGAAGATAATTTAGGTTTAAATTTACTAAAAAAAAATTTTTTCGCTAATAAATGAGCTTTGAAAAAAGTATTTTAATAGTGGTTGTTGATTTAGGTTAATTATCATTAAATTGTGTTTTTCCAATGTATATATTAAGAGAAATGAAATTTTCAGTCGATTCAAGTGGTTTTTTTTCAATAATGTATTAAGAGATGAGTTTTGGTAGTACATTTGCCATCAAGTTTGGTAATTTGTTCTCAATTCCACTAATCATAGCTCCAAGCTAGATTTTTTTTGCTGTGCCAGCTGCAGCTAATGGAGGATATTACGAGATTAGGGAGCTTTTATGATCCTAAATCGTGTTATGCAACTAATTTAAGCATACTTTGTATGTATGGTTTGAGCATTGCAATTGGTTATGTCCTTCAAACAAACAAACAAACAATGAAATAAAATAAAGTGGATTTATATTAGAAAAGTGAAACAAAGAGAGACTCGTGGAGTTTGTTAAGGCAAGCTTGAAATTTCATTTGCAGTGGCCGTTCATCACTAACTGGTTTGTTTGATGCTTGTTGGGCTAAATACTAAATATCTGAAATATACGAAGATTGGTGCGATCCTCTACATTTTCCACCTTCCTAACTGCAGTGTTAAATTAGGTCTAATGTGAATTGAAGTTTGATTCTATAGGTATTTTGTCAATAATGATAGATTTAGAGATGAGAGTCGTGTGTTATTAATGAATACTGTACTCAAATCGGTTACATTTAATTCCTCCATTTTGTTCTGATTTGAGGCACTCATTTTTGTGAGCTTAAATAATAGTCATTTCTTTTTTACCACCTGGTATATATATCATATAAGCTTTACAAATTTGTATGCTTTGAAGATTTTTTTCGTTGTGTATATCTTCTAAAAAGAAGAAAGGGAGATAGAGGGAGAGATAGAGTATGCATATTGATTTTACTTCCATTTACATTAGAATCACCATTGTTTTTAACTCTTTTTTTCTTGTCGCATCTTGTCGGGGAACATACTGTATCTGAAACATTAATTTCAGCTTTCAAGGTTTGTTAGTTAGCAATTTTTATTTCGGGAAGAAACTGCAAAGCAGCTACATGCGAGATCATCTATCATGTCTGGTTAATAATTTCTAAGAAGCCTGCATTGCATGCTAGAGCATTATTATGTTTTTTATATCACTAAGAAGATCTTGTTCTGTTGAACACAGAGTGGGATCCTTGGGGTGTTCCTGACGACTATGAATGCGAAATTATAGAGAATGATGCTCCCATTCCAAAGCATGTCCCAAGGCATATACCTGGTCCTCTCCCTGCAGAGTTTTACCAGACACTCGAGGCTGTGCAGACAAAGCGTGTGGAACCAAAGGATGCACCTGCTGTAACATCTGGTGAGTCACTGTCGAAGGAGTAAAATGCTGCTGACAGTTATTTCAGAAAACACTGAGCTTCAGTGCTGAATCTGTTTCATTGTTTAGTCTTGTTTGTGTTTGCTATCTTGTAGTCCCTATTTCCCAGATTCAAATGGGATTCATTATATGAGACTCTGGCTTGAACCATTCCGGCAATAATCCAAATGGGTGTTACAAGAAATTTGTTGTTTATTTACTAGTCACTTTTGCTTCCTGTGAAGAATAACACATCTAGTATTTGACTGATCAGAGTATGGGTGATGTTGACCTCGTTAACCTAACTAGCGCATGTGTGGATGGCAAAGCTTTTCATTTTCTATCTTTGATGCGTTAAATAAGCTAAGTAAAATTATTACAACATAGAGAGTTATAGTTTAGAAAACTAAAAATTATAGTAACAGTGGTTCCCGAAATTAACTTTGCCTGTTACCCAATCAGAAGTGTTATAAATATAATCCCAGAACTGTAGTTGTCCATTTCATTGAATTATTTTAAGTGGGACTCCCGTGGTTAAATTAAAAAAATTAAGAAATTAAAATTGTGTTTGGTTAATATCTCGATCGATATTAAAACATGTTAAAAATAAATGTCTTTGTATCCTCTGCCTCAATTGTTTGTCTTTTCTATTCCAAGACACTTAACACTATTCTTCGTGTAAAAACACAAACATGGTACGCAAATCATCCACCTCAAAAATTAAAGGGAACCTTTGGATTTAATGATTATGAACCAAAGCTTAAAGATGAATTTCAAGTGTACATTTTAATAAAAAAAATTCAAAGAAAAGTCTCGAAATCAGTGAGTAACTACAAAATTGATGTGAACAAAAATAACTTCGATGCGTGACAGAGATGATCATGAGACTGCAAGTACTGCAATAATGATTAGTTGCAATAGTTGCTGTAAAATGGAAATTCTAAGAATGTTCTGTCCCATGGATGAAGAAAACTGAATTGCTATTAAATAAAGAATAAGGTTTAGGATTACCACTTTGGACAAGTCCAGAAAATTCACACGGATCAGTGCAATACTGTGTGCTCTTCTTGGTTGCAAATAGAAAACACCTTGGTCTCTACAAGCTAAGCTCTACACAGAGAAGCTAGTAATGGCACATTTTAGGTGAAGTAATAATTAATCTTTCTCATCCTGGTAAAACTGGTCTTCGTTCTCGTCAGATTGATATCCTTCATCTTTATACTTTGTAGTTAGTGATCCAAAACTTTTCATACATCACACTAGCACAGGATGTGAACTACAGCTCTTTTGTGGAAGAGATGAGCCTTTATCTCTCACCGACCTGCGAATCGTTGCAGCTAAATCAGACCGTCCAGAACTATCTTAAAAGTTAAAAAAAACTCTGGCATGTAAAAAAAAAATATTGCATGGATTTTACAAGTATATAAAATTTCAAGAATTTTGGTCTATATTTGCAGGGATGCTAATATGTTTTTCTTTAAAAAATCAGTTTCTTTATCCAAACCCTAAGAATATAGTTTGGGTAAAGAAACTGATTTTATTTTTATTCTTTTTTTTTCACTATTTTGTTATTAATTTAATTTAATGATTAAAGAGTCCTTTCTACTTTAAAATAATGAAAATGTTTTCCATTTTAGAGTTGCTTGCAATTAAAAGAAAATAGCTATTGATTTTTTTTTGTCTCACTATAATCTATTAATTATAACGGAAATAAGATAGCACATTTAATTTGAACACGACACTTTGTCTCTCTGAATTGTCAAAATTGCTAACACCATTAAAGTATTTGACTGGTTTGGTACTCATGGTGCGTGTGATTGGAATGCGGTTGAAATGGTGTATTCAAAATAATTATTATTTAATATGTTAATATTGAAAATAATTTTAAAAAATAGTATATTATACATTTTAAAATAAAAATATTACTGCATGTGAGGAGAATCACTATGGATTATAATAGTTGCTCAATTTTCAGTTCGTGCGAGGTCGTTTGGTTTACCGATTTTTTATATTTAGTTATCTTGACACATTAAAATATAAAGAAGTGCCCGTAGTTTAGTGAATAACACGCCCCTTTACTAAGCAGGAGGTCGTTGGTTCGACCACTGCATAGCGTGCCTGATTGATTATATCTTTTTTTTCCATTGAATTATTTTTTTCCCCGTTTATAATTTTGTTTTTTGATTTTTTTTTAACTTATATTGTTTTTTATTTTTCTTTCTTTTGATTGTTTTTTTTATTAGATTTTTTTTATTTATTTGGATGTCAAATTATTTTTTTTTTGTTAAAGTTATTGACCTTTTTTTTCTTTGATTGAATTTTTCCCCATTATTAACGCAATAAGAATAATAATTTTAGTTTTTTTTTCTTGCTTCCTCTTTTTTTTAATGTTTTTTGATTTTTTTTTCATCAGGGTAATTTAATAATTTTTATTATTTTAGCAGTAATAGTAATGATATTTTTAGATATTAAGGCTTTGATGTTCCTGTTGTTATAATAGGGTGTGTTGACGTGTTTCATTATATCAAACCTTGCATATATAGATGCTATACTTTATTTGATTTTTTCAATTTTTTTCATTTGATTGAAATTGATAATATATTTGGTTTTGTTTTCGGCCCTTATACTTTTGATTTTTGATTTTAATTCCTTTGAATTTTTTATAGTTCTTAAATAGTTCCTATTTTTATCTATGTTTATATATATGTTCCTTTAGTTTTGGTTTTTAATTTTTATTATTTTCTGTTTTTTTTTGAGATAACATTTTTTTTCAAAAAAAAATTGTTCTTAAAATTTAATTTATGTTTATAATCATTTGAAAATTGATATTTCTTATTTGGTTTTCCTTTGTTTTTTCTTTTGATTTTTTATTAGTTTTTTTTTAGCACTCAACAACAAAAGCTTGGCCATTGCAACTCTAGCCATATTCTTAATTGCTTTAATTTATAATTTGATTGGAACATCCTAAATTGAGATTGGGTCAGTGTTATGAACTCAAACTTAAAGATTTATAATATATGAGTTACAAGATTATTATGAAAGACTTGAACACATCTGCTGAATTCTCGCAGTAAAACAATTAATGAAGAGTTGACACCTTGTTTTCTATAT